>CM053742.1:96875131-96939397 GCA_028658305.1 Pachyuromys duprasi
TGAGTAGCAAGTTGTTTAGCTTCCATGTATGTGCAGGCCTTTTGCTATTTCTATTGTTGTTGAGGTCCAGCTTTAGACCACGAAGGTCAGATAGGATACAAGGGATTATTTCAATCTTCCTGTATCTGCTGAGGCTTGCTTTGTGTCTTGTTCTCTTTTAATAATCACAATACTATTAATATTTCTTTCATCTTGAGTGAGTTTTAATAACTTAGAGGTTTGCTTTTACTTAAATTGTCAAAATAAGGTTTTTAGAGTTTTTTGGTGTGGCAGATTTTCAATATTGATGCAAAATCCATGAGAAAATCAATAGGTTCAGTGGTTAGCATGAATGTTTGGCGGGCTCTACTGTAATGGAGATTGTGGTACAGCATAATAGCTTATTTCATGACAGGCGGTAGGGAAAAATAGAGGATGTAACATATGTCTAATGATTTAACTCTCTAAGGAGGCTCTACCTCCTACATTCTACCAATTCCCAGTAGTGTCATCATATTATAAGTCCCCTAAAGAATTGTTTTGTTAATGAATATAGGGCTCTCAAGATAATAATCACCTGACAAACAAATTATTGTAACAGACATTTTGTATTCTAACCACTATACTTTAATACACTTTTGGTGTTTTTGAATCACTATTATCCATATATTTCATTCCTGGAGTGATATCTATACTTCCTATCTTTTTATTTTTATTATACTTTGATAATTTCTTTTTTTAATTAATATATTATGTATATGTATTGTATATACATAAATTGATCCCATCCCTCCAGTACCTCCTGTTCCACATGCCCTTTCAAATTCATGTCCTCTTTATTTAATTACATATACATACATACTTACATATATATATATATACATAAATGAATGAATATGTAACATACTGAGTCTATCTAGGGTTGTTCCTATGCATATGATTTCAAGGTTGACAACTTAGTAATGGATAACAAGTTTGCGGGTTTTTTCTTGAGGAAGACTATTTCTCTTGTTTTCAGCATTCCTTAGCTGCTTATGATTGCTTGTCTAGGGTTGAGGCCCCATGAGATTTCCCATTTCCATGTCAATAAATCTACTGATACCCACCTTGTTCAGGTCTTGTTTGTGCAGCCATGCTGATGAGACTTCATACGTATAGTTTCTCTGACATTCCTAGGATAGAAAAATCTCACAGCAAACTTTCTATTCCCCTGGCTCTTAAAATACTTCTGCCTCAGAGACCTGATAAACCAGGGTCTGATGAAAGGGGAGGAGGTTCTCCCCTATCAGTGGACTTGAAAAGGGGCAGAGAGTAGACGAGGGAGGAAGGGTGGGATTGGGAGGGAATGAGGGAGAGGGATTCACCTGGGATACAGAGTTACTAATAATAAAAAGAAAAAAAATACTTCTGCCTCTTTTTCACAGTGATCTCTGAACCTTAGGCATAGGAGTAACTAATATCATGTAGATAAATTGGTTGGGGATGTGTGTATAAGTAGAAGCGTTTAGGATATAGTTAGAGATTATTCGGGTTTAGCAAAGTGTTGGTTGTCTGTTTACCCCCAAGATTTATGAGTTTACAAACCTGGTTTCATAGGCTAGGTATTCCAGTGCCAGGCAAAATGTCACATGTTGAGTGGACCTAATGCCCAATTAGAGAGTTGTAAGTTACCACAGGTATTTGTGCACTATTGCACCCTTAGGTTTCTTGTAACATACTTGTCATGATTTGGTTCATAGTAATCATAGCCAGGTAGGGCTATTGTTTTCTTTTGTACTTAAAGCTTGTGCAGTATCTTCTGGTACTATGAAAATTAGTTCTTAGGGAGGAGTCATTCAATCCATAGCTCAGTTCCTCTGAGTTCTTTGTGAGAAGTGTATGGTATCTCAGCAATAGGGATTCAACCTCTGAGGGGCAACCAAAAGTATTGCCTATAAGGTTTTGGGAGTCTGTTAACCACCTCTGACCAACAATTCTAAAGAGATTCTTGTGTGTGGTGTTAGATTTTTAAATATATATATATATATATATATATATATATATATATATATATGTGTGTGTGTGTGTGTGTGTGTGTGTGTGTAAATATAAGTCTTTCACTTGCTTGGTCAGACTTACACCAAGGTACTTTATGTTATTTGTAGCTATAATGAAGGGTATTGTTTACCTAATTTCTTTCTTAGCTCATTTATCTTTTGTGTAGAGGAAGGCTTCAAATGTTTTTGAGTTAATTTTGAATCCAGCCACTTTCCTGACAGTGTTTATCAGCTGAAGGCATTTTCTGTTAACTTTTTAGGGTCACCTATATATACTATTATATCATCAGTGAATAGTAATACTTTGACTTCTTTCTTTCTGATTTGTATTCCTTTGATAGCCTTTAGCTGTCTTATTGCTCTAGCTAAGATTTCAAGAACTATGTAGAAGAGATATGTGGAGAGAGGGCAGGGCAGCCTTGTCTTGTCCCTGATTTCAGTATCTCTCCATTTAGTTTGATGTTGGCTATAGGCTTGCTGTATATTGTCTTTACTGTGTTTAGGTATGTGTCTTGTGTCCCTGACCTCTCCAAGACTTTAAGCATGAATGGGTGTTGGATTTTGTCAAATGCTTTTTTGGCATCTAAGGAGATGAGCATGTTTTATTTTTTCTTTCAGTTTGTTTATGTAGTGGATTACACTGATGGATTTTCATATGTTGAACCACCCCTGCATGCCTACGATGAAGCCTACTTTGTTGTAGTGGATGATATCTTTAATGTGTACCTTGATTCCATTTGGGAGTGTTTTATTGAGTATTTTTGTGTCAACGATCATCAGAGAGATAGTTCTGAAGTTCTTTTTTTGTTGGGTCTTTGTGTGGTTTAGGTATCAATGTGACTGTGACCTCAGAGAATGAGTTTGGTAATGTTCCTTCTGTTTCTATTTTCAGAATAGTTTGAAGATTACACGGGTTAGCTCTTCTTTGAAGGTCTGGTAGAAATCTGTGCTGAAACGATTTGGCTCTTGGCTTTTTTTGGATGGGAGACTGTTGATGACTGCTTTTTGTCTCCTTAGGGCATATAGGATGATTTAACTTATTTACCTGCTCTTGATTCAGCTCTGGTAAATGCAATTTATCAAGAAAATTGTCCATTTCATTTACATTTTCAAATTTTATTACATATAGCTTTTTGAAGTAGGACGTAATGTTTCCTTAGATTTCCTCAATGTCTGTTATGTCCCCCTTTCCATTTCTGATTTTGTTGATTTTGACGGTATCCTTTTAGTTAGTTTGGCTAAGTGTTTGTCTATCTTGTTGATTTTCACAAAGAACCAGCTCTTGGTTTCATTGATTCTTTGAATTGTTTTCTTTGTTTGTAATGTATTAATTTCAGCCCTGAGTTTGATTATTTCCAGTTGGTTAATCATCTTGGGTGTGTCTGCTGTTTTTGTTGTTGTTGTTGTTGTTGTTTTTCCTGGTGCTTTCAGGTCTGCAATTAAGTTGCTTGTATGAGATGCCACAAATTTCTTTATGAAGGCACTTACAGCTATGAACTTTCCTCTTAGCACTGCTTTCATTGTGTCCTATAAGTTTGGGTAAATTTCATGAAGTTCTAGGAAGTCTTTAATTTCTTCCTTATTTCCTGCCTGACCCACTTGTCACTGAGTAGAGAGTTGTTCAGTTTCCATGTGTGTAGGCTTTGTTATTTCTGTTATTGTTGAGGTCTAGTTTTAGATTGTGGTGGTCTGATACGATACAAGGGATTATATTGATCTTCTTGTATCTGTTGAGGCTTGCTTTATGCCTGACTATGTGGTCAGTTTTGGAGATGGTTCCATGAGGTGCTGAGAAGAAGGTAGACTCATTTGTGTTTGGGTGAAAGGTTTGGTAGACATCTATTACATTCATTTGATTTAAGACCTTTGTAAGTGTCAGAATTTCTCCTTTTATCTCTTGTCTCAATGATCTCTCCCTTAGCAAGAGTGAGTTGTTGACGTTCCCCACTATTAAGGTGTTAGGATCAAGGTATGATTTCAGTTTTAATAATGTTTCTTTGACAAATGGAGGAGCCTTTGTGTTTGGTGAATAGATATTCATGGTTGTGATATCCTCCTGGTGGATTTTTCCTTTGATGAGACTAATGTGTCTCTCTCCATCTCTTGTGATTAATTTTGGTTGAAACACTATTTTATTAGATATTAGGATGGCAACTCCAGCTTGCTTCTTGTGTCCGTTTGCTTGGAAAACCTTTTTCTAGCCCTTTGATCTGTGCTAGTGTCTATATTTGTTGCAGTGGTATGTTTCGTGAATGCAGCAGGATGTTGGATCCTGTTTCTGCAACCACTATGGTAGTATGTGTCTTTTTCTTGGAGAGTTGAGTACATTGATGTTAATAGATATTAGTTACCAATGATTGTTTGTTCCTTTTATTGTGGAGTTGGTGGTGATTGTGTGTGTGGGGATTTTTTTTGCTTTATTTATTTTATTATTATTATTATTTTTGTGTTTTTGCTTTTTAATATGATGTCCTAATCCTATGTTTTTTGGGTGTATTTGATCTTGTTGGCTTGAAGTTTCCTTTCTAGTATCTTCTGTAGGACTGGATTGCTGAATATATATTGTTTACATTTAGTTATGTCACAGAATATTTTGTTTTCTCCATCCGTGTTGATTGAAAGTTTTGGTGGATATAATAGTCTTTGTTGGCATCTGTGATCTCTAAGCTTCTGCATGATATCCATCCAGACCCTTCTGGCTTTTATATTTTCTGTTGAGAAGTCTGCTGTGATTCTGATAAGTTTGCCTTTATATGTTACTTGGGCTTTTTCTCTTCCACTTTTAATATTTTTTCTTTGTTCTGTAGGATTTTGATTATTATGTGGAGGTAAGAGTTCCTTTTCTGGTCTAGTCTATTTGGTGTTCTGTAATTCTCTTGCCTGATAAAGAATATCTCTTTCTTAAGGTTGGGAAATTTTCTTCTATGATATTATCGAAAATATTTTCTGGACCTTGAGGCTTGGAATATTTTTTTCCGTCTATTCCTGTTATTCTTAGGTTTCATCTTTTCACAGTGTCCTTCATTTCTTTGATGTTTTGTCTTTGTAACTTTCTAATTTTATTTTTTCTTTGAGAAATATATCAATTTATGCAATTGTATCTTCAGTGCCTGAGACTGTCTCTTCCATCTCTTATATTCTTTTGGTGATACTTATCTTTGTGGTTCCTGACCTCTTCTCTAAGTTCTCCAGCTCCAGGGTTTTCTCTGTTTGTATTCTCTTTATTGATTCCAAGTCTGTTCTCATATCCTGCACCATTTCCTTCATCTGTGTGAATGTGTATTCCTGTCTGTCCATGATATCCTCTAATTTTGTTCATTTCCTCTTTTTTGTGCCTCAAATAACTGCATAATTATAGACTTATGATCATTTTCCTGTGTTTCAGCTGCAATAGAATAAACATTGATTTGTGAAATCATGATGTCCTGGTTTTTGTTGTCTGTATTCTTATGCTGGCCTGTATCCATCTGGTTGTCTGTAGCCTTGACTGATTATTTTTGGAGCCTCTACTGCAGTCTGGATCCACCTGTCTCTGGAGTCTTGAGTAGTCTCCCATGGATTCACTATCTCTGCTGGCTCACTGTTTGTGACTCAGCTAGCTGGAGCTAACTGGGGAGTGATCTCTGGGTCTAGAGCTGCTCTGACGACCAACAGGAGTCTCCAAGTGGGTTCCCCAGTAAGGGGTACAAGGGCTGTCTCTGGCATGAGCTCAGTGACAAGCTCTCTGATCTCCTTCCCCTCCACCCTGGCAGGCCACAGAGGAAGACAATGCAACCAGTCATGATGAGACCTGATAGGCTAAGGTGAAATAGAAGGGGAGAAGGACTTCCCCTATTAGTGGACTAGTGGTGGAGCATAGGAGAAGAAGAGGGAAGAAGGGTGGGATTCGGAGGAGACAAGGGAGGGACCCACAGCTGGGATACAAATTGAATAAATTGTAATAAATGATAATAAAAAATAAAAAGAAGGTGGATGGTGGTACTTGGGTCCCAGGCCTGGCTCACCTCCCCTGGGTTCACTGGCTGTGCTGGCCTCATTGTTTCCAAACCAGGTGGGCTAAGATGGTGGGAAGCAGGCAGATAGATCTCCAAGCCTAGAGCTGCTCCAGTGCTCCACAAGTCGTCTTGGAGAGGACAATGGAACTTGAGTCAGGTGCCTAGCTCAGCTCCATTGGGTTCTATGTCTGTGCTCAACCTGCTGATTCTGGACTTTGTGAGCCAGGCTGCTGGGACACTGGTGGATAGATCCTTTGCTTAGAGCTGCTCCAGTTTCTCACAGGCTTCCCTTAGATGGTAGGGAATGGAGCCTTGGTCACAAGCCTAGCTCAGCTCCACTGTGTACACTGTGCTGTGCTGGCTGATTCTGACTGGGGTGAACCAGGCAGGAGGGGAGTAGGCAGAATGGAGCTGTACCTCCCCTACAGTACTGGAATGTATCCCTTCCACTGGGCTGTGAGAGTGAGCACCACTAGCTGCTGGGACAAAGAAGGTGTCCACAGGATGTTGAGTGTGGTCTCCTGGGTATGGAAACAGGAATCCCTAGTACCCAGAAGGTGTCCACAGGACTGTGAGAGTGGGCATCTAGGTCTGGAGTCCACCCAAAGTACAGGAAGGTATTCACTCCACAGGTAGTGAGAGGGAGCGCCCAATGTCAGAGCTGCCAAGCTCTGGTTCCAGGAAGGTATTCACTGGACATGGGCTTGGGCAGTGGGTGGCCTGAAGCTGCGGGGTCAGATCTCATGTGCCCTGCTGCTGCCATGTCCAGAAATGTATCCACAGATGGTATGTTTGGGTAGGTGAGTGGTGAAAGGCTGCAGGGTAGGAGGGACCCTACCTCCACGTGCACCTCTACTGCCAGTCCCAGGAATATATCCACAAATGGTGAGTTTTGGAGAGTGGGCTATAGCTGCAGGTCAGAGGCCAGAGACCTGCTGCTGGTCCCAGGAAGGTATCTTCAGGTAGTGAGATGGGTAGGTAGCCTAGGGCTGAGGCAGTGCTGGGCGGGAGCCTGGGGATTATTCCTGGTATTAGCCTTGTGGCCTGAAGATGGACCTTCAAGTATCCCTGTGGATTCTCCTCTCACCTGAGAAGCACAGACAGCGGGGTTTTGGTGTCCACAGTACAGCCTGACAGTCATCCTCTTGCTCTCACTTTTGAGCTGCTATTCAGATACCCTTCTTGGTCCGGGCTGCTATCCTGGATAGTCCCTAATTTTTGTTATCTCTTGCCATTGGCTTGGTTTGTTCTTTCTCTTCCATCATTTTTTGTTGTTTTTGTTTTTTATCATGTCATTACATCCGTTATTTTTGCTCTTTCTGTGATCTTAATACAGATATTTATAGCTATAAAATTTCCTAGTACAATCACTTTAAATATGTCCCAGTGATTTTGTTCTGTTGTGTTTTAATTTACACTTAGTTTAAGGAAATTTTTTTTGTTTCTTTCTTGATTTCTTCTGTGACCCATTAATCATATAGTAATGCATTGTTTAATCTCCATGAATTTATGTACTCACTAAAGATTTTTTGGCTTTCGCTTTTAAGCTTTATTGCATTTTTGTCAGATACACTATACAGAGTCATTTCAGTCTTTCTGAATTTAAGATTTGTTTCAGACATAATTTAATGTTGGTTACAGAAAGGGAAATAGACTATCAAGGTGAATAGAGAGTTATAAAATAACACACACAGAACTTTGGTGTGTGATATATCATTTTTCTGGTAGAGAAATTATAAATAATTCAGATCATAATTATGAGAAAAATGGTTGTAGCAATTGTTCCATTATGGCTTGATTGACTATAAAAAAACATTGAAAATGGATGAACCACAATTTTCATGTATCAATATTGATGATGTAGTATTAGTTGCCAAAGCGTTCTTTATAGAATTACATCCTGTATAAAGAGTAACTTTCAGATAAAATTAATTATCATATGTTAGTTATAAGCATGCACACTGTAAAATTAAAGAAAAAATAAATAATAAATGTAACATAATAGTCAGGTTGGACATAATTTCTGAAAGTAAAACAGAAGAAGGAGATGTGGAGTGAGCAGCTATAGAGAAGTGTATTTGTAACATTTAACTTCTCTGAATGTGTTTGGTTATCAAAATGTTTGAGATTTTTGAAGAGGTAAATCAGCTAGTAGTAAATAAAAGAGTACTGTGTATGGAGCTATTGTGATAAAGTTTGGTTATCTAGGAACCAATTTTGTGCATCTGTGTACTCCAGACCAATGAATCTCCAAATAATGATAATAACCAAAGTACATCATGATAGAAATTCTAAAGGTTCTTTGCATACTAACGCAGAATCAACCATTCTCAAAATATTTCTTTTCTCTTTGTAAAAGTCCACAGATACTACTATGAATACTCAAAAATACTGAGTTAAATGTTGCTAGTTGAGGTATGAGGTGCAATATGGCAATATGAGTGATCAGTGAGTAACTTAGGCATATATACATATACATTATATATACCATATTATATATATACATACATACATATATATATATATATATATATATATATAAATTTAAATGTCTTTGAGAACCAAACCAATATGGACTATTCTTTGTAATAGCATGGCAAACTGTGTAATTTCAATGGCTATATTTTGTCCTTAAGTGTTCCATAGCTGTTCTTAATCAGAGGAGTAATAACGAAATCTAATTTATTGAATTTATATTTTTGAAATATGACAAATCCTACTGCTCTAAATTTTTTCTACCATGTATATTGTTTGGCAAACTTTCTTCGCATGATATGAACAAACTTCAACACAGATACAGCTCAGATAAGGCAGCAATGTCACAACAAAGCTTCATTTCACCCAAGTCTACCTTGGGATACCAATGCTATTATTTATGTTTAATGACATACCCTGTATGATGGTTGCTTACAGGAATGTGAGTGTCTACAGAACAGTAGTATTATTGCAAAGTCCAAACTGATGATGGATGATGACTTCATGGAAGGTCCACCATGGAGTCTCACATTCAGTTAAACTTTTTTTCTATATACTAACTTGCAGCTGGGAATGGATAGAAGGAAGTGATGGCTGAAATCTAAGGTAAGAGTCTTATAACCCTTTTTTTCCTGCTTCTACTATGGAGTGTTAAGAGCTATGCGACTATGCACATAGACTGAGATATCATTGTAAAACTTTGCTCAATTTGTTGCTGTGGTTGTTAGGCCAAAATATTATTTACTTCAAAATGTCAATTAGCTGAACAAGTATATGCTTGAGGGAAAAGGCCAAGCTACAGTATATTCTCACACTAAAATTTAAAACAAACATGTTGAAAACACAAAATAGAGGTCCCTGGATTTTAAATTAAGAACTTGAAGTCATTGGCACAGGAGACAACTTCTTGAACAGAACACCAACAGCACAGGCTCTAAGAGCAACAATAAAAAAATCGGACCTCATGAAACTGAAAAGCTTCTGTAAAGCAAAGGACACTGTCGTCAAGACAAAACGACTGCCTACAGATTGGGAAAGGATCTTAACCAACCCTATATCTGCCAGAGGACTGATATCCAGAATATATAAAGAACTCAAGAAGTTAAACAGCAACAAATCAAATAATACAATTAAAAAATGGGGTACAGAGCTAAACAGAGAATTCTCTTTAGAGGAATATGGAATGGCAGAGAAACACTTAAAGAAATGTTCAACGTCCTTAGTCATCGGGGAAATGCAAATCAAAACAACCCTGAGATTTTACCTTACACCCATCAGAATCACTATGATCAAAAACTCTCCTGAGACTCAAACTCCAACCAAGTAGCACGCATGGAGATAACTTAGAACCCCTGCACATATGTAGACCATGGCAGTTCAGTGTCCAATTGGGTTCCATAGTAATGGAAACAGGGAGTGTCTCTGACATGAACTGATTGGCCTGATCTTTGATCACCTCACCCTAATGGGGGAGAAGCCTTTCCATGCCACAGAGGAAGACAATGCAGCCATTCCTGATGAGAGCTAGGATCAGACTAGGATCAGAAGGAAGGAGAGGAAGACCTCCCCTATCAGCGGTCTTGGGGAGGTGCATGTGTGGAGAAGGGGGAGGGAAGTTGGGACTGGGGGGGAGAAGGAAGGGGTTATCGGGGGTATAAAGTGAATAGAATTTAATTAATAAAAATAAAAATTAAAAAACGTTTTTAGACAATCAAACAAAACAAAACAAAATAAAACAGAACCTCAAGTGACAACACATGCTGGAGAGGATGTGGAGAAAGGGGAACCCTTCTGCACTGCTGGTGGGAATGTAAACTTGTAAAACCACTTGCGAAATCAATCTGGTGCTTTCTCAGACAGTTAGGAATAGCGCTTCCTCAATATCCAACTATACGACTCCTAGGCATAGATCCAAAAGATGCTCAAGTATACAAAAAGTACCTTTGCTCAACCATGTTTGTAGCAGCTTTATTTGTAAAAGCCAGAAGCTGGAAACAACCCAGTTGCCCCACAGTTGAGGAACGGATACAGAAATTGTGGTACATATACACAATGGAATAATACTCAGCAATAATAAAAAAAAAACAAGGAAATCATGAAATTTGCAGGTAAATGGTGGGAACTTGAAAAGAGCATCCTGAGTGAGGTATCCCAGAAACAGGAAGACACACACTTAATGACTCATAAGAGGATATTAGACATATAATATAGGATAAACATACTAAAATCTGTACACCTAAGGAAGCTAATAAAGAAGGAGGACTCTGGCTAAGATGCTCAATCCCTATTCAGAAAGGCAAAGAGGATGGACATCAGAGGAGGGAGAAAATAGGGAACAGGACAGGAGGCTACCACAGAGGTACTTTGAAAGGCTCTACCCTGAAGGGTATCAGAACACATGCTGAGACTCATAGCCAAACTTTGGGCCGAGTGCAGGGAATCTTATGAAAGAAGGGGGAGATAGAAAGACCAGGAGAGGACAGGAGCTCCACAAGGAGAGCAACAGAACCAAAACATCTGGGCACAAGGGTCTTTTTGCGAGACTTGTACTCCAACCAAGGACCATTCATGGAGATAACCTAGAACCCCTGCAGTGAAGTAGCCCATGGCATTTCAGTGTCCAGGTGGGTTCCATAGTAATGGGAACAGGGACTGTCTCTGACATGAACTGATTGTCCTGCTCTTTGATCACCTCCCCCTGTGTGGGGAGCAACCTTACCAGGCCACAGAGGAAGACAATACAGCCACCCCTGATGAGACCTGATAGTCTAGGATCAAAAGGAAAGAGAGGAGGACCTCCCCAATCAGTGGCCATGGGGCCGGACATGGGTGGAGAAGGGGTAAAGAGGGTGGGATTGGGAGGGGAGAAGGGAGGGAGCTACAGGGGTGATACAAAGTGAATAACTGTAATTAATAAAAATAAAAAATAAAAAAGAAAGTAGATAAAGACAAAATATTTATAGAGGATTGCCTGAAAGATACCCATTTTTTCACAATAATTACTTCTAAAAGCAATTAGAAATCTGCCAACATTATTAGCATCATTTGGTAGATTTTAAGAATTCGCCGTATCTTAGGTTCCATTTCATATCTATTAAATCAGTGTTTTATCATGAGCTTGCCGCTAAAGACACTTTTCCTCCTTCCTTCTAGGGCAGACAGCTGAGAAGCTGTTCTGTACTGTGATTTTTTTTACAGCTACTAATTTATGGTTCTATCTAGTATCTGTCTCCTGCATAGTCTTTGTCATGTTATCTGTGTTGAAATAAATCATGTGGTATGGAATCATATATTTTACTCTGTTTGGGAAATTTCTTTGAAGGTCTTCTTCTCTGAACTTCTCTCTGACATCTTGTCCACAATGATTTTCTCTCTTGGCCTGACTTTAAGTTATTCCTCTTAATGAAATTCCTTGCCAGGTTCTTTATTTTTTTTATATCTATTACAATTTATTCACTTTGTATCCAAGCTGTATCCCACTCCCTCTTACCCTCCCAGTCCTACTCTCCCTTCATCTTCTGTACTTATGCCCTTCCCTAGTCCACTGATAGGGAAGGTCCTCCTCCCTTACAATCTGACCCTAGCCTGTCAGGCCACATATAAGACTGGCTGCATCCTCTTCCTCTATGGTCTGGCAAGGCTTTACTTGCCAGGGGGAGGTAAACAAAGAGCCTGTCACTGAGTCCATGTCAGAGACAGATAGCTCATGCTCCCCTTCCTAGCTAACACACATTGAGACTGAGATGCCTATGGGCTACATATGTGCAGGGGATCTAGGTCTCTACACATGCTCCTTGGTTGGAGCACCAGTCTCTGCAGATCCACGTGGGTCCAGATTTTTGGCTCTGTTGGTCACCTTATGGAGCTCCTGTTCCCTTCAGGTCTTTCTATCTTTCTTCTTCCATAAGATTCCCTGTACTCTCCCCAAGGTTTGGCTCTGAGACTCAGCATCTACTTCAATACCTCACTGGGTAGATTCCATACAGCAAGGAAATTTGCTCAACTATATTCATAGCAGCTGTATTTGTAATAGCCAGAAGATGGAAACAACATGTATGTTCCTCAACTGAGGAATGGATACAGAAATTGTGGTACATTTAACCAATGGAATACTACTCAGCAAATTAAAAACAAGCAAATCATGAAATTTGTAAGAAATGGGTGGAACTAGAGAAAAAAATCATCCTGAGTGAGTTAATCCAGAATCAGGGGTATATACTCATTTCGTAGTGGGTATTACACGTATAATAAAGGATAAACATACTAAAATCTATTGTCCTAATGAAGCTAAACAACAAGGAGGACCCTGGGGAAGATGCTTAATCCCCATTCAAAAGGTCAAACAGTATAGATATCAAAAGTGGGAGAAGTCTGAGAACAAGGCAGGAATCTACCACAGAAGGTCTCTGAAAAAGCCTACATTGCCAAATTCATAAGGGAAGCCTGTCTCTTTAAGCCCACATTCAAGTTTTCTCTTATAATGTACACTTCCTTTTTAATGTGCTTCTTCCTCAAGGTCTTGATCATGGCTTCCATTATCTCAAAGCCTTTTCTCTTAATTAAGCTAATTCTTGAAGGTCAATTAGGTGTATACTGCTTTTCCAAATCAACCCACATGCTCTGCCACTCTTTTCTACTTACTAATCAGAATCTCTATTTAGAAGGCTTGTCTAAGAACTCTGTGTGCATGAAGGTTTAAGGGTCAGTGGTTTGGGGGCTTATAAACTGTTGGTTACCCAGGGCTGGGCTTCATAAATCTCTTAATTTATTGAAACTTTGTACAAAATTTTGAGCTTGTGTATATTTTTCTGGAATGTGCAATATATTTTACTCCTATATTAAGTTAGACCATTGGAATGTTTAGTTGGTCTCAATGCTTTGGCAGGCTAACTATTTCCCAGCTTTATTTCATTGCAGTGAGAAACACCATGAAAAACAGCTGTTGAAATACATATTTCACTTACAATTAGATACAACAGAATATTTTCCATAGGTGGTTGCAAAGCTTGTTTGCCAAATAATCATCTAATAAAATTTTAAACTACCAGGGAATATGAACCTTTAACAAGTCCTACTGGCTATTTTGATGAAACAACTCCACCAAATAATGAGATGAGAAGTTTCACTAGTGCCTCTTCACTAATACGTACAGAGATATTTTCTGGATAACTGAAACACCATTATCATATGGATAGTAAAAGTAGGAATTGTCATGAGCACACTAGATCAGAAACATAGAGAAGCATATTGTGTCTTTCTACAACATCAGAATATATTTAATAACAGTACATATTCACAAGGTCAAGTGGTGTCAAAGGGAACTATCTGCCACATACTTACTCTTTCCTTGGTAATCCACAGAAGGAGATTCTTTTAATCCTGTCTTAATCACTAATATTAACTATCATAGTATACACTATACAGTATATCTAGTATACACTATACAGTAAATCAATCAATCTATCTATTTATCTATCCATCCATCCATCCATCCATCCATCCATCCATCCACCTACCTACCTATGAAGATTACAGATTGGCTATAAAGGGTTACAAAGCCATAGCAGAATTCAAGAGGTTTTAGAATGTGTTGTCAAGTGACAACACACGCTGGAGAGGTTTTGGAGAAAGGGGAATCCTCCTCCATTGCTGGTGGGAATGTAAACATGTACAACCACTCTGGAAATCAATTTGGCGCTTTCTTATGCAATTAGGAATAGTGATTCCTCAAGACCCAGCTCTACCGCTCTTAGGCATATATCCAAAACATACTCAAGTACACAACAAGGACATTTTTTCAACCATGTTCGTAGCAGCTTTATTCATAATAGCCAGAACCTGGAAACAATCCAGATGTCCCTCAGTCGAGGAATGGATACAGAAATTATGGTACTTTTACACAGTGGAATACTACTCAGCAATTAAAAATGAGGAAATCATGAAATTTGCAGGCAAATGGTGCGACCTGGAAATGATCATCCTGAGTGAGGTAACCCAAAAACAGAAACACACACATGGTATATACTCACTTATATAGACCTATAGGAAAGGATGGACATGCTGAAATCTATACACATAGGGAAGATAAGCAAAAAGGAGGACCCATGGTGGGATGATCAATCCTCGCTTAGATGGACAAACGGGATGGACATTGAATGTAGGAAAAAACAAGCAACAGGACAGGAGCCTACCACAGAGGGCCTCTGAAAGACTCTAACTAGCAATGTATCAAAGCAGATATTAAGACTCACAACCAAGCCTTCGGCAGAGTGCAGGGAATCATATGAAAGAAGGGGGAGTTAGTAAGACTTGGGGAGAACAAGAGCTCCACAAAGACCAAATAGATCAGGGTACAAGCGTCTTTTATGAGACTGTTTCTCCAACCAAGGACCATGTATGGATATAACCTAGAACCCCTGCTCAGATGTGGCCCATGGTAGCTCAGTATCCAACTGGGTACCCTAGTAAGGGGAACAGGGACTATTTCTGTCATGAACTCAATGGCTGGCTCTTCGACCCCGCCCCCCCCCCAAGGGAGGAGCAGCCTAGCTAGATCCCAGAGGAGGACATTGCAGCCAGCCCTGAAGAGACTTGATAATCTAGGGTCAGATGGAAGGGGAGGAGGTCTTCCCCTATCAGTGGACTTGGAGGGGGGACAGGGAGGAGATGAGGGAGGGATGGGGAGTGTGGGAGGGAATGAGGGAGGGGATTATGGCTGGGATTCAAAGTATATAACCTGTGATTAATATAAAAATAAATAAATCACTTAAAATGGAATCTCTTGGGCCAAATTAACATTTTAGGCCCGGTATCATAGCACACACCTTTTAAAATTTTTCATTGAATATAATTTATTCATTATATATTCACAATTTATTCATTATATACATACCCCCTCCCTCACCCTCCATCTGTCTTCCCATCACCCCTTTCCCCTAGTTCACTGAAAAGGGGATTCTCCACTATTGCCATCTGCCCATGGCTTGTTAAGTCTCATCAGGACTTCTTGGATCCCTTTCTTTGGTGGCCTGCTAAGGCCACATCACCAGGGGCGAATGATCAGAGAGCAGTCAATTAAATTCCTGGTAGAGGCAGCCCCTGCTCCCCTCACTCAGAGATACCACATGGAGACTGGGCTGCTAATTGGCCACATCTGAGTAGGGGATCTAGGTCTTCTCAATGCATGGTCCTCTGGTTGGTGCATCAATCTCTGCAGGACTCCCTGGGCTCAGATCCTTTAGCTTTATTGGTCTCCTTGTGGAGCTCCTGTCTCTTCCATGTCCCTCTGTCCTTACCCCTTTCTTCTTTCATAAGACTCTCTGTGCTCTGCCCAAAGTTTGGCCATGAGTCTCAGAGATGTCCCTCAATGGAGGAATGGATATAGACATTGTGGTACATCTACAGAATAGAATACTTCTCAGCCATTGAAAACAAGGAAATGACATGTTCGAGTAAATAGATGGAACTAGGAAAGATCATTCTGAGTGAGGTAACCAGAAAGACATGCATGGTATACACTCACACAGCAGTATAATATAGGATAGCCATATACAGACCTAAAGAAGCTAAACATTAAAGAGGGCTCTAGGGAGGGTACTTAAATCTCATTCCGAATGGCAAACAGGACAGACACCAGAAGTGGTGGAAGAGAAAAAAATAGGATAGGAGCCCACTAAAGAGGATTATCTGAAAGGATCCATCCAACAGGTGATTGAAGCAGACAATTTTTAAAATATTTATTTATTATGTATACAATGTTCTTGTCCATGTACACCTGCATGACAGAAGAGGGCACAAGATATCATTATGGGTAGCCGTGAGCCACCATGTGGTTGCTGGGAACTGAACTCAGGACCTCTGGAAAAACAGCCAGTTCTCTTAAACTCCTTGAGCCATTTCTCCACCTCAATAGCACACACCTTCAATTCCAGCATTCCAGGGGCAGAGACAGGCTGACCTCTGTGAGTTTGCAAGTAGTCTGGTCTACAAAGTGAGTCCTAAGCCAACCTGCCTTGCATAGTGAGACCTTGTTTCAAAGAATCTTCCAGAATATCCCCAAGTTACACAAATGGAATAACTTGGAACAGGGTACAACCTATGCTTCAATATGAACTGTATGTATATTCCACTTTTCTTTAATTTTTCAAAGTGCACATCTCTGACCTACCTTTGAAAAATACCTGTTTATATATTTTCCTGTGCTAACTTTGTTGTTCCTTAATTTTCATCTCCATTTTTTCTGCCTCTCTCATCTTATTTACACAAACTACACAAATCAATTTGTGTAGTTTTTGTTGCTTAACTTTATTTTGTAATGAGATAGATTACATGTAAAATGTAAATGAATATATTTTAGCAATTTGTTTATTGGCTCTACTTAGATATGTTTACTATTAAAGTTTTACTCGGAAGAATACTAAAATCTACATAAACTTTCAACTTTTTTTCTTATTATGTCTGTCTCTGGAAGCTGTTTAAATATCTATGTTTACATAAAAATATTTTTGTAAATAGTTATATCTATTTACAGATTTAAATCACATTAAAATATGAATTGAATTCACACCTACTAGACTGGCTATAATAAGAAAGACAATGAGTCAGGCACGTTGGCATACATCTTCATTAATGCCAACACTCAGGAGGCAGAAGCAGGTGGATCTCTGTGAGTTTGAGGCTAGCCTGGTCTACAGAGTAAGTTCCAAAATAGCCAGGGCTATATAGTCAAACTATGTCTCAACAACTCAACAGTAAAAATAAAAATATAATAAAAAGACAAGGATGTGCAGAAGTTGAAACTCTCAAGATATTAATAATAGGAATGTAAAAAGTTAAAGATATATATATATATATATGAACAAATGATTCTACTCCACTATATGTTTAAAAATATATTTATACAAATATTGTATAGAAACAATAGCTTTATTTTTAATAGATCAAAAGTAGGAAACAGTTCAAAATAGCACCAAGGGGTAAGTAGGATGTGTGTATATATGTGTGTGCATGTTTGTGTGTGTGTTTATGTAGATATACAAAAATATTCACATGATGTGGTATTTAACTATTGTTTGGCCATGCAAAGAATGTACTATTGCAGCTTAAATTAACTTTGAAAATCGGACCAAATGAAAGGATCCAGATAGAAAAAGGCACACATTATTATTCCATTCATAGAAAATGCCAAAAAAAAAAATGCCTGTAACAAAGGCTTAGTTCTTATTCTCACTACAGATTTCTGGTTGCCTGACAGTCTGACTATTCCTAGTTGACAGAGTAACTGTGACCATGGGCATTGTTGGTTACTTTAATAGAGGGATAGTGAGCATATTCATATTCTGTTTCCTAAAGCTTCCACCCAAGTAGTAACCTGTGTAACCTCCACTCATGCATGGTTACCTAAAACTAGCTACATGACCATATAGTTAACTATGTATTGCGCTTATGGTGTATTAGGGTGAGTGAAGGTGACAACTAGATGTGGGTCAGTAATTATACTGTACAATACAAAGGAAGAACATATAAATATTTTGTAAGTAGTCATTAGTGCCCAGTAAAATACTTTTCAAATGTTCTTATTGATATCAAATCACTGCTATGATTTTGAATTCTCTTCTTAGCTAAGAAACAATGAGATAGGTTTCCAAAAGGCTTGACTTGCTCTACGAATAATATTGTAAATATTTTTGTATGTTTCAATTTAATAAAACAATATGTGTATACATAAAATGAAACAGTAGATATGTGAATAAGGTAGAATTGGGGTTGCTTTAATGGATATCTTTAAATGCAGCATATCTTAGTAAAGGACTAGATTTTTTGCCTTCATGAAATATAATAGAAGTAGAAAATCATAGTAAAAAGAAGGAAAGTATAACAAATAGAGTTGTGTATAATTGGAACATATTTGGTAAAAACTTTAAGGGACTTTGCAATGCCTCTTGGGCTTGATTGATTTGAGAGACAGTGAACATGTATGTATGCCTACTTTAATATTTTATATAATTTTCGCCGTGCTTATGTTGAATTAAAGGAAATCGTACATCTCATGAAAGGGCTTTCAATGAGCTTTAAATACGTTGGGCATTTCATTATTATAATTATTATTGTTGTCACAAGATTTAATTTGACTTTTTATTATTACTCTGTGAGATAGTACAGATTTTGTATGTGGTTGTTTCCATCTGTGGTTAGAAAAACTCAAAAGTATTAGGTCATTTTTCATGACTATGTGGTTAGTAAACAGAGGTCTCACAAGAAATCACTATGGATCATCAGGTCAGTACTATGCAGTGCTTTGTCACTTGCCAAATTATTGGATAGAAGTTCAATAGAGAAGTTTAAAAATGGCCCCCAATGAAAGAGGAAGGAAAAGTCTCAATTTCCCAAAGCGTAGCTGACATTGCATTAGCAAACAAGTAGAAGAAACAAGGAAGAGAGATAGAAAAAGGACTGATTCCTTCGAAGGCCAAAAGTTAATGATGAGAAAATGGTCTTTCCAAGGGACCAATTATAGGGTTGGTAGGTTGATATATTTCACAGAATGTTATTGCTCAAGGAAGCTGAGGGAAGTTAGTTATGCTTGCCTTGAAAAGTTGGGCAAAGTGGGCTGGCAGCATTGCTTCCATTTTTGTGACAGACAATGCCTTTCTAATTTTAGTCTTTTAAGGGGTAGATAGGCTTTTGTGTGAAGGAAGCTTTGCTCAGTGTTCATTTTGAGAGGTGCCTCTGAATGCATTTTGTATCCTCTTTGGAAAGGGAAGACAATGTGGTGCAAGTGTAAAATGAGTTTGTGTATGAAGTTATTGCATTGCTCAGTAGTGATGGTGTAAATAGGGATGTGAATAGCATTTGTTACTTTCTTCTTTTGTGTTATAGATATGTGCTATTGGTTAAATGCAGATTTTGGAACCCTTTCAGTGGAACATGTCTCTGGGAGGATAATAAGCATAGTTTACTTAGCAGGGTGTTTAAGAAGTGACAGAGAATTTTTTTCAACCTTCTGGAAAATTCTTCGAGTTTTTGTCAGCTTTTCAATCATATTAAGGTAATTTACTCTTTGCATCTTAGTTTTAAAAATATCAATTTTCATATAAAACAGCTATTGATGTTTAACTAATTTTTACCTTTGGTTAAATATCAAATAGTCTAAATAAAAATACCAGTATTTGGGAGATTGCAATGAAGAATAGAGTACCTTTTTATTTGTTGTTTTGTTTAAGTATCTGACGTTGCATTATGTCCTAAGCAGGCACTTGTGATTTTTTTTTCACATTAAATTTTTTTTAACTAGGTGCACATTTCCTACATTTGCATCCTTTTCCCCCAGTTTTTTTTATTTTTATTAATTACAGTTTATTCACTTTCTAACAATCACCCCTGTAGCTCCCTCCCCTCTCCTCTCGCAATCCCACACTCCCTCCCGCTTCCCCACCCTCCCTCCCTCTTCCCCAACCATGTCCCTCCTCCAGTCCGCTGATAGGGGAGGTCCTCCTCCCCTTCCCTCTGATCCTAGACTATCAGTTCTCATCAGGGGTGGCTGTATTGTCTTCCTCTGTGGCCTGGTAAGGTTGCTCCCCACACAGGGGGAGGTGATCAAAGAGCAGGACAATCAGTTCATGTCAGAGACAGTCCCTGTTCCCATTACTATGGAACCCACCTGGACACTGAAGTGCCATGGGCTACTTCACTGCAGGGGTTCTAGGTTATCTCCATGAATGGTCCTTGGTTGGAGTACAAGTCTCACAAAAAGACCCTTGTGCCCAGATGTTTTGGTTCTGTTGCTCTCCTTGTGGAGCTCCTGTCCTCTCCTGGTCTTTCTATTTCCCCCTTCTTTCATAAGATTCCCTGCACTCGGCCCAAAGTTTGGCTATGAGTCTCAGCATGTGTTCTGATACCCTTCAGGGTAGAGCCTTTCAAAGTCCCTCTGTGGTAGGCTCTTGTCCTGTTCCCTATTTTATCCCTCCTCTGATGTCCATCCTCTTTGCCTTTCTGAATAGGGATTGAGCATCTTAGCCAGAGTCCTTAGGTGTACAGATTTTAGTATGTTTATCCTATATCATATGTCTAATATCCACTTATGAGTGAGTATATGCCCTGTGTGTCCTTCTGCTTCTGGGATACCTCACTCAGGATGCTCTTTTCAAGTTCCCACCATTTACCTGCAAATTTCATGATTTCCTTGGTTTTTTATTGCTGAGTAATATCCCATTTTGTAGATGTACCACAATTTCTGTAACCGTTCCTCAACTGAGGGGCATCTGGGCTGTTTTCAGCTTCTGGCTATTACAAATAAAGTTGCTACTAACATGGATGAGCAAAGGTGCTTGCTGTGTACTTGAGCATCTTTTGGATATTTGCCTAGGAGTGGTATAGCTGGATATTGAGGAAGCACTATTCCAAATGGACTGAGAAAGTACCAGATTGATGTCCAAAGTGGTTGTACAAGTTTACATTCCCACCAGCAGTGGAGGAGGGTTCTCATTTCTCCACATCCTCTCCAGCATGTATTGTCACCTGAATTTTTGATCTTAGCCATTCTGATGGGTGTAAGGTAAAATCTCAGGGTTGTTTTGATTTGCATTTCCCTAATGACTAAGGATATTGAACATTTCTTTAAGTGTTTCTCTGCCATCCTATATTCCTCTAAAGAGAATTCTCTGTTTAGCTCTGTACCCCATTTTTAATTGGATTACTTGATATGTTGCTGTTTAACTTCTTGAGTTCTTTATACATACTGGATATTAGCCCTCTGTCAGATATAGGCTTGGTGAAGATCCTTTCCCAATCTGTAGGCAGTTGTTTCATTTTAATGACAGTGTCCTTTGCTTTACAGAAGCTTTTCAGTTTCATGAGGTCCCATTTTTTGATTGTTGTTCTTCGAGCCTGTGTTGTTGATGTTCTGTTCAGGAAGTTGTCTCCTGTGCCAATGAATTCAAGGCTCTTCCCCACTTTTTCTTCTAACATATTTAGTGTGTCTGGTTTTATATTTAGATCTTTGATCCATTTGGACTTTAGTTTTGTGCAGGGTGTTAAGTATGGATCTATTTGCATTTTTCTACATATAGATATCCAGTTATACCAGCACCATTTGTTGAAGTTGCTATCTTTTTTTCCATTTTATAATTTTGGCATCTTTGTAAAACATCCGGTGTCCATAGGTGTGTGGCTTTATTTCTATTTGATTTCATTTGATTCCATTGATCCACCAGACTGTTTCTATGCCAGTTCCATGCAGTTTATTATTGTTGCTCTATAGTACAGCTTGAGATCAGGGATGGAGATACCATCAGAAGTTCTTTTATTGTAGAGGATTGTTTTAGCAATTCTGGGTTTGTTGTTATTCCATATAAAGTTACAAATTTTTCTTTCAAGGTCTGTAAAGAATTGTGTTGATAATTTGATGGGAATTGCATTGAATCTGTAACTTGCATGTATTCTAAAAGTAGGAATTTCACCTAAGATATAGTCTTCCACAAATCTAGGATCTAAGCATACATTTTTGTAAGCCATTTTCTTATTACTAAGTGTTTTCATTGCCAAATCCTAGAAGGCTACATTTGATTTAGAAACCAAGTTTGAAAATGGGCCACACATGATAATTTATGCTGGTAATCCCAGCATCAGGAAATGTTGCTAGACAACCAAAGACAGTTTGGGCTAAAGACTGAAATCTTGTCCCTCCTTCCAAAGTATATGGGTGATTTTGTACAGGACTAATGTCTAAGATTCCTCTGATTGGGTACTATACTTAAGACTTTCATTATCTCCAGAGTACTGCAAATGAAAGTAGAGAAAGAGAGAAACCTGATCAGTATTTGATCTGAGTAACTGCCACTCTCCCCACCTCTGTCTCTATCTTTTAGTAAGAGTATATGGAAATCTCCAAAAAAAGAAAAAGAAAATCTGCTTTTGACATTGTGAAAACAAAGTCTCCAATCTTTCCCTTGAAATTTACTTTTCTTCAAATAATTTAGTTTTTCTATTTTTAAATGACTACCCACCCAAATATTGGACCAAACAGAACTTTAGTTATTTTGGGGGCCCTTGAAAATTAGTTTTTACTGTTTATTTCACAGATTCTTTTTTGATAATGTGGTGGTTTGAATGTGAATGTCCCCATAGGCTCACATATTTGAATGCTTTGTCCCCAGTTGGTGGAACTGTTTGGGAAGGATTAGGGGGTATGGTCTTGTTGGAGGAGGTGTGCCACTAAAGGTAGACTTTGAAGTTTCAAAAGACACACCACCTTTTCTATGTTTTTTGTTTTCTCTCTTTGCTATGTGCTTCTGGATTAAGAAGTAAGCACTTACCTATTGCTCCAGTGACTGCTGTCATTCTCTCTGCCACAATGATCATGGACTCTAACCCCCTGCAATGGGGAACTCCAAATTAAATGATTTCTAATTTGCCTTGGTTCTGGGATTGTATCATAGCAATAGAACTAAGACAGACAGGGTCTCACACTGTAGTCTAGCTATGTGTCAGAATCATAGTTACCTTCGTGCCTCAGCTTTCCAAATGCTGGAATTAAAGTTAGGTGGCACTACCTCTGCCTTATGTGTTGGTGGGAATCTAACACATGGTTTTGTGCATGAGGGTAGGGCAAACAGTTTACCAACAACAGTTACTTTCCACATCCTCTGGATAATTTTAATAGTGGCCTAAATTAGTGGTCTTACTTCTGTTTTTGTATCTCTCCAATGTTTTCTCTACTTAGAAATTTAGAGAACTTTGTATAATAAAAATTGATCATACCTAGTTCCTGCTTAAGTCTTTTAACTGCTGTCCTTTGTTATTAGAACACATGTTCATTTTCCTTTTAACATGGCCATGTTGTCTCAAGTAATCTGCTTGGCTCTGTGCTCCCTGCACTTTGTTTTATTTCCCCAATGTATTAAGCAGTGATAGTCATAGATATTTTGCCTTCTGTATATATTTTGTGTACACTATTTATGTCTACCTCTAATGCCATGACTGCATTTCACATTGCTAGTTTTTCTTTACCTTGTCTTAATGTTATGATGAGTAGTTAATTGATTTATCTGAATTCCATACCCTTGTTCTTGTCGGGAACCATGCAGGAACAACAGCAAACAGATGCAGAACTCACGGAATGTGGTTCACCAGTTAGCAGAGTCACAATGTGTGTGTTTGGGTATGGCACAGCCCCAAGAACTATGAATGCTGAGGACCTGATGCTGTTATGGAGCATAGTTCTGCTTGTTATTCTTGTGGGCCTCATAATCCTCCTAGTACATGAATTGTGTGAAAACTCTAAGGAGGCTTTCATCCACTGACTGGGCAGTATATATGTCACTTACAATTAACAGTGCTTGATCTTTTTCAAGCATGGTTGCTGGTACACATTAATGATTTAATCACCATTCTTGAAAAGAATCTATAGTTGTCGATTGTTAGCAATGACTGCTAGCTACCCTTAGAAAGAATTTGGAAAAATAGATTGTTTAGCAAGGTTAGGTAAAGATGTTTTTGCTAGTGGCTCTGATGTAGAAAAATCTAAGGGAACAATTTAAAGTTCAGGAATGTACACTTTGAATAATAAAGCCAGGGACTTTTTAAGGTCAGTGAACAAAGACAATAGCCCACTCTGACTTGTCACTCTGAAGCTGGGCTGGCTACTGAGACAATAGTTGATTTACTTATCCTTGCTTTTGCCCTCATCTTCCTGATATGATTTAATAAAATTTATTAATGAGTAGATGTGCACCTTAAAGATTTAAAGATTGTTTTTTATATAAAAGTTTAGGTTTGTGATTCAAGAATTTTATAAGATTACATTTTAAGATAATTGATTCTCCCTTTGTAACCAGAAACTGCAGGCTGCCAGTAATGAAAAGGTGGCTGAGAAATTACATTGTTTGCTCCTAGTCTGTTAATGTATAAACAAGTTGCTTAGTTATAAGTGTATATGGGTTCTTGGAAATAATTGGTTTTTCATATTTGTTTATCACCCATAACATAAAATATTTGATCATGTATTGGGGAACATGAATTTTCTAGGTACACATATTCTAAATATCCACTTTAAGAAAAATAGAAAGTAACCACATTGTGATTTTTTGTACGCTGGACAGATTTTCCTGGGATATATAAGCTGTGGGAAAAAATAAAAGTGTGGTTTAGAACTCACTCTTCAGAGTTTGTTCCATTTACCAAGGTGGATGTGTATATGCACATATGTAAGTTGTGTTAGATCTCTCTTTCTCTGGAGTTTGTGCCATCCGTGTAATATGTGAATGTGTATGCATGCCTGTATGTATATATGTATGTATGTATGTATGTATGTATGCATGTATGTGTTTGTGTAAAATAAAAGAAGCCTGTAAGAGAAGCTAAATAAGGAAAAGTTAAGTGAAAAAAGAAGCTTGTTGGAACCTACCTGCTGGTATCTGTCTTATTTCATTATCAAGTGTAAATGTGTGTGTGTGTTTGTATGTGTGTGATCTTTTTCTCTCCTTTCATTTAAGTTTTAGATGCTTGCCACAGTCACTGGAAGGTCTAGCTAGCCCTTGCTTACATGGTAGTTGTAAGTCCCTGCCAGTTAGCTGTCAGCACTAGCCCATGCCAGCAATTTAATTCTTGCCCCTCAGTTCACCACAGTCAGCAACCACCAGTTTCAGCCCTGGAAAATTACCCTCAGAAAAAGTCTGGGGAGTCACTAGCCAGATAGAAGCTGTGGGATTTATGCCCTGACTCAGTTTGCCCACAGTTGAAATGTTGAGGTTCGTCTTCAACATGTTCTCCTTCATTTCATCTCCATAGAGAAGTTAAAGTACTCTGTTTATTGCAGATAGCCTATGTAGCCACTCTTCTTTAACTCTTCTTTCATCTGTAGCATATATATCAAGAGGATAAATTAAATGAGTGGCTCAAGTTCATGTAAATGATTATGTGTCATCCTTTTCCAATGCTAGATATCAAATTCAAGTGTTTATAATTCAGTAGTAGGCACATTCCCTACTACTGAATTACATTGCCTATTGCCAATGTTATCTTTTAGGTATGGCACACAGGCCTTCTTGGATATGGCTTCATTTTTATTTTCAGCTATGTTCTAGCAGTGCTTTTCCCTGGGTGTTATCTTTAGCAACACTTACAGTAGTAATAACAATACCAAATAATAGTTACAGTTGCCACCTATCAACTATCTTTAATATACTACCTTTGTGATAATAGGTAATTCTCAAAATAGTATTTGTAGTTATCATGGAATCAGTACTCTTGGTTCACTATTAGTTAGGGTGAGAGAGAGTGGTTTGAAATCAAAGTTATTTTTTATTATGTCAAGTTATTTTCTTTTCCATGAACCTATTATTTTATTTTCTAATTTTATTTCCACAGTGGAGTACACAGTTCCAGATATAAGGCAGAGAGTGTCACCTTTTTCATGAACTACTATGTCCTGTATTTGTCTGATGACCCTGCTTCTATTTCTTAAGCTTTATGCACTGAGATTCAGTCTCTGGTGTGGGACAGGGATGCAGATATGCCTCCATCACTGAGAAAGTCTTTCAGATAAGGGTTTCCAAGCACACTTGCAGGATCTGGCTGTGCTGTAGTTACTTAACAGGCCTGTGCTCAGGACCTACAGGAAGTTGGCATGCATAACCTGAAGTGTAGTATTTCATAGAATATATGCAAGCTTTGGCTTGCAAATATGACCAACTTCTTGAGAGGATACTGCTGTTGTGTCTAGTACTGTATAAACTAGGAAGAAAATCTTCAAATAGTTATTGGAAGTGATTACATTTTCTGTGCAGTAATGTGCTCAACACTGGGTTGAGAATTCCATTCTAGAGGCCTGAGCGCTGCCTCTAAGCAATGTATGCATTGGCTGAAATGAGTAGAATTGTCTCACAGGAAAAATGGGGCAAATGAAGCAGAGTGAGATCCTGGTAGAGCTGGGCCTACTGATTCCTTTGTCCCTGGTTCTTCTCTTCTCCTAATCTTGCACTAAAAACTCACAGCCATCATGAACTGGGTGTGGTTCTTTATTAGTATTTTTTTTCAAGACATGGTTTCTTTCTGTAGCCGTGTCTATCCTAGACTCACTTTGTAGACCAGGCTGGCCTTGAACTCACAGAGATTCACCTGCCTCTACCTCCTAGTTTCTGGGATTAAAGACATGTACCACCATGCCAGTCTGTGTGGTTCTTTTAACCTGCATGTGCTCTGTATCAGTTTGAATGCATCAGTAATAAACTCTGAGTCACCAATAATACATTGGTGCTACATTAAGGAAAGAAATGAAAAAAATTTTCCCTTGATGTCAGTTAGCCAGGAGTGAGCACAAATTTGAAATCTCTACTTCATTCTCTCCCCGTATCTTCTGTTGTCCTGTGTGTGTGTGTGTGTGTGTGTGTGTATGTGTGTGTGTGAAACTGCCTTCCTAAAGGCTGTATTGTGAATTTGTCCCTATCTCTGTCACTGTCTCTGTTCTTAATAAAGGACTTTTCTTTTTCTTTTATTGAACATCACAGAAAGCATCAAGTCAGGAAGGAACAAAGGGTGGTATACAGAAAACACTGACTGAGATTTTACAAGATATTAAGTTGCTGACCACAGCTGACCCAGATTAAAACAACAACAACAATACAACAAATATCATTGTCTATTAACTGAAATCCTTATGTTCAAATTTATGGTGGATAATCATTTTATAAATATTTACCTATTACTCTTTTCAGAAAATGATTATCATAACATACATATAAGGACAGAGAAGAAAACATAATTTAAGACTGAAGCTACATATTAGCTAGGGTTGCAAAAGCTGACTATATGGGAATTCCAAGGCAAGAAAGATTGGTTGTTACGTTGTTCCCTTAAAGGCAGACTAAACAAACAGTCTCAATACACAACAGGATAATATTAAGAGACCTGACAATGTACGATTAACTGCCCATGAGGCAAAATTTTCAGTCTCTTAAAATGTAAGAGATATTTTAATAATATTACATCACCACTGTATTCTTCCTGGATTTTTACTTTTACTCCATAGAATATCTTCTCATTCTTCTCTGTTTATCACCCCTTAGAGCTTGAGGTGAAACATTATCTTCATAGCACAGAGGCAATTACTTTTCTCTGTGTTCTCACACCAACCTCTGATTTATTTGTGGATGTACTGCACTCTCATCCACGGGATCCTTACTTTTGTTCTCTTTTCAGTGGGCATTTATTATATGCTAAAAACTCTACTACTCAAAATACTACATACGTTCATTTGCTTGCATTCCTCCTTTTCTATATTGAAAGGCCTTTAGAGGCAAAACTTGTGTCTCATCAGCATTCTTAGTGCTACTTGAACTGTCACATGGCAGCAGGCCTTGGTCCACATTTTATGTGATAAAAATGTTAGAAAATGTAGCCATATTTCATGGGGTGAAATGTAGTTATTCCAAGAAATTAGTTCTCTTGTAGGATGAAGGCCACCTAAGCCCTCTAATTGCTTGAGAATTAGGGTCACTTGAAATACTGGCACGTTCTGAACCTCTTTAATACCACCCAGCTTATAATACTTTTGAGAATATGGGACTCTTGTTTCTGCTCTGAGTAGGATTATAAATCTTAGTGTCTTCAGTCTGCGGAAGGAGTTCTCTCCAGAATATGAAAGAGTGGATAACAAAACTAATTACAGGGATGGGAATTCCTATGGAGTCCTGTTAGAAAAATCAGCCTTTCACTGTCAATAGGACAAAATGGAAGCCTACAGAATAAGATTTTCAACAACTCCACATCTGAGAGAGGGCTAATTTATAAAATATATTAAGAATTCAAGAAACTAGACATCAACAAACCAAATAATAAAATTTTTGTGGGATACAGATCTAAACAGATTTCTCAACAAATGAATCTGAAACAGCTGAGAAACACTTCGATGTTCAATTGTCTTCACCATCAGGGAAATGAAAATCAAAATAATTCTTATACTCATCATAATGGTTGAGCTCAATAACACAAGTTACAGTTCATGCTGGCAAGGATGTAGAACAAGGGGAACATTTCTCCATTGTTGGAGGGAGTGCAAACTTGTACAAACACTTTAGAAATCCATATGGAGGTTCCTCAGAAAATTGGGAATTGATCTACCTCAAGACCCACCAAACCACTCCTGGGCATATACCCAAAGGATAAACCACTAGGACACCTGCCCAACTATGTTCTTAGTGGCTTTATTCATAATAGTAAGAAACTGGATAAAATCTAGATGGTCCTCTAATGAAGAATGGATAAAGAAAATTGTGGTACATTTACACAATGGAGTATTATGCAGCTATCTTTTTAAAAAACAACATTATGGAATTCACAGGCAAACAAATGGGACTAAAAATATCTTTAGTTATGTAACCCAGACTCAGAAAGACAAATATAGTTATGTACTCACTTATAAGTTAATATTAGTTATAAAGAATAATCATGCTACAATATATAGACCCAGAGGGCCTGAGTAATAAGGAGACCTCAAAGAGAAGATATGTGGATCTCCCTGGGAAAGGAAAATAAAATAGATTTCTAGGGTGGACAGGTGGGATGGGGTGTGGTGTGGATAGAAACAGGAGGGAAAAGGATGGGGGGTATAAAGGGAGAGAATACTAGGAGAAATTACTGGAACTGGGGGCACTTAAGGGTTGAGATAGAAACCCAGTACAGTGGAAACTCCCGGGAATTTGAGAGGGTAACCCTATTGAAGACTCCTGCTAGTAGGTGATAACGAGCCTAAACCAGCTATCTTCTCTAACCAGGCAGGTTTTTTAGGCAATGGATTGGGACAACATCACAGCCACAAAACCTTTGACTTACAATTTTTCTGACCTACAAGATGTGCTGGGGTAAAGGTGGTGTAGAACTTGTGAGAGTGGCCAACCAATGACTGGTCTAGCTTGAGAACCATGCCAAGAGAGGAATCCTATGCCTGACACTGCCCCTGAAGGGCCAGGAATCAGAAGCTGAATAGCCAGGAGACCTAGGATAAAACCAAACACAACCAGAATAAAAAGAAGTCAGTGAAATGATTCCTAATGATTCTATGCTATAATTGTACACAGGAGGCTATCATAATCGTCATTACAGAGGCTTCATTCAACAACTGATGGAAGCAGATGCAGAGACCCAAAGCCAAATATAGCCAAATATTAGATGGATTTCAGGAATCCTGCTGATGATGAAGAAGAAGGATTGTAGGAGCCAGAAGCTTCAAGAACACCACAAGAAAATGGCCCAGACAGTCAACTAACCAGGGCTCAGAGAGGTTCGAAGAGACTGAACTGACAATCAGGGAGCCTGCATGGTTCTGAACTTAGGTCCAGCCCTAATATAAGGGGAGGTGCCTTGTCCTATTGTAACTTAGTATGCCATGTTTGGTTGATATCCATAGAAGACCTTCCCCCTTTTGAAGAGAAATAGAGGAGGAATGAGTCTAGGGGAGAGGAGAGATGTGAGGGGACTGGGAAGAGAGGAGAGACGGGAAACTGTGTTCAAGATGTAAGATATGAGAGAATAAATAAATAAACCAGTCCTTAGGTTGTTAATGACATTCTTCCAGACACCTGAGGGTATGGCCCAATGTTATTTCCTTTCACTGGGTTAAAAAAGCCTTCCCAATGGCAGCTAGGAAATTGGACAGAATAAATTCACAAGGTTTCTTGCTTGGCCTCATGTCCAACTATGTGGATTTACTCAGTGAAAAAAATATCCCATGAGTGAAACATTGGCAACAGGAGGGCTCTGCAATTTAAGAACTTTATGACCACAGTCATTTGATGTCTCTGATCCTCAGTGCCCACATACATTCAATAGACATGAGAATATTCTTTCCAGTATTGTCAAAACATTGGGGGCAATAAGCTATAGCAGTGATTCCTCTCCAGTCTACTTCATAGGAACAAAAGAAAAGAGACATTTCTACCAATGTCTGGGCTGTTGGCATGCTGTTCAGTCATGGCCTTGAGACAACTAACGTGGTCTTAGGACAACAGAGATTACTTCTATACCAGGAAATTCTACAGCCCAGTGAACAGGGGTGACACTTGTGAAGTTTCCAGTGGAGCTAGGACAGTAAACTGGGAAGTTAGTAGTGAGTTGAGCCCTTGGGGACACAAGAGCTACCAGAGAAGAAAAGAATCTTTGTTGTAAATTTATCCACAGGAATAATAAGATGGCGGATGACAAGAGTTTTTCTTGGAAAGCTGAGAGCCTTCAATACTTGATACAGTTCCAGAGATAATGTCTCCTGAACAAGATCTGGAGTCAGAAGATCTGGAGTCAGTATGATTATCTATCTGATTTTTACATTTACTGATATTTTATGAAAAAAACCATTAAGGTATTATCTTAGTGTATTCCAGTTGCTATGACAAAATGTCTTAGTTTGGGTATTTTGTAAGCCATAGGTTTTTATTTCTAAGAATTTTAGATGCTGGGAAGTCCAAGATAAAGCCACAAATATATCCAGTGTTTCATAAAAACACATTTTTTACTTACGATATAGTAATTTTGTCCTCTGTATTCATACAGCATAAGAGTAAGGCAACTCATTTATACATACCTTTTACATTTGTGTACTAATCTTTTCCCAATGGAATTACTTGTTAAAGGATTCAGCTCTTAATATTATCACATTGGATATTAAGTTCAAGATATAAATTTGGAGGGAAACATTCAGATTTTATCTGGTGGTCATTGTTTTGCTTTAGTCTGTTGATGTTATAAACATCACAATCAAAACCAACTTAAAAATAAATAAAAAAATAAGAAAAAATAAATAAAATCTAAAAAAACCCCAAAAAACAAAAACAAAAACAAAAACAACAACAAAAAAAAAACACACCAACTTAAGGGAGGAAAGGTTTTCTTTAGCTTACATATCATTCAGTGAAACAAATATCCTATGTCAAAGCCTATATTGAGGGAAGTCAAAGCAGGCACTCAAGTAGGAACTACAATCAGAAACTGTGGAAATATTTTGTTTGTTGGTTTGCCTGCAAGCTCATCCTTAGCTAGCTTTCTTGCAAAGCTCATGATGACCTTCCTAGGGAATAGTACTGCCCACAATAAGCTGGACACTCCTTAATCAATTAAAATTCAGACAAGCCCTCAAAGATATACACACATACCTTATTAAACATAATCAATTGACACTCTTTACAGCTGTTCATAGTTAATGCTAAGTAGAGCAGCTATGTAGATATTTTTCATTTCTTTATTGATGTGACGCATATGGGAGTTGTTATTTGCTAATGGAAAAAAAGGAGATATTTGAGGAATTAGTCCTAATGAATCATGTGGTATGTAATCCTGAATTTGATTGCTGGATATTTTGTTTGGAATTTAGTTATATTTATGACTGGGATGTTAAAATTTATATGTGTGCATATATGAATGTTCACATATGCATATTTCATGGCTTTATTAGCTTTGATATCAGAGTTGTACTACCTTCATAATATAAATGAGTAAACTTTTCTCATAATTACTTGTTTAATGTCTGTCTCTGCCATTAGATTATTTTTCCCTTCAAAGGTAGGAAACATTCCTAGGGATCATCCTAAGGTAACAGTGCCTGTGGTGGTTTGAATGAGATACCTCTCCCATAGGCATTTATTTGAACACTTGGTTCCCAGTTGGTGGTATAGCCTTGCTGGAGGAATTTTGTCACTGGAGTAAGTTTTTGGGGGTTCATAGTCTTGCCCTAGGTTCCAGTTTGTTCTATGTTTCATGTTTGAGATTGAAGATATTGTTATTCAGCTTCCTGCTCTAGACATTATGCCTTCCTGCTTCATGCCTCCCCACCATGATGGACTGTTATTCCTCTGGAAAAATATCCCAAAGAAACCTTTTCTTCTGTAAGTTGTCTTGGTCATAGTATTTTATCACAGCCACAAGAAAAGGAATGAATTCAGAATCTGTTCTTGCTTCCTTTCTGTTTCTGTGAAAAAACATTCTGGTCACTTATGGGAGGAAATATTTAATTTGGATTTTGCTTTGAGGCCACAGTCCATCATTGAAAGCAGTCAAAGCAGGAAATTAAACAGTAACTTAAGCAGAAGCCATGAAGGAACCTTTCTTGCTGGCTTGGTTGCAGACTCATGCTAGATTAGTTCTTACGCATCCCATGGTCGCTTGCCTGAGGAATGAGCTTTCCCATAGTTGGCTGGGCACTCTTCTATCACTTGACAATTAAGCTTACCCTCAATGGACAAGTCCTCATGCCAATTTTATCTAGGTAATCTGTGAACTGAGATTCTCTTCTAAGATGATTCTGAGCTGTCAAGTTGTCTCTTGAAGCTAACTAGAAGAAGACATTATAATAACATATGACTATTTACTGAATATTTGAATTAAGCCACATATTATACATGGGAAGCTGAGGCTCAGAGAATTTAAACAACTTGCTCAGATTCATATACTTAATTGATGCTACCATCGTTCCAAGGGTAGTTATAAACAATGTAAATTAATTTTTATTCTCCAGACTTGGTTAGAAAGGTGAATTATATTAATTGATGATTTCATATCTTGTGGCTGGAGTATCAAAATGGAAACAAAATAGTCTTCAAAATAGTCTTATTTCGATTCTAGAGTCCTTTGTAAACTGGAATGTATGCAAGTTGTGTTTCCATACTAACTTCCTCACTTTCCTGTAGTTCCTTGTGAGACTTTGTAATTCATTGTCTAATGTGAAATGACTTTCACTGAAAATAATTTTCATATAATATATTTTGATCATATTTTTTCTTCCTCAATTCCTCCAAGATTTTTCCTACCTGTCTGCTAAATTGGTGGAATAACTTTGAAAATGAAAGCAACTACTACTAACAGTTATGGCCAAATAATGCTCATAAATTGGGTTGTCATGAGCTAATGTGGGCCATGTTGAGCAGACACCAAGAAATCTGGCTTTATTGCACAGCCATGTATGATTATCATATGCCTATCTTTGCCCATGCTGGGCTTTCCCTACAATGTTCAATTTCTCCTCCTTTGCCTAGAATACTCTATGTATCATCTGAATGTTTTCTGCTTTCAGAAGGTTTGTCAGACTCCATATTTCTCTTCATACTCATTCAAGTGTTTATGTTTATATACCCTAACCACTTTTTGATTATTCTACTGGAGTATTTATCATTTTCTCAAGTAAATACATATTTAATGGTCTATCTTCTTTTTAAATATAATTTTTATATATTAATCATAGGTTATTTTATCCTCTAATAGACTGTGTGCTCTCCAATGGCAGAGATTGTATCTTTTTACCCCTGAATCCTGATACTACTTGGCATGTTGAATGTGCTCACTGACTGTTTGTTGTGAGTAACATGAAGAGATGAGTGAATGAACAGAAAAATATGATTGTGCTGCTCTTCTCTCAAGAACACTGCTGTTCTTTTTGGTGAAGGGACTAGAGTGGGAAAACTTAATGTGCATGAGTAAGAGTTCTCCATTGTCAACCCTTTAAAAAACAGTAGGACAGGATCAGATGGCTGCACTGTGCTGTGAAATGTGATAATAGGTGGTTTAAACAATACGGCTTCCACTGATGTGGCATGGTGTCTGGAATGCTGCCACCACAGCCACTCCTTTAAGAGAAACACTGTCTGCAGATGGCCATTCCTAAATGTACAGATGTTATCAGAGTGGGTTAGCCCTCTAAATTGCCACTCCTTTGCCTACCCACTTAGATTTTTCTGGAAATGAAATATCCTATGTAGATTCAATGCGTTTCAGTAAGACTAAGCAAAGTCTGGTATTTGGAACTTTATCTATCTGTGATTATTATTCTGTTTATGTGGTGTGTGTATGTGTATGTACTGTTGTATTGTAAGACCCATTAAGCCAAACAGAAATCCCCTTTGAATTACTCACCTTTATTATTAACAGGAGGGCCGGATAGACATGCCATTTTATTGCATGAGAGCAGGTTGTGCTGGTGGGTATCTTACTCTGAGTTATTTGGATGGTGTATCTTGAAAATTGTTGATTAATTCTGTGTCCATGACCATAGAACTGAAGAATATGAAATCTTTGTATTAAATTAGTCTATCCCAGAATTCAGTCTGTCCACTGCAGAATCTACAGAAAGTGAAAACTAGGGGTTTTGTTGTTGTTATTTTTTTGTTTTTTGCTTTTCCCCAAACCTAGAATTCCTCTGGGTACGTACAAAGCCATGGCCTTCCTGTGTTAACTTTTGTGTTCTGATCTCCAAATAGTCTGGACTGAATCTTGAAAATTCACTGCACCTGCCTCAGGCAATTGAGTCTCTTCAGATTCATTTTATATGTTGAGATTATGGCTGTGGCTCTGCAGTAGAGCATCAGATTATAATTCCTAAATTAGAATGTAATTTCTTTACTATCAGGCATGTGCTATACTTCTGATGCCCTGGTCAGTGCTTGCCTGTGGGATGAATAAATCATTAATCTTTTTCCAGAAAAGGAATACCTGCTTTGCATGGGAGAGGGGTCATCCTGGACTGTGTTAGAAGAGCTATCAGTTTTGCACAATCTTGATGAAACACAGAGCTAAGTCTCTGATTCTATCCCTCTTGATGAAACACAGAGCAAAGTCTATGATTCTATCCCTAGCACCATAAAAATGCTTCCTAGTCACCATAACATGCTAATGAAACAAGTGGTATTTAAGATATTTTTTAGATTATTAAAATGAGGATCAGATAATAAACATGTCTAAGACTGGTGGAAGAAAACATATTTTCTTTCCTGAGCCTCAACTTCCCATTTTATTACATAAGAGAAGGCTGTGTAGGTGGTTATAGGGTGGTAATCTGGAAGACACAGATGAGCTAGGGAAGTGGTACTGGAACAGAAGAAAGAGTTTTTTGCCTCAGACATTTACCTAGTACTGGTTCTGTAATTATTTGTTTCTACAGATGTTTTTATAGTACAAGAACAACCCTGTTCACCATTGAGAAGTCTGTGGCTTATAAAACTTAGAGAGCAGGGTATATAGTGAATGTAGGTTGACATCAGATAGGTATACTTGGAGGTGGCTCTATTGTTCATTACCTGTTTCCTACAGGCCAGCCAGAGTGCTGGTAGTTAGCATTTACAATGGAATAGTGAATTTTAGAGTACTTGTTTGGTTTTCCAAGAGAAAAAAAGTCAAATTAATTTTTGCATGAATTTGCTGTCTCTTCCTCTATTCTTTCCTCCCTCCCTTTCCTCTTCCATTTCTTTATTACCTTTGCTCCCACTTTCTCCTGTTTTCATCTCTCTTCCTCTTCCTCTTAAAATTTGGTTGAATTTCTTTCAGGATAATTTATTGTATTTGGAATAATTGGGGGCATGTGAAGGGAAAGTGAGCCCAAGGTGCAAAGGTAAATTGTGATAAATTAAAATAAATCCCTAAGACACAGAGAAAATGCTGAATTATGGGGATATCAGATCCCACATGGCTTGTGCCAGGTTTGGCTGGTTTGTAAGTACAGGATACATGGGTTTAGCTGCCGTGCTATAAACTTCACAGTTTATCATTTTCTACCAAGAGTATTGGAGGCTTCACTGAGCTATAATACATTTCAAGAAAGATTGGGCCAGTGTTCTGTGGGTAGATGTATCAGATATGTTTACAGCAAGAAACCAGTAAACATAAATCCAAGGAGAAGCACATGATACGATCAGTTCAATGATCAGGGCAGTAGAATTCCACCATATTTGAAATCTTCTTTTCAAGCTGGCTGGGATTTGTCATTTTCAAAGTAGTTATCAAAACCAAAAAGAGTTTGTGTGTGTTTGTGTATGTGTGTGTGGGTATTGTATACATATATGATTTGAGACAGAGAATTGAGTAGCTTAGGCTGCCCTTGGACTTGTTATGAGGCTGAGAATGATCTTGATCCTCTGATCTTCCTACTTAAGGCTCCCAAATACTGAGATTACAGATATAATCTGTGGTGCTGGGACTGAACACAGGACTTAGAATGGTAGGTAAGAACTTTATAGTGCTACATCACCTACTCTATTTCAAATATTTAATTCTCTATAAGAAGTGCATTCATGAAAAGATGCCTTATACTCAATATTTTTCTTCTGATTCAGTACTGCTGTTAAACTCATGCTTAACTTACTCATTCTTGACTTAGATTATTTGTTTATATTGCCCATTTTCCTTTCAGGGTTTTCATTCATTTCCTTCATTTTTGCTTTGACATTTACTACTTCCTTCTCATCTTCATTTTCCACCCAACATGCCTATTACTCTGAATATACTAATGAAATCTACTAATGAAATAAAACCATGGATTGCTTGCAATAATTACTTAAATAATTGCTGTGTAATCTCCATATATGCTAAATAGGAGTTATTGTCATAATATCTTTTTAGAATTTTTCTTTTACAATTTCATACATAAGGAGAATAATAATGGCTGAAGAAAAGTACATACATGTTAATGTCAGTTTTTTATAAACTCTTTTATTTATGTTTCTTATACCTTTTTCTCCCTACTCCAACTCAATCCCTTCCAACACTCCAACACCAGGTAGGAGAGAGAAAATGGTTAGTGACAAAGGGAAGCAGTTCTTTCTTAGTTGCTTCCTGCTAGTCAGGGTCTTCTGGTTCCTTGGAGACAGTTTAATCCTTGCTTCAGTTTCATAACAGCAACTAGGAACAACAAGGGAAAATCTGGAGCAGCTTTATTCTTTCTCTGATTTCCAATCTCTGGGCTCTGGCATTTGCTTTGGCAGAGTCCTCAGATTCAAACTATCTGCAACTTGCAAAGAGTTCCTCTCAGAGCCCAAATGAGGCAAATAGTCTGCTGCTGTGGACTGTCTTAATCAGTCCTACATCCCACACTGGGGACCAAAATAAAAATATATTTGTATCCACAACACGTACAAGTTGTGCTCTAAGAAAGTGTTCATATTATTTCCAACCATTAAGAAGAAATATTTCAGTGATAATGGAGAGGCACATATATATTAAATTTAAGTAGCATACACCAAGACTCATGACCACCTTGCAGAATGTAAGTCATTATGTTCTTTAACCTTTATGGTCTTGATTAATCCTTGTATCAACTCAATGAAGATGTTGCTTTCTTGTCTTAAATGATAATACTACCAAAGTGCTATTGAGAAGGTTTAAGTAACTTGCTGAAATTTCTGTAGTTAAGAAATAACAAAAATACAGTCCAAGTGGATCAAAGACCTCAACATAAAACCAGACACACTAAATCATTTAGAAGAAAAAGTGGGGAAAAGCCTTGAAGTCACTGGCACAGGAGACAACTTTCTGAACAGAACACCAACAACACAGGCTCTAAGAGCAACAATCAGTAAATGGGACCTCATGAAACTGAAAAGCTTCTGTAAAGCAAATGACACTGTCATCCGAACAAAACGGCAGCCCACAGACTGGGAAAGTATATTCACCAACTCTATATCTCACAGAGGTCTAATATCCAGAATATATAAAGAATTCAAAAAGTTAAAAAGCAACAAATCAAGTAATCCAGTTAAAAATGGGGTACAGAGCTAAATAGAGAATTCCCAGTAGAAGAATATAAAATGGCAGAGAAACACTGAAAGAAATGCTTAATGTCCTTAGTCATCAAGGAGATGCAAATCAAAATGACCCTGAGATTTCACCTGACACCCATCAGAATGGCTATGGTCAAAAACTCAAGTGATAACACATGCTGGAGAGGATGTGGAGAAAGGGGAACCCTCCTCCATTGCTGATAAGAATGTATACTTGTACAACCAGTTTGAAAATCAATCTGGTGCTTTCTCAGACAAGATCCAGCTATACCTCTCCTAGGCAAATATCCAAAATATGCTCAAGTATACAACAAGGACTTTTTTTTCAACCATGTTAATAGTAGCTTTATTTGCAATAGCCAGAACCTGGAAACAACCCAAATGTTCCTTAAGGGAGGAACAGATACAGAAATTGTGGTACATTTACACAATGGAATACTACTCAGCAACTAATAACAAGAAAATCATGAAATTTCCAGGCAAATGGTGTTATCTAAAAAAGATCATCATGAGTGGGGTATCCCAGAAGCAGAAAGATACCCATGGTATATACTCACTTTTAAGTGGATACTAGACCTATAATATAGGATAAATATACTAAAATCTGTACACCTAAAGAAGCTAAGCAAGGAGTTCCCTGGGTAAGATGATCAATCCTCACTCAGAAAGACAAACGTGATGGATATTGGAAGAAGGAGAAAACAGGAAACAGGACAGGAGCTTACCACAGAGGGCCTCTGAAAGACTCTACCCAGCAGTGTATCAAAGCAGATGCTGACCCTTAACCAAACTTTGGGCAGAGTACAAAAAAAGAAAGAAAGAAAGAAAAAGAATGGGGAGATAGTGGGACCTGGAGAGGACAAGAGCTCCACAAAGAGAGCAACAGAACAATTATATCTGGGCACAGGGGTCTTTTCTGAGACTGATACTCCAAGCAAGGACCATTCATGGGTATAACCTAGAATGCCTGCTCAGATGTAGTCCATGGCAGCTCAGTATCCAAGTGGGTACCCTAGCAAGGGGAACAGGGACTGTCTCTGACATGAACTCAGTGGCAGGCTCTTTTACCACCCAGCCACCTGAGTAGGGAGCAGCCTTGCCAGGCCACAGAGGAGGACAATGCAGCCAGTCATGATGAGACCTGATAAGCTAGGGTCAGATGGAAAGGGAAGAGGACCTCCCCTATCAGTGGACTTGGAGAGGGGAATGGGAGATGAGGCAGGAAGAATGGGATTGGGAGGGAATGAGGGAGGGTGCTACAACTGGGATACAAAGTGAATAAAGTTCAATTAATATAAAAATTAATTTAAAAAGAAATAACATAATTTGAACATCAGTTTTATTAACAATCCCACTTTACACTGCATGAAACTAATGCAATCTCACCTTTTAAAACCTTTTTTGAGAAACTTTGATTAAACAAATCTATTTGTAGTCTGAACCATAATTGTAAGTTTTCCTTAATCTAAAATTTGAGCAAACACTATCACCATTGCTTCATATGTAAAGGCTGTCTCTTCACATCTAGATGTAAGCTTTCTTTTACACACAATGTTTAGTATATAGTCAGTACATTGGACAAATGTTTTCTCTTGAAAATGAAGAATATAATTTTGGTAGTTGAAAATCCAGGAACAAGTGGTTCTGTGTTAAATTAAAGCAAGATAAATTACATTTGGATAAAGCCTTTAAAATCTATTCAAATGAGTTTTGTATAAATTTATTTTGGAAGTAATATGGAAAAATAAGGGAAACATGATACAAGAATGATATTTTTGAGAATTTTTTTTGGTTTACAGATAGCTTGCTTGAAGTAGTCAGTGTTTCATACACACACACACAATCATGTTGATTATGTTGGTTGCATCATCTATGTAATGAGATATCCTAGATTAAATTGGACACTGTTTTGATAAGTTTGAAATTACAAGTATGCCATATTCAATAATTTCATAATTCATATATATGTAATATTGACTCAGTCCTTTTCCCATGGTGGTCAATTTTCTTTACTTAAGAGAAAAAATAAAGATATCAAGTGATATTTGGGTACAATTTATAGAAAAAGTGATGATAACTCAAACTCGTGCACTTCCTTTGTTTAACAGAGAAGTAATTCTTTGTTTATGTTTTTTTTTAGCTCTTATCATTGTTGCTTGGGATGTGTTTGTTAAATATATTCTACAGAACTGTGCTAGATAATGGGTGGGAAGCTTCAATCCTGTGCAAATTGGTTATCTAGTCATTCTTTTCTTGATAGATTTTACTTGTATATTCAGGTAATGATCGTCAATAAAGTCACGCAAATGAAAGGTAATTTTAATCAGTTTTCAGTATTTCGTACTGTTCCAGTATTGACAGATTTATAGCTTTTTCCAAGTGTATTGCATATTTCATTGCTTTCAGCCTGTTCTCCAGTGATATTGATTTTATTTCTTCATATTCCGAGGACAGGTTCAGGCAGTAACACTGGTGCTGTGTTTTCATCAGTTTCTCAGCATTTTTTTCTCCTCATAAGATTAGTTTAAAAAAGAGGCAACATTCTTCAAAGCCTTGGTCATGGTCACAGTCTTGGTTTTCATTGTCAAGATATGGCTGTATATTGTTAAGAGGCATTAGAGTTCTAGGTGGACTAAATGGTTGCCTCCAGAGTCCTGGTAGAATTTCTACAGTATCTGTGAGGGGATGAGCATCTAGATTGCTGAAGAGATTTAGTGACAGGCATATGTTGGGGGGCACCTTAAGATGCTATAAAGAGGTAGTGAAGGTCTTACTTGGAGAGTGGTTGAGCATTGTATTCTGTCCTAGTAGTGTTGATATATTGAACTCTGGTATTTAGTTGGCCTTTGGAGAAAGCTGTTTACCGAATGTTATTTATTGGCATTTATCCCTTGGCCTTTTGTTCCATTAGATTGCTATAAATTAGATTGGTATGAATTAGTAAAATGCCTTTGTACTATATTTTATAATCTTGGTCAGCACTAATATTTTTGGTGCAGTAAATTATTTATTGCTTATATATTTTTCTCACTCACATTGACCATCCAGATAGAGTATACATGGTAAACTACGGGCCTTATTATCACCATGAAAGACTTCAGGATTATTGCTGAAGTATTATGGTTTTCTTTTTGATTTAGATGTGACTTCAAGACATTTGAATCAACTCTGATAATATCAAACTACAGAATTCTAGCTCTACAGTTCGTCACTAAACATTTCTTCATTTATGTTAACAAACAAAATTATATATACTTATAGCATATAAAACATGATATTTTGAAATATGCACATATTGTAGAATGGTTACAAAGACTTAGTTAACACATTAATTGCCTCCCATAGCTATACTTTGATGAAAACATGTTTTGGACAAATCATCTTCTGTAAGGATGAACCCCCTGATTCAGCAGTCGTTTCTTCATTTCAAATTAATTATTAATTTACTTTACATACCAATTGCAGCTTCCTCTTCCTCCTCTCCTTCCAGTCCTGCTTCCTCTGCCTGCCTCCTATTCATCCCTCCTCCCCTTCTCCTCAGAAAAGGGGAGGCCTCCCATGTATAGCAACCAGCCTTAGCATACCAAGTTGCATTAAGACTAGGTACATCTTCTCCTGTTGAGGCTAGACAAAGCAGTCCAATTAGGGGAAAGGGATCCAAAGGCAGACAATGTAGTCAGAGACAGCCCCTGCTAATACTACTTTAGTAGTATCACATAAAGACCCAGCTGCACAACTGTTACATATGTACAGAGGGTGTAGGTCCATTCCATTTATGCTCTATGATTGGCAGTTCAAAGTCTTTAAGCTCCTATGGGATCAGGTTACTTGATTTAGTAGGTTTTCTTTTTTTTTTCTTTATTACAATTTATTAACTTTGTATCCCAGCTGTAGTTCCCTCCCTCATTCCCTCCCAATCCCACCCTTCCTCCTTTTTTTCCTCCCATGCCCCTTCTGGAGCCCATTGATAAGGGAGGTCCTCCTCCCCTTCAATCTGACTCTAGCCTATCAGGTCTCATCAGGACTGGCTGCACTGTCTTCCTCTGTGGCCTGGTAGAGCTGCTCTACCCCTCAGGGGAAGGTGATCAAAGAGCCATTCACTGAGTTCACGTCAGAGACAGCCCCTGTTCCCCTTATTAGGAAGCCCATTTGTAGAATGAGCTACCATGGGCTATATCTGTGCAGGGGTTCTAGGTTATCTCCATGATTGATCCTTGGTTGAAGTATCAGTCTCAGAAAAGACCCCTTTGCCCAGATTTTTGGTTCTGTTGCTCTTCTTGTGGAGCTCCTGTCCCCTCCAGGTCTTTCTATCTCTCCATCTTTTCATAAGATCCCCTGCACTCTGCCCAAAGTTTAGCTGTGGGTCTCAGCATCTGCCTTGATACCCTGCTGGGTAGAGTCTTTCAGAGGCTCTCTGTGGTAGGCTCCTGTCTTGTTCCTTGTTTTCACCCTCTTCCAATGTCTATCCCATTTGCCTTTCTGAATGAGGATTAAGCATCTCACCCAGGGTCCTCCTTCTTGCTTAGTTAAAGGTATATAGATTTTAGTGTGATTATCCCATATTATATGACTAATATCCACTTATAAGTGAGTATATACCATGTGTGTCTTTGTGCTTCTGGGACACCTCACCCAGGATGATCTTTTCTAGTTCCTACCACTTGCCTGCAAATTTCATGATTTTCTTGTTATTAGTTGCTGAGTAATATTCCATTGTGTAAATGTACCACAATTTCTGTATCCATTCCTCAACTGAGGGGCATCTGGGCTGTTTCCAGATTTTGGTTACTATGAATAAACTGCTATGAAAATGGTTGAGTGAATGCCTTTGTGCTATACTTGAGCATAGTTTGGATATATGCCTAGGTGTGGCATAGCTGGATCTTGAGGTAGCACTATCCCTAATTGTCTGAGAAAGCACCAGAATGATTTCCAAAGTAGTTGTACAAGTTTACATTCCCACCAGCAATGGAGGAGGGTTCCCCTTTCCCACAACCTCTCCAGTATGCATTGTCACTTGAGTTTTTGATCTTAGCTATTCTGGTGGGTGTAATGTGAAATCTCAGGGTCATTTTGATCTGCACTTCCCAGATGACTAAGGATGCTGATTATTTTTTAAGTGTTTCTCTGCCATCGTTTTCTTATGGTGCACTTGATCTTTCTGCCTCCTTCAATCCTTCCTCTACCTCTTCCACAGGATTCCTCAAGTTCCACTTAATATTTGGTGTGGGTCTCTGCATCATTTTCTTCAGTTGCTGGCTTAAGCCTCTCTGATGACAGGTATGCTAGGCTTCTGTTAGCTGGGTATATTTAATAGTGTCTGGGGATGGCTCTCCACTGTGGAGTGGGTCTCAGGCTGGGGCAGTTATTGGTTCTCCCTTCCTTTAAATTCTGCTCCATCTTTTACCTTTCCACATCTTATAGACAGGACTAATTCTAAGTCTAAGGTTTTCTGGATGGTTTATTGTCCCAGTCCTTCCATTGGAAGCCTTGCCTGGTTATAGGAGATGGTCAGTTAAGGCTCCATATCTTCTATTGCTAGAAGTCTTAGCTATAGTCACCTTTTTATATTCCTGGAATTTTCCATTGTCCTAGGTTTCTATCTCATTCCAGAGATGCCTAACTCCATTCCCGTTTTCTCTCCTTCAGTCCTCTCTGACCTCATCCATCCTGTTCCCACATACCCTCTTCTCAACACAGTCCCATCTCTCCATTAATCCTGCTGATATCTATTTTATTTTCCATTCTTCGTTGAGATTCACGCATCTTCTCTTGAGTTCTCCTTGTTACTTAGTTTCTTTGGGTCTGTGGATTGTGTTAGGACCAAGGAAATGATTATGAACACAACGGATTTTATATGAAAGAAGTTTATTAGATGAAGAAAGAGAGATGATAGGGGGAAAGGAGGGGGCGCCCTGACAGAGAAAGGGGAGAGAACAATAGAGTAAGAAGGCAAGAGAGCGACAAAGTTGTGAGTTGATCTTTTTTTAAGGAGAAACTTAACCACCCCTGCCAGGTGTGGCTACCTGGTGGGCAACACATGATGACATCATAGGTAGCTTGGCAACCCAGAAGCAGGCTGCCTAAGTACCAACATTCCTCTCTTTTTCTATAATGAAAAAATGAGGAGCTTGGGCTGCTTCTCATGTAAGTCAAGTTAAAGTATATAAATTTAGGTTTATTGGAAGCAGCTCTTGGTTGCCATGCATGGGGGTAAGAGAGAGAGAAAATATAATAGCATCAAAATATCCACAGTACCTGGTCAAGAGGAGGAGGGGAGACACCTGCCCTGAAAATTTCAGGGTAGAGGGTTACCAGTAGAGATTTTCTAGCCACGCATAGCAGCAGGGAGGTACTGAGGAATGCTGAGAAAACCTGCAGCTACTTGTCCTGGGCCTGAAGCACAACATTCCAGCCTTTTTTAGTATTAAGTGAATAACGGGTATAGATTCTCTTCTAGCTACTCCTTGCTGACACTGGGGGTACTGTAGAGAGGCCAAAAGGCCAAGTCCAAGAAGAACAGGCTGTTTTGATGCTGTCCAGGTTCTGTGAGAACATCTGTGTTTGGGACTGAAAGTGCAGATCCAGCTTGACCGAAGTCAGTGAGGTCAGACTGGAACACCTGTAGTAGCTACTTTGGCGCTGTTGTAGATATAGGAAACACCTGTGTGTGACTGGATACTGGAACATATTTATAGGCAGAAGACAAAGTTAAGTACGTTATGAAGAAAATTCTTTAGATGTACATTTGAAAATTTTGGGAGAGTGAACAGAGGTGGAAGGTTTGGATCAAATAAACTTGAACATGGTAACCCCCATTTACCTGAGGGAACCTCCGTTTACCCAATCACTGGCAGTAATTAAAAACATTTTGCTTTGGATCTGTCATCTAAGGAAATTGAGACTAAGTTTTGTTACAGAGGTGTGTAAGATTAGAGGCCCTTAGAGCAGGCACTAGGTATAGAAATCTAAAATTCTCCTGAAGATATCCCAGAGGAGAATCTGGAGGAAGGTACTAATGGAGTATTCCCATTGGGCAGGTAGGAAGTACCAAAACTAGGGAAAGGGGAGGAATCCCACCCTCTGATATAGGCAATAGGTGCAGTACTTATCTGGAGCCCAATTGAACTGAGAGAAGGATTCAGGTGGATTTCCTGCAGCTTACAAGAATTACTTTTAAGTTTTACAAAGGCAATTTGTGTTAACAGAGTAAGAATTCTTTAAAGTGAGCTTTGAAAAGGCAGAAGTCTTTCATGAAGTAGAAGGGACAAAAGCTCACTTGATCTTAACCTTTAAAATGATTACACATTATGAGATTTAAAGGAGATTTAAAATCTTGAGCTTGGAACGATGATAGTGGGTGGTATAGGCAATGTTTTTGTATTAGCGTTAGATTAATAAATCAGAACTTTATTGATGAAGGTCAAAGCTCAGGACAGTCAATATAACAGTAGAATAGTAACAGGAGGAAATTAGGATACCTTAAAGCATCCTAGATCCTGCAACCTTTATAACTTGCATTTACAAACCTTAAAACACTTTCTTAGACCCTCAAGCAACATTTGTCTCAGGCTTTTGTATCTCGTTATTTACCATGAGACATAGGTGAGACTGTTATGAACATTGATGGTCCTTTAGCTAAATAGATGGTAAAAGGTTACCTCTGAAGCCTGTTTCTTGAGTCTGGCAACAGGGCATATTGTGTCTAGGCCTGACAACAGTAACTCTAGGACTCAGGCTTAAGGCCTGGTTTCCTGCTTATGAAAAGAACTGAGAAAGCATCTGAAGTATCCCAAGACAGAAATTGGCAATATGCTTGTGGGGCCTGAATGTGAGGCCAAAACAGACCTGCAGTGTTATCTGGGGTGGACAAGGGTGGTGGAGGTTGCTGAATCAAGGAGCCATTTGTCCTCCACCAGGCCAAGAAGCTCGAAGGCTGGAAGTGTCTGTGGCTCTTATGTTGGTTGAGCCTCCATGGCTGGTCACAGAGGACAAGCCTGCATGGGGACATTTTGACTTCCAAAAGCCAGTTCTCCAACAGGCAGTGTATGGCTTGTTGAGGCAGCCACGGGACCAGTGTTCCCTTTGTCTACATTTGAAATAACTACCTGACTTTAGGCTATACCCAGGCAGGATGGGGCATTAGACCTCTTGTTTTCTGTACGGGAATGCCAACAGCCTCAGAGCAGCAGCCAAGGTCGGGAGCATAGTTTTGTTGTAGATGAGCCTTTTGGGAAGGCTCCTCTCTTATTATTTTTACCAGCTCCTGTATCGTGGCTCAGGGACCATCCTCAGCTGTTCAATTAAGATAGCAGTGAGACCATGTTTGCATCTGTAGGACTATAAATATATTTTTGAACATGTTAAAGGACTTGATCATCTATTAGATGACTAACTTGCATTCGTTAACCATCAAATATTAGAATTTTAGGTTTTGTCCCTGTTAAGTTGGAGCCTTAAAAGTCATATATAGTCCATTAAAGTGAGAGCATAACAGCTTTTTTATGATTTAGTATATAAAAATTCATAGCTTGCAAAAGTCTAATACTATATATTAATCTGTAGTATTTTTAGAAAACAAGACCAAGCCTATTTTAACCTTTTGATAGTGAAGATACAGCACAATGATAATGTTTTAACATAAATAAATGCCTATAAAATTAATGGATGTTAATTTAGAGTTTTAGTAAAAACTTGTACGTAGTAAATCCTATTAGCCAGAAAACCTAGTGGTGAATCTGGATCATAGGCATCTCATGGCCAGAGAAACAGCATGTATTAATTTAGGAACTGATAAAGACATAGGCAGTTAGACATACATTTTAAATGATCTTAATTTGAATAGACCTTTTTAACTTTGAAATTTTAGCATTATGTAAAATTTATTTTGAACCCAGTCATATATGTTGTAAAATGTAACTTTGAACTTTTATAAAAATACATACTTGTTTAAAATGAGACTTGTTGCTGTCCTAGTCTAAAGGAGATAAAATAAACTGAGAATTAATTATGATTAAATTTGTTCATGCAACGTGGTTACCTTAAAGTTTACAGTTTAATTTTAAGATTTTTTTCTTTGAGAGTATAAAAAGAAACCAGAGAGTATATTTAGTGAGATAGCAGGCAGAGAGAAACAGACAAGACTTTGAGAAAAGAGAAATAAGGAATTGGTTTTTACTTCAGAGATTGCTCTTAGTGTTACTGGATATTACTGGATTTTAGACATTTGAGTAGGGCAATTATAGGTGTAGAAGCCATAGGTTTCCCTAAGAGTGGAGGAAGCCATTGCTTTGAATGAGAAAGGGGAAATGGAAATAAACAATTCAGCTAGTGGTTCGTCAACCAAATAGCACAGAAGGTCATGGGCTGAGCCAGACTAAGCCCCAGAACCTCAGTGCCTTGTACCAGGGCTTTATTAGCAGTAAGGCTGAGTTCTCTTTGAAGGAATCTCATCTGTGGAAAAGAATAGGGGCAGATAGGCAGATTTAGAATGGAGGTAGGAAAGGTGCAATGGCCTTTTAGGGTCTAAAAAAAAAAACTGCAGTTTTGCAGCTCTGAAAACAGTGGGATAGAAACAAAGTAGTAAAAGCAGCTAGCAGTGGGGAAAACCACAGCTATTTTGTTGTTTTATAACCAAGATGGCTGCCAGTCATGTGACTTTTCTTGATTGTCCTAAGTTAAGATGTTACTGAAACTATGTGCTTGCCCTTAGTGGAGATGGCAGTAAAGCCTGGCTCTACCTTTCTTGTCCCCAAATCAACATGGGGCAAGCCATGTGCAGTGCGTGCAGACCAAGTGTTTGCTGGTGTGATGGTTGTCCCAGCCCAGTTCAAAACTCTGTGCACTGCACGGCTGATTGGAGACTGCTCAACTGAAAACCCTTCTCTGCGAGCTAGCCTCTCATGGCAGGCATATGGGAGATTTAAAACTTCGACTGTGGGGCCTGAGGCAGCAGGGCAATCTAAAGCCATCTGCGTGTGTGCAGGGTCCCCAGCAATTGCTTACCTAACAGCAATAGTTGAGAAACAGGCTGTGTCTGTATATGAAGCAGCAGTTTCAGCATCTGGTGCTAGTATTTTAGTTTCCCTAAGCAGATTCTGGCGCAGTGTGAGTGTTCACCATGGCAGGATGCCAAGTCTGAGCAACCATGACCACAGGGACAGGTGTATGCACTGAGGGCAGGGAAGGGCAGGGCAGTCGAGAGAAAGTGAAGGTTTTAAGGCAGAAGTGGTTTAGTGTGGTTAGGGATAGGTAGCAGAGAAAAAAAAAAAGTTATGTTGCAAGCATCATGGTCTGATTAAGGTTTCCTGGTGTGACCAGAACAGGTGCTACCAGGAGAGCCCTTCCCAGCCCAATGCGCCAATGTTAGGACCAAGGAAATGATGATGGACACAACAGATTTTATATGAAAGAGGTTTATTAGATGGAGATGAAGAGAGAGAGAAGGAGAGAGTGAGAAATGATAGGGGGAAGGGAGGAGGCACCCGACAGAAAGGGGAGAGAGCAGGAGAGCTTGAGAGTAAGAGGACAAGAGGGCAAGAGAGTGACAAAGTGGCGGGTTGATCCTTTTAAGGAGAAACTTAACCACACCTGCCAGGTGTGACTACCTGGGGGTGACCTATGATGACATCATAGGTTGTTAGGCCACCCAGAGTCAGGCTACCTAAATACTAACAGATTGTAGCATGGTTATCTTTATAATTTATCACTAATATCCACTTATAAGTGAGTACATACCATGTGTGTCTTTCTGGGTCTGGGTTACATCACTCAGGATGATCTTTTCTAGCTCCATCCATTTGTCTTCAAATTTCATAGTTTCCTTGCTTTTAATAGCTGAATAATATTCCATTGTGCAAATATACCATAATTTCTGTCTCTATTCTTTGTTTGAGGGATGGCTACATTGTTTCTAATTTCTGGGTATTACAAATAAAGTTGCTATGAACATAGTTGAGCAAGTGTCCTTTGGGTATGGTAGAGCATCTTTTGGGTATATGCCCAGGAGGGGTATGTTGGGGTCTTGAGGTATATCTATATCTAATATTCTGAGAAACTGCTAAATTGATTTCCAAAGTCATTGTATAAGTTTTCACTCCCACCAGCAATGGAGGAGTAGTCCCCTTTTCAGCAGTCATTTCTAAACACATAGGCATATGAGCAACACTGTTATGGGTTAATATGTGTATATGTAACAGTAGTAATTAAAGAATAAGAGATGACACATTTGAGAAGGAGTGAGGGGGATGTGTGAAGAGTTGGAAACAGATGAGGGAGCTGATAAAAATACAAAATTGATACAAATACAAAATTCTCAAAATAAAAAATACAGACAGATTGTTTTTGAGGCATGTTTTCTCTGTGTAGCCCTGACTATACTGGAACTCTTCTGTAGACCAGGCTGGCTTCAAACTCAGAGATCTGCAGGCCTTTACCTTGCAAGTGCTGAGATTAAAGAAGTGCAGCAGTATACCTAGCTTCTCTCTCTATTTATATCTATCTTATCTATCTTATCTATCTTTCTCTCTATCTATCTATCTAAAATCTTCTCAGAAAATTTTCAATTTTTCCAGTTGACATGCATTCTGATCTATATTAATGATGCCTATTCTGATAATTCAATATATGTTGATGTATTATCTTAGCTTCTAATGAGTGCTTAATGTGTAAAATTGCTTTTATCATTTAATAAATGTCATTGATAGGCAAATAAATTTAAAAAAGAAACTATATATTTATATTTGAGCTTGGCTGTGCACATTGCTCAGAGCTTAGTCACTCAGATTGAAGAATCAGGGTAGTTCCAAACTTTTAGAGTACTGCTGGTGGGCAGTTATGTATAATTACTACATGTGAGCTTTAGCTTGTTTGCAGACAAAGGGTAAACTTAAAACATAAAGCTGGTATTATTTTGACTAAAAGGAAGCTGACACTGAAAGCCTATAATTTGGTCACTTCCTTTTGATCTTATGAATGATTATTCATTATGAATAAGTAGCACCTAGCCCTTGATAAGTCATAGTCTAAAAGAGAAGAGATGGTAGTATAGTTGACTGATCATTGATCACTCACCCTTAGTGATGTACCCATACCAGGCCACAGAGGAAGAGGATCCATGCAGTCCTGATGAGATTTGACAAGCTGTGGGCAGCTGGCAACAGTAGAGAACACCCCATTCCGTGGACTAGGGGAGGAGGAAGAAGGAGGGAAGGTGGGACTGGGAGGAGGTGAGGGATGGGGGATATATAATGAATGGTGGATATATAATTGGGATATATAATGAATAAATTATGAAAAAAACTAAAGTAAAAAGTTGAGAGTAGATGGCTAGAAAAGCTGCAATAAAAGATAATCTTTATTTTAATGTATTATATTCATTTCTGGATTGGTTATAGATAATTAGTGGCATATAATTGTTAAGACTATTGACTCTTACTTTCTATATATAGTATTTATTGTTGACCATATTATCATGTAAAATTATTTATATTTTAGGGTCTTAGTTTCTAATTTTCAAGATTGCCATGTGTGAACAATATTTATGTCAAAAATTGCTTTGGAAATTAAACCAAGTAATATATTCAGGATGTATATTACATGTTTAAAAAGCATAGACTACGGGTAGTGTTATATCTCATTACTAGCATTATGAATCTATTGTGTCACTCTATGTCTACCAGGCTTGTGAAAACAAAGACATAGATAACATATAAAGCAGAAAATGACATGCTGTTAAAAGAGGAATGATAAAATGCTTTGATAGTTCAAAAGTATAATGGGGGCAGGTTTTTATAGATGAAGAAACAGGAAAAGAATTAAACTTATTAGAAATTTGAAGGAAGACTGAATTAAGGCATTATGTGAGAATATTATTTCTGGAATAAGCTGTAATGTCTTCCAGTATTATACTACTATTGATGGCACTTTTTATCATCTTGCAATATATAGATAGGAACTTCATGATGGAAATTATTCTATTCCATTGGTGCCATCTTCCCTCTGTTTCAATGGGGAACATAGAAGAACAGTTTTCTAAGATTGTTCCAATAGTAAACACATATGTTCAAGATTATATAGCCAATGTTCAATAAGATGAACTTGCCAAGAAATTAAGTACTATATAGATTTGTACAAAGTGTCTACTAAAGGTCAATATCGTGTGGTAGTCAAGAAATTATGGTCACATTGGGAAATAAAATCAACATGCCAATTATTGTTTTAAAGTATCATGAATCCGAATAATAAAAATTCTCAAAAAAATGATTCTTGGAAAGAAGGCTTCATAAGGAAATAGGAAATTGAGTTCAGTTTTGAACAAAGCTGCAAACCTGTTCAGTGATGAGTGAAGAAAGAAAGATAACCCCTTTTAATTCACAGATAAAAAGTCTGCACCTCCTCATTTGAATGATAGTTGGAGAGATGTCTTTGGATCAGTTTTGTCATATGCCCCTGATCTAGCTTATTTATAAACAGTGTAGATAATTGTTGTACTTTCTAAAATTCCTGCTCTTCCTGATGCTTTCAACCATCCGGAAACTATACATTCATAAGCTAAATTAATGTCATGCCATTGACAGGAATAATTCTCCCTTTTCTGCATATTTTGAGGAAATGAATAATATAGGCTCATTTCATAGAAGGAGTCTTTCAAGGTTAGCACATTGTCTGACACGTCTCCATTCTTCCCCTTGCATGCATGAACCCCACTGATTTTTTTTTAGGAAGATGCACTGGTTGTCATGGTAAAAGTACATTAATTGGCTGCCTCTAGTTGATGCTCTGTCAAGCTTACTGCCCCACTGAGGATTTGGAATAGAGCACTTAACTTTTTGCTTCTCAAAGAACATGTTCTCAGCAAGTCAGCTGTCTCAGCAGAAAATGGAAGGTATTTGAAATGTCCAATATGTTATCCAAATAGTTGACACTTCATGGGGTCAGGCATGCAGTTTTGCTTGAACTTGGTATATTCTTTCCATAGAGAGTTCTGATAGAAACTCAGCTGGAGATTTTTAACAGCATTAAGTGGATTTAGGAGCATTTGTAAACAAAGTACATAGACAGACCATTAATTTGAGGAGAACTGAGCTATATAGAGCAAATTTTGAAGTTGTCCTGTTTTGTTATCTTCTTGTGCTATTTTCCCAGTTGCTATGAGGAACAGAGGGCAGAAAAAGGAAGGAAAATGAAAAGAATGATGGACATGGCTACTATTTTTCATATAATGTATGCTTTCAACAACTTTAGATTCTATCAATTCCCTTTCAACCATAGTTTGAGTGTTCTTCAAAATTCATGCCTTGAAGCCCTTGAAATGGTGTTAAGATATAAAGTCTACTGGGGAGTGATGAAATCATAACGATTTTGCTTTCATTATACATATATATATACACAATATATTATATATATAACATGTTTTATATATATGCCTGCCTTTAAAAAAGTTGTTTCTGGTAATTGGGTTAAGCCCCTCCTCATGCCTTGTTTTGCCTGCTGTTATGTGAGGCCATACTGTCATTCCCTTATGGCGGAGAAACAAGGCATCTCCTTGAAAGGAAAGACCTGATTTCTTAGCACACACTCAACCTACCAATGCCTTTACCTTAGATTTTCTTGGGCTCCAGAACATCGAAAAATAAATTTATGGTTTTTGTGATTGTTTAATTTTAAATAGACTCTTTTTATGTGCTCCAGGTTATCCTAAAATTTCCATATATTTAGACTGTTGTCATATTCATAACCTTCCTGCTTTAGACTTCTGAGTGCTGAGATTATATGTATGTGCCACCATATCGAGCTTGTAAAATGTCCTGTTTTTATAAGTTACTCAGTACTTATAGCTGGAAAAAGAAAAACGTTCTTTTTCATCCTCTACTGTCAAAATGTAGCTATCTAGTGCATCTTACTTTCATCACTTCCTCTGTGAACTTTTAGGAAAGTTTGAACTATGATTTTTATGTTTCTGAATGACAAACCATTTAAGTTATAGATTTAATTGAATTACCCTTGATGACTATTGGAATACATATTTTGATATTCCTTAATTAAATTGAGTGAGCTGGTACCATAATCCCCATAAAAGATCTTGATAATAATGACACACTAAGAACTTATTCACCTCCCATGTATCACTTTTCTCACTTGAAGAATGAGGTTCGTGTCTCCTGTTATTATGGAGGATCTCTGAAGTGATAGTCAGGAGTTCTGGGAGATCTTATAATCTTTTAGAATACTGTCAATTTTGTTAGAAACTCATCTAGAAACTCTCCCTTTCTCTCTGTCTTTTAAGATCAACTTTAAACTGTCATTGGTTCTCCATACTTCAGAGTAAATCAGTGTGAGAGAAGGTTCTGGATTCTGTATACACAAGAGAAAATGCTAGGAAAGGAAATTATGCCATGAGTATTAGTGAAGAGAAAACAGCTTGCATTTTTGAGCAATTTTGCCTCAGTCTGGTGGTGGGAGTAATAATGATAATCATCATCATCAGGAAGTGGTGCCCAATTTAGCATCTAATTGGGCATGGTGCTGAACTTAGAGAACTCCATACACCTAGCCTGTTCCTGCACTGAGTCAAAGACATTCTGTGTCCTAGAGACTATGTGGGCTATATGAAACATAGTTCAATATCTCTGCATGGGGGAGATAAAGGACATTGAGATTAAACATAGCAAGAGAAGAGAGGCTTGAATATTGTTTTGGCTTTATGTTCAAATATTTGGAAATGTTTGGCTCTTTCATGATTTTGAAAGCATTGCCATAGACTTTTTGGGGATAAGTGAAGCCCTTGCCAGATATCTAGAATATTACTTACACAACAGATAGTATATCTTTTCTTGGTAACAGCAAGTGAGAAGATGAGAGATAGGTGAAAGCCAACACTAAAATGTTTCTGAAAGATGGGTTTTGGAAGACAATATGAAGTAAAAGATCATTAATATCCATTAAAATTAGTTAGTTCCAGGTACTGTGTGAAAACCTCACATCTGTTATCTTAATTAATTCTCCTAATAAGTATTTACTTTTAAGGAATTGGAAGAATAGTGAATATAAAGTTTCAAAACTCATGTTGCAATAGTACTGCATTATGCACTGTACTAAATTTCCTTGATAGGTTTTCAGAAATTTTTCTTATCATTGGGCACTCTAAGGAAAAAGTGGAGGTAATTAGTTGAGGATTCCACTCCATTGGGTTCTGTTTAATTGAAATTGGACTTTTTTTTTTTTTTTTTTACAGGGAGGTTGCAGACGACTCAGACTCAGTTCAGGCACATTAACCTCTGAATTTCTGCCAAATAATCACACCTCATGGTAGCTGGTTGTTAGAGATTAAGAAGACTAATATTAATGCACCAAAGAAATTTGTACCTGAGTTAACAAAATAATTTACAGGGCCAGGAATTTTGTTAAACTGAAGCTGCTGTTATAAATCTATTATTGTTAAATTATTTCTTTCCAGCAACCCACCAGTCCCCCAGTCTTAAAGACTTGTTGACACAACATTTCTCTATTTGAAAGGGAAAGGAGCTTAGCAGCTCAAGGGGTAAAGGTGAAGCTTGCCTAAGCTGTAATTCCTACAGTTTGCCTTTACCTGCTTCCACAGAAACAGAATAGTAGGTTGAACTGAAAAAAAAAAGAAAAAGAAAGATTTTCTTGTCTTTTTTACGTTGCTAGAAACTTTTTAAAACTTTACTGAAATGAAACAGATTCCTGTATTTCCATCACACTGGAAAATTTATGGAGTCTGTATAGTCAGAGTTAAAACAGAGCACATGGGGATTTTTAGTATTAGATATGCATTAACTAGGCATTGGTGAAGAAAGTGTTATTCGGGTGCGGGAAATGCCTTCCTTTCCCTCTTTCCCACCTAAGGGTTCTTAACAGCTCATCTATCTGGACCTAGGGTTTAAAACCATTTTCAAAGCATGAAAGCACTTAAAAGTATGGGCAATACGTATAGAGAGATTTGTGTTTAATTTCCAGCCTTGTTACATATGCTACATATGAGTTTATGTGAGGTATGTCAAGCAGAATTTCTCTCTCTCTCTCTCTCTTTCTCTTTCTTTTTTGTTTCTTTCTTTTTGAGAGAGAAACTGTGTTATAGCCCTCCTGACTGCTTTTGAGCTCACAGAGATCCATCCCCCCTACCCCTGCATTCATTGAATGCTGAGGTTAAAGCATTTGTCATGAGGATTCCTGGCTAGCAAGTAGAGTTTTCAACACTCTGATTCTCTTCTGTAAAACTGAGGCTAATATTGAGACTTGCTTCAAAAGAATATTGTGGGGGAACGAATGAGACTCTTCATCTACAGCATCAAACTTGCAACATTGCAAGGGGTTAGCTGATAGCTCTTAGAAAACTCATGCAAAGGATAGTGGCTCATACTTATAATCCCAGTGTTGTGGAGGTTGAGACAGGGTTGCTAGCAAATCATATCTTTAAAGCCAGTCTGGGCTCCAGTGTGAGATTCTGTTTTAGTCAACAATAACAAAAGTGATCTATTTTCCTGCCTCAGATCTCACCAATGTCTCTTATCTCCTCTGTATCACTCTCTTTGAGGCTGTATCTTGAACCCCATCTTATGTTGTCTGCTAGGATTTCAAACTGGAACCTTTGAGTTGGCTGACAATTTTCTTTCATTAGATAATCAGCCTTGTTGCACAACTACATTGTTATCATTGTGGGAGGCCTAGTGGGCTCTTACTTAGTGCAGTACTATGTACCCTGAAAATGGTAATTAAATATATTTGTAAGAGTGAAGAATGGGGGGGGGGATCCAAGATGGCAGCAACCATTGTGCAACATATCTGAGGGGCAGAGGATCTGAAACTCCAAAATTGGAGAGTGGAGGGGCAGCTGAACCCAGAACAACAACATCGAAGCTTCAGGGGAGAAAGGGGACAGGATATAGGGCAACCACGGACTTCTTCTGGGGGCTCAATTTCCAGGCTCTTCCTCTTTAACAGGCATAAGCAGCAGCCAAGGCAGCCCACAGTACACGCAGCTCCTAGCACAGAGTACAATGCTGACTGCTCCTAGCACAGGACACCTGCTCGAGATTTGAGACAGAGAATACTCAGTCCCCCAGCATTTCCCCACGATAAGCCTCCCTTCTCCCTCCTTGACAGAGGCAGAGGCTACAGAGGTGGCCCACAGTGGCTGCAACAGAGCACAGTGCTCAGCTTGAACTGTGCACAGCTCATAGCACAGAGTGCAGTACCAGCGGCTCCACCATGCTAGCCAGGCCCTTGGCTCCCCAGGACCTACCGGAAGACATCTGTGCCACCGGCCTTGTAGTTCTGCCATGGTGGCCGGACTTCCACTGGACCTCAACACCAGCCCCCAAGTACTGCAGCAACAGAGGGATTCTTGGGACAGCATTATCAACATTGAAGTCCCTGATGTGCGGGTCTACCAGTAAAGTCCAAGCAATCAACTCCTGGAGCCCAGACAGTTCTGAATACCAGAAAAACTGTATGACAAGACTGTAGACCACTGAGGTATTCAGGAAATTGGCGCAGGGGCATTGAACCCACAAACTGTGTACTCGAACAGCGCCAACATCTGCAACCTTTCCGGCGCCTGCACCCCCTCCCCCCACAACACACACACACACACATTTCAAGCATCTACACTCTCTAGCACTCTCTGCTTCAAGACACACTTCCATGTACGCACACATACTTCCTCCCCCACAATTGAGATTCTGCCCCAGTGGTTCCTCCTCCCTTTGGTACAGGTGAAACACCAACACACACTCTCAAACCACTGGACCTCTCTCATCTTCCTGAAGAATACTCCAGACACCAGAGAAAGATGGACCCAATCTGAAGAACAGATGACAGGAACAAACACTGAAGGTTACATATAAGCAGATGGCCAGATGTCAGTATAAGAACACACCCAACAAAAATCAGGATATAATGGCTCCACCAGCAACCTCCAAAATTAATGGATGGTTCAATTCATCGGAAACACAGGAAAAAGATGTTAAAGCTAACTGTATCCAGTTATTAGAGCCACATAAAGAGGACACAAACAAATCACTCAAAGAAATAGCTACAAAAATGGAGGCAAATAAAGAGGAAATGAACAAAGCTCTCAAAGAAACACAGGCAAATGTAGCCAAAGAAATAGAGGCACAAGTAGAGGCCAAATTAGTGGCAGAGAGAGAGAGAGAGAGAGAGAGAGAGAGAGAGAGAGAGAGAGAGAGAGAGAGAGAGAGAGAGAGAGAGAGAGAATAAACAAAAAAACAGAGGCTTACCAAAGAGAGACAGGAATCCACATTCAAATAGATGAAGGAAATGGTGCAAGGTATGAAAACAGAATTACAAGCAATAAAGAAAACACAAACAGAGAAAGCCCTGGAGCTGGGGACCTTAAATAAAAGATCAGGATCCACCAAAGTAAGCATCACAAATAGAATACAAGAGATGGAAGATACACTTGCAGAAATTGATACTTCTCTCAAAGAAAAAGTAAAATCAGAAAAGTCCGAAATGAAAAACATTCAAGAAATCATGGATGCCATGAAAAGGCTAAATCTAAAAATAATAGGAATTGATGAAAAAGAAGATTTCTTGCTCCAAGGTCCAGAAAATATTTTCAAGAAAATCATAGAAGAAAATTTTCCCAACTTAAAGAAAGAGATGTTCATAAACATACAAGAGACTTACAGAACACCAAATAGACTAGACCAGAAAAGAAACTACTCAGGTCACACTGTAGTCGAAACACTAAATCTACAGAACAAAGAAAAGATATTAAAAGCAGCAAGGGAAAAAGGCCAAGTAACATATAAAGGTAGATCTATCAGAATCACATCAGACTTCTCATCAGAAACAATGAAAGCCAGAAGGGCCTGGACAGGAGTCATGCAAATTTTAAGGGACCACAGATACCAACCAGACTACTATACCCATCAAAGCTTTCAATCAACGTACATCGAGGAAAAAAAAATTCTATGATAAAAACTAAATTTAAGCAGTATCTACACAGCAACCCAGCCCTACAGAAGATACTAGAAGGAAAACTCCAATCCACGAAAAAAAAAAAAAAACTGTACCCAAGATAGGATACAGATAACGTTCACAACAAAAAGTAAAAGAAAACAAGCAATGAATCACAGTAACACCACCAACTAAACAATAAAAGGAAGTGACACTCACTGGTAACTATTATCTATCAATTCAATGGACTCAACTCTCCAATAAAAAGACACAGACTAACAAGATTGAGTGCAGAAACAGGATCCGACATCTGTTGCATCCAGGAAATACACCTCTGCAACAAAGACAAACATTACCTCAGTGTAAAGGGCTGGAAAAATACTTCTCAAGCAAATGAACCCAGAAAAGAAGCTGGGGTAGCTATCTTAATATCAAATAAAATAGATTTTCAACAAAAGATGAGGAAGGGCACTTAATTCTCATCAAAGGAAAAATCCACCAAGAGGACATTACAATTCTGAACAACTATGTCCCAAATAAAAGAGCGCCTACATTTGTAAATGAAACATTATTAAAGCTTAAATCACACATCAATACCAACACCTTAATAGTGGGAGACTTCAACACTCCTCTCTCACCAAGGAACAGATAATCTAGACAGAAACTAAATAGGGAAATAAAGGCACTTATGGAGGTCCTAAATCAAATGGACCTAACAGATGTCTAAAGAACTTTTCACCCAACCTCAAAAGAGTATACTTTCTATTCAGTGCCTCATGGAACCTTTTCCAAAATAGAAAGTTTAGCTGGTCACAAAGCAAGCCTCAGGATATACAAGAAGATTTAAATAATCCCTGTATTCTATCTGTCCACCATGAACTAAAGCTGGAACTCAACAACAGAAATAGCAAAAAGCCTGCATGTATATGGAAACTTAACAACTCCCTACTCAGTGACAGATTGGTTAGGGAAGAAATAAAGAAAGAAATTGAAGACTTTCTAGAATTCAATGAAAATGAAGGCACAACATACCCAAAATTATGGGACACAATGAAAGGAGTGCTAAGAGGAAAGTTCATAGCACTAAGTGCCTTCAAGAAGAAATTTGAAACATCTCATACAAGCAACTTAATGGCCCACCTGAAATTCCTAGAAAAAAAAAAAAGAAGCAGACACACCCAAGACGAGTAGATGGCTGGAAATAAGTAAACTCAGGGCTGAGATGTATAAATTAGAATGAAATTAAACCATTCAAAGAATCAATGAAACCAAGAGCTGGTTCTTTGAGAAAATCAACAAGATAGACAAACTCTTAGCCAAACTTACTAAAAGGCAGAGATAAAGTACCCAAAAAAGCAAAATAAGAAATGAAAAGGGGGGCATAATAACAGACACTGAGGAAATCCAAATCATTAGGTATTAATACAAAAGCCTATATGCCACAAAAGTTGAAAACCTAAAGGAAATGGACAATTTTCTTGACAGATTCCATTTATGAAAACTAAATCAAGATCAGGTAGAAATATTAAATTATCCTGTATCCCCCAAGGAAATAGAAGAAGTCATCAAAAGTGTTCCTTCCCAAAACAGCCAGTGGCCAGATGGTTTCAGTGCAGAATTCTACCAGGCCTTCAAAGAATTGCTAACTCCAATTCTCTTCAAATTATTCCACAAAATAGAAACAGAAGGAACTTTACCAAACTCATTCTATGAACCCACAGTCCCCTTAATACCTAAATCAAACAAAGACCCAAACAAAAAAGAAAACTTCAGACCTATCTCTCTCTCTTATGAATATTAACACAAAAGTATTTGATTAAATATTGGCAAACCGAATCTAAGAATATATAAAATATATCATCTACCATGGCCAAGTAGGAATGCAGGGGTGGTTCAATATATGGAAATCCATCAATAAACACACTGAAGGAGAAAACAACATGATCATCTCTTAGGATGCTGAAAAAGTATTTGACAAAATCGAACACGCATTCATGTTTAAAGTCTTGGAGAGATCAGGGATACAAGACACATACCTAAACCCAGTAAAGACAATATACAGCAAGCCGATGCCAACATCAAACTAAACGAAGAGAAGCTTAAATCAATCCCACTGAATTCAGGGACAAGGCATGGTTGCCCACCCTCTCCATATCTTTTCACCTTAGTATTTGAAGTCCTAGATAGAGCAATAAGAAAACTACAGGAGATCAAGGGGATACAAATCTGAAAGGAAGAAGTCGAAGTATCACTATTTGCAGACGATATGGTAGTATACATGAGAGACCCCAAAAACTCATACAGAGAACTCCTTCAGCTGATAAACACCTTCAGCAAAGGGACTGGATACAAAATTAACTAAAAAGAAACCAGAAGCCCTCCTGTATACCAAAGACAAAAATGTCGAGAAACCAACTAGGGAAACAACACCCTTCACAATAGCTAATAATGACATAAAATGCCTTTGTTTGACTCTAATCAAACAATTGAAAGACCTGTTCGAAAAAAAAATTCAAGTGTCTAAAGAAAGAAATTAAAGATGATATCAGAAGATGGCAATATCTCCTGTGCGTATGGATCAGTAGGATTAACATAGTGAAAATGGCCATCCTGCCAAAAGTAATCTACCGATTCAATGTAATTCGCATCAAAATACCAAAACAATTCTTTAAAGAAATTGAAAAACTTCATTTGGAAAAACAAAAAACCCAGAATTTCCAAAATGATCCTGTACAACAAGCAATCATTTGTAGGTATCTCTATTCCTGATCTCAAGCTGTACTACAGAGCAATAGTAATAGAAACCACATGGTAATGGCATAGAAACAGAATGGTGTATCAATGGAATCGATTTAAGACCCAGAAGGAAACCCACATAGCTAAGGATACTTGATTTTTGAAGTCAAAACCATTCAATGGAAAAAAGATAGCATCTTCAACAAATGGTGCTGGTCTGACTGGATGTCTAAATGTAGAAAAATGCAAATAGATCCATATTTATTATGCTGCACAAAACTAAAGTCCAAGTGGATCAAAGACCTCAACATACAACCAGACACACTAAATCAGTTAGAAGAAAAAGTGGGGAAGAGCCTAGAACTCGTTGGTGCAGGTTACAACTTCCTGAACAGAACACCAACACCCCAGGTTTTAAGATTAACAATTAATAAATGGTACCTCATGAAACTGAAAAGCTTCTTAAAGCAAAGAACACTGTTATCAGAACAAATCGACAGCCTACAGACTGGGAAAGGATCTTCACCAACCCTACATCTGACAGAGGGCTAATACCCAGAATATATAAAGAACTCAAAACGTTATAAAGCAACCAATCAAGTCAACCAATTAAAAAATTGGGTACAGAGCTAAATAAAGAATCTTCTGTAGAGGAATATCGAATGGCAGAGAAACACTTAAAGAAATGCTGAACATCCACAGTCATAAGGGAGATGCAAATCAAAAGTACCCTGAGATTTCACCTTGCACCCACCAGAATGGCTATGATCAAAAACTCAAGTGACAACACATGCTGGAGAGGATTCGGAGAAATGGGAACCCTCCTCCATTGCTGGTGGGAATGGAAAACTTGTAATATCACTTTGGAAATCAATGTGGCCCTTTCTTAGACAATTAGGAATAACATTCCCTCAAGATCCAGCTCTACCACTCCTAGGCATATTTCCAAAATATGCTCAAGTACACAACAAGGACATTTTCGTTGCCATTTTCATAGTAGCTTTATTCATAATAGCCAGAGTCTGGAAACAACCCAGATGTCCCTCAATGCAGGAATGGATACAGAAATTGTGGTACACTTATACAATGGAATACTACTTAGCAATTGAAAATAAGGAAATAAGGAAATTTGCATGTAATTGGTAGGAACTAGAAAAGATTATCCTGAGTGAGGTATCCCAGAAATAGAAAGACTTGCATGGTATATACTCACTTATGAGTGGATATTAGACATGTAATATAGAATAAACCTGTACACCTAAAGCGGGTGAGCTAGAAGAAGGACCCTGGTTAAGATGATCAATCATCCCTCAGAAAGGCAAATGGGATTGACATTGGAAGAAGGACAAAACAGGGAACAGGACAGGAGCCTATCACAGAGGTTCTCTGAAAGACTTTACCTAGTCTTGTATCAAAGCAAATACTGAGACTCATAAACAAACTTTGGGCAGAGTGCAGGGAATCTTAGGAAAGAAGGGGAAGATTGTAAGACCTGAAGAGAACAAGGTATCCACATGGATAGCAACATAACCAAAATGTCTGGGCGCAGGGGTCTTTCCTGAGACTGACACTCCAATCAAGGACCATTCATGGATATAAGCTAGAACCCCTGCTCAGATGTAGCCCATGACAGCTCAGTCTCGAAATGGGCTCCCTAGTATCTGGAACTGGCAATGTCTCTGACATCAACTCAGTGGCTAGTTCTTTGACCCTCTCCCCCGATGGGGGAGCATCCTTGCCAGGCCATAGAAGAGGACAATGTAGCCAATTCTGATGAGGCTGGAAAAACTGGGGTCAGATAAAAGGGGAGGAGGATCTCTCCTATCCATGGACTTGGAGAGGGGCATAGGAAGAGATGAAGGAGGGAGTGTGAGTTTGGGAGGGAAAGACGCAGGGGGCTACAACTGGGATACAAAGTGAATAAACTGTAATTAACATAAAAAAGAAAGTTTAATTAAAAAGAGTGAAGAATGGACTCTAGGATTCAGTAATTTATTCAGAGTGTAGTTTGCTTTAGGTCTACAGAGAAAATAAATAATAATAATAATAATAATAATAATAATACTCCTTGATGTATTTAATCACAGTGACAAAAAATAACTAATATAATATTTAGATATTATAATGCTCTCAATCTGATTGATTCTTTCAAGAAAGATAAAAATGAAAGAATTCATACTGTTGGACACCTGAGGTGGGGAGACCCTCCATTCCTCAGGATAGACGCCAGACCCTAATAACCCACAAAAACAAGAGCTTGATGCAAACAGCAAGAGGTTGAGATTTTACTTAGTAGCCAGCATGCCGGGGCTCTGCACACAGCTCCCATGCAAGGGGATGATGCAGAGCCCTGAGCAGCAGAATCACAGAGTTTATAAAGGCAAAAACCGCAAAACAGGAGGGGGTCTAGGCTTAAGGAACTTTCCTAACGGGGCAACCTATGACTGGTCGTAGCCAGTTTCAGCCAGGAGGGAATGGTTAGAGATTGTATCTATAACTACAGAAGGGCGTCTCTCAGAAATGTTTTGTATCAGATCCAGTTTTGGTAATGATTAAAGCTCACAAGTCTCAGTTCCCATGGTCAGTTCCCATGATTAGGGCCAAGTTAAAATTTTCCATCCTTACAATACAAGCTAAGGTTTGGCTACTCTGAGAGTTCCTGTGGCAAAAGTTAATTTCCTTTGGTGCTAACACTGTTTTTAGGTAGCCAATCTCAAGGGCAGGCAGAGACACTTTAGAGTGTGAACGAGCATCATGAAGATTGAGTTGGGACTGAGGTCAGCTTCATATTAAGTTTCTCCATTAATAACTACTGGATAGCAATAGATTCAATGGTTATAGGGTTAAGTCTTGGCAATTTTTATCAGGTACTTCCAGTGAAAGGTTATATTTGAAAGTGAAAAACCAGTAATGGGGAATTTCTGAAGTTAGTGAGCTATTATCAGGGACCATACTGTAGCAGTAGGGAAGACAGTAAGGAAATAAGAAGGAGGAGGAGAAGAAGGAGGAGAAGGAGGAAGAAGAGGAAGAGGGGGAGCAGAAAACCCAGTTATTTACCAGTGATTTACAAGGGGTTTGTGTGTGTATGTGTGTGTGTGTGTGTGTGTGTGTGTGAAAGCAGGACTTCCTTGGCAATGAACACAGAACATGAATTTGCCTCAGTTCCAAGCTTCTTTATCACTCTAGTAAAGCAGCATTTCTTTGAATTCAAATGATCTTGCAAAGGAAAGAAAACAGACATCTGAGAAGAGATTTTTTTTTCTTTTTTTTTAATGTATTTATTTTTATCTCAATCACAGGTTAGGTACTTTGAATCCCAGGCATAGCCCCCTCCCTCAGTCCCTCCTACCCTCCCACTCCCTCCCTCATCTCCTTCCTCCCTGCCCCCTCCAAGTCCACCAACAGGGGAGGACCTCCTTCCCTTCCATCCAACCCCAGCTTATCCTGACTCCTCAGGGCTGGCTGCAAAGTCCTCCCCTGGGATCTAGCCAGTCTGTCACTCCCCGGCTTGTATGGGGGAGGGTCAAAGAGTCAGCCATCAAGATCATGACTGAAACAGTCCCTGTTTCCCTGAAT
>CM053742.1:96939897-96959069 GCA_028658305.1 Pachyuromys duprasi
AGGACACATCCACTCGTAGTCCTTGGTTGTAGAAACCGTCTCATACAAGACCCCTGTGCCCTGCTCAGTTTAGTCATTGTGGAGCTCTTGTTCTCTCCAAGTTTCACCAACCTCCTCCATTTCTATCATCACTTCTTGCCCTCTACCAAAGGCTTGATCGTGAGTCTTAATATCTGCTCTGGTACATCTTTACGTTGACACCCTCCCCCCCAGAGGTCCTCCTTGGCATACTCCTGTCCTTTTGCTTGTTTTCTCCTCCACTCAGACATTTTTTTTCTTAGAGGTTACCGATAGCTCTCCAGTTAGATATAAGACCCACTCAACACAGGAGAAATTATGCTTAGTAATAGAAAGCTAGCCAATTACCCATAACTAGTAAGGATTTGTTAAAAGGATAAATTACCACTTCTACCTTCCTAACTTAGCATAATTCCTAACTCTATTATAAGTCATTTTCCTTATACCCACAGATAGTTATATCTCTCATCCCTCATCAAAGAAGCTTCACTTTGCAGCAGATGAAACCGTTACAGAAATCCATAAGTGGTCAAAATGCAGAGAACAATTCACTATCCGTTGCTCATCCCCAGTTAACATAACTATAACACAAATCCTGCACCCACAGCTCAGGGAATGTCTCAAAAAAGGGCACATAAAGAATGTAGGAGGCAGTGGAGACCAGGATATCTGTAGTGAGATTGTGCTTTCTAGCTATGGCAGGGTGAGGTAAATGTAAGGTGGGGTGGAGTGGGGTAGTGTGAAAGAATGGAGTGGAATAAATGACACATCACATGGAGATGTTAGGAAAAGCACAAACACAATGCATATGACTTAGAATAGAATACAATTCCCTTAAGGTGCTCCCTGAGTCTGTCATTTAGTTCATCGTTTTTTATTTTATTTGTTTTCTTGCAACAAAACTTACTAGTTAATTACTGTGGCTGTTCATATGGCTAAGCTTAAGTTGCTGCTTGATGTACCCAGAATCTAAGAGAATTCTCTGTAAGTCATCAAATGAATATGAATATGCATACATTGCTTCCAAAACAGAAAAAAATACAGTAATTTCTGCTACGTAAAGACCCACAATTTTCCAAGAAGCAAAAGTCATTACAGACCAAGTGTAGCAAAATTTTACTAATTTAGAAGTGTATTGAATGATTGTCTTTTTGAGGGACTCTGCTTTATCTCAAGTTCAGAGTTTAAATAAAGTCTTAAATTAAGCTTTACAGACTTTGACAGTGGTATTCGAGACTTTGGATATTTTCTGCCTTATTATACTGACTGGGAAAGGGGCCACGAGCAGTTTTCTTTTGGTACCTGGATCAATCGATAGATAGATAGATAGATAGATAGATAGATAGATAGATAGATAGATAGATAGACAGATAGATAGATTTATTCTGGCATACAGTTCCAAGAGATACAGTCCATCACAGTGAAGAAGGTATAATGGCAGGAGTATATTTTTCCATTGCTCTACTTGACAATCTTTTTTATATTTCTGGATTTCTGTCTCTTTGTAAAAGTAATTTAAATATGTGCTTTATTTATTCTTGAGAATTTCATACACGTATGCAATGTGTTCTGATCATGTCAACCCTGCCTCCAGCCCCCTTAAAATATTTCAGAAAAATGATGCCAATACTTTTTTGCATGAATATTTTTTAATTTTTTCTTTTACATAATTATCATTTATTATAATTTATTCAGTTTGTATCCTGCCTGTGGCCCCCTCCCTTGTCTCTTCCCATTTCCACCTTCCCTCCCTTATCTCCCCCTAAGCCCCTGCCCCAGTCCACTGATAGAAGAGGCGCTCCTCCCTTTATATTTCATCCTAGCCTATCAGGTCTCATCAGGACTGGGTGCATTGTCTTCCTCTGTGGCCTGGCAAAGCTGCACAACCCAGGGTGAGGTGATGAGAGAGCCTGCCACCGATTTCATACCAGAGAAAGTCCCTGCTCCCCTTACTAGGGAACCCCAGTTGGAGACTGAGACTATGAGCTCCATCTGAGCTGGGGTATTAGGTCCTCTCCATGCATAGTCCTTGGTAGTGGTATTATTCTCTTCAGGACCCCCAGGACTCAGATATATGGCTATCTTGGTCTCCTTTTGGAGCTCCAGTCCCCTCGAGGTCTTTCTCTCTCTCTCTTCTTTCATAGGATTTCCTGCACTCTGCCCTAAGTTTAGCTCTGAGTGTCAGCCTCAGTTTTGATACCTCGATCAGTAGTTTTTCAGAGACTCTCTGTGGTATACTCCTGTCCTGTTCCCTGTCTTCTCCTTCTTCCAATGTCTATCGTATTTGTCCTTATGAATAGATTGAGCATCTTCCCTAGGGTCTTCTTTGTAGTTTAGCTTCTTTAGGAGTAAAGATTTTAGCATTTAGCCAATATTATATGCTAACATCCACGTATGAGTGAGTTTATACCATGTGTATCATTCTGCTTCTGAGTTACCTCACTCAAGATGATCTTTTCTAGTTCCCACAATTTGCCTACAAATTTCATGATTTCCTTGTCTTTAATAGCTAAGTAGTATTCCATTGGTTAAATGTACCACAATTTCCGTGTCCATTCCTCCTTTGAGGGAGATCTAGGTTGTTTCCAGCTTCTGGCTATTACAAATAAGGCTGTAACGAACATGGTTGAACAAATGTCCTTATTGTATACTTGAGCATATGATTGGTATAGCTGGATCTTGAGGAATCACTATTCCTAAATGTCTGAGAAAGTGCCAGATTGATTTCCAAAGTGGTTGTACAAGGCTACATTCCCACCAGCAATGGAGAAGGGTTTCCCTTTCTTCACATCCTCTCCAGCGTATGTTGTCACTTGAGTTTTTTATCTTAGCCATTCTGATGGGTAAAAGGTGAAATCTCAGGGTGGTTTTGATTTGCATCTCCCTGATGACTAAGAACAAATGAACGTTCAGTGTTTCTCTGCCATTTGATATTCCTCTATTGAGAATTTTCTGTTTATCTCTGTATTCATTTTTTAATTGGATTACTTAGTTTGTTGGTGTTTAACTTCTTAAGTTCTTTTTATACTCTGGATATATTCTGTCAGATATAGTGTTGGTGAAGAATTTTCCTAGTCTGTAGGCTGTTGTTTTATTCTGATGACAGTGTCCTTTGCTTTACAGAAACTTTTCAGTTTCATGAGGTCCCATTTATTGATTGTTGAATTTAGAGCCTGTGTTGTTGGTTTCTATTTAGTAAGTTGTCCCTGGAGTCAATGACGTCAAGGCTCTTCCCCAATTTTTCTTCTAACAGGTTTAGTGTGTCTGGTTTTATGTTGAGATCTTTGACCCACTTGGACTTTAGTTTTGTGCAGCATAATAAATATGGATCTATTTGTATTTCATGTAGACATCCAGTTATATCAGCACCATATTTCAAAGATGCTATCTTTTTCCCCATTGTATGGGTTTGGATTCTTTGTCAAAAATGAGGTGCCCATAAGTGTGGGGGTTTATTTCTGGGTATTCTATTTGACTCCATTGATCCACTATTCTGTTTCTATACCAGTACCATGCAGTTTTTTTAGTACTTTTGCTCTGTAATACAGCTTCAGATCAGTGGTGGAGATATCTCCATAAGATCTGTTATCGTACATTGCTATTTTAGCAAATCTAAGTTTTTTTTGTTTTTTTGTCTTTCCCTATTTAACTTCTGTCTAGATAATCTGTCTCTTGGGAAGAATAGAGTGTTGAAGTCTGCCACTGTTACGGTATTGAGATTGAGGTGTGGTTTGAGCTTTAATAATGTTTCGCTTAAGAATGCAAGCACTCTTTATTTGGGGCATAGATGTTCAGGACTGCATTGTCCTCATGGTGGATTTTCCCTTTGATGAGAATGAAGTGTCCCTCCTCATCTTTTTTGATTTATTTTGGTTGAAAGTCTATTTTGTTATATGTTAGGATAGCTACTCCAGCTCTTTTTCTGTGTATGTTTGCTTGAAACTTTTTATCCAGTCCTTTACTTTGAGGTAGTGTCTGTCATTGTTACCAAGGTGTGTTTCTTGGATGCAGCATAATGTTGGATCCTGTTTCTGCAACCATTCTGTTAGTCTGTGTTTTCTTATTGGAGAGTTGAGTCCTTTGATGTTGATAGATAATAGTGACCAATAAATGTTAGTTCCTTTTATTGTGCAGTTGTTTTAAGATAGTGTCTTATTGTGCTTGTTTTCTTTTGATTTTTGGTTGTGAAGTTATCTATATCCTGTGTTTTCTTGGGTGTAGTTGATTTTATTGGATTGGAGTTTTCCTTATCTTATCTTCTGTAATGCTAGGTTGTTGTGTAGCTATTGTATAACTTTAGTTTTGGCATGGAATATTTTATTTTCTCCATCTATGTTGATGAAAAGCTTCGATGGGTATAGTACTCTGGGTTGTCATCTGTTGTCTCTTAGAGTCTGCATGACATCTGGCCAGGCCCTTCTGGCATTCATATTTTCAGATGAGAAGTCTGATGTGATTCTAATGGATCTACCTTTATATGTTACTTGGCCTTTTTCCTTTGCTGCTTTTAATATCTTTTCTTTGTTCGGTAGATTTAGTGTTTTGACTATGATGTGACATGAGTAATTTCTTTTCTGGTCTAGTATATTTGGTGTTCTGTAAGCCTCTTGTATGTTTAAGGAAATCTCCTTAGGTTGGGAAATTTTTCTTCTGTGATTTTCTTGAAAATATTTTCTGGACCTTGGAGCCTGGAATCTTCTTCTTCATCTATTCCTATTATTCTTAGATTTTGTCTTTGCATGGTGTTCTTGATTTCCTGGATATTTTGTGTTTGAAGCTTTTCTAATTTTATTTCTCTTTAAAAGTTGTATCAATTTTTGCAATTGTACCTTCAGTGCCTGAGAGTCTCTCTTCCATCTCTTGTATTCTGTTGGTGATTCTTTCCTTTGTGATTCTTGGTCTTTTCTCCAAGTTCTCCAGCTCCAGGGCTTTCTCTGTTTGTTTTCTTTATTGATTCTAATTCTGTTTTCAGGTCTTGCACTATTTCCTTCATTTGTTTGAATGTGGATTCCTGTTTTTCCATGATGGCCTCTATTTTTTTGTTGTTGTTCTTTTCCTCTTTATGTGCCTCTATTTGTGTGGCCATATTTACCTTTATTTCTTTGAGAGTTTTGTTCATTTCCTCTTTGTGTACCTCTATAACTCCATAAGCTTAGATTTAAGATCTTTTTCCTGTGTTTCCAATAAATTAAAATATCCATTGATTTTGGAGGTTGCTATAATGTCCTGATTGTTGTTGGATGTGTTCTTATGCTGGCCTCTAGTCATATGATGATCAGTAGCCTTTGCTGTTTGTTCCTGTAGCCTGTACTGCATGCTGGGTCTCTCTGTTCCTGGAGTATGGCATATTCTTCAGGAAGATAAGAGAGGTCTACCAGTTTGAGTGGATGTTGGTGTTTCAGATGCAGCCAATGGAGGGAGGTACAAGTGTGGAAGTGCAGGAGTGTGCATAGAAGTGTGCCTCCCTGGAAGGGTTAAGGGTAAGGGGGGAACAGCGTCAGCACAGGCTGTGATGCAGGTGCTCTTTTCAGGTGCAGTGTGTGTGTACTGGAGCCCTGAATGGCTCAGTGGACCATAGGTCTGTCTCAGTGTTGTGCTCCAGGTTCTCAGGTCTGTCTGTGCTACACCATCATGGACTCTATTGTAAGAAGCACAGAACAGGGACTTCAGTGTTGAGAAAGCTGTCCCAGAGATCTCTATGTTGCCCACACAGGGGTGTGTGGGTGGGAGAGATCTGAAGTCTTGCTGCTAGTGTAGAGGGACCCCAATCTGGAGCTCTGTAAGCACTCTCTCACGGAAGCATACACTAAAAGGCTTGTGTTTTCCACAAGCAAGTGTGTGGAAAGCACAGAGGGCCCCCGAACTCACTTGCAAGGTGTATGAGATAAGCTGAGATGGCCCACAGTTTTCTACTCTTAGATTTGAGTCCCCTATTTTGCCGTTAGAGTTTATGTAACTCTCCACCGCTGCTGCTGCCAGAGCCAGGGAAGGTGCAGGCAGTACATAGTTTGCCACTCTCAGATCCCTGGACACTTCCACTGGGGGGGACATGAATCCCATCTGTCCCAGCTAGCGGGTTGTCCCTTCTAGCCCCAGAAGCCTCAAAGTTGATGCTCTGGCTTCAGCTGCCCCTCACTCACCAGTTTTAGAGTTTTGTATCCTCTGCCCTTCAGATATGAAAGCTTATGTGGGTTAAATCTCATTACTGAATCCAGGGCTCTGTGTTAAGTATCCATTCCTCTTCCTATAATACAATAGCTAAAATACAATAAATTTAATCTGGTTTAGTTGTTTTTCTTTCATCTTCTCATTCATATTTAATGGGGACATAAAGCAAACATTAAAATCTGAATTTCCAAGGCATCTTGCCTTGGCCTATATTTAACTAAAATAACTACTAATGTGTATAGCACCATCAATGGAAACTTTTTACAAAAAACAACAACAACAACAACAACAACAAAAACTCTAAAGAACCACACATAGATTTTTCCCTACCCCTGCAAACCGCACATGAAACATCCTCCTTTATCCAGCATATCTTATTCAGATACTGAACTGTATTGTCAAGTACAAAAGGTTTCATGTCTTAACCTAATTGATTTACCATCATAATCTCAATGGTATGTTTCAAGAATCTAGAACATACCGATAATCTACTCACCTGCCATTTTTCATCAGGTTACAAGAGAAAAGTTGTACAGCTTGCATTGCTTAGAGACAATAGACCCTCCCAGAACTTTGTGAATCCTCCTTAGTTCCTAAGGATTGGTGAATGTATTTGGAAAGAAAGTGAAAAAACCATTACAATAAATGAAGGAGCTACAAAAAGTTTGGGTCTTTTGATTTTCTCCTTGTAAATCAAATCAGTTCATAAAAAAACCTTAATCTTATTGTTCTTTGCTTTATTTTAAAAAATATGGATTTAAGAATACATACATTGACATAGGCATATATGCATGCAATAGCAATTAGTTTTTTAAAAGAAGCCATGAATTTGAAGGAGAATAGAAAGAGATATATGTGCGGGTGTGGAGGGAGGAAAAGGAAGGCATCAATGTTGTGCTTTTAATTAAATTATAATCTTAAAATGAGAAATATAAGCCAGTTCGAGGTAGTGGTCATCTTTAATACAATTATTCCGGAGGCAGAGGCAGAAGGATCCCTGTGAGTCTGAGGCCAGCCTGGTCTAAAGAGAGACCAAGACAGCCAGGGCCACATGGATAAACCCATCTCAAACAAAACAACAACAACAAAAAACAAACAAACAAACAAAAACAACAGCAACAACAAAAAGAAACACAAGTATAGCATTTTATAAGAACTTCACAAGATTACTTTTAAAATAATACAAGCAAGAGATAAATTCATATTCCTCACTTAACTTCTTAAGAACATTTCTAGTATATCACACATTGTACTTTGCAGAGTATTACATAGGATTGCACAGTCTCATGCTTCTATCTATAGTAGCCTCTAACTTATCAGTGATATTGCTCTAATTTATACATAAAAAGCTATGAAATGAGGCTTAAGTTGTTGGTAAACTTTCATTATTAGAACTTGCAACATTACAAAGAAAATGTCAGATCTGTATGTGGATTTTTTCATGTGTGTGTGTGCATGCACGCATGTGTGTAATGCATACGCAGTGATTTTCTTAAACAAAATCTTACCATGTGCACGTATATTCTGTCACTTCTTTAGTGTATACTATTCCAAAGTATGAGAATTCTGACCCCTCTTTTTGGCAGAATTCATTACTCAGTGGAAATTATCTACGAGAAGACATGACTCTGGAAGGCAGTTATATAGGGGTCAATATACAATAATTCCAGTACTGATGTGGCTCCTGGCACCAAAATGGAGTCCTAGGGCTTAGCCTGACACTCAAATGCTAAAGAGGACATAGCAAGTACAAAACCTTTGGTTTCAGGTGTTTGTTACCATATTTCTTTATCATGTAGCCTTCGAAAATGTATTTAAACTCTCTGAATATCAGGTTGCTCGTATACAAGACCAAGTTAATATAGGGTAGCTGTAGGTAAGCACTGACTTAATTGGATTTAAATACAAAACGGAATTCTTAAAGTTTGACAAATGTTTTAAAGTAAAGACAACAAACGGTACAGATGTTATAAGTTATCCTAAAAACGCCAACTAATCTGAACCCCTTCCTACAGTATTTTCCTTCTTCCCAGACATCAGCATGCAGATTCACACACATTTCTTTATCACATATGCAGGAAAACATTCAGAAGCATGCTGTATCCCTCCATTGACTCATGGAAAAATTGGAGTACTACTTCCAGCAGCTATTGTAACTTCATCTCTCCATTTTTTTTTCAATCCACAGTTTCAACCAATGATAATAAAAATGTAGCCATCTCTCTCTTAACATAGTTTTCAGTTGATTCTTCTTCAGTTATTTCTTATGTTTTTGGGAAATGATAAGGGAATCAGATAAAAGTTAGGTTCCAGGCCACTTCTCTGATCTGCTCTTGGCTTTCACATCTATTAGAGTAGATCATAGGGAAAGAAAAGGTATGGACTAAAATAGGATAATCTTCATTTTTCTTAACAACAAATAGAGGCTTATACTTAAGATCAACTCTCAATAAAATAGTCTACTCTGTGTGATTAATTTCTCATTATCAACTATGCCTCATTAATTTGGTTGGTAAAACATGTTGACGCATCATTTTCTTTATCCTAACATAAGTCTGGAGGGACCAGTACTTAGAGATGCTTGTGTGATAAGGGAGCAGAGTAGGGAGGAGCTGGCTTAATGCCCAGTAAAAGGGAATCTGCAGGATCAAAGCTGTTGTATACTTTCAAAAGTGATTTTTCAAATTGTTTAAAACCTCATTAGCTTCCAAGCTGACAAACCAAATACCATCTCTTCTCAAGCATTTCATTAAACTTCTTCTATCTATAATGTGGGACTAAAATTTGATAAAATTTTAAATTATAGAAGTATTTGATACCTCCAGAAAAGGCAATAGGCAAAAATATTCAAACCTCAACTCTGTATCAGTACTCTTTGGAATAATATATATTTAAGACCCCTGACTGAAGTTTTGCTTTTCCCACAGAATGTAGAATTTATTCATTCATTCATTCTCTCTCTCTTTTAACTGGAATCCAACAATATTATTATTGTATACTAATTACATGGAATAATTGATTTCATTGGAACATTTTCATATGTACATATATACATATGTGAAACATTACATGTACCAATATAGAACATTTATGACATATATGTACAATATATGTATATAACATCCACATTCCTATAAATACTACTTTTAAATTTTTATTAATTATACTTTATTCACTTTTTATCCCCTCATAAACCGCTCCCTCCTCCCCTCTTAGTCCCACTCTCCCTCCCCCTTCTCCACGCATGCCCTTCCCCAAGTCCACTAATAGGAGAGATCTTTCTCTCCTTCTTTCTGATCCTAGCCTATCAGCTCTCATCAGGACTGGCTGCATTGTCTTCCTCTGTGACCTGGTAAGGCTGCTCCCTCCTGAGGGGGGAGGTGATCAAAGAGCAGGCCAATCAGTTTATGTCAGAGACAGTCCCTGTTCCCATTACTATGAAACCCACTTGGACACTGAACAGTAATGGGCTAAGTCTGTGCAGGGGTTCTAGGTTATCTCCATCAATGGTCCTTGGTTGGATTATCAGTCTCAGAAAAGACCCCTGTGCCCAGATTATTTTAAGGATATTATTTTTGTTTTCAATTATGTACAAATACAAGAGGGATAAATATGTGCATTTGAGTGCATGTGGCTGTGGAGATTAGTAGAGGGTGTTTGATTCCATAGACCTGGAATTATAGGTGGGTGGGGCCTACCCAACTTGGATGCTAGGAACTAAACCCATGTCCTCTACAAAAACCATATGATTTCTTCACTGTGAAATCATCTTTCCAATCTTCACTGTGTAAAGCTTACCCTCCTTACCCTATATTTAACAAGTTACATATGTTATTTATCAACAGTTTTCCATGATCCCCTTTCTTTATCATCTCTGTTTTGATTTTTCATTCACTTTCATAATAATCTTATAAGTATTTTATTATTATTCAAATGATATAGTTAAAATAGAAAATGATACAGGATAGATTTTTTATTATTTCTTTTGCTTTTAAGATTATAATATAAGTAAATCATTTCCCTCTTCTCTTGTCTTCCTTCAAATCATCACATATAACCCTCTCTGCTCTCTTTCACATTCATGGTCTTATTTTCACTAATTGTTTTTACATAATTTCATGTATATACAGATATATCACTAACGTTATTCATCTAACATTATGGTTATTTGGTTTTGGAGAAGTAGTTACTGTGTTCTTCCCTGGGTAGACTATGTCTCCCAATCTCAGCATTTCTTAGTTGCCAATAGTTCTTCATATGAAATTGGGTTGTCTACTGTTGTCCTTGTTTAGGCAGTTATGTTAGTAAGACTTTATGGTGCAGCTTCTGACATTCACAGGAGACACAATGTCACAATAAACTTCATGATCCTCTGGCTTTTATATTCCTTCAGCCTAATCCTCTCCAATACTCCCTAAGCCTTAAGTACATTAATTGTTTTGTAGGTGTGTCCATATAAACAGGCTCTACAACTTGGCACTTTGATTGGTTGTGTATTTTTGTAATGGTCTCTATCTCTTGAAAAGAAAAGTTTCTCTGATAAAGGGTGAGAACTACACTTATATGTGGGTATAAGAACAAATGTTTAGAATGTACTTAAGGATTATACCAGTTTAGTAAATTGGTGGTTGTAACTTCTCCAAGAGCCAAGATTTCAATAGCCCCAGATAGCCTATTAGTTTTCCAGTATCAGGTATGCCTTCCCTTTTTTGATCAGCTGTTAGTTACCATGAAAGCATTTATGCCACTATTAAACCATTAGGGTTATCCATGCCATGCTTGTCATTACGCTAGTCCATAGGCCTCTTAGTTTGGCAGGACTATTTGTTACTTCCCCTTTTTTGAAAATTTTCATGGCATCTTGCAGTACCATGAAAGCTAATTCTCAGTGAGGAGGCATGCGTGTCAGTCCCAGCACAAAAACTTCTAGGTCCTGTGCCTGAAGTGCATGGTGTTTTCACTAAAAGGGATTTGCATTCCACTTCTGGGGAACAAACAAGAACAATAGAAACCAGATGATTGTTTTATAAGTCTCTTAGACAATGCAGACCAATGACTAAAAAGAGGGTTTTTTATCCTGGTGTTGGGGTTCTTTTAGATGATCTTTGACTTTTGAGGGAAGCATTACCAACTCAGATGAGAAAATTTCATTTAAACTATATGTGTATATTTCTACAGTCTTATGAATATTTTAGGTAGATAGTCAATAGTATGTTTCCTTATAACTTTTTTCAGATAGCCTTACATTTGTTTTACCCTCTGGCTTCCTTCTCTATTTATATCCCCCTCCCTAAGTATATATCCCCTATTTTCTCATTTTTTATCAGATCACTTGAACCTTGCTAGTGGGGAGAGGAGATGTAGTATATATGTTCCATTTAAGTTTGGTTATTTTTCTGTCTCTTATTTTCTGCACGTTGGCCCATTGTGGGTCTCTGTGTTAATCCCTATCTATTGAAAATAGAAGCTTCTCTGATGAGGCTTAAGAAATACACTAGTTTATAATTATAAGTCATTACTAGTGGGTTGGGTTTAATATTATGTAGATGTAGCAGTAGAAATGTCTCCACTAAGGCCTATGAAACATCTAACTATAGATCCCTGGGCTGATAATAGTGTCAAGTATGGGTTTCATCTTGTGGAGCAGGACTTAAATTCAATCATAAAGTATTTATTCTTATGGTATATCAATGGCCATATCTTTCCAGACCAATTATTATTGTAGCTCACTGGGTTCAAAGGTTTGTAAGACTGATCATTAATTTCTTCCCCTGGTAGCATACACAGCACTATACTTTCATAGTGGAATAAAGCTTCTAAGTCTATATATAATGGCTTTTTATACTCAAATATGTGATAACTTCAGTAATAGGGTTTTATTGTCAACTTTTGAAGTATAACCAAAAGCAATGACAGAAGCCTCTAATGTTTGAGGGGTGTAGATACCTCACTGGCCAAAAATAACAAAAATAGTAACTCTTGCACTGGATTTTGTTAGTCTCTGGTATCTTCTAAGATCATTGCTGTCTTGTTAAAGCATAACTACAGTTTCACTCTTTCTTGTATCTCTGCTTTCTCTTTCATATATATATGAACTTTCTACAATAGTATATTTTCTATGGCTTTTTTGTAGGTCCTTGGTGTTATCTGTCCCTCTCTATATTCAGCAAGACACGAAACACTAGTAGAAATATACGCAAATCACCTAGTACTTTTCAACATAATATTACAGGAGCAATATCAATCATATTATGAAACTATGTATCTACTACTTTGCATTACAATTTCAGAATCACTACCATAGCAAAGGAAAAAACATAAATACATGAAGCAATTGGCATGAAACTGTCCTACAGCCAGGCTTGCTTGTACAGGACTATAATAATCCTATCTACTCTAGATTGTGAAACAGAAGTTACACAAATTCAAGACCAGTTTGAGCTATACAGCAAGCTCAGGATAAGCCTGGGGTCTGTCTCAAATTTTTTTAAAAAAATTAAATGGTGAAAAAAGAAAATAGGAGAGGGATATGGCTCCAAGGTAGAGAGCCTGCCAAGAATGTGAGAGGCTCTAGGTTTTATTTTCATCACTGAAAAAAAAAGTGAAACAAAGGGAAAAAGCTAGCAGTAGGTCAGCTCAGGGCATAAGCTTAATACCAAAACTTCCCAGTGTCCAGTCTGATCACTTAAAACTTTTAGCAGCCTCTGTCAAATTCTTAAATTGTCCCACTTCTTCTTATGTCTGTCTTTCTCACCCAAAGAAAAAATGAGTGCATATAGCCTATGTCAGATTAAGATGAGACAGATTTCTCAAGTGACAGGATGATCCTCTCACATCTTCTGGTGGAGATTGGTTCCTGCCAACCAACTGGCAGGGAGAAAAAGTGACAGCAAGCCACATAAGTATGAGTGTCTGTGGGTGGAAAAATGTCAGAAACAGAGAAAACTCCTTAAAATATTAAATGCAAACTCATTTACTGGTGGCCGCAGATAAAATGGAAGAGTTTACCATCAACAGGGACTTTGACAGTGATGAATGAAACAATTCTGGATATGTGAATGCATGTGGCCGCTGAGAAGGGGGCAGGCATCCGGAGGGAGGGAGCAGGAAGATAATGTAGGCAGGGGAACAGGAAGAGAATGAGAACCAGTGATGTGTGGGCTGAGACATTTTCAGTGGCAGAACAAATATATATATATAGAACTAATGTTGCTGCTGGTACTTAAAAAGCCCAGGCAGGCATCAATTCCCACCCACCCCAGTCCCCCACACTCTAAAATCAGAGAAGCCAAGGTTTCAAAGGAAAAAAGAGGAGGTAAGAATAGATGACTAAGATACATTTTGACAAATGCAATTAAACAGGGGTCAGTTACCAAATTCCCCAAGGATGAAAACAATTCCAGCAGAGGACCAGTGTAATGAGTGACAGAATCAGTGAGCACACAGATGACTGGCACTCAACCCTTTGGAAAGATAGTAAGAGAACTGCTCAAGAAGTTCAAAAGTCACTATTCCAAATTTCTCTTCACTTCACAGTTAAAAGTTGACAATGCTCCCAGAAATAAAGAGAGCCTCAGTCATGGCAAAAATTGAAAGAATGTGTTGAAAATGAAAGGTGAGTTATGGAAATGAGGTATTTTTTACATAAATGAAAAAGAAATTTGGTACACAGTAATTCTCTAAAACTGTTGGGGGAAGATATAATACTACCGTGTTCTTCATGTTTAAGGGCTTGACTGTTTTAGTGAATATAAGCACACATCTGAGTTCACTTTGCCACTTTCTTTCTCCATATAGCTTTGGTGCATCACGTCTTCTGAACATTTCACAGTCTCTGAAACGTCTATTATGACCCTACTGTGGAACAAACCTGCTACTTCATGTTACAGAATTGAAGGGTTAAAAGAATTATCAAATAATGTTCCTCCACAAGGGATTTAGAGACTAGTTAGAGAGATGATAACAATAGGTATGAAGCAAGGGAGACCTAATTCAAGCCATCCCATTAGGCTAGCTAGTACCTAAGGAAGTCCTAATGCAGAATGATAAATGAAGAGAATAATGAAGTGGTAAAGTTAACTCTGACTCCCAACTCCACACAAAACAAAACAACAACAAAAATCTCCTTCATTAACTGACTGGAGTAGTTATGAAAAGAGATAGTTAGTATCAAAAAAGAATGTAAGGAACTGAGTAGGTCCTTCCACCACAAACTTCTCTTCTTTCGACATAAGGGTCAGATAGAAGGGAAGGAGGACCTCCCCTATCAGTGGACTTGGAAAGAGGCAGGGAGAAGATGAGGGAGGGACAGTGGGATTGGGAGGGAAAGAAGGAGGGGGCTACGGCTGGATTACAAAGTAAATAACCCGTGATTAATACAAAAAAATAAAAATTATTAAAAAGGAAAAAATCTGAGTATACTAAATAAAAATATTGAAATATCCATGTTCACAAAGTTTTAAAGGATTTTTATTATTATTTATGTATATACTGCCGTGAGTTTAGGTTTACTACAAGGATAAATGCTTGCAGAGGCCAGAAATGGGTGTCAGGTTCCTTGGAACAGGAGTTATAGGCGATTGTAAGCCACCTGTTATGAGTGTTGGGAAATGAACTACTGTCCTCTACAAGAGTTAATCAATCACTGAGAGACATCTCCCTTGCCCCATGGTTTAGCATTTTAAAAGCTCATTTTATTAACTTTACCATCTACTGTCTTTCATCATATCTTTTAAAGTTCAAAGCTCAATTTCATGGTTTTTATTCTTTTATTACTTGAATTATCATCAAACCTGAACATTTATCTGAATCACTTGAAGACCTTATTAAACAAGCTTACAGTGGGCCTCTTATCTCTATGTCTCTATCCCTCTCCCCTCTTTTTCCCCTTGTTCTTTCTTATTCTGTTCTAACTCTTGCTCTCTCTTGCTCCTGATCCCTCTCACTCCCTCTCTTCCATTGCCCTCTTCCTCTCTCTCTCTCTCTCTCTCTCTCTCTCTCTCTCTCTCTCTCTCTCTCTCTCTCTCTCTCTCTGTCTCTCTCTCTCTGTGTATGTTTTGCATATAAATAGGTGTGGCATCCATAGGTTGACACCAGGTATCTTACTCTATCACTCTCCACTTTGTTTTACAAGACAAGGTCTCATTTTATTCATTTAATTATTTTTTAAATTTTTTATATTAGTTACAGTTTATTTACTTTGTATCCCAGCTGTAAACCCCTCCCTTATTCCTTCCCAATCCCACCCTCTCTCCCTCATCTCCTCCCTGCCCCTCTCTAAGTCCACTGATAGGATAGGTCTTCCTCCCCTTCCATCTGACCCTAGCTTATCAGGTCTCTTCAGGACTGGCTGCAATATTCTCCTCTATGGCCTAGCAATGCTGCTCCTCCCTCGGATAGGGGGCAGGGGGGTGGGGAAGTCAAAGAGCCAGCCACTGAGTTGATGTCAGAGACAGCCTCCGGAACCTCTTCTTGTTTAGCTTCTTTAGGTGTACAGATTTTAGTATGTTTATCTTATCTTATAGGTCTAGTATCCACTTATAAGTGAGTATATACCGTGTGTGTCTTTCTGTTTCTGGGATACCTCACTCAGGATGACCTTTTCTAGATACCACCATTTGCCTGCAAATTTCATGATTTCCTTGTTTTTAATTACTGAGTAGTATACTGGGAGGTTACAAACTGTCTACAAGCTCCTGAGATCTTCTTTTCTCCACTTCCCTATTGCTGGGTACACAGGGTATGTACCATGTAGGTGGGTACTGAGAATCTGAACCCAGATGATCACACATGTATAGCAATAATTTTGTTGACTAATCCCGTTCCCCAGCTCTTCCACCAATACTGGCTTTGCTGCCTAGATTTCCCTCCAGGTAAATTTATTGAAAGCAGTCAAGGAAGGTCATACTTGTATAAACACTGGTTGTTATTCCTATAGGAAATGTTTCCCCATGCCATAAACCTTATTATCCAATGGCATTACTTCAGAATAAACATAGAGAATAAAAAGAGATATTTCAGATATAATTCCATGTTTTCCTCCCCATAAACTTGTTTAACATATATGTGTGGTGGTGTGAGTAATAATGGCACCCATAGGTTCATATATTTGATTGTTTGTCTCCCAGTTTGTGGAATTATAGGAGGTGTCACCTTTTTGGTGGAGGTGTTATTAGAGGTGGGCTTTGAAGCTTTGAGCCTTCAAAAACCCAAACCATTCCCCCTCCCTCCCTCTTTCCCTTTCCCCCTCACACTCAACATCTCCTTACCTCTCTTATCTCCCTCTCCTCTCTCTCTACCTTGTGCTTGTGGATCAGACATAAGCTCTTAGCTACTGTTCTTGTACCATATGTTCCTGCCTGCTGCAATACTTCTTGCTGATCATGGACTACCCCTTGGAAACAATAAGCAACCCTCCCTTAATTGCTCTTTTACATGAGATGCCCTAGTTATGATGTCTCTTCATAGCAATAGAAAGTATCTAAAATAATGTAATGCAAAAAATCTGAATTATTTAGAAGAGAAACCCACAAACATAATCACAAAGCATCTAATATGCTATAGAAATGGGAAAGAGTGAAGATAATACCTTAGAGATAGTTTTTTTCTTAAAATTAAAGATATCATATATGTGTGCATAAATATATACATACAGCAAAAGTACACAAAGATAGCATTGAAAAGTTGGTTCAGATTTAATATGAATCCCAAAAAGTTCACAGATGTTCAAAATCTGGAAGAAAAATTTACCCTTTCTTCCTAGCCAGGGTAGTTTTCTTGGCCTGAGCCATGACCTGAGGGCTATCAATCTAGTAGCAACCAATAAAAGAAAAATACAGCTCCAAGTCTGAAAAGCCCAATGCATTACATCTCGCATAGCAGAAGGAATGGATCCATTTCTACCTCCCCTGGGGTAAGAGAATATAGCTCAGCACTTAACCTATATTGGCAGGGATGCTCCAAATATCCTTCTCAAGCACACCTATGAGCAAGACACTGGCAACTTATTGTCTACTGGATAAAGGGGAGTTCTTAACTCCTTTATTTGACCGTCAAATGTTCCTTTGTCTAGCTTTAAAACAGTCTATCTTATATTCTCTTTTTATTTCCATACCCTGTGGGCCTTTCATACCAGTCTGTTCTCATCTACAGACTAACTTTCCTTACTGTATGATAGTCAACATGTTAATCCCTATATTCTGAATATCCACGATTTCTACCTTTATCTCTTGCCTTCAGACACCCCAGGAACATTTTATTATATCTTAGAAAGGAGTAACCTCCATCTAACTGGTAATTTCACCACATCTGTTAATTCTTTTACTACATGTAGTAAATTTATCTTTTTTTACATGATCATGTATCTCTTCTCTTTCCTATTAAAATATTAGCCCCTTGAAGGCAGGTGCTCCTTCTTAAGAACCACAGTCCCTGATGCAGTAACCTATTAGATTAATCAATGATTATATCCCAGCACAGAGGGGTTAAACATACTGTTCTACTAACAGATGGTATGAAGAAAATTGTTCCATCCGTCTTCTTAACTGGTGTTTCCCCTATAAAGATGCTGCTACTTAGAGCACAATTTTCTCTGAATACTATAAGATGTCATTTCTCTTTTTTTTTCATTTTTTCAGTAAGAATCATCTCAAATTTCTGAGAAATGAAAGTGGTGAAGTTAGATGATACAAGTTGTTCTTGATCCATGCTTCACTTTGTTTGCATTAGCTTTAGTGTAAACCTCAGATTTATACCTGAGACAATACTCTGGAATTTGAAGCCCAGGACTAATCTCTTAGGTAAATTATATTCAAATGTTAGTCTCTATTCTGGTTTAAGCAAAATGCCAAAAGAGAAAACTCTCATCGATCATCAGAACCAGTACAGACATCCATCCATTGGTTTCTCCAATTTTATAGATTCTTCAAACCACAGCTACACTGAAAATGGTTTCTGCCCTCAAGAATTCTATTTTTATCTAGAGCCTGAGTATCAACACATTCACAAATACCAACTGAATGTTAACATCACAGTGGTGATCGGTAGGCAAGGAATTATGAGTTCACCCTAACATAACAGTGTGAATCAAAAATCTATGTTTCTACTGCAGCCCTGATTCATTGCCTGAAATACCTGTTCCCTAAAGGTAAAACAATGTGGGCATGTATTTCAAATGCAGGCATTCCAGAGATCCAAGTTTGATGAATGAACAACTCTTCACAAATGTGTGAGCCAGTAGAAAGCAGGCATCATTTGAATAGAAAGGAAGTTCAAACAATTGCTAGGTCTTCACAGGAACCTTAAAACTTCTGTTGCCTTTACTCTCTATATATTTTCAGTGTCATTAGCCCTATCCTCAAAAAGCTCTCATTCTATTGGATAAAAAAGATACAAATAAATTGATAATTTCAACATGATGGGGTAAATAATGAGACAGAGGTAGCTATCAGTGCCAAGGAACTCAGGGGAAATTTTCAGTGTCCTGTGACATTATCAAAAAAGACTTCAAAGAATCATGAAATTCGCAGGCAAATGGTGGGACCTGGAAATGACCATCCTAAGTGAGGTATCCCAAAAGCAGTAAGAAACTTATGGTATATACTCACTTATATAGACCTATAGGATAGGAAGGTCATGCTGAAATCTACACAACTAGGGAAGATATACAAGAAGGAGGACCCCAGGTTGATATGATCAATGCTCATTTAGATGAACCAATGGGATGGACATTGAATGGAAGATAAAACAAGCAACAGGACAGGAGCATACCATAGAGGGCCTCTGAAAGAATCAGTATAGCAATATATGAAAGCAGATATTAAGAATCACAACCAAGCCTTCGGCTGAGGGCGGGAAATAATAATAATAATAGGGGAAGTTAATAAGACTTGTGGAGAACAAGAGCTCCAAAAAGACCAAACTGAGCAGGGCACAGGGGTCTTCTATGGGACAGTTTCTCCAACCAAGGACCATGTATGGATATGTCC
>CM053742.1:96959569-96985258 GCA_028658305.1 Pachyuromys duprasi
TTTTTTTCTGTATACTTACTGTATACTTACTCTTTTGATTATTATGTGTAGGGAGGATTTTTTTCTGGTCTAATTTATTGGATGTTCTGTAGGCCTCTTGTATTCTTATTGGCCTCTTCTTTAAGTTGGGGAAATTTTCTTTAATGATTTTGTTGAAAATATTTTCTGGGCCTTGGAGGAGGGAATCTTATTTTTCCTCTATTTCTATTATTCTTAGGTTTTGTCTTTTTGTGTTGTCTTGAATTTCTTGGGTGTTGTGTCTGGAATTTTTTAGATTTAACATTTTCTTTGATGGATACATTGATTTATTCCATTGTATCTTCCACACCTGAGATTCTTTCTTCCATCTCTTTTAGTCTTTTGGTTATGCTTACTTCTGTAGTTCCTGTTTTCTTCCCTAAGTTCTTTCTCTCCACAATTTTCTCCATTTGTGTTTTCTTTAATTTTTCCAATTCTATCTTCAGATCTTGAGCCATTTTGTTGATTTCCTTCACCTGTCTCATTGTATTTTCCTGTTTTTCCTTCAATTCTTTAAGCTGTTTGGTTGAACAATCCTGTTTCTTTTATTTCTTTCAATGATTTAAGTATTTCCTCTGTAAAGGCCACAAAATTTTTGGCTGCAACTTCCTGTATTTCTTCGCAGATTGCCATAATCTGTTTGACTTTATCTTCCTCTAGTTCTTTACACATTTTATTTGTTTCCTCTATTATCCTCTTCATTAGCATAGAATTTAGGTCATCTTCTTGAGTTTCAATTATGCTGTGGTGTCCAGGGCTGCTTGCCCCTGGATAACTAGGTTCTGGAGATGCCATATTGCTCTGTCTTTTGTTGGTTGAGCTTGTACCCTGGCCTCCACCCATTGGGTTATCTTAGGTGTTGGGTGTTAGTTTCTGGTGGTTCCTGGAATCCTGTGGTTGAGAGAATCCCCTTGGTAGGAAGATGTTTTTTCCTGAAGGAAGCCTCCTCAGCTTTTTGGTTATGTTTACTGAATGGCCGGTGTTTTTCAGGAATTGCCACAGCTCCTCTCTGGCATACAGATCTGAGTGGTCCTTGTTAATCAAGAGGGTTCTCCTCTCACCCGGAGAAGTCCTGGGGATAGCTGTCCTGCTTCTGTGTTTCTTGCTGTAAATTTAGTGAGCTGCAGCTGTAACCTGGGTGCCCTGTGGTTTGATCAGTTTAATTAGGGATACCTGGTTGCCCCTTGGAGCAGTATCTGGGGGTTGATCCTCGGGATCCCAGGCTTCTGTAGGTCTGAGGTTGGGGCTTGGCCCCCCAGCACACAAGAGGTAGTCAATGGCTGGTAAACACTGCTCTCATGTAAGCAGCAGGATGCTAGTTGGTGCACAGCAGGTCTCTGTGCTAGCAGCGAGGGAGCCTGCTGGTCTGTGGTACCTTCTTCAGGGAAATCCTGGGTAACCTAAGTCAGCTCCCATTTGCTTCCTTCCCTGTAGTATTTTCTCCTGACAGGGAAACCCAGTCTCTGTTGCCCTGGGGCACACAGTTCTGACACTGACAGACAGTTGGGCATGCAGCAAGTCTCTGTGCTTGTGGAGGCTGCAGCTTAGTTCAGATCTGGCAGCTTGCACCCGCCAGTCTGTGGGACCTTTTTCAGGTGACCTAGTGAGTAGCGTTTCCTTCCTTCCCTGTGGGTTTTTCTCACGACTGGGACTCTCCATCTCTGCCGTTTTTGTGCCCACTGTTCAGCCTGGAAAGGTGATCAGGACAAGCAGGAGTGTGGCTCTGGTCTGGCAACCAAGTGCCTGCGCGACCTGGGATCTCTTCTGGGTTCTGGCTGTGTGACCTGAGAGTGGACCCGACTGATTCCTGCACCGTGGAGTTTCCTCTCACCTGGGAAACACGATCGCTGGTGTTTTAGAGCCCAGAGTTCAGGCTCTTGGTCGCTGTACCAAAAATGTTGTCCTGCACCTCAGATGCTGCATCCTCCTGGTGCAGCCATCTTGTCTCCACCTGTTACTTTCTTTTGATGTGGGTTGGTGGTGTTGCTGTGTTTCATTGCTTGTATTCTTTTGTTTTTTTGTTGTTGTGTAGTTATCTATGTCCTATGTTTCCTTGGATGTAGCTGTTTTCATTGGGTTGGAATTTCCCTTCTAATAATTTCTGTAGGGCTGGGTCACTGTGTAGATATTTTTTTAAATTTGGTTTTGACATGGAATATTTTGAATTCTCCGTCTATGTTGATTGAAAGCTTTGCTGGGTATAGTAGTCTTGGTTGGCATCTGTGTTCCCTTAAGGTCTGCATGACTTCTGACCAGGCCCTTTTGGCTTTCATAGTTTCTGTTGAGAAATCTGGTGTGATTCTGATCGGTCTACCTTTATATGTTATTTGGCCTTTTTCCCTTGCCGTTTTTAATTTTTTTCTTTATTCTGTAGATTCAGTGTTTTGACTATGATCTGACATGAAGAATTTCTTTTCTGGTCTAGTCTATTTGGTGTTCTGTAGGCCTCTTGTATGTTTATGTACATCTCCTTCTTAAAGTTGTGAACATTTTCTTCTATGGTTTTCTTGAAAATATTTTTTGGACCTTGGAGCCTGATGTCTTCTTTTTCCCTTACTCCTATTATTCTTAGATTTTTGGCTTTTCATGGTGTCCTGATTTCTTGGATGTTTTATGTTTGGAATTTTTTTGATTTTATTTTTTCTTTGAGAGACGTATCAATTTCTGCAAGTGTATCTTTGGCACCTGAGATTCACTCATCCATCTCTTGTATTCTGTTGGTGATGCTTACCTTTGTAGTTCCTGATCTTTTCTCTATGTTCTGCAGCTCCAGGTTTTTCTCTGTTTGTGTTTTCTTTATTGATTCTAATTCTGTTTTCATGTCTTGCATCATTTCCTTCATCTGATTAAATGCGGAGACCTCCTTTTCAATGATAGCTTCTATTTTTTTTGTCTGTTTCCCTTCTATATGTCGCTAATTGTGCATCTACTTGTTTGGCTGTATTTGCCTGTATTTCTTTAAGAGCTTTGTTCATTTCTTCTTTATTTGTCTCCATTTGGGTGGTTATTTCTTTGAGAGCTTCGTTTATTTCCTTTTTGTTTGCCTCAATTTGTGTGGCCATTTCTCTGAGAGATTTGTTCATTTCTTGTTTATGAGCCTCTAATAGCTGGAGAAACATAGTTTTAAAGTAGTTTTCTTGTATATCTAGTGAAGAATAATTTTATATGTGTACATTGTAGTGAAATGGATGGAGCTAAGGATAATCATGTTAAGTGAATTATATCAGTCTCAGAAAGACAACCATTGTTTTTTTTTTAAATTTTGCATACAAGTTTTATAGGTAAACATAAACCATGTATGTTTATATGGCATTATAGACACTAAACCATCTAGGAGAATAAAGAACACTAACGTGATGTGGGAGGGATGAGAAAGGGGAATGCAAGAAAACATGGGGTAGAATATGTTTAAATGATATTGTACATATGTGTGAAAATATCTTTATAAGTTCAGCTAGAATTAAAGCAAAAACAAACAAAAAGCAAACTAAACAAACAAACAAACAAAAACAGCACCATCACAACAACAGCAAAAACAGAGTCCAGAAATTGAAAAACAATATACACATATAAAATATCTTCCTCCTTCTAAACTGTCCCTTACAATGTAGTGCTAGGAAGAGTTTATTTTTAGGTTTTCTCTCTCCAATTGTCTGCAAGTATTCCTCAGTTAAGGATTCCAACTTTCCTTACAATGCCTAGGCCTGTGATGCCAACTTTATTCTAAACACTCGGATTCTCCTACCTGCATCACCTCTATCCTGGACTCAGTTCTCTGCTTCAGACAGTGGAAAGGAGCACTCTCAATGTCTCTGTGATACGGGTTTCATTTGATCATGCGAATTTTGGCCTTTTCTGTAGTTGGGGACTTTTAGATATATAGTATTATCTCAGTTTTAGCTTTCACATGTTGTCCCAGTTCCAGAAATTAAACCCAAATATATGAAATGAAAAAAATTCTCTGATTCAGCTTTGTTCTTAATTAATTTACTTCTCTCACTTCTATTTATTTATTAAGGGGAACATTTCACTATGTATTGATTAATCTATTTCTATATGCTTTAACAACAGAATCTGAACCATGTTCAGTTTCTTTCCTTCTTTGCTTTCTCACAGCAGTGAAGTGGTCACAGAATTTCATTTTTGTCTGGCAAAGATTATACACTTGGTAGTTTACAATGAGCTTTCCAATCTATTATTTGATCTTCACAACAAATCTGTCTACCATGTTCCATGTGAGCTTTTTTATGTATATAGTTATATCTCAAAGTCTGTTTTCTACAAGGTAACATCAGGTACCCTGTGCTGGATTTTTGTTTAGTTATTATCTGTCTTCTCTACTGGTAGAGTGAAAGTTGATGTGAATAGAGCCTTAATTTTCATGTTTGCTGCTGGATCCCCTGGAGACTAGACTAGTGCACCCCATATAATATATTGTAACTGATGGGAAGCTTGATCTTTATGTAGGACCCTTAGCAAGTGGAGTGTAGAGTCTCTCTGACATGGACTCTGTTGCCTGATTTTGCATCACTTCCTTTTAGCTGGGCTGCCTTTACTGGCTTCAGAGGGGGAGAACTTTCTTGTTTCTGCTCTGAATTGGTGTTCCAAGGTGGGTTGGTATGAGTGGATCTCCTTTTAGGGAGAGGGAGAGGAGAGTGGGAGGGGCGATTAGGAGGAAAGAGTGGAGGAGGCTGTGATAGGAATGTAAAGTGAAAAATAAAAACATCAATAAAAAGTGCTTTGTTGCAGCTTGAATAAAGTTGCATCTTGTTTAAAGTTTTCTGATCTTTTAAATTGGCTATGGATACTCTTCTTAGTATTCAAACACACACACAACCATGAAGGAGCATATAGATAGTAATTAATGGAGTATTAGGAAAACGGCCTGGTTTTCTTACTTCCCAGCAAATTAGCTTTATGATATTTTGTTTTAGTGCAGTGGCCAATCCAGCACCGTGGTGTGCCATGCTATTGGAAGATCCTAAAATGGTGATATTCATACACTGAAGGCTGCTACCATATGTAATGTTGTGAAATAAGAAAATTTATTGCCTTTTAGTGTATATCACCTCCTTCTTTATCTGAGTAGAAGTTCAGGTTGATTTCAGGTTTAGCATCCTTACCATGAGGTCCCACCATAATGTGATTCTCAGTGTTCAGGATAGGATTTTCTCATATTCTCTTTCTTCCATTACAGTCTCTCTATTCTTTTACTCATTGTTAATGGAGATAGATATCTGTTAATTCTTGATTCTCAGTTTCTTCAGATAACCAGGATAATATATTGTTGTTACCTGTACAGACATGAAAAGAATGCTTGGATCATAAGATACTATGTGTTATAAGGTGGCAGTATTGTTTATTTGTAGGAAAATGCTTAATACAAAAACAAATTTCTAGGGTCTAACATGTTTTTAAATAATGGTTTGAATTGCCTAATTTAGGATTTCTCAGTTAAATTGTATCAACAGCATTACATTCCTTTAACCAAGATATAATTTGCAGGAATTTTAAGAGTCTTGGCAGGTATAGAAGAGATAGATTGTAATACGGGATCAAGAGGAGAAATATTTGGAGGTCTGAAATCTATATTGAAACATGGTTGTGTTAAGTACTTTATTTTCCTCCTGTGTAACTGCTACTTGTGCAATATTACATGCAGGTCAGGAATACCAATACCTTATGGTGTCTGGTTTATTTTAAATGATTTGAACTAATTCAAGCTAGTCCATTTAGCTCACTTTCAGAGTTTCCTACTATAGCATTCCCTTGTGCTTCAGTAGAAAAGAGTTTTCTACTGAACTTATGCTGTTAAATCAGGATAAGGCGCTTATAGTCTGTAACTAAGGAACCAATGCTCACGAGGTGAAATGTGAGGGTTATATAGTTCACAGAAGCCTGCATTTTGAGAAAGATGAGGCCAAACCAGAAACAGTCCTACTCATGTGGACTCTTGCTCTATTGTGTTCTCACTGAGGCCTCTTTATCAAAACCTGACAACAAGTGCCTTTTTCATAGTTATGAGAAGCAGAGGTTGGTGTCTTTCCAGGCATTTTCCCATCAGAGCTGTCATTGCTGAAAATTATGGAGTGCCGATTGAAACTAAGATTATAGTTTTAAAGAGCCCTTGCCTCTTTGCTACTCTGGTAAGCCTAAGAAATGCATAGAAGCTAAATTTAGCCTCACTCATGAAAATAGAAAGTAAGACTTGACAATTAAGACTACGAAAATAGCCTTTAACTCAGATTCCATAAAACACTGATGGGGTAGGAGGGCACAATACAGAGGCCCCAAGGAGTCAAAGATGAGTCAAAGCATTAAAAGTTGTGTTAGTAGTTTAAATGTGATCTGTGGGACAGAACAATGTGAAGATAGAGATGATTTATTCTGTCCTCTGAAATGCAGTACTCAACATCTTTATTGCGAACTTTGATGCTTTGGAAGACAATCTTTTCACATAATAGTGATACTGAGGCTGTGCTGTCATACATAGTGAAATCTTGTCTTTGAACACTAACTAGTTGACCAATCAGATAATCAACAATCCAAGCTAAAAAAATACAGTATTTGTATTTAAGAAATAGGGATAGTCTTAACATACCTAGGAGATTAGAATAGAATTATAAAATGAAGACTAATCTTTAAATGTAAAGATAGAAAGAATTGTCCAATTGTAAAAGTAGAGAATAGCTATAACAACAACAGGAACAGTGAAATCTTGTAATTCCACTCCAAGAACTTCAGCCCCATGGAAAATAGAAGAAAGCTTATAGCTAAACAAACAAACAAAACAACACACACACACACACACACAAAACAAAACAAAAAAACCAAAACAACCCAGCTTTCCCAAAATGGAAAGGACCTGGGAAAAGGGCATGTCACCATGATATGGAGAACAGTCATGAACAGGTTTAAGTCTGGTCAGAGATGTAGGAGCTTCACTAAATAAAAAGAGGAAATGGAGAAAAAAATTACTTTGCCAACAGTGTTTGTAACTCTGGTATTTCCTTTACAAAGGTTTTTTAAGTTACAAAACTGCAAACTAACTTATTCTATGTAATGGAGGTGTTAATGTAATATAAGAAAACTAGAAGTAACTAAATTCACAGTACCTTCAGATAGCTACTTTGAGGATGATTATTCTGTCTCATTTTCTCTTTCTTTCTTCCTTCCTTCCTTCCTTCCTTCCTTCCTTCCTTCCTTCCTTCCTTCCTTCCTTCCTTCCTTTCTTTCCTTCTTTCTTTCTTTCTTTCTGTTTATTTTGGTTTTTTGAGACAGGGTTTCCCTGTGTATCCCTGGCTGTCGTGGACTCAATTTGCAGAGCAGGCTGTCCTCAAACTCACAGAGATCTGCCTGCCTTCACCTCCCTAAGTGTTATGATTAAAGGTGTTCACCACCACACCTGGCTCTTCCTTTCCTTTAAAATTGTTTATTTCATGTGTTAGTGTTTGCCTACATGTATATCTGTGTAAGTGTGTCAGATCCCCTGGGACTGTGGTAATAGACAATTGTGAGCTGCCATGTCGGTGCTGGGAATTGAATCCGGGTACTCTGGAAGAGCAGTCAGTTCCCTTAACCACTACTCCTTCTCTCCAGCTCCTCTGTCTCACTTTCTATTAATTAATTCCTAGTGTATTTGATAACATTTCACAACCTTTCTGAATGACAGCATAGTAGCCAAGATATAGATATAGCACAGTTTATTCAATCATTTCTATTTTAATGCACAATCATTATGCTTCAAGTTTTTGCCATGATCACTTATGTTGCAGTAATCATTTTTGTACCATTTGAAAATCATGATAAAATTGCAGTTTTGTAAGTCAAAATAGATAATTACAAACAAAAGCATATTATTATCACATAGAAACAAAATTAACAGTTATAGAACAGTTTGATAATGCAGAATATAAAATCAGAACTTTGATGTAACTTTAAGTTCTTCTAGAATTCAGACAAGAAGAAAAGAAAGAAACTTAAGATAAATATAATAGGCTAATAAATAGAGAACCCAAAATGCTACCATACTATATATGCGGGAGATATGTAATACTAGCAATAGTAAAAATGTCTCTAAAGGAAAAGAATTACCTAGTTGTAGTCAAACTAAAAATGTGAAGGTTCTTATGAATGTTCTGAAGTTCAATGATCAAGATGAAAAAATATCATATAATTATTCATTCTCAAAATTAAAAAGAGATGGTGTGAATCAAAGTACAAAAATTGAGAATGGGTTCTTTTTAAAGCAGAGAGCACTAGACTTTTAAAACTTTTCTATGATACTAAATGTCATAACATGTTATAGTTGCAATTATATCTTTAGTGGAAAAATATTTTGATTAGGTAGTTCTACACCCTGCCAAAAATATGAATAATTCTCAAAATTGGGAAACCTCAGAAACATACCTTATATAGAAGATTGGGGCAATTCCCAACAAATACCCAAGGTACTCAGAAAAAAAAAAGTTCCAAGCAAGGTACAATTAAAGTAAATTGTAATTCTCATTTGTAGCAGTTCTTGACCCACTGCAAGTGCTTAGTAGCTGCAAATACTTCATCGCTATTGCCTACTAACCACAGCATGAACTGCATCTCAAAGAGCAGGCATTCTTCTGTGGCCTGGTAAGGCTGCTTCCCCCTCAGGGTAGGTTATCAAAGAGCAGGCCAATCAGTTCCTGTCAGAGACAGTCCATGTCCCCATTACTATGGAACCCACTTGGATACTGAACTGCCATAGGCTATCTCTGTGCAGAGTTTTCAGGCCATCTCCATCAGTGGTCCTTGGCTGGAGTATCAGTTTCAGAAAAGACTCCTGTGCCCAGACTTTCTGGATCTGTTGCTATCCTTGTGGAACTCCTGTCCTTACTAGGCCACAGAAGAAGACAATGCAGCCACTCCTGATGAGACGTGATAGACTAGGATCAGAGGGAAGGGGTGGAGGACCTTCCCTATCAGTGGATTGGGAGAGGGACATGGACGGGGGAGAGGAAGGGTGGGGTTGGGAGGGAAGGAGGTACAAGCGGGATACAAACTGAATAAACTATAATTAATAAAAATAACAATAATTTAAAAAGGTAAAACATAAAATCAGGTATTCTATACCATTTTGTAGTATCTACAGCTAATTTAAAATAGTAAATGAAAAACTTCCATATACTTAAGAAAAGACAAAGCTGTGAAGTGGTGTCACGTATCTTTAATCCCTGCATTCTGGAAGCAGAAGGATGAATATCTCTTTGAGTTTGAGGCCAGGCTGGTCTACAGAGCCCACGGCAACCAGGGTTACACAGTGAAACCCTGTCTTGACAAACAAAAACAAAAACCCAGTCTATTTCTATGCTAGCACTCTTTTACTACTCTAGCTTGAAATCAGGGCTAGATATACCTCCAGAAGTTCTTTTATTGTATAGGATGGTTTTAGCTTTTCTGTTTTTTTTTTGTTTGTTTGTTTGTTTTGTTCTGTTTTTCCATATGAAGTTTAGGATGCATCTTTCAAAGTCTATAAAGAATTGTGTTGGTATTTTGATGGGAGTTGCACTGAATTAGTAGATTGCTTTTAGTAAGATGGCCACTTTGACTATGTTAATCCTACTGATCTATGAGCATAGGACATCTTTCCGTCTTCTGATATCTACTTCAGTTTCTTTCACAGAGACTTAAAGTTCTTGTCATACAGCTCTTTGACTTGCTTGGTTAGAATTATACCAATATGCTTTATATTATTTGTGGGTACTGTAAAAGGTGGAGTTTCCCTAATATCTTTTTCAGCCCATTGTCATTTGTATACAGTAAGACATCATGTATTCACTTACAAGCAGATTTTGGCCATATAGTAAAGGATAAGCATACAAGTCACAGACCCAAAGAAGGTAAGTAAAAAGGAGGACACAAAGGAGCATACTTACTTAGATCACACTCAGAAGGGGAAACAGAATGGACAGTGGAAGCAGTTGAAGAGAGGGAACAAGGTAGGAGAGGAAACATGAAGAGAAATGAAAGTGGAGATAAGACCTGGGGAGAGCAGGGGGCTATGTGGGGAAAATGGTATAGGAAAACAGAGGACCTGAAGAGAAAAGAAAAACAGTGGTCACGGACATCTCTGTAGCAAGCTGGAAAAGAAAGAGGGATGGTGTGACTGGGAGGAGAGAAAGGAAGAGCCTAGGAGACAGATGTAAAATGAATGAATAAATGAATGAATAAATACATTTTTAAAAAATTAAAAAAAAATAAAAAGTAAAATACAAAACAAATTTTTATTTTTAAAATTACATTTGTTTACTTGGGTATATGTGTGAATGTGTGCTAGAGCACTTGTGTGGAGGCTAGAAAAAACTTGTGGGAGTCAGTACATCTCTCTTTTTGTACTATGTGGATCTTTGGGAGAAACTCAGGTTATCAGTATTAACTATAAAGCATGTATTCATGGAGCCATCTTGCCTGTACAGGTATATACAGTTATATCCATTTAATTCATGAGTTTTTAAATTTTTATTGTATACTTATTAATTACAGTTTATTCATTTTACATTCCAGCTGTAGCCCCCTCCCTCATTCTCTCTCAGTCTCACCCTCCCTTCCTCATTCCTCCCATGCCCATCTCCAAGTCCACTGATAGGGGAGGTCCTCTTCCCCTTCCTTCTGATCCTAGCTTATCAGGTCTCATCAGGACTGGCTGCATTGTCTTCCTCTGTGGACTGGTAAGGCTTCTCCCCCCTCACGTGAAGGTGATCAAAAAGCCCCTGAGTTCACGTCAGAGACAATCTCTGTTCCTATTACTAGGGTACCCTCTTGGACACTGAACTGCCATGGGCTATATCTGTGCAGCTGTTCTAGGTTATGTCTATGCATGATTCTCCTTTAAAGAATCAGTCTCACAAAAGACCCTATGTGCCCAGACTTTTGGTTCTGTTGCTCTCCTTATGGAGCTCCTGTCCTCTCCAGGTCCCAATTGATATGAAGTAATGATATATTTAAATCATTCTTTAATAATAGTTAAATTAACATATAAAATGACAAAGTTATCTTTTTAGTGAAAAATCACTTACCTAGGAAAAGAAATATTCTCATTTATAGCATCTCATTTTTTCCACTACATATGCCAAAGAGAATGGAAACCATGACACTTCCTGCTTATTTCATTAGAATTTTCTATGCTGCTACAATAGTAAATAGCAAATGGGCTGAAAATTTGCAGGTAAAAGTAATTGCTGAATTTAGAAAAAAAATTTAAAAGCACAATTCCAGAATATTTAAAAATGAGAACACATTGTGGGTTCAAACAAAGGAATGCTACTGAACTTTAGCCAGAAATAAACAGAGCTTCATCATCACCTTGTATAGAGGTAGAAAAATATGAATAAGAGGAGAACAAAAGGAAAGAATTAATATAGCCATAAAGCATGTTAGCCAACTAGCTACCCAATGCAATGAAAAGTGCAATTAAAAATACTTAAAAAAAAACAAAAACGACAACAATATTCACTAAATCGAAAGGAGAAAAAGTATTTGATAAAATTAATAACAAAGGGAATATCATCACAAACGTGGAAGATATTTTCATAATAAATGACATATATTACTCTTCTCTATTATTTTGAACATTATAATTCAATGATTCATTTTCTTAAAAGGTAGATTTTTAAATTAATATAATTTCTTGTTCACTTTACATCCTTTACAAGCTCCATTCCACCTTGTCTCCCAGTTTTATCTCTCTCTCCTCTCTTCCGTTTCTCAGAAAAAGGAGGCCCCCTTCCCATCCACTCTAGCTCATCAAGTTGCATCAGGACTGAGCATGTCCTCTTCCCCTATGGCCTGGCAAGGCAGTCCCACCAGGGGGAAGTGATTTAAAAATAGCTGCCAGATGCAATCCCTGCTTTCCTTACTTGAGTGCCCACAAGAATCCTGAGCTGCCCATCAGCTACATTTTGGAGGGAGGGATGTCTACGTCTGTCCATATTTGGTCCTTGTTTGATGTTTGAGTGTCAGCAAGCACCTCTGGGCCCTGGTTAGTTTGCTCTGTTGGTCTTCTTGTGGCTCTCCTGCCACCTCCAGGTCCTATTTTTTCTTCCCACTTTACCACAAGACTCTCTATGCATTGCCCAATGATTGCCTGTGAATCTCAGCAACTGTTTTGAGGCTTTGTTTGGTAGAGTCTCTCAGAGGAAAACTCTGATAGGCTCTTGTCTGCAGGCTTAGCCACTTATCATTCATCTTGTCAGGCATTGACACTCTCCTATAGGATGGGTCTTTGGTTGGGGCAGGCATTTGTTTGACATTTCCTCAGTATCTGTTCTACCTTAATTCCTATACATCTTGTAGGCAGGGTAAAATTTGGGTCAAAGTTTTTGTGGGTGAATTGGTGTTCTCTCTGTACTAGGAGACTTGTCTAGTTACAGGGTGTCCACTTCAGTCTCTATGGCCTCTGCTACAAGGAGTCATTCCTTGAGTCCCCTTCATATTCTCCCAGGAGCTTACTCTGACTTATGTCTCCAGCTTGTCATAGAGATGCCCCCATACTCAGATTTTCTTTTTTTCTACAGGCCTTCTGTCTTCTCACCTCTGCTATTTCCAGGACAGATCTCCATCCTCATATTTCTCTTTATTCTCTCTTCTACCTTGTTCCCTAAATGGCAAGAAACTGCAAGCAATTCCACTGAAATCAGGTACAAGACAAGGCTACCCACTCTCTCCATAACTCTTCAATATAGTACTAAGTTCTAGCTATAACAATAAGACAACTAAAGGAGCTACAAATCTGGCAAGAATTCAAAGTATCACTATTTGTAGAAGATATGATAGTGTATGTAAGTGACCCCCAACATTCCACCAGAGAACTCCTACAGATGATAAGCAGCTTCATCAAAGTGGCTAGAGACAAGATTAATTTAAGAAAAGAGCAGTGGCCCTCCTGTAAACAAATGACAAATGGGCTGAGAAAGAAATTAGAGAAACTATACCCTTCACAAGAGCCACAAATAATATAAAATATCTTGGTATAACTAAACAAGCAAGTAAAAGACCTGAATGACAAGAACTTAAAATCTCTAAAGAAGGAAACTGAAGAAGGCATCAGATGATGGAAAGATGTTCCATGCTCATGTGAATCAGTAGGATTAATATAGTAAAAATGGCCATCTTATCAAATGAAACCTAGAGATTCAGTGTCATCCCAATCAAAATACCGACACAGTTCTTTACAGGCCTTCAAAGAAAAATTCTAAACTTCATACGTAAAAACAACAACAACAACAATAAACCAGAAATGCAAAAACAATCTTACACAATAAGAGAATTTGTGGAGGTATCTCCATCCCAGGCTTTAAGCTATACTACAGAGCAATAGTAATAAAAAGTGTATGGTGTTGACATAGAAATTGGCTGGTTGATCATTGAAATTAAATCGAAGACCCATAAAGAAACTCACACACCTATGGACATTGATTTTTGTCAAAGAAGCCAAAACAATGCAATGGAAAAAAGATAGCATCTTCAATAAATGTGATGGTCTAACTGGATGTTTACATGTAGAACAATGCAAATAGATCCATATTGCACAAAACTCAAGTCCAGGTAGATGAATGACCTCAATATAATGGCAGATACAATAAATCTATTAGATGAAAAAGTGGGGAAGAGCCTTGAACTCATTGGCATAGGAGACAACTTCCTGAACAGAATACCAACATCTCCAGCTCCAAGATTAACACTTAATAAATGGGACTTCCTGAGACTGAAAAGCTTCTGTAAGGCAGAGGACACTGGCAATAGAACTAAATGACAGTGTACAGAGTGGTAAAAGATCATCACCAATCTTACATTTAATAAATGGCCAATAGACAGAATATATAAAGAACTCAAGAAATCAAACACCAATAAACAAAATAACCCAATTAAAAATGGGGCAGAAATCTAAACAGAGAATTCATAGCAAAGGAATATTGAATGGTCAAGAAACACTTAAAACAATGTTCAACATCGTTAGTCATCAAGGAAATGGAAATCAAAACAGCTCTGAGATTCCATATCACACTGGTCAGATTTGCTATGATCAAAATCTCAAGTGACAGCATGTGATAGGGAGGGTTTGGTGTCAAAGGAACATGCCTCCATTGCTGGTGGAAGTGTAAACTTGGACAACCAATCTGTTAATTTCTCAGAAAACTGGGAATAACTTTATCTCAAGACCCAGCTATACTTCTCCTGAGTATCAAAAGATCCTCCACCATACAACAAGCACATTTACTTGCTCAACTATGCTCATAGCAGCTTTATTTATAATGGTTAGAATCTGGAAACAACCCAGGTGTCCCTCAACCTAAAGAAACTGTGGCATATTTATGCAATGGGATAGTACTCAGCTATTAAAAACAAACAAATCATGAAATTTGCAGGCAAATGGATGGAAATAGAAAAGATCATCTTGAGTGAGGTATCCCAGAAGCAGAAAGACACACATGGTATGTACTCACTTATAGGTGGATTTTAGCCATACAATATAGGATGAGCTCCATACTCCACTTTTTAATTGGATTACTTGATTTATTGCTTTTTAACTTCTTGAGCTCTTTATATATACTGGATATTAGCTCTCTGTCAGATATAGGGTTGGTGATGATCCTTTCCCACTCTGTAGGCTGTCGTTTGGTTTTGATGACAGTCTCTTTTGCTTTACAGAAGCTTTTCAATTTCTTGAGATCCCATTTATTGATTGTTGATTTTAGAGCCTGTGCTGCTGGTTCAGGAAGTAGTCTCCTGTGCCAATGAGATCTAGGGTCTTCCCACTTTTCCTTCTAACCGATTTAATGTGTATGGTGTTATGTTGAGGTCTTTGATCCACTTGGACTTTAGTTTTGTGCAGGGTGAACTGTAGAATGGCAGAAAAACACTTAAAGAAATGCTCAACGTCCTTGGCCATCAGGGAGATGCAAATCAAAACAACCCTGAGACTTCAATTTACACCTGTCAGAATGGCTAAGATCAAAAACTCAAGTGACAACACATGCTGGAGAGGATGTGGAGAAAGAGGAACCCTCCTCCATTGCTAGTGGGAATGCAAACTTGTACAACCACTCTGGAAATCAATTTGGCGTTTTCTTAGACAATAAAGAATAGTGCTTTCTCAAGATCCAGCTATACCACTCCTAGGCATATATCCAAAAGATGTTCAAGTACACAACAAGGACATTTGCTCAACTATGTTCATAGCTGCTTTATTCATAATAGCCAGAACCTGGAAACAGCCCAGATGTCTCTCAGCTGAGGAATGGATACAGAAATTGTGGTACTTTTACACAATGGAATACTACTCAGCAATTAAAAAGGTGGAAATCATGAAATTTTCAGGCAAATGATGGAACCTGGAAACAGTCATCCTGAGTGAGGTATCCCAAAAGCAGAAAGACGAACATGGTATATACTCACTTATATAGACCTATAAGATAGGATAAAATTACAGAAATCTATACACCTAAAGAAGATAAACAAGAAAGAGGACCTGGGGTAAGAGGATTAATACTCATTTAGAAAGTCAAATGGGAAGGACATTGGGTGTAGGAGAAAACAAATAGCAGGACAAGAGCTGGCTTCAGAGGGCCTTGAAAGCACTCTTCCTAGCAGTGTATCAAAGCAAATATTAAGAAACATAACCAATCCTTTGGCAGAGTGCAGGGAATCATATGAAAGAAGGGCGAGTTAGTATGACCTGGAGAGGTCAGGAGCTCCGCAAGAACCAAATATATCAGGGCACAGGGATCTTTTATGAGACTGTCTCTCCAACCAAGGACCATGTATGTTTATAACCTAGAACCCCTGCTTGTATGTAGCAAATAGTAGCTCAATTCCCAAGTGGGTATACTAGTAAGGGGAGCAGAAACTATTTTGGACATGAATTCAAATGCTGGCTCTTCGACCTCCCTATCCCCCGAGGGAGGAGCAGCCTTGCTAGGCCACAGAAGAGGACATTGTAGCCATTCCTGAAGAGACCTGATAAGTTAGAGTTAGATGGAAGGAGAAGAGGTCCTCCCCTATCAGTGGACTTAGAAGGGTGCAGGGAGGAGATAAGGGAGGGAAGGCGGGAATAGGGAGGGAATGCAGGAGGGGGCTACGGCTGGGATACAAAGTACATAACTTGTGATTAATATAAAATAAAAATGAAAAAAATGAAAAAAAAACAATATAGGATAAGCATACTAAATGGCACAGCCCCAAAGGAAATAACTAACATGAAGGATCCAAGGGAGGATGCATAAATCTCACTCAGAATGGGAAACAGAATAAAGGTAGTGGGTGAAGAAAGGGAACAAGGTATTAGAGGGTGTACAGAGAGTTGAGAGGGTGGAGATCAGACCTGAGGAGAGTGAGAGGACAGAAGTCCTGTAGAGAAAAGAGAAACTGGGGGTTGGGGTATTTCTGTGACATGATGGACCTAAGTCAGTGTAGGCTTCTGGTACGATATTAGGGGGACTCTAGCAGAGGCTCCTAGTAGCAGAGCTCATTAAAGCCTGACTAGACTCCTAGTAAAGGGAGTCTCTTAGGACAGGGAGGGAAAGCCCAACCCACCCACAAAAACTTGGATCGAAAATTTACCCTGCCTACAAGATGTGCAGGGATAGATAGAGAAGATAGAGAAAAGATTGAGCAAATGCCCAATCAATGGTTGCCTCAGCTAAAGTCCCACCTTATCAGAGAATGCCAACCCCTGACAATATGAAAAATACTCTGCTAAGCTTGCAGATGGGAACCTATCAGATTTGTCATCTGAGAGGCTCTACACAGCAGGGCCTCAAAACTGATGCTGAGTCTCACAGCCAAACATTGGGCAGTAGTGGGAGGAAAGAGTAAAGGACTTGGAGGGGACAGGAGCTCCACAAAAAGACCAACAGAGACAAGTACCCAGGACCCAGAGGGTCTTGCTGAGACTGAAGTACCAACCAAAGGCCATGGAGGAACTGGATCTAGTCCCCCTACAAAGATGGAACAGATGGGAAGCTTAGGCTTCGTGTGGGTCCTTTAATAAGGGAAATGGGGACTGCATGAGGCACGGACTCACTTCTCAGGCTTTTGATCATTTCCCTCTGGTGGGACTGCATTGCGAGACCACAGGAGAAAAGGACATGCTCAGTCCTGATGCAACTTGATGAGCTGGACAAGAAATGGAGGTCCCCTTTTGTGAGGAAAATGGGAAGGGGATAAGGCAGAAGGAGAGTATTACTTGGAGGGTAAGAGGGATGGGCTTAACAAGAATGTAAAGTAAATTAAAAAAGAAAAGAAAAGTAAATATTGGTAGCTCAAATATGCAAAAAAGTCCAACCAATCCACCTCAGGGCACCAAGAGAGGAGATCCATAAGCAACCTAATGTTTTGATGGATTTTAGACCAAAGTGCTTTTTGAGTTAATACCTAGATGAAAGAAACAGTCATCTACATTTAGTGTACGAAGAGGTCATTGTAATAATGAAATGCCTGAGATAGGCTACTCTATAAATGAATGAGGTTTGATTGGAGATCATGTTTCCAGAGGGACAATGTCTGAGGTTTTTTTTATGACAATTGCCTTCTTACTGGTAGAGTGCTGAGGAATAAAGAATACTTTGTGGCTTAAGACAAGGAATGGATGCTTGTAAGCATGTTTGTCTTTTTTTCTCCTGTTCTTATAAACCCTCCAGGACTGGACTCTTGTCTTAATGTCTTCATTCATTTTCAACTAGATCTCCAAAGGTCCCATCTTTAAACATTATAACTAAATTAAGGTTTTAACCCTCTTCACTATGAGACAGAATCTTTCTGTGTATTCTTGGCTTGCTTGGACTAGAATGACTCCAAACTCACAATGATGTACCTGCTTCTGCTTCTCAAGTGCTGGGATTAAAGGTATATATCATCACACTCAGCAAATTTCTTCTTTGTTTACAATATTAACAAACACTTCTGGGAATTAAACTTCTACATGAATTTAGGGATTTTGTGGTGACAAGCAATATTAAAAATCTTTCTAGCATCAAACTCTCTCCACTTAGATATGCTATAGTGTTTAAGACATCCATTAAAATATTACATATGTTAAGAACTGAAGAAACCTATTAAAACTTGTTTTCCACGATCAGCTTCATGTTCAGCCATTATCATCTTTCTAACTCTTACTCTGTTTACTGTATTGTCTCATCTAGTTACAACTTAGTCATGCCTATAAAAAAGTACATATTTGTTATGATTTTTGAAACAGGTAAATTAGAAAAGTAAAGCATAATTGTTTTCCTCTAATGAGTGAAATGTATGTCAAAGAGCACACTAAGAGCTTTACATACTCCATGTATCTTGATTAAATTGGAATTAAAATAATGAAATACCAGTTTAATTCTTTCAATAGCCTACTGAGGTATTTTATACTTAATTTCTGGGTGGGCATACAAAGGCAGAGAGGATTCAAATAAATTGCTTAGTGCTATAAAATATGACTGAGTTAGACTTTGCTCCTTAGTTTGACTCTAGAACCAGTATTGCATTTATCTACTTCATTTTTGGTATATTTAGAGTGGCTATATTCTTTCTTTTAGATTATTTAACTTTTTATAATAAAATAAGTAAATCTATTCCCACAACCTTTAATTACATATTTTTGAGATTATAATAAAATTATACCATTTTTTCCTTCCCCTTCCCCTTCCCCTTCAAAACCCTGTAATGGAACCTACATATTATTTTTATGAAATTCATCTGCTCCTTTTTAAAAATTGTTGTTATACACACAGACACATGCACACTTGTATATATTATAATGCATACATATATGTTTCTAAATATATGAATGCAACCTGCTTAACTCATGTTTACATGTATGTTTTTCAAGTCTGATCATTTGGCATTGGATACCATGGAAGAACATACAATTGTTCTTCCCTTGTAAAAATGACTTCCCTTGCTCTCAGATTCCTTTAGTGGCCTGTAGTTCTTAGTCTAGAATGAGGCTCATGGTGTTTTTTTCTTCTGTTCATATGTCTTTTGATATAGTCATTGTTCAGGTCATGTTTAGAAACTTCACAGATGTAAGTTCTCTGACATTTCTAGGAGACACAGTGTCATGGCAAATTTTTGTTCCTTTGCCTTTTGAATATCTGTACCCCATATTCTGGTATGATTTTTGAGCCTTAGGTGTAGGAGTTGTGTTGTAGATGTATCCATCTGGACTGGGGGATACAATATTACATTTTTGTTAGTTGTGGTTTTCTGTAATGATCTCTGTTGAAAATAGACATTTCATTTATGAGGGGTGAGAACTACACTTATATGTGGGTATAAGTATAAATATTTAAAATATAGTCAGGTATTATGCTGGTTTAGTAAAGTGTTGATTCTATGTTTCTACTCCAAGATCCATGAATTCATTGGCCCCGGGTAATTAGCTAGGTTTCCAGTACCAGGCATCATTTTCCTTATGTTGAATAGATCTTAAGATCAATTAGAGAGCTGTTAGTTTTATTTTTTAATAATTATAAAAATAATTTTAATCTTGCATTTATTGAATGTAATCCACATGGTACATGCATGCTTTTTTATATCATATCATATCACATAGCATCACATCACATCATATCTTATCATATCATATCATATCATATCACCAAAACACTATGACAATCTTTTGAAAGTAGATATATGTTTTACTTCAATTTAAAAACCAAGAAATATAACTTAAAGGCTAATTAAGTTTTCCAAGGACATTTACTTTTTCAAAATTGCACTAATCTACCAATATTTCTTTCTCAATAAAAACATACATATATTTCTGTTTTGTGAAGAAATATTGTTTTGACCACACATGATGGTCATTTTGCAAGGTCAGTTCATTTTAAAATTTAATTTATTTTTTTATTAATTACAGTTTACATATTTTGTATCCCAGCTGTAGCTCCCTCCTTCATCCCTTCCCAATGCCACCTTCCCTTCCTCTTCTTCTCCTCCCCTCCCTGAGTCCACTGATAGAGGAGGTCCTCCTCCCATTGTGTCTGACCCTAGTCTATCAGGTCTCATCAGGACTGGCTGCATTGTCTTCAATGGCCTGGTAAGGCTGTGCCCCCATCAGGGAGAGGTTATTAAAGAGCCAGCCCATGAGTTCATGTCCTACACAGTTCCTGTTGCCATAACTAGGAAACCCACTTGGGCACTGAGCTGCCATGGTTAATATCTGAAGAGGAGTTCTAGGTTATCTCTATGAATGGTCCTCGCTTGGAGTATCAGTCTCAGAAAAGACCCCTGTGCCCAGATATTTTGGTTCTGTTGCTTTCCTTGTGGAGTTTCTGTCCCTTCAAGGTCTTTCTATCTCCCCCCTTTCATTAGATTCCCTACACTGTGCCCAAAGTTTAGCTATGAGTCTCAGCATCTGTTTGAAACCCTGCTGGATAGAGACTTTCAGAGGCCCTCTGTGGTAGGCTCCTGTCTTGTTCTCTGTTTTTTCTCTTTTTCTGAATTCTCTCCCATTTGCCTTTCTGAATGAGGATTGACCATCTTATCCAGGGTCCTGCTTCTTGGTTAGTTTCTTTAGGTATACAGATTTTGGTATGATTATCCTATATTATATGTCTAATATCCACTTACAAGTAAGTATATACCATGTGTGTCTTTCTGTTTCTGGGATACCTCACTCAGGATGATCTTCTCTAGTTCCCATGATCTGCCTGCAAAATTCATGATTTCTTGGTTTTTAATTGCTGAGTAGTATTCCATTGTGTAAATGTACCACAATTTCTGTATCTATTCCTCCACTGAGGGACATCTGGGTTGTTTCCAGATTCTGGTATTACAAATAAAGCTGCCATGAACATGGTTGAGAAAATGTCCTTGTTGTATACCTGAGCATCTTTTAGATATATGCCCAGAAGTGGTAAAGCTGGATATTGAGGTAACACTTTTCCTAATTGTCTGAGAAAGCACCAGATTGATTCCCAAAGTGGTTGTATAAATTTACATTTCTACCAGGAGCTGATTAGGGTTCCCTTTTTCCACATCTTCTCCACAAACACAAATGTTGTTATTTGTGATTTTTAATTAAATTTTCATTTTTCTATTAACTACAGTTTATTATTTTTGTATCCCAGCTATAGCCCTCTCTTTTATTCCCTCCCAATCCCACTCTCCCTTCCTCAACTCCTCTGATGTCCCTCTCTGAGTCCACTGATAGAGGAGGCCCTCCTCCCCTTTCATCTGACCCTATCTTATCAGGTCTCATCAGGACTGGCTTCATTGTCCTCCTCTGTGGCCTGGAAAGGTTGCTCCCCCCTCAGTGGGGGTGCGCAAAGAGTCATCCACTGAGTTCATGTCAGAGATAGTCCCTGTTTCCCTTACTAGGGAACCCACTTGGATACTGAGCTGCCATGAGCAGGGGTTCTAGGTTATATCCATGAATGGTCCTTGGTCACTTGAGTTTTTTATTTTAGCCATTCTGATGGGTGTAAGGTGAAATCTCAGGGTCATTTTGATTTTCATTTCTCTGAAGGCTAAGGATGTTAAGCATTTCTTTAACTGTAACAATCTCTACAATAAAAGATCTTCTGGTGGTATCTCCATCCCTGATCTCAAGCTGTACTTTAGAGCAACAATAATAAAAACCGCATGTTAACTGGCATAGAAACTGGCTGGTGGATCAATGGAATCGAATCAAAGACCCAGAAATAAACTCATACACTTATGTACTCCTGATTTTTGACAGACTCCAAAACCATACAATGGAAAAAAGATAGCATCTTCAACAAATGGTGCTGGTCTACCTGGATGTCTATATGTAGAAAATGCAAAGAGATCAATACTTATCACCCTGCACAAAAGTAAAGTCCGACCTCAACATAAAACTAGACACACTAAACCTGTTAGAAGAAAAAGGGGTGAAGAGCCTAGATCTCATTGGCACAGGAGACAACTTCTTGAACAGTACACCAATAGCACAGGCTCTAAGATCAACAATCAATAAATGTGACCTCATGAACCTGACAAGCTTCTGTAAAGCAAATTACACTGTCATAGGAATAAAACAACAGCCTACAGAGTGGAAAAAGATATTAACCTACCCTATATCTGACAGAGAGCTAATACCCAGAATATATAAAGAACTAAAGAATTTAAAAAGCAACAAACAATAGTAATCCAATAAAAAATGGGGTACAGAGTTAAACAGAGAATTCTCAATTCAGGAATATCAAATTGCAGGGAGACACTTAGAGAGCTGTTGTTACACCAAGTTATGCATGCTGCTATTAAACCATTAGAATTTTTGTGCCATGTTGGTCATTGTGTTAATAACCACGTGGGACTATTGGCTGTTTTCCTCCCATGAACGTTTTCATGGTGTGTTCTGGGATTATGAAAGCTAGTTCTCCAGGAGGAGAATTTCAGGTCTGATCCAGCTCAGATCTTTGCAATGAGGAGGATAAAATAACAGTAAGGACATCTAAATAAGTCATAAAATTATACTATTAATTATCTACCTAAATATAATTCTAACACCCAAAAGTCTGCACACACACACACACACACACACACACACACACACACACACAATTTATGTGTTTTTTTTCCATCTGGACCAACAACGTTCAACTCAAGAACCAGAGACTATCTAACAAAATCACCAATACCAGGCATGTAAAGCCCTCTTTTGAGTTGTTGAACTAGTTTCTTTTGAGTTGTTGAACTAGTTGTCTAAGAGACTCCCCCAAATTGTGCTTTGGGCATTCATCATATATTTCATCTCAGGGTACTGGTGTATTTGTTAGAATCCCTGGACCTCTGTACTGCCTTTAAAGCAAAACAGAATGCTAAGGAATGCAATCCATCTTCAGAAGTAGTCTCATGAGTAATCAAGTAGTTGTGCCACATTTAATAAACAATTATCATTGCCATAACTAATGTTCATTTTATAACAAGCATGTAAACACATATGTTACAGTAATTCTGTAGGACATGTCTAGATACCTCATCTTATTATTTAGAGTCTTTGAAGATTACATTCTTATTAGTAACACTCTCCAGATACCTAGATCTTTTGATACTAGAACATTGCAAGCAATACATCATCAGGAACACCATAGTCTTCACTGTTAGGTTGGCTGCTGGTTTAAGATGTTGTAGTTTTATTTCTGTTGATGTGATATAACACTCTGATCAAAAGCAACTTTGGGAAAGAAAGGCTTTGTTTGGTTTAGGCTTCCAAGTCACAATCCCAACCTGAAGGAAATCATGACAGTAGCTTGAAGAACCCCTGGAGTTACACTATTTGCTGGCTTGTTTGCTTACAGGTTAATACTTAGCTAACTTCCTTCCACAGTCCAGGGCCATCTTATCAGAGAATAGTGTTGCCCAGAGTGGGCTAGATCTTCCTACATCAAATAATAATCAAGACAGTCCCCATAGGCAGGCCCACAGACTTATGTAATCTGGGCAATCCCTCAGTTAAAATTCGCTTCTCAGGTGACTTTGGGCTATGTAAAGTTATAGTAAAATCTAACTAGAAGACACAGTCTCACCATACCTGAAAGTCACCAATTCAGCTAGAATGACTGGCTAGCAAGTGAGCTCCTGGTATATGGCTGTCTGCCTCATCCTCCATCACTGGAATTACAGATGTGAAATGCCATGTTCTGCTATTTCCCATGCCCATTCTTGGCTCCTTATGTGAGTTCTTGTTTGGGAGTTGCCATACCCGTGGAGCAAGCATTTTAAAGATATAGCCATCTCCACAGCCACCATCACCTCATTTTGGAGCATTCTAGGAACTGAATTTAGGGCTTCATGTGTGCTAAGCAAGTGCTCTATGAATGAGACATATTCCTCATATCTAAATGTTTAAGGTTTAAGAAAGAAAACAGGAAACAAGTTAGGAGCCTACCACAAAGGGCCTCTGAAAGGCTCTGCCATGCACATTATCAAAGCAGATGCTGAGACTTATGGCCAACCATTGGGCAGAGTGCAACAAATCTTAGGAAAGAAGAGGGAAATAGTAAGATCTGGAGAAGACATGAGCTCCACAAGGAGAGCAACAGAACCAAAAATTCTGAGGACAGGGGTCTTTCCTGAGACTCATATTCCAACAAAGTACCATGCATGAAGATAACCTAGAACCCCTGCACAGATGTAGCCCATGGCAGTTCAGTGTTCAAGTGGGTTCCATAGTAATGGGAACAGGCACTGCCTCTGACATGAACTGATTGGCCTGCTCTTTGATCACCTCTCCCTGATGGGGGAGCAGCCTTACCAAGCCACAGAGGAAGACAATTCAGCCACCCTGAGATCTGATAGACTAGGATCAGAAGGAAGGATAGGAAGACCTCCCCTATCAGCAGACTTTGGGAGGGGCATGAGTGGAGAAGGGGAAGGGAAGGTGGGATTGTGAGGGGAAGAGGGAGGGAGCTACAGGGGGGATACAAAGTAAATAAAGTGTAATTAATAAAAATTAAAATAAAAATATTAAAAAAGAAAACTTTATTTGCTTTACCCGCTCACAGGGATACATTGTGTTAAAAATAGTATTACTATCTCTCTATATATACCAGTCTTGTCCTCTTTCCAATTCATATCGCCACTTTCTTAGCAATATCCCAACATGCTTTGAGCTCTAATCCTCTTTCAGTTGTGAGAATAGTTGTTCAGACATAAAACAAATTACATTGTTCCTGGTGGGGATTTTAGCTTCTTGCATGTATTTTAGTGGCTTTCAGGGGAAGATTCAGAATGCCGGTGAATCATATGAAACTTTTCCCTTTAGACAACAGATGCACTGATTACATTTTGAAGCTACCTTTGTTGAGTACTATTCTCTAGCCTAAATTCTTCTCCGAATCATTACCAAACACACTTTCCTTCTCTTTTACTTTCAGTTCAAATGATGCCTTCACAGACTTATCTAAAGACCATAAAAGTGGTACATGAATCTATTATATCTGAATTTTCTCAGATAAAACATACAGCTTTACTTGATAAAATGAAGTGATACTCCTTTTTTTTAGGCTTTTTATTTTGTATTTTTTAATTTATTTATTTTTATATCAATCACAGGTTAGGTACTTTGAATCCCAGGCTTAGCCCCCTCCCTCATTCCCTCCTACCCTCCCACTCCCTCCCTCATCTCCCTCCTCCCCGTCCCCTCCATGTCCACCAACAGGGGAGGACCTCCTCCCCTTCCATCCAACCCCAGCTTATCCTGTCTCCTCAGGGCTGGCTGCAATGTACTCCCCTGGGATCTAGCCAGTCTGTCACTCCCTGGCTTGTATGGGGGAGGGTCAAAGAGTCAGCCATCAAGATCATGACTGAAACAGTCCCTGTTTACCTCACTAGGATCTTCAGTCCCACAACGAGCTATCATGGCCCCATCTGTGCAGGGGTTCCAGGCCATATCCACACATGGTCCTTGATTGTAGAAACCATCTAATACAAGACCCCTGTGCCCTGCTCAGTTTAGTCTTTGTGGAGCTCTTGTTCTCCCCAAGTCTCAGCAATCTCCCCCAGATCTATCATTACTTCTTGCCCTCTGCCAGAGGCTTGATCGTGAGTCTTAATATCTGCTCTGATACATCGCTACATTGACCCCCCCCCCCCAGAGGTCCTCTTTGGCATGCTCCTGTCCTGTTGCTTGTTTTCTCCTCCACTCAATGTCCATCCCATTTGTTCATTCAAACAAGCATT
>CM053742.1:96991513-97009887 GCA_028658305.1 Pachyuromys duprasi
TCCCCGAGGGAGGAGCAACCTTGCCAGGCCACAGAAGAGGACATTGCAGCCATTCCTGAAGAGACCTGATAAGCTAGAGTTAGGTGGAAGGGGAGGAGGTCCTCCCCTGTCAGTGAACCTGGAAAGGGGCAGTGAGTAGAGAAGGGAAGGAAGGGTAGGATAGGGAGGGAATGGGGGAGGGGGCTATGGATGGGATACAAAGTATATAACCTGTGATTAATATAAAATAAATATGTTCAAAAAGAAGATAAACAAGAAAGAGGACCTGGGGTAAGAGGATTAATCCTCACTCAGAAAGACAAATGGGATGGGCATTGGATGTAGGAGAAAACAAGTAGCAGGACAAGAGCCTACCACAGAGGGCCACAGAAAGAGTATACCTAGCAATGTATCAAAACAGATATTAAGACACATAACCAACCCTTTGGCAGAGTGCAGGGAATTATATGAAAGAAGGGGGAGTTAGTATGACCTATCCAGTAGACTTGGATAGGAGCAGGGAGGAGATGAGGGAGGGACTGGGGTAATAGGGAGGGAATGTGGGAGGGGGCTATGGCTGGGATACAAAGCACATAACCTGTTATTAATATAAAATAAAAATGTTAAAATAAAGAAATGTACTTAGGGTGCTCTAAGTAATTAGTTAACCAATACCAAGTTGTATAAGAGAGATGATAGATTTTCAAAAAATAAAATATAATGAAACCATGCTTTTCAAAATTACCTAATTGGAATGGAATAGATATTTCCATGAATCATACAATTGTTTGTTTGCTTGTTTATGATTTTAGGGGCAATGTCTGATCACCTTAGAAAATTTGACAGGTGCAAAGAAGAATAAAAAATATATTCAAAAATATGTAGACCTTGTCTTTGATGAGTTAGTAGTAAAAAAAAAAACCTATGAATTATAGGAAGAAGCCCCATTTTATTTTGTTCTTTTAAAAGTAATTTGTCTTCCTTCTAGAGATACCAGTATTTTGACTTTAGGCTGTTGTGTAGAATTGTCTTCCATTTGTCTGAATATGAATAGCTTTCATTTTCTCACTTGTCTTTTCTTGAAGCTTGTCAAAATGGTGGGCTATAATAGTAAATTAATTTTGTATCTGGCATTAAATATATGTATATATTATCTACAAAATACTATTTTATGTGTTATGTGAATAAAACAAGAAAACCTGGTTTTGTTGTGGGTCTCCAGGACCACCATTCAGTTGAATGATTTGCTTAAAGGACTCAGAGAAACTGGAAATATTGTCATCATGGTTCATTACAATAAAGGGTTACAAATTAAAATCATCAAAGGGAAAAGTTGCATAGGGAGAGAGAGCAGGAGAAACAGATATAAGCATCCAGTTGTCTCCCAGTGAAGTTGTACAGATAAGACTTTTTTTTTTCCAGAAGCTACATGGGAAAAAAATGAAACTGTCACCAAGCAGAGTGACCCGTCTGAGGCTTGGTGGCCAAGTTTTTATTAGGAATCACAGAGACATAAATCTTCTGTAACACTGATCTTAGCTACAGTTTTTACCACTATATTTTACCCTAACTCAACTAACTGATACAGTGCATCTCATAGCTCTAGATGGTTACCCTGACATCATATTGTCAGTGTATTTTACCTGATGTGGCTAAAAGCTCCAGATATAGAAAGATATTCTTGTCAGAGAAAAAAATCAGAATCTTAAATATGTAAAGTTTTTGATGTTGTGATTGACTTTTCTTTCCCAATAGCATGTTTTTCTGATGTGAAATTTTAATTTTTTTAAAATTAAAATTTCTTTAATTTAAAAACTATTGAATTTTACTTTATGTACGTTTGTGAATACTTGCATGTACCTGTGCCTGTGGAGGCCAGTAGATGGTGTTGAATTCACTGAAAGTGGGCTTACAAGCAGGTGTGAGGTACAGTGTGAGTGTTAGAACCAAACACAGGCCATCTTCAAGAGCATCAAATGCTCTTAACTGAGCAATCTCTACAGCTCCTCAAATTCTTGAATTGAATTGAACATTTCTTTTATATTTAGTATACCTTTTATATTTAGTATACCTTTTGTAAAAAAAAAAAGCCAATGTGATGAATTTTACTGATAATATTCTTTAGAAAGTTTAGGGTTTAATTTATGTACTTAAATGTATTATTCATCAAAATTAAATTTGTGTGCTATGTTCAACAGAGTTTCAGGTTCAAATTTCTTTTCATTTTATTAGACACTATTTTAAATTTCATAGGAAACTCGAGGGGAGAGAATGGAGTTACCAAATAGCCTTGATCTCACACATGTATCACTTTTCTTCAGTTTGCCTATCACAGGGTACATGGGTTGGTATTAGTGGAGCAATATTGACACATTATTAACATCCAGGTTTCATAGGTTATATTAACATTCACTCTTGGTGTTATGCATACTATTGGTATTGATAAGTTTAATATATATATATATATATATATATATAACTTAATTATCAATAAAATTCCTCACGCCTCTGTGGTCTGTTTACTCATTCCTCCCGCTCCCCTAATAAGTAGCAATGGTTGGTCTTTTCACTGTCTTTTTAGTTTTGCATGTTTTCTCAGGATGTCATTTATTTGGCATTTTACTTATGCAACCATTTCATAGAAAGCATTAGGCTTCTGTACTGTCTTTTTGTGGCTTAATTGTTCAGTTCCTCTCTCTCTCTCCTTTTTCTTTGCTCCCTCCCCTCTCAGTGTATGTGTGTGTGTGCGTGTACGTGTAGATCCAAGGAATATCTTGCTTTTTAACTGTATTTGAGAGAGGAAGTTTTTTGATTTTAAATGCTTTGAATACCAGTCTAGCTCGTCAGTGACCTGTAAGCTTTTGGCACTTCTGCTTCTACATCCTATCTCTCAGTATGGGTGCTATGAGATTACTAATGAATATGCTATTTATTTCATTCAGCAATGTATCTGAGATGTGTGACTCCATATTTAGTTTATCATCAGGCTGATGTTGTTACATATACTAAACCAACTGATAGCTAGGATAGTTTGTTTCTTTTAAAGGCCAAATAATAAAACATTATGTGAGTATACCACAGTAGATTTTGTCATTCATTTTCTGAAACATGTTGGTTTCTCCTATTTTTTTGAGCTTATGAAGAAGGTTGTTGTAAATATCTATATACTTTTTCAAAGGGCTATTCTTACTAGTTGCCCTGATCAGTACTTAATCTGGCTAAAGTGGTCTTCCTACCCCACATTCTCAAGAACACGAATCTGCATGTACATGGCACCAGGGTCCCAATCAACTTGTGTTTATGTGGACAACACTTTTCCATTCATTTTTGTAAATACCAGTAACATGATTAATGGGTGATATGATAAAAATAGGCTTAGTCTTAGGAAAAGCCACCAAAATATAATTCAAATGTGAATGAGTTCCTGTTTTTCATTCACCACAGAGGTTTATGTAAGTGATAGCTCCTTTTGATTTAAAATTCCATAGCAACATGAGTTTTAATATGTTTTCACATGTTTATCTGCATATCTTCTTGGTAGCATTCTGTTTGGGTCTTTTATCCATTTTAAAATAATTTTAATTTTTTAATGTTCAGTTGTTTATTTATTCTTTGTTATATTTATTTCTTATTTTGTGTTTTAAGTGTTCTTTGCATGATTTGAATTGAAATCCTATACTAGACACATATTTTGTAAATCATGCCTCGGGTTCTGTGTAAAAAATCTTTGCCATATTTAACATAGATTTTCCTTTTTTATAATTTTCTGGTTTTGAGTTTTATATTTGACTATCTTCCTTTCAGAGTTAAGGGTTTTATTTATTTTATTATATATTTTTTGTGATGATACAAGATTTGGGTCCAGATTCACTTTAAAAAATATAGATGTCTTACTGCTCTACCAATATTTCTAGAAGGGTTCATTTTAATGAAAGTATATCATACTTAACTATTATGAATGTTAGAAAGCCATTGTTTCGCCTAATTGAATTTATTTGGTGTATTTGTTGAAAGTAACTTGGCCATATGTAGGTAGTTCTGTTTCTGGTCTTTCTACTTAGCATAATGTTTTTCTATTGTATCTTACTGTTATCTGTCAATGCAAGTACAATGAATTTGGTTAAAATATTGTTATAATTGAGAAGAATCTATGAAGATGATATATTTGTTAATTTTTTATTGAAAATAGGTGTTTTTCCTCATACAACACACCCCAACCACAGCTTCCCTTCCATTACTCTCCCAGCTCCCCAACTGACTGCCCTGTTCCTCAGAGACACTCTTCATTCATCTCCTCTTTAGGAAAGATCAGGCCTCCTGGAAATGAGAGCCAAACAAAGCAAAACAAGATAGTCTGGACAAGGCAACTGAGTAGGAGTTAATGAGTCTCAGGAGCAGGCAAAAGGCAATGTTCGTGGTCTGTTATGTTGCAGAAACCACGTGGAAGCCCATGATCTCTGATCCTGCTGACTGTAAAGAGCAAGGAAGCTACCTTTGCAGTGATATCTATCACTGTAGATACACAGTTGAGAAAGAGGGACATGGAAGGCTTCTGTGATAACCCATACCACAACACTCCCAGTCCCCCAAAATTAGGAGACTAAACAGAAAGTCATCAAAGAGAGCTCTTAAAATGTGTGATAAGTCTCAGCATCTGCTTTGGTATCCTGCTGGGTAGAGTCTTTCAGAGGCCCTCTGTGGTAAACTCCTGTCCTGTTTCCTGTTTTCTCCTTCTTCCAATGTCCATACAGTTTGTCTTTCTGAGTGAGGATTGATTGAACCCCTGCTCAGATGTAGCCCATGGCAGTCCAGTGTCCAAGTGGGTTCCCTAATTAGGGGAAAAGAGACTGTTTCTGACATGAACTCAGTGGCTGGCTCTTTGATCACCTCCCCATGATGGGGGAGCAGCCTTACCAGGCCACAGAGGAAGACAATGTAGCCAGTCCTGATAAGACCTGATAGGGTAGGGTAAGATGGAATGGGAGTAGGACCTCTCCTATCAGTGGATTGGGAGAGGGGCATGGGAGGAGATGAGGGAGGGAGGATGGGATTGGGAGAGAATGAGGGAGGGGGCTACAGCTGGGATACAAAGTGAATAAAATGTAATTAATGTAAAAATAAAAAATTAATAAAAATTTATTTTGAAAATAAATTGTGATAAGGATGCTGAAGTTAGCTATCCACAGTTGATACATTTTGACAGGGGTATGGATATTCAAGAGGCAGGTCACTGAGAGCTTCACCATGATTCAGTGTGTATATAGATAACACGATTTGTAATTTTTTGGAGAGGTCACAAGGGTAGGGGGAAGACAAAGAAGGATTGGGAAATGAGTGTGATCAGGGTGAATAATGTGAAATTCCAAAAGAATTAATACAAATATTATTTAAAAAGAGTCAGAGAAACACCCTTTCTCACTGTTAAGAGTCCCACTAAACACTAAGCTAAGAGTCATAACATATACACAGAGAACCTAGTACAGACTCCTGCAGTGTTTTCAGCTTCAGTCTCTGTGAGTCCATGTTTATTAAGTGAGCCATGTTCTCCTGGTATTCTCTAGCTCCTCTGACTCTTACCGTCTTTCCTTTTTCTTCTTCTGTGGGGTTCCCCAATCTTTGAGGTGAGTGATCTGATGGAGACCTCCAATTTAGACTCTCTCTAGATAATATTTGACTGTGAGTCTCTGTATCTGCACCTATCTGCTGCCAAAGAAAGCCTCTATGATCTATGAGTATATCAGAATATCATTAGAAAAAATTTGATAAATTTTTTAATTGCCAGTCATGTTTGTTTTTACCCTGGCTCTCTGACCTAGCCTGTCTTTGGTACCTGGTTATTCAGGCAGTGTAGGACATAGGCTCCTTCTCTTAGTCTGGGCCTCAAGGTAAACCAAATATTGGTTGGCCACTCTCATAGTTTTTCTCTACCATTGTCTCAGTACATGTTGTAGGCAGGGCTGACTGTTGATCAAAGGTATTGTGGCTGGGTTGGTATCTAGGTTTCTTTTTCTGTAGCATGCAGAGTATCTTATCCTGCCAAAGAGACGGGAACATAGGGATAAAGACTCCATACTTGCATCAACTAAGCCTCTGTGTAGAAGTTGTTCTTGGCAATGGGGCCTGCTGTTAGTTTTTAGAGAGTGACTTTCTGTCTTACCATTAGCCTGGGATTTTTAGGGAACTCCACTGGATGCCCTCCCCTACTCCAACACTTAACTCAAAGGAATACATCTCAGTCCTATTACTGTAAGCCTTGACTTGCTACAAAAGATAGCCAGTTCATACTTATGATCCTCCATTAGTAGGAGTCCTCCCTAGGGTTACCCTAGTAGATTGCGTGAAGTTTTCACTATATTAGGTTTCCATATGACCTGCAATATTATTAAATTTCTTTCATCAATAATTTATAGTTTATATATAGCAATATTTAAAACCTTAATTTTAAACATTATTGTTTGATAACATTACAATTAACTTTGAAATTTCCGTTTCAAGTTGTTATTGAAAGAAAAAAACCCAAACATTAAAAAATTATATTGATCTTCTGAACTGTGACTTTCCTATGGTGTTTGTTGATATTTTTATGTTTATAATCATAACAGACCCTTAACAACATGTTATTTTTCTTTCTTTTTAGACCTTGATTTCATTTTCTTATTTATTGCACACATGAGAAGAGTCAGAAGTGAAGAAATGCTTATCTGATTTTTTGTATAAAATTTCTTTTTACATTGATTCATTTTTATATTTTTGTGTACGAGTGCTTTGCCTGTATGTACATCAGTGTACCACATGACATCTTGGTGGCCATGAAACTTAGAAGAGAGTTTTGGATCTCTTGGAGCTGAACTATCAGGCAGTTGTGGGCCAGCTGATATGGGTGATGGGAACTAAATCCACATCCTCAGCAAGAGCTGCCAGTGTACATATATATATATATATATATATATATATATATATATATATATATATATATATATTTCAATTTATTCACATTGTATCTCAGCTGTAGCCCCCTGCCCCACTCCCTCCCAAACTCATACTCTCCCCCTCTTCTTCTCCTATGCCCCTCCCCCAGTCCACTGATAGTGCAGGTCCTCCTCCCTTTCCATCTGACCCTCATCTATCATGTCTCATCAAGATTGGCTGCATTGTGTTCCTCTGTGTCCTGGTAAGGCTGCTTTCCCCGACCCCTCAGGGGGAGGTGATCAAAGATCCAGCCACTGAGTTCATGTCAGAGACATTTTCTGTTCCCATTACTAGGTAATCTCTCTTGGACACTGAGCTGCTATGGGCTACATCTTTGCAGAAGTTCTAGGTTATCTCCCTGGATGGTCCTTGTTTGGAGTATCAGTCTCAGAAAAGAGCCCTGTGCCAGATTTTTTGGTTCTGTTGCTCTCCTTGTGGAGCTCCTGTCCCCTCCAGGTCTTTCTAACTCCTCTTTCTTTCATAAGATAGATTCCGTGCACTCAGCCCAAAGTTTGGCTATGAGTCTTAGCATCTGCGTTGGTACCCTTCCTGGGTGGAGTCTTTCAGAGGCCTTCTGTGGTAGGCTCCTGTCCTGTTTTCTGTTTTTTCCTTCTTCTGATGTCCTTTCCATTTTCCTTTCTGAATGAAAATTGAGCATCTTACACAGGGTCTTCCTTCTTGATTAGCTACCTCAGGTGTACATATTTTAGTATGAGTATTAGATATTATATGTCTAATATCCACTTATAAGTGAGTACATACCATGTGTGTCTTTCTGTTTCGGGGATACTTCACTCAGGATGATCTTCTCTAGTTCCCAAGATTCACCATGCACAAACTAAAGTCCAAGTGGATCAAAAACCTCAATATAAAACCAGACACACTAAACCTGTTAGAAGAAAAACTGGGGAAGAGCCTTGAACTCATTGGCACAGGAGACAACTTCCTGAACAGAAAACCACCTGCACAGTCTCTAAGATCAACAATCAATAAATGGGACCTTATGAAACAGAAAAAACTTCTGTAAAGCAAAGGACAGTGTCATCAGAACAAAATGACAACCCACTGAATGGGAAAGGATCTTCACCAACCCTATATCTGACAGAGGACTAATGTCCAGAATATATAAAGAACTCAAGAAGTTAAACACCAACAAATCAAGTAATCCAATTAAAAATGGGGTACAGAACTAAACAGAATTCTCAATAGAGGAATATTAAATGGCACAGAAAGACTTAAAAAATGTTCAACTTCCTTAGTCATCAGGGAAATGCAAATCAAAATGACCCTGAGATTTCACCTTACACCCATCAGAATGGCTAAGATAAAAAACTCAAGTGACAGCACATGCTGGAGAGGATGTGGAGAAAAAGGAACCCTCTTCCATTGTTGGTGGGAATATAAACTTGTACAACCACTTTGGAAATCAATCTGGCACTTTCTCAGACAATTAGTAATAGTGCTACCTCAGGATCCAGCTATACCACTCTTGGGCATATATTCAAAAAATGCTCAAGTATACAACAAGGACATTTGTTCATTCATGTTCATAGGAACTTTATTTGTAATAGCCAGAAGCTGGAAACAACCCAAATGTCCCTCAGTTGAGAAATGGATATAGAAATTGTGGTAAATTTACACAATGTAATACTACTTAGCAATTAAAAAAAAAAGGAAATCATGAAATTTTCAGCCAGTGTTCTAAGAGCTGACATTTGTCTCCAGATAAGTCCCTATTTCTGAAGACACCATGTAGTTAAGATGTAGGGCCCTGAAACCCCTAAGGTGGAATTGGTGTGAATGTTATATGCTTCTTTCCTGAGGACTACCTTTAATCATACCACAAGGTGCTATCCAAGCTTCCAAAGGAGAGAAGCAACCAACTGCCCTTGCATGCTATGATGCTCATGAACCATACCAAAACCCAGCAAGGCATGAAAACTGTATCTGTGCAGTAGTGCTATCCATAACTTGGTGGTCACCCCTAGCTCTCTAATTGGGCTTAAGATACTGTTTTCTGTTTTACTTTTTTTTAACTGTTTACATGAAGATATTTATTGTGATTATTTTCTGTAATTATTATTAGGAAGCAAGCTGGATAGTCATAAAACCCCAGGGGACCAAATGTGTAAATCAATGGCTTGAGAACCAGGAAGACTAAAGTCCACAGACAGAAAAAAAAAACTAATATCTAAGCTCAGCAGAGAGATCTGTCTGCCTTTTAGTCCTATTCTGTCCCTTGCTGAGTTTTGTGTTGTGCACCTGTAAATGGCCTTTTCTCACCCTGTTGATCCTGTCTTCCCCCAAAGCATCAAAACCATCTCTGTAAATCATCTTTTATAAATTATCTGGGCATCCTTCAGCCAAATAAGCTTGACATAAAACTAACCATTATGTCAAGGTGTTGCATTTCAAACTATCTGGTATCCCGAACTTTTTAACAGTCCTCTTATTATTTTTATTATTATTAATTACATTTTATTCACTTTGTGTCACCCCTGTGGCTACATTGTCTTCCTCTGTTCTTAAAAAGAGGGAAAGTATATCTGATACTGGAGACCTAGCCAACTACCCAGGGCTAGTGAAGTCATAGACCCTGAAGGAGAACCAATAACCACTACTTTTCTAAACCAACAACAACAATCTAAACATTTACTTTTATACCTATAGATAAGTGAAACCCTCAACCTTCATTAAGGAAACTTCCCTGCAACAGATGGAGACCATTACAGAAAAGTACAGGATAAGCTTTTATTGTTGCATTCATTTATGTGTATGTATGTGTATTGGTGCACATGTCATACATAGAGGTCAGAATACAACCTATAGGAGCTGGCTCTCTCCTTCCTTCTATCATATAGAATCTGGAGATCAACGTTAGTCTATTTGTTTTGATAGTAAGCACTTTACATGCTAATCCATCTCTTCATCCAAGCAAATGTTTTTTAAAGTTCTAAATAAAGCATAGGACATATCTTTTCTTTGTCATTGTTATATGTATTGGAAGCCCTTGGTGTGTAAGAAAGAATGAAGACACAAAAGCATATAAAATTGAAAAGCAGAATCATAATATATTTTGAGAAGCATATTATGATTATGAACATAAAAACTCTAAAGCATCAACAAACCAAGAAATAAATTCAGTTATTTTTCCTGTAAAATTGAGGAAATGTGTCTCTATTTCAATAACACTATTTACAAAATTTGTTTGTAGACAGAAATATGATTTTGCTTGTATCACTCAAGATTATGTGTGTATACATACACACACACATATAGAGAGAGAGAGAAAGAGAGAGATTTATCATACAAAATCTTTTTCTTTTTTTAAAATTATTTTTAATATGTATATTCACTTTATATTCTGGGCTTTAGCCTCCCTCCTGTCTCATCTGCTCCCAGTCCCACCCTTTGCTCTCTTTTCACTATTCCCCTATCCTTTTCTTCAGAAAAAGGGGAGTCCCCTCCATTGCTCCACTCCAGCACATCAAGTCACATCAGGACTGAACTCATCCTTATTCACTGAGGCCAGGCAGGGCCAGGCAGGGCAGTCGCATTAGGGGGAAGTCATGGAAAAGCAGGCAACAGAGTTCATGTTATAGACAGCACCTGCTCAACTTACTAGGGAACTCACATGAAGACTTAGCTGCCTATCAGTGACATATGTTGAGGGAACCTAGGTCCAGTCCATGTATGTTCTTTGGTTGGTATTTCCCTTTTTGTAAGCCCACAAGGATATAGATTAGTTGACCCTGTTGTTCTTCTTACGGAGTTCTCCTAAGGGTGTCAGGGGTTGGCTCTCTCCCATGGTGTGGGTCTCAGGTTGGGCCAGGCAGTGGTTGCATATTCCCTCAGTCTCTGCTCTATCTTTATTTCTACACACCTTGTAGGCAGGGTAAATTTTGCGTTAAATATTTTGTGAGTGGGTTGGTGTTCCCCTCCAACCACTATAACTCCTGCCTAGCTAGAAGGTGGCCTCCCCAGTCTCCATGTCCCCGTGCTACTAAGAGGCTCAGCTAGTCACTCCCTTATCTTCCCTGGAGCCTACTCTGTCAATGGTCTCTAGCTTCTCTCAATGATGCACCCACCCTCAGTTTCTCTTTTCTCTCCAAGCCCACTATCCTCCCCTCCTTATTCTCTCCACATCTTATACCCTTCCGTTTCTTCCCCACACCATCTCCTACTCAGTTCCCTTCTTTCATCCACTTGTGCTGTTAATTCTATTTCCCCATCTGAGTGAGGTCCAAGGAGAGCCTCCTTTATATATTTAAAAAGTCTGATTGTTTTATGTTCCACAATTTCATTATTTAATTCAACTTTTTAAAAATATTTTCATTCTAAGTTTCATATTTACCCGTGGTGGTTTTAAACTATAGCTTGGTTTTAAAACATGTGTTATCAGGGTTTCTGCTTGTTATAATATCTAAATGGAGTTTATTGACAGCTATTACATTTGTATAAGTTTAAGCATTATTTTTTAGGTAAATCCAAATATTCTCCACATATTAGTTAAGTTACTTTGTTAACTGTTTCATTTATACCACCTTATATTAATTGAGTTTCTATTATATTAACATCTTCCATGATGACTATGGATTTGTTCATTTTCAGGTTTTATTTCTGAGAAATTTTTCTTCTGTTTCTTTTATTAAAATGGGTTATTTTTCAGATACTGTTATTACAGCCCTCCCCCCATTATCCAAGTTCTTTCCCACCTTCCCTCCTATCCAAATCTACCCTCTGTCTGTCTCTCATTATTAAATAACAGATTTGCTAGAGATAGCAACAAAACATCACAAAATAGTATATAATAAGATGAAACAGAAACTATCACATTGAAGTTGTTAAGGCAAACTAACAGAAGGAAAAGAGTAGCAAGAGAAGACACAAGAATCAGACACCCACTAGTTCATACGCTCAGGCGTCCCATAAAAATAGTAAACCAAAAGATATAGTATATATGCAAAGGACTTAGTGCAGAATTCCATAGACCCTGTGCTTTTTTCTTCAATCTTTGTGTATTCACGTAAGTTTGGCCCATTTGATTTAGAGGGCCTTGTTTTCTTTGTGTCCTTTACCCACTCTGTTTCTTGAACCCTTTCTGCCTTATTTTCTGTGGCATTCCCTGAGCTCTGAGGAGAGGGATTTAACAGAGATATCTTATATAGATAATATCTGGCTGTGGATCTCTGTATTGCTTCCCATCTGCTACAGAAGGACACTTCTCTAGTGATGGTTAAATAAGGCACTCACTCATCTTACTGTTTCTTTAGACAGATACTATTTGGTTTTACCCTAGGTATCTGGCTATCTAGTCTCAGGTACTTTATCATCCAAGCTGTGTCAAGTATGGGTTATAGCTTGTGGAGAGAATCTTAAGTAAAACCCGATATTGATTGGGTACTCCCACAAGATTTGTGCCACCATTGCCCTAGCATGTTTTTCAGGCAAGACACCATTGCAGATTGAAGGTGGCTGGATTGTTCTTTAAGTTCCACTTTTGGTAGCCTGCACAGTACATTCCTATATCAAAGACAATAGAACATATGGGTGAAGTTTCTATATAGGTACTAGCTTAACTTTTTTATGTTCAATGAATTACATGAAAGTTGTCTTCAGCAATAGGGCCTTGCTTTCAGTTTGTGCAGAACAAGCTATTGTCTTGGCAACAGCCTGGATTCCTTTGGAATATCCATGGAACCCCTTCAGCTAACACCTCAATTGGATATAACCCAGTGGCAGTAATGGGAACTTCATTTGGTTGTGAGAGATGGTCCAATGTACACTCAGTAAGCTGTGTGAGCAGGGGAGCTGGCTCAGAGCAAGAATGAGGTCAAGACATGTCCAAACCTGAAAATCTCATCTTGATACTAGAAGGAGTAGGAAAAATTATTCTCTGCTCTAGATTTGCATGTTCCAGTGCATGTATCCTTGTGACTCCCACCTTTGCCATTCTTGAGCTAGTCATTTAGCCTGGTAGCCAGGTTTCAAGTTTACCTGGAATTCCTCTTTATACAAATGAAGCATTCCTAGCACCTTGTCCACATCCAATGATGTACGCTCACTCTGAATACCTCTACCCACTCCCTAAAGTTTATATAGCTCTTGTTTCCTCCTAATATGACCCTGTTGTTAAAGTTGAAGTCTGGCATTTCTGGAGAGCCTCTGAGCTTGTTATAATATGACAGACTACCTTTCTCATCTGGGTTCCCTCTCTACCTGATCTGGGTAACACCAAATCTTTTAAGGAGTGTCACATAACCCTGAGAGAGACTACAAGCCCAATATTTTCCTGATAAGAAACCCATTCACCAAGCACCCTGGAATTCCTGTAACACCCACTCTATGCTAATGATATGTCTTTGTGTCTTGGTTTTCAACCAATAACCTTTAGCCATTCCTGGAGTTCTTCCCCCACCAGTAGGGTAATTAAATACTTTGTCCCCCCTCTTACGATAGGGATGTATTGTTTCATGTAGATGAAGCATCCTTGGTACCTGTAGCCCCAGCAAATCAAACACATTCACTCTCAAAATCTCACCCACTGGCCAAGGTTTATAAGTCCCTGTTTCATTCAAATTAAAGGGCGGCACATCATTTATTTCACCATGAATGACTGGCTCTCATCATTTATTCTGTGGAAGGAATGGTTGCCCTTCTTTCTGCAGTTGCTTGAACCCCAGGACTTGGCTGCCTGTCAGTCAGCCACATGCTGCTGAAAGCTTCTGCCATTCACTAGCATATCAGCACAGATGAGTGCTGACATCTTTCTAGTGCTGCCTTGCCCACTTCAGTGTCCATCTACAGGAGTAAGAAGCTGTCTGTTCTTGAAGAAGTCATTATTGTCTACCCTGAGTGATCCACCCAAGTCAGGCTGGGCTCTCAGTGCCACCTTGTTTGGGTTCCAGAACTTGAGCTCCTTTGACCCAGCACTTTCCCCTTTCCCCAATGTCTGTATTTCTTAGTTACCTGTATTTTCTTGTGTATGGTTGTAGCTTCAAGGTCTTTTTGTCATCTACTTTGGCATGTCTATTGTTGAACTTGTTCAGATTATGTTAAGGTTGTCATGCCAATGAGGATTTATGGGTGTAGCTTCTGATATTTTTAGGAAGCATAATCTCACAGCAAACTCCCTGATCTTCTAGCTCTTACAATCTTCGTTCCCTCTTTTCTCCAATGTTCTTTGAGCCTTCGGTGCAAGAATATTGTGTAGCTATATCCATTGGGAATGGGCTATACAACTCTGGGTTTTGATTGGTTGTGGCTATCTGCAATTGTCTGTATTGTAAAGAAATTTTCTTGAAAATGGGCAAGGACTACACTTTAATGTGGGTAGGAAGGCAAATTGTTAAATAATTATTCAACCAGAAGGGATTATGCTGGTTTCATAAAGTGATATTTGTAGATCCATGACTTCATTAGTCTAAGTAGTTGGCTAGGTTTTAAGTACCAGGCATGATTTTCCTCCTGTTGAGTGAGTCTCAAGTCCATTTAAAGAGCTGTTGGTTACTACCAAGTTATATATGCCACTAATGTATCCTTAGGGTTATCATAGCATGTTTGTTATTGTTGTGTCTGATAGGCATCGCAGCTGGACAGGACTATTAGTTGCTTCCCTCCTTTGAAGCTTGCATGGCTCCTTCTGGTAGAATGAAAGTTAGTTCTCAAGGGGTAAGCATTCAAGTCAGTTTTAGCTCAGAGTCTTCTGGCCCTTTATCACACTCATGATGTATTCCCAATAGGGACTTACCTATTACTTCTGGGGATTGAGGAATAATTTAACATCAATATTTATAGTTTGTATTGTTTGAAGAGTCCCTTGGAAAACCACAACCAACAACTCTAAATAGGGCTTCTCATGCTTAGTATTGGGTTTGTTGTTAGTTTGTATTTGCCTCTTGTATGGATGTTGTTAGGCTAGATAAGGAAATTTTATTTAAATTACACATATATATTTATACACAAACTTACATGTATTATAGGTTTTTCTTAGATAGTTAATAATATGAATCATTATGATATTTTTAGACATCCTTGATTGATTAAATAAAATGTAATGAGCTAATGGCAAGACAAAGCTACATTATCTATATGCAAGTTAATCGGGAGTAGCGTGGGAGGGGGAGGAGGAAGGAGAGAGAGGAAAAGTGTACACAGAGAGAAAGGGGAAAAGAGGAGGAGAGACATAGAAAGAGTGTGAGAGAGAGCAGAGCAGGAGAAAGAGAGCAGAGCAGGAGAGAGAGAGAGAGAGAGGGAGAGAGAGAGAGAGAGAGAGAGAGAGAGAGAGCAGAGCAGGGGGGAGAGAGAGAGGCTGGGGAAGGGTGAAGAGGGAGAGAGGAAAAGTACAAAGGCAAAGGACAAAGGGTGCAGGAGGAACCAAAATGTCTGGATTATATAGTGAAGGGCATCTGGGAAAGGTGAAGCCCCGCCCTAAGATAAGGCAGATTATGCCAGCCATGCCCTGCAGTAGGTAGAGACCTATCATCACTTTTCTCTTTCCCTTTCTCTTTATCTCCGTTCCCCTTCCTTGCTGCTCCCATTAAACCTGCATTTATATAATATAGCTTCATCTAACCATTAGCTCATTCCATTTTATTTACTCAAACATCTGGTGCCGTGACTTAGATAGCCCATTAATCCTTAGTGCTATTTTACCCTCCTCAATCCTTCTTATTTATCTCCCACTGCCACTTTTTAATTAGAATTCTCCTTTTCTATTTGTCCAGTCAGATCACTTATACTCTGCTCTTTTCCTTCCTATTGCTTTCCTATCCCCTTTTCTAGAAGTTGTCCTTGTTTTATTTTTCTGGTTTTTGCAGTTGCTCTAAGAAATCTATTCACATTTTATTATTATATTTTTAATTCTAGATTTTTTGCTGTACTTTTAGTTTTCTTAATATTTTAATTTTTGTTAAATATATTACCATAAATGTGGGTAGAGTGCAGGGAATCGTATGAAAGAAGGGGGAGTTAGTAAAACCTGGAGAGGACAGGAGCTCCACAAGGACCAAATGTATCTGGGTCCAGGGGTCTTTTCTGACCATGAATGGATATAACCTAGAACCCCTGCTCAAATACAGCCCATCGCAGCTCAGTATTCAAGTGGGTTCCTTAGTTAGGGGAACAGAGACTGTCTCAGACATGAAATCAATGGCTGGCTCTTTCACTCACCCCCCCTCCCCCAAGAGAGGAGCAGCCTTGCCAGGCCACAGAAGAGGGCATTATAGCCAGCCCTGAAGAGATCTGATAAGCTAGGATCAGATGGAAGGAGAGGAGGACCACCCCCATCAGTGGACTTAGAGAGGGGCAGCAAGGAGATGAGGGAGGGTGGGAATGGGAGGGAATGAGGAAAGGGGCTATAGCTGGGATAAAAAGTAAATAAACTGTAATTAATATAAAATAATTAATAAATAAAATATTTTAAATCTGCATCTATATCCCACTATATATTTTTTTACTGTAGTAAGTTTCTTTTAGATGTTTTTTATCATGATATCTCCTCATCTATATATTTGGTTTGTATTAATGCTGAATTTGTACATAAGATTATCTAAAGTGCATGGGCCTTAAAGACGAAGGAAAAAGAAAAGATTGCTAGTGCCCACTGCAATTATCCAGTGTAAGATGTCTATGAGGTAATTCAGTTATTAGTCCAGTTTCAGCAGCAGATGCTATAAGTTGTTCCTTGAAAAAATCGATCCATTTCTTTTTTGTTCTTACTCATAGTATGTAGACTTTTCTGATCCCATCCTTTCAATTCTTAGACTTCCAATTTTATTCTTTTCCCCTAAATGCCTTTGATTTATTAATCTCTACATTCCTTATTCCAAATCTTAATTTCTCTTAGTTTCCCTTTCCTTTTGTATCTGAGCCCCACAAATTTTGTAACTTGTTTCTTCTCTATTGTTTTCTTTGATAATTCAGATCTTTACCAGCTGGTTATATTGTTTCATGTAAAAAGTTGGTCCTTATTACCTAGTTCATTTTTATACAGAGTGGCAATTTCCTCGTTACTTAAAAACTGCCCTTACTTGGTCAAGTGAAAATTGGCAATTCATGAGATCACCAAAATTTTATAGTGAGATTAACTACCCATGAAATGTAGCAATTTAATAGCTTCTAGTTAAAAATACAAAGAAATAAAAGGTCACATCATTTTGAGCATGGAAATGATATGTACCATAGATGAAACAATTAGTGAATTGTAGAGTCATAGTTCTATAAGACTTCGGATAACACAAATACCAAATAATCCCTCAAATTTCACATAGAAGATAGCGTTGAAGTTAGAATTTGAAAGACGAATGGAGCCAGAGGGAGAGATAAGTTATTTTAGGCAGGGAACAACATAAGCTAAGTCTTTGTTACTATTGAAATGAGTTAATTCATACCTTGATGACTGAGTAGTTTATCCTTTAATCCCTCCTTCCCTTGGTGTGCTGTTAATACTAATCAGGCTGTGCTGAAGCCTAGGGATTCATTGTTGCATACTGTGATACATGTATTAATTTGACTGACTATGATTTCTTTAGCAGACCCAAGAGTGCAGCTAACATGCCAGTGATTGTATAAATACTACATAGTTTCCCAGCTGAGTGTTTTACATTTAGGCCTACCCCAGGAGAACCTCAGAGCCAATACAGCTGTTTCTGTCTATTCTTTACTTGGGGAAATCACCTGTACTTATGGTCCTGCCTTGGTACCTGTTATAGCTTTTTTTGGTTTTCTACTTAGGATGCTTAGAAAGATGGAACCTCAGTTGAGGAATTAACACTATCACATTTGCCTCTGGTCATGTGTAGGTTACATTGTTTTGATTGTTTTCTAATCAATGTATGAAGAAGACCTAGCCTAGCCAGTGCCATACCTAGAAGGTGGTTCTGAATTTTATAAGGAAGGTAGCTGAGCCGACTAGAGGGAGCAAGCCAATAAGTATCTCCTTTAGAGCTTTTCTTCACAGTTTGCATCTGGGTCCCTGCCTTGAGCTCTTGCTGTGGTTTCCTTCAGTGACAAAATGTAAACAGTTAATTTGAAATAAATCCTTTTTTTTGTCATAGTGTTTACAATAGCAATAGAAAATAAACTAGACTGGTATTTTCTTTGAGACATTGATCAGCATAAATAAATATTGTACACTGGTAAACATTGAAAAGGATCTCTACTTTATCTTGCTTTTTCAAATATTGAGTTTATCTGATAGAGTAACTGTTCTGTAGAGCTCATTTTTTCTGTAGGAATATGCTTAAGATAAAGGAGACATCTTGTCTAATTATCAATATAATTAAGCCTTTATCCATTCCTCAACTGAGGGACATCTGGGTTGTTTCCAGGTTCTGGCTATTACAAATAAAGCAGCCATGAACATGGTTGAGCAAATGTCCTTGTTGTGTACTTGAACATCTTTTGGATATATGCCTAAGAGTGGT
>CM053742.1:97010387-97026516 GCA_028658305.1 Pachyuromys duprasi
TTTTTTGGTATTTCTTTTTTAAATTTTTTATTATTAGTTACATTTTATTAACTCTGTATCCCAGGTGAATCCTGCTCCCTCATTCCCTCCGAATACCACCCTCCCTCCATCATCTACTCCCTACCCCTTTCCAAGTCCACTGATAGGGGAGGACCTCCTCCCCTTTCCGCTGACCCTGGTTTATCAGGTATCATCAGGACTGGCTGCAAAGTCCTCCTCTGTGGCCTAGGAGGGCTGCTCCTCCCTTGCAGGGTGGGGAGGTCAAAGAGCCTGCCATTGAGTTCATGTCAGAAATAGTCCTTATTTCCCTTACTAGTGTACCCACTTGGATACTGAGCTACCATGGGCTACAGGCAAGCAGAGGTTCTAGGTTATATCCACACATGGTTCTTGGTTGGAGAAACAGTCTCATATAAGATCCCTGTGCCCAGATATATTTGGTCCTTGTGGAGCTCCTATCCTCTCCAGATCATATTAACTTCCCCTTCTTTCAAATGATTCCCTGCCATCTGCCAAAGTCTTGGTTATGAGTCTCAATTTCTGCTTTGATACACTGCTAAGTAGAGTCTTTCAGAGGCCCTCTGGGGTAGGACCCTGTACTGTTGCTTGTTTTCTCCTACATCCCATTTGTCTTTCTAAGTGAAGATGGATCATCTTACCTCGGGTCCTCTTGTTTGTTTATCTTCTTTAGGTGTATAGATTTCAGTATGTTTATCATACCTTATAGGTCTAAATAAGTGAGTATATATCATATGTGTCTTTCTCCTTCTGGGATACCTCACTCAGAATGATATTTTCTAGATCCCACCATTTGCCTGCAAATTTCATGATTTCCTCATTTTTAATTGTTGAATAGTATTCCATTGTGTAAAAATACCACAATTTCTGTATCCATTCCTCAGTTAATGGACATTTGTTTTGTTTCCAGTTTCTAGCTATTACAAATAAAGCTACTTCAAACATGGTTGTTAAGGGAATTTTTTTTCACTTCTTTCAACCATTTGAATGTATTATCCTGTGTTATTTTAGGAGCTTTTTTTCCCTTCCTTTAATGCCTCTATTACTGTTCATACCTTGAGATTTAAAATCTTTTCCTTGCTCTTTGTGTATGATAACATCTCCTGGGTTTGCTGTAGTAGGACTGCTGGTTTCTGTTGGTGCCACAAGGCCCTGAACTTTGTTGCATGTGTTCTTACACAGGCCTCTATCCATCTGGTTGGCTCTGGTATTCACCAGCTTGATGGTTCCTCCTCCACTAAGTTCACTGGTTATGTCACAGGTGGGCCAGACAGTGAGAGCTGCTTGGTTGCCCCACAGGCGTCCTCTGGATGGGGGACAATCACCAACAATTTCTTGAAATCCCAAGCACCAGGACCTATTACTGAAGTACCTGTGGAAAAACTTCTTTTCTTCACTAAAGTATCACCTAGCCTCTGTATTAATTTCTTTCATCTCACTGTGACAAAACACTTGATGCAAATAGCTTAAAAGAAGAGCCATTTTATCTAACAGTTTGAGAAGATTCAGTTTGTGTTTATGTAAGGATGGAAAATTTTAACTTGGCCCTAACCATGGGAACTGACCATGAGAACAGAAACTTGTGAGCCTTAATCATTACCAAACTCGGATCTGATACAATACCAAACCCAGATCTGATACAAAACGTTTCTAAGAGACGCCCTTCTGTAGCTATGGATACAATCTCTAACTGTCCCCTAGTCAGCACACCTGGGTGCAGCCAATCACAGACCCCGTTAGAAAAGTCCCTTACCCCTAGACCCCCCTCCTGTTTTGTGGGTTTTGCCTTTATAAACTGTGATTCCGTTGCTGGGAGCTTCGCATCACCCCCTTGTGTGGGAGCTATGTGCGGAGCCCCGGCATGCCGGCTACTAATTAAACTTCTTGCTGTTTGCACCAAGAGTTCTGTTTTTGTGGGTTATTGAGGTCTGGCGTCTATCCTGAGGAACGGAGGGTCTCCCCATCTCAGGAGTCCAACATTTACTTGGCACTATACACTTTGTCACTCTATTCTGAGAAACAGAACATGTGACAAAAAAGAATACTGTGCATTACCTAGGGGAAAAGCACTAGAGAAAAAGAACAGAAAGTAAAACATGGTAAGATACCGCCAAATAACCGGAAGTGGTGACCATTAATTATTCTAGCTATGTCCTATCTCTTCAAATTTCCAGAATGTTGTAAAAGAGTGCTATCATACTGGGACCAAGTATTCAAATTAAGATCCTGTTCACATTCAGACAACTGCTTTCAGAAGTGGTCTTCTAAAAATTCTGAATAATTCATTTGAGTCTTGATGGCAAGAGCCAATGTAAAACATATCCCATTGTGTGGTATTTCACAGCTCTTTATTTCTAGTAGACAGTCTGCCTTGATCACAAAGAAAAAATCTCTAATAATTGGAATTTAGTTGTTTGCAACAGATGAAGAGAAGAACAATTTTAAGTAACATCCTCATCTACCCTAAATTATTTTCCATTTGTCACCTCTGACTTGCTTTTCTTTATTATTTACACGATTCACCTAAATTTTAAGTCCTTACTTTACCCTATATTCTTCAGTTAAATATATTCATTATATATTTAACCTGATTATTTTATATGTATTTTTGTTGATGTCTATTCCAACATTGATGCCTCTAGAACATATATTCTTACTGTAACCTCAAGCTAAGTCTTACCCAGAACATGTCATTCCTTTGCCCAGCATATTACTTATAACCCCACATTGTCTCCGTGCTATCTGCTTAAACAACCCTATGGGAAGACTGGCAAGTTCCCTGCTAATACAATACCCTAGAAGGGGAAGGGGTATCCTTTCCAAATAAATAAACAAGCAAATGCTATTGTTATTTTTGTTAAATACAAAGATTAAATTCCCATGTGATTTCTCCAATCATGTGCAGTAATGGTACATTTATAGGAGCTTGCTGTCTTAAAAAAGTAGTCCTCTCTAGGGATTAAGCCTTAAATTACCTCAAAAGAGATTTAACAGCAAGGCATCAAACACACTAGCTGTCTGAATAAACTTCAATATGTGTACATTGTCATCAATCAAGTTGACTGACAAAGACATTTGCAATAAGTTTGCTAGGGAAAATTCCAGTAATTTTTGGGTCTTTGAAGTTCCTTTTATACTTAAGATGTGCTTGAAAAAAGTAGAATGTATATTAATAAAGTTGGTTTGTCATTCCAAGCACAAGATTGACAGCTGTTTTTCTCTGCAGAATTTTTCCCTGCAGTGGTTTGGAGTCTCCCTTTGATAAGAAAATGGAATCTCCATTTAAATTAATTAATATGCTACCATCAACATGACTTAAACATATCTTGAGCATTACTTAGCTTAGCTTCATACCATCAATCACATCACAAGCTAACCCTGAGAAATTTTGTATATAAGCAAACTTAGTTGTACTCTCACAGATTCTGATACGATAAGCAAAGGTAGAGATATGGCACTCAAATATTTAGATGCCTCCCAATTTATTGTTACATAAAGTTATGGTTCACAAAACATGTGTCTTTTACTCTTTTTTTCTGATGTTTACAGGCAAGGTTTCTCTGTGTATCTTTGGCTTTCCTGGGTTTGCCTTGTAGACCAGGGTAGCCTCTAACTCACAGAGATCCACCTGCCTCTGGGTCTCCCTCTGGTTCCCTGAGTGCTGGGATTACATGTGTATGCCACCACTCTTGGCTCAAAGTATCCTTTTGAAAACCTTGTGATATTGTGTAAATGTATCATAATTTCTGTATCCATTCCTCAGTTGAGGGACTTCTACGTTGTTTCTAGATTTTGGTTTTAATGAATAAAGCTGCTTGAACATGGTTGAGCAAATGTCCTTGTTGTATGGCTGAGTGTATTGCAAATATATGCCTAGGAGTGCTATAGATGGATCTTGAGGTAGTGCTATTCTTAATTGTCTGAGGAAGTGCCAGATTGATTTCCAAGGTGGTTGTAGGAGTTTGCATTCCCACCAGCAGCGGAGGAGGGTTCTCCTTTCTCCACATTCTCTCCAGCATGAGTTGTCACTTGAGTTTTTGATCTTAGCCATTCGGATGGGTGTAAGGTGAAATCTCAGGGTTGTTTTGATTAACATTTCCCTGATGACCAAGGATATTGAGTATTTTTTAAGTGTTTCTCTGCCATTTGATATTCCTCTATTAAAAATAAATTTAAAAAAATAAATAAAAAGAAAAAAAGAAAAAAAAGAAAATTCTCTGTCTACCTCTGTACCCGATATTTTTAATTGGATTACTTGATTTGTTGCTTTTTAACTTTAGTTCTTGATATATTCTGGATATTAGCCCTCTGTCAAATATAGGGTTGCTCAAGAGCCTTCCCTAGTCTGTCCGCTGTCATTTTGTTGTTTACAATGCCTTTTGTTTTATCAGCAATTAAAAACAAGAAATCATGAAATTAGAAGGCAAATGGATGAAGCCATAAAAGATCACCCTGAGGTTAACCCAGAAGCAGAAAGACACACATGGTATATTACTCACTTGTAAGTGGATATTATCCATATAATATAGGATAAACATACTAAAATCTATACTCCTAGTGAAGCTAAACAACAAGGAGGACCCTAAGTAAGATGCTCGAGCCTCATCCAGAGGGGAAGATAGGATAAACATCAGAAGTAGGAGAAGACAGGGAACAGGGCACTAGCCTACCACAGAGGGCCAGTACTCTGAAATGTTCTACCTAGCAGGGTATTGGAGCAGATGCTGGTACCCATAGCCAAACTTTGGGCAGAGTGAAGGGAGATATTAAGACCTGGACAAGAGAGTAGTCCCACAAGGAGACCAACAGAGCCAAAAAATCTGGGCCCAGGGGGTTCTCCAGAGACTAATGCTCCAACCAAGGACCATTCTTTGAGATAACGTAGAATCCCTGCTCAGATGTGGCCCATGGCAGCTCAGTCTCAATGTGTGTTATCTAGTAAGGAGAACAAGGACTCTCTCTGACATGGACTCAGTGGCTGGATCTGTGATCACCTACCCCTAAGGGGAATGCAGCCTTGTCAGGTCACAAAGGAAGAGGATACAGTCAGTCCTGGTGAAACCTGACAGGCTAGGGTGAGATAGTATGGGAGAAGGACCTCCCTTATCAGTAGACTAGGGAAGGGGCATAGGGGGAGAAAAGAGAAGGAGGGTGGGACTGGGAGAAGACAAGCAAGGGGGCTATAGCTGGGATACAAAGTGAATAAATTTTAATAAATAATAAATCAATAAAAAAGAAAAATCCTTGTGATACAGCTCTCTCTCTCTCTCCATATATATAAAATACATGCCTGCACATTTACAAAATACAGTAACCAGGGTGTGCCACTGATCACCCTTACATAAGCCACAGCATGGCCACCAAGAAGCTTTGCAGCTTACTGTGAGAGCAGTGAGCTCTGCTATGCTGCTTACAGTGAAAACAGCAATGCATTACTTAGACAGGCTTGGCTTCTCTAAAAGTGGAAAACCTCCTACATGAACATGAGTATGAATAGTTATCATACCAATTCTGAGAACAGACAGAAATATTCCTACATCAGCTACAAAGCCGAATTTAAGTCATATTTTTATTTGCTACTACTCTTCTTTTATTCTTTCTATCTCACTTTCCAGGACACCAAACAGCCTGAAATCTCTCCAGAGAGGAGAATAAGACTACTACATAGAAAATTAAAGTCATCCTTTGAAGACTCTCGATTACATACTGATCTCCCTTTCTTCTTTCAAGTGATAGCTACTTTCAAATCATTAAGTTGAATTGTTTTTAATATGTATTAAAATACAAATGCTTTTTATTTGTGTGTGTGTGTGTTACTGCTGAGGTATCTCTTTAACCCTGAATTCCTTTTATATGATGAAATACAATGCTTTCTGCGATGTACAACTTACAGTTCTACAGGCACAGGTAATACTTCCAACATTCAAGAGAAGTAACGGACAGTCCTGAGAAGATAAATCTAGAATCTGACCAAAATTATGACTGGACATATTTGATGATGTAGCGGAAAGGAACAACAATTACACACACACACACACACACACACACACACACACACACCAATATAAAGGTAAACTTACAACAATTACAATTGTTCCTCTATAATTTTACACACCTACAACTAGTGTTTTTATTCTAGGCACTACAAAAACAATTTTCTTTTTAAAAGTTCTTTTATATATTTAAATCAAAATAGAATGACATTACTTTCCTCCATCACTCTCCTCTCTCCAGTACTTTCAGTTATCCTTTTTCCAGTCCCTCTCATACTCACTCTCAAGTTGATAATTTCTCTTTCTTTGCATATATATACATATATATGTATATATACACACATACATATACACGTGTCTATATACATATAGATATATATATAGACATATATGTATATGCATATATGTGTATATATATGCCCTATATGTGTGTGTATATATGTGTCCTATGGAGTTCACTTTTGTGGGTTTGTGTATATTTGTGTATTTTGTTTCAGGGTTGACTTCTGTACATTGGAAAATGTATAAGGAGATTTTTCTTGGGAAAGGTTAGTTCTCTCCTAGGAGTCATTAGTTGCCTATAGTTCTTTATCCAGAGGTATTAGCCTGTAAAAATTCTTCTTTTGCATGTCCATTGATATTGACATTATTCTGGTCTTATTTATGCAACAATTTGTAAAAGAGACTGTTTTACAGCAACCTTTCTGTTTTTCTGACTCTTAAAATCTTTCTGTCCCCTATTCCACAACGTTCCGTGACCCATAGATACAGGAACTGTCATGTAGATGTATTCATTAAGGATGGAAAGAAGCATTTCCAATATTTAGTGCTACATAGTCATTTAAGAATTTTATTGAAATGCAAATTCTTATATCCTAACTTTTGAACACCTAATTAAAACTAGTGTGGTAAGCACTAATAATGCATACTTTTTTTCCTGAGCACTTTAAGTAATTTAAATGACTTCAGGCAAACTATCGCCTCTAAGAAGCCGTTGTTAACAATAATAATATAAACATATAGTTCCATGATTCCTTCTGCTCCCTGAAAACACGAGGATAACTAGATTAAGCTAACTGTTGCGTGGGATTCTGCTTGAACAATAAGTGAAAGAAAGGCTTTCTGTTCTCCAAGGAGGAGAACAGCAGTTGAAAAAAACCAGAAAATTCAAAGGAAGTCTTAATAATTGTACATAAGTAGGGGTGATGGTAATTAAAACACAATGAAGATAAAAGGAACTGAGAGCAAATGAGAGTGAATTGAAATTCACCTGAACATTCTTTGAATTAAGTATCTCTACAAGAAACAATACCTAAAGCATCCAGAGGCTGTAAAGTCAAAAAATTACCCTACCTCAATAAATTATCCTTGCTGTCATTCTGTTAACATCAGTCATCTTTGTCTCCTAAGTACTGGGGTTGGCAACTTCATGAGTCAAATGAGATAGAAGACCAGCCCTGGCACCATCAGAAACATTTTCATGAAGGCTCTCAGCAGGATGGTGTCGCATAGACCATGGAGGCTTGAGTTCCCAATCAGGTTTACCATTAGTTCACATTATTTCCTTGATCATTCGTAGTTTTATTTTTCAGTAAAGAGCTATAATTCAGCAAGCAAGGTAGCTGAGACAGCTTAGACATTTGAGGCTGTGGGGGTTGTAGCAAAGAAGCAGCACACTAAAAGCAACGGGATCTAATGCATACTCTCTTAAGCACTGGGCAAGAATAGAATGGTCCTTTTCATCACTCAGCCTACTAACTGACCTCAGTTAGAAAAACTGCAAGATGTAAAACAAAGAAGGAAATAGACACACAGGCAGACTCTTTAATGTTTAAAAGTGCTATAAGGAGTATAGCCAAATTTATCAATATCCAGCCTTTAGAGAGACGTATGCAAAAGCACACCACCAAGAAAGCATTTGTGCATAAGGCTGAAAAAGCAGAAATGCAAAACAGAGAAAAGTGGATAGGCAAAGCTGCCTCTGGGGGGAACTTTCAAGGCTAAGAGGGATGTGAGGAGGGATGAAGGTTCTGGCCATATGGAATCTCATGCCCTGGGCAACACCCTCAAACTGCTAATTAGAGAATATGGGTCTTCAACAACTAACTTGAGTCTATTCCTAATGCTTTGGGCTCCCATCTCCCTCCACTACTCACTGTCCTCCAATGGCTCATGCTTTACAACACACAAAGCCCTCTCCCCCCCCCCCCCGGTTTCTAACACCTGTCAGAATCAGATAGATAGTTTGGTTAACTCATATAATGGATATATCAAACACAGTGAAGATGCACATTTCCAAACTTCTCCAATAATTCTAATAAGTCATAACTTCAAAGCTCTGTGGAAAAGTAGCAAAAAATTAGATGACTTACACTTGCCTGGCAAGTGCAGAAATTACTTACAATGCCAGTTAACACTTCTATGCTATTGTTCCTTCTATGTGCATCACTTCTAAAATCAACCTTTGCCTTAATGAAGAAACCAATAGGCTCATCTGCTCTCTCCTTTTATCAAAATCCATCCTCAGTAAACACAACAGAAATATGACAATTAAAGTAGTATACTGTATTTTTTCATAACAGTGGTTGAATTCCAAGCATCTTTGTCTCTATGAAATGGCAAACTACATTGAGTGTTTTTAATTTTGTTGAGGTAGATCTCCTACTTAAAGGGATTTCTGTTCTCTGAACAAATGCACATTTATGAAGTTGATAACAGTTGTCTTTAGGGTACCATTTGCAAGTAAATAAATGGAAATAGAAAACACTACAGTGAGTGAGGTAACCTAGACCAAGACAGGCAAATTTTGCATTCTCTCATATTTGCTCCAACAGTGAGGTTTGAATATATAACCTAAGGTAACTGCAGATACTAGGAAAGTAAAAAGGAACCAGTGAGGTGGGAGAAAAGGAGCTCTAGAAAGCAGAACAGGATACATGTGCTGCTAAAGAAGAAATGGGAAACCTATCAGGTCTCTTCAGGACTAGCTGTAATGTCCTCTTCTGTGGCCTAGCAAGGCTGCTTCTCCCTTGGGGGGGGGCGGGGTGTCGAAGAGCCAGCCATTGAGTTCATGTCTGAAATAATCCCTGTTCCCCTTACTGGGGTACCCACTTGGATATTGAGCTACCATTTGCTACATTCAAGCAGGGGTTCTAGGTTAAATCCATACATGGTCCCTGGTTGGAGAAACAGTCTCATAAAAGACCCCTGTGCCCTGATATATTAGGTCCTTGTGGAGCTCCTGTCCTCTCCAGGTCATACTAACTCCCCCTTCTTTCATATGATTCCCTGCACTCTGCCAAAGGGTTGGTTGTGTGTCTTAATATTTGCTTTGATACACGACCAGGTAGAGTCTTTCAGAAGCCCTCTGTAGTAGGTTCCTGTCCTGCTACTTTTTTTCTCCTACATCCAATGTCCATCCCATTTGTCTTTCTAAGTAAGGATTGATCATCTTACCCCGGGTCCTCATTCTTGTTTATCTTCTTTAGGTGTATAGATTTCTGTATGTTTATCTAATAACGTGGGAAAGTCAGGGGAGTCCAGAAGACCTCCAAAACAATAGATACTATTACCATTATCCTTGGTTACCCACCATAAATTGAAGTTCATACCCTATTGCTGAAGACACCTCATATTTCAAATGCAGGATTTAAAGGAATACAGCTTGAAATGACCTGGAATCCTTCTCTTGGAGGACTACTTTTCATAGTATCCAAAGATAGTATCCAAAGACACTATGAAAGCTAACAAGAGAGAAAAAACAATAGTGCCACTTATACCTGGGGTAGGGGAGGGAGAAGCAACAATCATCTAAGTCCACTCATTAGGAAGGAATTCTCAGATACTTTAAAACTAGTCCACTTCCTGTAACTGATAGTGCCATCAACTCCAAGAGAACCTATTATTGCCATTTCAATAAACCTGTAAAATTTCTAACTGCATTCTAAACACCTATCCTGACAGATTAGTGTATCTCTCATTCCACACCAAAGAAGCTTTTGTAGCAGCAGCAGACCAGTACAAAAAACAAGTGGTCAAAATTCAGATAACAATTCACTGTAGGATGCCCAGTCCCAAGATACAAGTGACAATACAACCCCTATAAGAAACATTGTGGAAAAGAGAATGGAAAGACTATAAAAGCCAGATCATTGGCTGTGGGATAGTGTCTTCTTCTTATGAAAAGGGAGCTGCACCTATGTAATCTCAACAACATAGTGACCTAAACAAGATCTGAATAAATGATAAGACCAGTTGACATGCAAACTTGGATGGCTTCTTCTCAAATTCATGACTCTGCATTCATTAATTATTATTGTCGCCTACATATATGCATACACTTATAACTTTCTGTGTCATTTTAGTGTTACTCATATGCGTGAATATATAGAGAAAACTCTATCCAGGAGGCTCATCCCTTAGAGCAAAGTGATTTTATCATTTTCAGGAGAAATTAACTGTAGCTCTTCTTCTATGGGTTAGGTCTTATAAGATTTGATTTATCCCATCCATCTTGGCATGAGAGTACTCAAAGAGTTGAAAGGTGAAAGAGGACAGAAAATGACATAAATACAGTATTCATATATAAAATTCTCAAAAAACAAAATATGTATAAACATCAACTGATAAATGCTGACTAGCTCAATATAAATTTGGGGAAACTACTGAAGTGATATTTGTCCTCCACTGATTTTAAACAGTACAGTAGTCATGAAGGATGAAGACATAAAAGAAAGGTTGATTCCAAATACAGTTGACAAATAGTTTGAAATATTATTGAGTACAATGCTTGTCAGAAGCCAAATTCAAGAAAATGGAATTGAAACTGAATGAATCATCAAATTTGTTTTCCAAAAATCAAATGTACAAGTATAACAAGAACTGACATAAAAATTTTAGAAGTGTCTGTTCACAACAGATTCAGCTGAGCCAGTAGTATTGTTCCCCCTTAGAACTTCAAATATAACTTTAAGAGATACATACTATATTAATCACTTCAAAACTAATTATTTACTTAGACAACTAATTCAGAAGTTCCTATACCAGAAAACAATGGGACACTATCTTTCAAAGAAATTCTGGGTGATTAGAATGATATATTAAGAGAGGGATTATAGGCCCAGGATCTCAATGAAAAATTCAGGGGAGTGCCTTTGGGGTTATCAGTGACTTGGGGGAACTATCAGCATGCAATTGGCAGAACACACAAATACCATACAGAAGTGCTGTTTGAATAAAGGCATGAGTCAGACCCCACCCAATATAAAACCATAACAAAATAATAAATAATGATGATAGAGAAATTTAGTATCTGAAGGTAGATAATACAGAGGTAGAGGCTGATTTTGGGAATTTACCAGATATTAATTCATTCTTTTATATGATTAAAGCACACATTGATATCATAGGGCATTTATGGAAATCAAACAAAATAATAAAAATGAAGGCAATTCTTTTACTTTAACACTCCATAGTAATCCAGTAAACACTAGTTCCTAGTATACTAAAGCAAGGTATCATAGCAGTTCTTCATGAGAATTGTAGTTATATTATTGTCCATCAAGAAGTGAAAAAGAGCCTCTGCCACATATTCCTATGACTATGATGCTCTACATAGATGCTTGAGGCCACGCAACCAAATATGATATTCTGAAACTGTAAGCTAATATAATCTCTAGCTGGAGATGAATGTAATCAAAACTCATTGTGGCATGTATGTAATTCTCAAAGAATAGGTAAAAAGAACTTTATTTAAGAAGAAAAAGAGAATATACAGTTTGGATTCTGGATTAAGGTTACTTGTATTTACTGTAAAAGATACAACATTTAAGGTAGTTAGAAGAATTGATTCACAAGGCATGCAGTCTAGATTTAAATATTAGCTCTTAAATACTACAATGATCTTGAACAAGTCGCTTAATCTTAGTTCCTTAATTTCTACCTCTGTTCAATGAGATGTTGTAGAAATAAAGTAATACTGTAAATCATGCTTGCAAAACTGAATACCATACAGTGAGTATTAGAAAACGTATCCAAGTTATCTACTGTGAGTTTTGTAACTTTTGACAGGCTCATTGTCATAGATTCAAATTCTACGTATGTAAAATGAGGATAGAAATACTTCTATGTGAATTAAGAAAGATCCCTTATGTAAAGATTTTGGAGTAGCACTTCCATGACATATCTCAAAGCTTCACCTGTGAGGGGCACGGAGGGCAGTAAGCAAACCAATTCCTCCATCAGCCTTATTAAAAGATAGACAGCTTGTTTTAGAAGGGAAGGAATTCAGAGAAACCTAGTAAAACACACAAACATTCAGAACAAGACTCTGAAATGAATCTCTTCCACTTTGGTTCGAGAATTTGGTCATAATTTTTTTCCTTTGGTCAGTATAAATCCAGAAGAAACAGAAACTGCAAACATGACTTTAGAATTTCTTGGTTTTATTTATTTTAATCTGTTTTCCACTAAAAGGTATAAATGATTTTTGACATTTTATATCATATTCTTCACAGGGTGAAACTGCCTTTCCAAGAAGCCACCTCATGCTTATCCCTTGTAGTCTCATCCAATCCTGCCATAATGCCACCTGCTTGCACCAGGCAGTTTTCAGAGATGATTCCCAATGATCCATGATCCCTGACTCTTCTTAGTGAATTATTCTAAGGCTCCTATAGCAGGTTGTTTCTACTGAGCAGAATATCACAAAATCATGTTCTAACTAGGTTGATTACAAAAGTCTGTGACATCTATTTTTGATAGCACTGTCCTTGGCTCTCTCATAGAAGTCAGCTGACATATTGTGAGCTGTCCTATAGCAGGCCTATGGTAATTGTCAGGCAACCAAGAGCTGCTAATAGAATAGTCACATGAATAAATTTAGAAGCAGGTGTTTCATGAGCAGTTCTTTCCATAGTAGAACTTGGTAGAGGCCCTGTGCTAGAGGATCCAGCTAAACTGTGCTCATATTCTTTGCACATAATGAGTAAACAAATATTCTTATTGTCACTTTTGTTATTTTGTTATTGCAATTTGTTATGCAATGATAGGTAAATAATACAGAATTATACACATACTATACCTGTATTTCAGTCAAATGTTGCTGCTTATGATATTGCTAATACTGCTATGAACATTAATTGCTAACATTTGTTGAGCCATTTGATTTTTCCAGGCACTGTGAAAAGCACATTGCACATAAGGTCTTTTCAAATTCTCCCAGAAATCATATAAGGTATGTATTATCATTATCACACATGTACATACAATTTGCAGCTCACAAAACTGAGGCACTAAAAGTGAGACACCAATAGCTTGTGCCTGATCAAAGTGCCAGCAAATAAAAGAGGCAGAATTCTGACTCAAATGATTTGACTCTAAGGTTTATAATACATATTCAGATACAGGATTGAGTTTCTTTTCTTTTCTTTTTTCTTTTCTTTTCTGTTCTGCTCTTTTCTCTTTCTTTCTTTTTCTTTTCTTCCTTCCTTCCTATCTATCTTTCTTTCTTTCTTTCTTTCTTTCTTTCTTTCTTTCTTTCTTTCTTTCTTTCTTTCTTATTGACATTCTTGCTTAAGTTTTTGACACAGAATCTCACTATATAGAGCTGAATGGCCTGAAACTTGCTACATAGACTAGGCTAACCTCCAGCCTTTCTTTATGTCCCAATCAATGCTAGTAAAGGTATATGCCATCATGCCCCCAGAAAGGTGGGGGGAGGGGGAGGAGACAAGGGAAGGGGCTGCAGTGGAGATACAAATTAAATAAATTGTAATAAATAAATAAATAGAATTTTAAAAAAATTATAAAAAAGAATAGTTAAATATGTTCTTTCCTTCTACTTTGAAATAATATATACTTTACAACTTCAAAGCAAAAATTCAAGTTTTTTGTTTTAACAGTTTTTAATATTAATCACATAACTGTACAAAAACACATTATTAAAATTTCAATAAGTAATTATTATAATTTGAATGATATGTATCTAGAAATAAGGGGTCAGCCCAGAAATAGAATAAGGAAAATATTTATATCAGAAAACAAAAAAAAATGTGCCTGAAGATTTATACATGAAATAATTACACATGAATGAATATTACATTTTAACTGTTTTTTTTGTTCTCATGCTCCTAAATCCAAAGTAATTATTTAGTATATAAAGAGGACAATTGGTGGGATCATAACCTGTTGTATTCAGCATAGCTATTTTTAGAAGTAATTTATTACAACACCAAGTATGAATCATATGAAATAACAAAAGGATAATAATCAAGTTTTGAAAAATCATATTCTCTAGAGATCTAAATCAGAATATACTGTTGCAATGAAAAAAGGGCTACAGGTTCCTGTCTTGTGCCTTTTTTCTTTCATGTTCCATAGAGTGAGGAGGCTCATACATATGCATGTGGTCATTCTACCCAGAAGTCTACATTCCAACTGTGTGAACTTATAGGAATGTATTTAGCAAATAAAATATAAGATATAGTATATTTAGCAAATAAAATATAAGATATAATATACTGTATCTGACAAGTAAAAGGTAGATTCTCATTTCACAAAATGCCTTTCAGACCAAGGGGTCTACAGTAACAGCGCAATGTTCCTCTTGATGAGAAAAAAAAATGACCACTTTTTCTATGGTTCTCCATTATGGTCAACTAAGCAGGCATGAACTGACCAGTGACCAGTTAATCAGATGATAATGATGACGTCTGTATCTAAAGTACAAACAAGAGTAAGTCTAACACTGACTTCCACAGACTGCATTAATCTGTGGGTTTTCTTAATTAAAACATACATTGTAAGCCACTGGTAACAATTTCTGAGGCCTAAAAGGAGACAGGCTCCAAGAAATTTAAGGAGCTTTGTTTTGAGGTTGGATTTTAACCCTGCTGACATGCTTTTTATTACATCATTGTCCTTGGACAGCTTTAAATTGCCCATTCCCCTATATAACCTAAACACTTTTCTCCTTTTCTGACTTCTGTCACTAGACAACATAACTATACTAGCAAAGAACAACAAAGCAAAGTAAAATCATGGATACTGATGGCATGTTAGCTAGAGGGGAAAATTTAGTGCTACTGATTTTAGGCATCAAAGTAAGCCACCACAACAACCACATACATAAACATGAAAATTTTCTAAGGACCACCTAGAGCAGGAAGGGAAAAGTAAATCAAGATCTTCAATGAATCCACAAGTCTATCTTCCTGATTTAAAGTTGGTGCAGATACACTGGCACAAAGGCCTATGTACCAGGTTATATTTATCTGCATAATCTCTCCTCCTGTCGTTATCTTTATTTACATGCATGATTTCTTCCTCTGAATTATCACTTAACATTGTCAGAAATCGTGAACAGAGGAAACTATACACATGTTTGTGTGTGCATTCAACAAATAAATCAGAAACACTAATCGAGGCAAAGTCTTAAAACAAAATGAGGGAGCATGTCAAGACACCCAACATCACCAAATATATCACACTAAGAGATGAGATCAATTTTGCTCAACAATCTTCTTATAGATACAGATTTATTAAGCTTAGTAGATGTAAGTAAGTAAAGCACAAATAGAATGGGGAGCATCTTCCTCTATTGCTTAAGGTGTTAAATTTATAATTTGTTTGTCTATAGAAAAGAGGGTAAAGCCTGAGAGGCCACTAGTCATCCTTTTAAATTCATAGAAAACGCAGAGACAATAAAAAGTTAAGTGAAAGACATGTATCTCTGTACTGAAATTACTTCCATCTATCAGGGAGATGACATACAAGCCAGTCAAATGGACAGAGAGGATCAAAATGTGTCTTAAAGTGGTTGATACAGGCTTGACATCCGAGCTTGACATCTCTAGAAGATAAAAATAATTTCCCTGGGAGACAGAAAATAAATTGGACATTTGAGGTGATTACAAACTCAAACAATAATAATAAAATATATTTCTGCATTCGCAGGCAAATGGTGGGACCTGGAAACGATCATCCTGAGTGAGGTATCCCAAAAGCAGAAAGAAACATATGGTATATACTCACTTATATAAACCTATAGGCTAGGAAGGTCAAGCTGAAATCTACACACCTAGAGAGGATATACAGGAAGGAGGACCCAGGTTGGTATG
>CM053742.1:97027016-97042491 GCA_028658305.1 Pachyuromys duprasi
GGCTAGGCCTGGGATGCAAAGTACCTAACCTGTGATTGATATAAAAATAAATATATATATATATATATGTGTGTGTGTGTGTATATATATATATATATATATATATCTGCCAAAAATGGCCAGAGTCATGCTGCTTAAAAAATAACTTGAATAATGTATTCCTCTTTATTAGAAACTCACATACCAATATTAAACTAGGTGATTTTTTTATGAGCATTATTCTCTTTAATCTCCATATTGGCCCAGGAAACCCCAATCATCTCATTTTTTAGAAAAAAAGAAAAAAGAAAATCCCAAGAGACTAAATACATTGGTCAGGAGCACAGAGCTTCTAGTGGAATTCAGATAGCTCTTAATAGCACTCATTCACTTGGGATGTGGAGGATATAACTCTAGAGGGTATTCAGGGAATCTGCACAAGAGAAGTGTGCCTGTGAACACTGCCCAGTGCCAGCAACCGCTTTATGCCTGCACTGCACCCATGCCCCACATTCCAGGCAGGTACATTCTCTAGCACCCTGTCCTTCAAGGCACACTTCCCCGCACAGGCACATTCTCACCTGCATTTATCCTTCTGTGCCCATGGATCTTCCTCCCTTAGGTATAGCTGAAGCATCAACGCAAACTCTCAAACCACCAGACCTTTCTCATCTTCCTGAAGAATACTCCAACACACCAGAGAAAGATGGACCCAGTCTGAACTACAGAATCCAGAAACAAACAGAGAAGGTTACAGATAACAATTGGCCAGAGGTAAGCATAAGAAAACATCCAACAAAAACCAGAACATTATGGCTTCACCAGCAACCTCCAGTATCAGTGGAAACACAGAAAAAATTGATTTTAAAGCTATGAGTATCCAGTTATTAGAGGCCTATAAAGAGGAAATGAACAAATCTTTCAAAGAAATAGCCACACAAAGGCAGGCAAATAAAGAGGATCTGAAAAAAGCTCTCAAATAAATATAGGCAAATATAGCCAAATAAATAGAGGCATGAGTAAAGGCACAATTAGTAGCATATAGAGAGGAAACGAATAAAAAAAAATGGAGACCATCATACAGAGACAGGAATACACATTCAAACAGACGAAGGAAATGGTGCAAGGCATGAAAAACAAATTTGAATCAATTAAGAAAACACAGAGACAACCCTGGAATTGGAGCACTTAGAGAAAAGATCAGGAACAATAAAGGTAAGCATCACTAACAGAATACAAGAGATGGAAGAGAATCTCCAGTGCTGAAGATACACTTGCAGAAATTGATACTTCTCTCAAAGAAAAGGTAAAATCAGAAAAGTCCCAAACAAAAAACTGCATGGTATTGTCATAGAAACAGAATGGTGGATTTTTGGAACTGAATAGAAGACCCAGAAATAAATCCACACACCTTCAGATACCGATACTTGACAAAGAAGCCAAAACCTTTCAATGGAAAAAAGACAGCATCTTCAACAAATGGTGATGGACCAATTGGATGTGTACATGCATAAAAATGAAAATAGATCCATATTTATCACCCTTCACAAAACTAAGGTCCAACTGGATGAAAGACCTCAACATAAAACTAGACACATTAAATCGGTTAGAAAAAAAAGTAAGGAAGAGCCTTGAACTCATTTAAACAGGAGACAACTTCCTGAAGAGAACACCAACAGCACAGGCTCTAAGATCAACCATCAATAAATGGGACCTCATGAAACTTAAAAGCTTCTGTAAAGCTAAAGAGGCTGTCATCAGAACAAAACAATAGCCTACAGACTGGAAAAAGGATCTTCATCGACCCTATATCTGACAGAGCGCTAATATGCAGAATATATAAAGAACTCAAGAAGTTAAAGAGCAACAAATAAAGTAATCCAATTAAAAAACATGGGGTACAAAGCCAAACAGAGAATTCTCTGTAGAATTACATAGAATGACAGAGTAACACTTAAAGAAATGCTCAATGTCCTTAGCCATTAGGGAGATGCATATAAAAAGGACAGTGAGATTTTACCTTACCCGCATCAGAATGGCTAAGATCAAAAAGTCATGTGACAACACATGCTGGAGAGGTTGTGGAGAAAGGGGAACCATCCTCCATTGCTGGTGGGATTGTAAACTTGTACAACCGCTTTGGAAATCAATCTGGGGGATTTCTCAAACAATTAGGAATAGTACTTCCTCAAGATCCAGCTATACCACTCCTAGGCATATTTCAAAAATATGCTGAAGTACAAAACAATGACATTGGTTCACACACGTGTGTAGCAGCTTTATTTGTAATAGGCAGAATCTGGAAACAACCCAGATGTCCCTCAACAATGGAGGAAAAGATAAAAATATTTTGGTCCATTTACACAATGGAATACTACTCAACAATTAAAAACAAGGAAATGATGAAATTTGCAGGCAAATGGTGGGATTTAGAAAAGATCATCCTGAATGAGGTGTCCCAGAAGCAGAAATACACCCATGGTATATACTCATTTATAAGTGAATACTAGACCTAAAATATAGGATATACATACTAAAATCTGTACACCTAAAAAAGCTGAACAAGATGGTGGATCCTGGGTAAGATGATCAATTCTCACTTAGAAAGACTAACAAGATGGACATTGGAAGAAGGAGAAACCAAGTAACAGGACAAGAGCCTACCACAGAGGGCCTCTGAAATACTCTACGCAGAAGGGTATCAAAGCAGGTGCTGAGATTCAAAACCAAACTTTGTGCAGAGTGCAGGGAATCATATGAAAGAAAGGGGAGTCGGTACTACCCGGAAAGGACAGGAGCTCCACAAGCAGAGCCACAGATCTTAAATATCTGGGCACAGGGGTACTTTCTGAGACTGATACTCCAAACAACTACCAAGGTCCATTCATGGATATAAACTAGAACCCCTGCTCAGATTTAGCCCTTTGGCAGCTCAGTATCCTGGTTGGTTCTCTAGTAAGGGGAACAGGGACTGTCTCTGATGTGAACTCAGTGGCTTTGAGCATGCCCTCTGAGGGAGCTTAGCTTTGCCAGGCCACAGAGAAGGATACTATAGACTGTCATGATGAGACCTGATAAGCTAGGGTCAAATTTAAGGAGAGGAGGATCTTGCCTATCAATGGACTTGTAGAGGGGCATGGGACAAGATGAGGGAGGAATGGTGGGATTGGGAGGAAATGAGGGTGATGGTTATAGTTGGGATGCAAAGCAAATAAAATGTATTTAATCTAAAAATTAAAAATTTAATCAACAACGAAAAAACTTTCAAGTTTATGGTATTAACGAGATATGTGGACAAAATGAGCAAATAGAATAGTTTTGTGTTTCTGTATCTTCTTATAAATAAAGAAGAGAAAAACACAGAGGCATGTAGTCTTTTATACTTATAATTTATTACAATTTATTCAATTTTTGTCCTGGCTGTGTCCCCCTCCCTTGTCTCCTGCCAACCCCCTCCCTCTCTATTCTCCCCCTATGTCTCTCCCTATGTCCACTGATGGTGTAAGTCCTACTCCCCTTCTATCTGACCCTAGCCTCTCAAGTCTCATCAGGACTGGCTACATTTTCTTCCTCTATGGCCTGGCAAGGCTCCAACCCCCAGGGGAAGGTGATAAGAGAGCCTGCCACTGAGTTCATGGCAGAAACATCCCCAACACCTTTACTAGGTAACCCACTATGGACTACATCTGAGCAGGGGTTTTAGGTCAACTGAGGAATGGATACAGAAATTGTACTATATTTACACCATGGAGTACCACTCAGCTATTGAAAACAAGGAAATCATGACATTTGTAGGCAAATGGCGGGAACTAGAAAAGATAATTTTGAATGATGTAACCTAGAACCAGAAAGACGTATATGGTATATGCTCACTCATAAGTGGATATTAGCCACATAATATAGGATAAATATATTAAAACCTATACTCTTAAAGAAGCTAAAAAACAAGGAAGACTCTAGGGAAGGTCAATCCTCATTCAGAAGAACAAATGGGATAGACATCAGAAGCAGGAGAAGACAGGGAACAGGAGAGGAGCCTACCACAGGTGGCGTCTGAAAGACTCTACTGATCAAGGTATGGAAGCAGAGGCTGAGACTCATACCCAAACTTTGGGCAGAGTGCAGAGAATCGTATGAAAGAAGGGGAAGATAGAAAGACCTGGAGGGGACAGGAGCTCTAAAAGAAGCCAAACAGAGCAATAAACCTGAGACCTGGGGCCCTGAAGAGAATGATACCCCAACCAAAGAAAACGTTGTGAGAGGCATGTATTTCAACTTGGATTGTCATCCTGAAGTTTCTGAGCTTAAATCAAATGCTGATCTTAAAACACACATACTCAAACTTTTATGTGAAGAGATTATTTATCTGTATTTCTTTTTTAATTTTTATTAATTATACTTTATTCACTTTGTATCCTCCTTATAGCACCCTCCCTCTTCCCTTCCCAAGCCCTCCTCTCCTCCCCCTTCTCCATGCATGCCCCTCCCAAAGTCCACTGATAGGGGAGGTCTTCTTTTGCTTCCTTCTGATCCTAGTCTCTTCAGTCTCATCTGGAGTGGCTGAGTTGTCTTCCTCTGTGGCCAGGTAAGGCTGCTCTCCCTTCAGGGGGAGGTAATCAAAGAGCAGGCCAATCAGTTCATGTCAGAGGCAGTCCCTGTTCTCATTACTATGGAACCCACTAGGACACTGAACTGCCATGGGTTACATCTGTGTAGGGGTTCTAGGTTATCTCCATGCATGGTACTTGGTTGGAGTATCAGTCTCAGAAAAAAAAAATCTGTGTTCAGATTTTTCTGGTTCTGTTGCTTTCCTTGTGGAGTTCCTGTCCTCTCCAGATCTCACTATTTCCCACTTCTTTCATAAGATTCCTGGCACTCTGCCCAACAGTTGGCCATAAGCCTGAGCATTTACTTTAATAGTCTACAGGCTAGAGTCTTTTAGAGGCCCTCTGTGGCAGGCTCCTAACTTGTTCCCTGTTTTCTCCCTCTTCTGATATCCATTCTTTTGCCTTTCTGGATGGGAATTGGGCACTTTAGCCAGAGTCCTCCCTTTTGATTAGTTTCTTTAGGTGTAAAGATTTTAGTAGGTTTATCCTATATTATGTTTATATAAGTGAGTATATACCGTGTGTGTCTTTATGCTTCTAGGATGAGTCACTCAGGATGATCTTTTCCAGTTCCCACCATTTCATGATTTCCTTTTTTTATTGCTGAGTAATATCCCTTGTGTAGATGTAACACAATTTCTGTATCCATTCTTCAGCTGAGTGACATATGTGTTGTTTTCAGCTTCTGGCTGTTACAAACAAAGCTGATAAAACATGGTTGAGCAAATGTCTTTATTGTGTACTTGAGCCTCTTTTGGATATATGCTTAGGAGTGGTATAGCTGGATCTTGAGGAAGTGCTTTTCCTAGTTGTCTGAGGAAGCACCAGATTGAATTCCAGAGTGGTTGTACAAGTTTATATTCCCACCAGCAGTAGAGGAGGGTTCCTGTTTCTCCACAACCTCTCCAGCATGTGTTGTTACTTGGGAAGTTAAAATGCAACAAATCAAATAATCCAAATTAAAAATTGGGGAACAGAGCTAAACAGAGAATTCTCAATAGAGGAATATTGAATGGCAGAGAAACACTTAAAGAAATGCTCAAAGTCATTAGCCAACAGGGAAATGCAAATCAAAATGACCCTGAGATTTCACATTATGCCCATCAGAATGGCCAAGATCAAAAACTCAAGTTTATCTACATTTCTAAATGAAAATTTTTTTTCTAATTTATTTCTATCAGTAAGCCTAACGAATGCACAGAACTATTAAAGAGTAAACCACTGAGTAAAGTATATGGAAACCGGAAACCACTGGATTAATATAGTTTAAGAGCCTATTACAGAGGGCCTCTGAAAGACTCTACCCAATAGTTTATCAAAGCAGGTGCTGAGACAAATAGCCAAGCTTTGTGCAGAGTGCAGGGAATCTTATGAAAGAAGCAGGTGATAGAAAGAGCTGGACAGGACAGGAGCTCCACAAGGAAAGCAACAGAACCAAGAAATCTGGGCCCAGGGGTCTTGTCTGAGACTTATACTCTAACCAAGGACCATGCATGGAGACAACTTAGAACTCCTGTTCAAATGTAGCCCATGGCAGCTCATTATCCAAGTGAGTTCCCTAGTAATGGGAACAGGGACTGTCTCTGATATGAACTCAGTGGCTGGCTCTTTGATCACCTCCCCCTGAGGGGGGAGCAGTCCTACCAGGCCACAGAAAAGGACAATGCAGCCAGTCCTGATGAGAGCTGATAAGCTAGGGTCAGATGGAAGGGTAAGAGGACCTCTCCCATCAGTGGACTTGGATAGGGGCATGGGAGAAGATGAGGGAGGAAAGGTGTGATTGGAAGAGAATGAGGGAGGGACTACAGCAGGGATACACAGTGAACATATGGTAATTAATATAAAAAATTAAAATTAAAAAAAGAAACTCTGATACCCTGCAAAAGACCTTGTTTGTGATTGTGATACAACTTCCTGGTCAGTTCATATCAACATGGCTGACCATAATTGGTGGCCTTATACAAGATTAAAAATTCTAAACACAAAAAATATATAATGAGGACAGGAGGGAAGGCTCAGGGTTAACGAATGCATACTGTTCTTTCAAATGATCTGAGTTTTATTTCCAGCACCCGTATATGATAGATTGTAACCACCTATAACTCCAGCTACAAGGAAACCAACACCTTCTTCTGAATGCTACAGCCACTTAAACTTATGTGTACATAAACGTGCACACACAATTAAAATATTAAAAGTAAAATAATAGCATAGGCTTGAAACCAAACAAATATAATTGATTCTAATTTTTCTCAGTTTCTGTATTTGCTAGTCTACCTACTTCCAAAGATTTAATTGTAATAACCCCAAGAAAAGCAGTGTTTTCACAGTCAATCACATCTGCGCATATATAGTCAGAGTAACAAGCAGAAACAAGTCACTGGTACGAACACCCTCAGATGCCATGGGTGAAAACGACACACTACAAGCAATGTTCCTTTTTTTTTTGTATAGTTGGTGCCACAGTTTTCAGTTTTGTGGGTTTTTAAAAAATAATTTCCGTATTTTAAATAGCCCTCAAAGTATAGTGTTTAAGTGCAGTCTACTATTTCTAAATGCAAAATGCTAGCCTTGTGGACAAAATATGTTCAGAAAATCTTTACTGGGGCATGTAAGTAGCTACTGGCTATGAGTACACTGTTAATGAATCCACAAAATATGTTAAATGGGGTGTCCTTCAGCACAAGCACACACACACACAAAATAATATATTGATAGGTTAAACAACTGGGTTGTAGAAAAACAACCTAATTCAACTGTTTTAGAAACTGGAGTATATTACTACTGTAAATAATGAGAGACTGTTGTATGTATGTGGATAATCTTCTTATCCTGTCTATGGGAAAGAACATTTGTGTTCAATTAACTATCATCTCACTTTGACCCCCTGGAACTAGGAGTACATATCTGTGGGCATTTCAATCAGCATCTGAAGAGACAGAATAAGAAGTGTGTAAGAAAGACAAAGGTCTCAAATTCATTCACAATATATACTGTTCATAATTCTGAAAATCTATGGAAACAAGATGTCAGAAAACCAAACCCTTCTTCAGCATTATCAGTTTGAACCAAGCAGCCAACATTTCTCCCAAGGATGATACTATCTTTCAGTGAAACTTTTCTTTCTTCCTGCCCATGCTCCATGTTAGAGTAGGCTCCTTATTAACAAGCAACAATTTTCAATGATTTCTACTTCTATTGAGAACTAAACTTTTCAGTAAAGGGGCCTTTCAGTGTAGAGTAAGGTACACAGACAGAGTGTGCGATTCATTTCTTTTGACAGGGCATTTTGCTATGGCAGACCAAGCTCAGCCATGGTAAATAATCTATTTCAGGAAGTCTGAAAGGAACCTGACAGAGCAGACACACTGGGTCTTAGGCACCTTCCTCTCTGAAAAAGAAACTACTAAGACTTAGGGATTAAAGAAATGCTCTCTGCTGATTAACTCAGCAAAATAACCACCATAGCAGGTAAGGCAAAAGCTCCTTCCACTATTGGTGGGACACAGCATACCTGACAAGATGTCCAGGTAAGAGAAATTAGCCACCAAGCTTTTGAAAACTTCAGATTACATTGCTTGCCACAAAACATGCCACTCACCACTAAGAAAGGAGTTTCTTTTAAAAAATGGAAGTTTGGGGTTGTCTGGTTTTTGTTTGTTAGTAGGTTGGTTTTGTTTTGTTTTGTTTTTTAAGATCACTTGACTAAAGGTACTAAAACACTTGGAATAAAACCTCAAGTCAAAGTTGTCAAAGGCATCAGAATAAAGCACTATAAACACATGCATAAATTTGCTGCACTTCTCCAAACCAGACTATATTGCCACCTACTGAAAAAGAATGCCCTTTCCTTTGGCCTTGTCTATACTGAATGCTTCCTGAATATTCATTCTGAGAAATGTGACCAGTCTTTTCCCATTTTCAGGGTACTTTGGCAGAACAACAGCCAACCTCCACAGAGAGCTAGCAGCACCATCTTCTCTAACACCCACCCACCAGAAGAAACTGGAAGCCAACACCATTAAATACTGACTCATTTGTTCTGTGACAGAAGTTTGGGAAAGCAAAACCCAAATGAAAGTAAGGAGATACACACCACACAAAAACAGTTGAATCACAAGGCAACCACAGGGAAGAAACTACTGACAAGTGTTTGAAGCAAGGCACCCATAAGCATGAATCACGCAACATAACAGCTGGGTACCAAATGATTTGTAAATCCAGAAGGTTCAGAAATAGCTTTGCAGGAACAACCCATATGATATGCAGTTCTGAGCCCAAATACCACGGACAGAAGCAACTCCAAAGCAGGACTGTCCATGGGATTAATGCCTTTCAAAACTGTTACATGTCATCAAGTGTCCATAAATAATACACTAGCTTTCAAGGTTGAAATACCAATTTCCCTGGAGCAGAGATTGAAGAGAAAAGCTAGGTACTCTGATTGAAAATGTAATATTCCATTTGCTAGGCAGGTGTTTTAGAAAAATCGACTCAAAGGATTTTGAAAAATGATGACAAAATGTTGGGTGGGTAGGAAGAGGGGGTAGATCTGGGAGGAGGTGGAGGATGAAATGGTAAATATGATCTAAATACATTTTATGAAATCCTCAAAAATTAACTTAAAAATAATGCTGGTAAAGAATATTTATCTTTTAAAGATAGAGACAGGAGGCTGCTACAGATGACAAAGCTGAAAAGACTGCAGCTAAATCCAGCTATATACTCAGGTAGTGTGGGAAGTGACCTACATGATACATCTTGGTGGGCACTTACTACTTCGAAACTCTTTGAGATCCCTTCCATCTGTCACAGCAAATTATCCTAAAATTTCAGCAACCCAAGCAGATTTTGGTTTCAGATGCAGACCTTTCTGAAGGGTAAATAATACCATAATCATATATAAAAATTATTTACCTTCGTAATCACGTTTGGATCAAGAACATTATAAAAAGTTGGTAAATTACAGGTTACTTCTTCCTGAGAAGAGTCTAGAAAGGCAACATCAGCAACTGGGTAGAAGTGAGGGCTTAGAAATTGGAAGAATATGAAAATAGTGGATGTAGAAGAATGAAAAATAAGGCAATCGAAACTCTATCAAGACAAAATTCAATGAAATGAAATTTTCTTAGTTCAGCTAATATTATAGAGGATATTAATAATACATCACTGTGTTAGTAATGTCATGTAGCAAGTAGCTGGCAGAGAACGTAAGAAAAGAAATAAAACTCCATTGCCAGTTGGACTATTTGGAGAATATTTCACCTCAATCTGTGGGCTGTGCCCCCCTTGGGGTTGAATGATCCTTTTACAGGGGTCACATATCAAATGTCCTGCATATCAGATTTTTACATTACGAGCCATAACAGTATCAAAATTACTTTATGAAGTAGGAATAAAATAAATTTATGGTTTGGGGGTTACTACAGCATGAGGAATTATAGTAAAGGGTGGCAGCATTAGGAAGGTTGAGAAGCACTGCCTTAAATTATAAGCAAAATTAAGAAATGTGAGTAAAGTGTGTCCCAGATTTGCAGGAAATTATTATGCTAAACCTTACAGTGGATTTTATGAGCCCTTGGGACTGAATTGTGGGAAGAATATGGAAGATTTACAATCTCTAGTCCAGAAATGCCCTTCAATATTTCAAATAGAATTTAATGAATAATTATGGTGTGAGTTTGGATTTTTGCTTCTTTGTCTGTCTGTTAGGTTTATTTTTAATTGATTCACTTTAAATCTTGATCACAGGACAATGGAGCCCGAAAATAAGAGGTTTCAGAGGTGAACAAAATCAATATAGGTACTTGACTGGAGATCATTTTTATGATATTCTGACAATCTAGCTGCATTCTACCCATGTCCTAAAAGCTTAAGAAAGACAAATAGAAGAGTAATAGTTTAAATTGCTTTGTGGATATAATTGTAAAAGAAGATAGTATGCATGTTGTATGCATTTTCTACTAAAAAAGAGAAAAACAAAAGTAAAAAATATTTAAAAGATAATGTATTGATGAAAAGATAGTGAGAATATTCGATCTTGAAAACAAGGTAAATATGAAAACAGTTATAACTACTAAGAACAGTAAAAGTAGAGACAAAAGTAGAGGCATATAAAGAGGGAACAAACAAACAAAAAAACAGAGGCCATAATAGAAAAAACAGCAATCCACATTCAAACAGATGAAGGAAATCGTGCAAGACATGAAAAAAAAAATAGAGTCAATAGAGAAAACCCTGGTCCTGGGGAACTTAAGAAAATATCAGGAAACACAAAGGTAAGCACCACCAACAGATTACAAGGGATAGAAGAGAGAATCTTGGGCACTGAAGATAAATTTGCAGAATTTGGAACATCTCCCAAAGGAAAAGCAAAATCAGAAAAGTTCCAAACACAAAACATCCAAGAAATTAAGAAAGCCATGAAAAGACAAAAAATTCAAGAAATCAAGGATGCCATGAAAAGGATAAATCTAAGAATAATAAGAATAGATGAAAAAAAAAGATTCCAGGCTCCAAGGTCTAGAAAATATTTTCAAGAAAATTATAGAAGAAAATATTCCCAACTTGAAGAAAGAGATGTCAATTAACATACAAGAGGCCTACAGAACACCGAATAGACTACACCAGGCAAGAAACACCTCACATCACCTAATAGCCAAAACACTAAATCTACAGAAAAAGAAAAAAAAATTAAAAGTAGCAAGGGAAAAAAGGCCAAATAACATATGAAGGTAGACCTATCAGAATCACCCCAGACTTCTCAACAGAAACTATGAAAGCTAGAAGGGTCTGGCCAAATATCACACACACTCTAAGTGACTACAGATACCATCCCAGACTATTATGCCCAGCAAATCTTTCAATCAAAACAGAGAAAACAAAATATTCCATGCCAAAACCAAACTTAAACATCATCTATATAGTAACACAACTCTACAGAAAATACTAGAAGGAATACTCTATTCCAAAAAAAAAAATCACCCCAAAACAACACAGAATGTAAATAACTTCACAACAAATAATTAAAATAAAATAAGCATTAAAACACGGGAACACCACTGACTCCACAATTAAAGGAACTAACATTCATTGTTCACTATTATCCATCAATATCAACAGACTCAAAGCTCCAATAAAAAGACACAGACTAAAAGAATGGTTGTAGAAACAGGAACCAACTTTCTGCTGCATCCAAGAAACACACCTCTGCAACAAAGATAAACACTATCTAAGAGTGAAGGGCTAGAAAAAAGGTTTTTCAAGCAATTAGACCCAGAGAAAAAGCTGGGGCAGGTATCCAAATATTTAATAAAATATATTTTCAACCAAAATTAATGAAAAAATATAAGGAGGAGCATTTCATTCTCATCAAAGCAAAAATCATGAGGGTATCACAAACGTGAACATCTATGCCCCAAATACAAGAGGACTTGCATTTGTAAATGAAACATTATTAAAGCTTAAATCACACATCAATCCCAATACTTTAATAGTGGGAGACTTTAACACTCCACTATCACCAAGGAACAGATCATCTAGACAGAAGCTAAAGAGAGAAATAATGACACTTACAGAGGTCCTAAATCAAATGGCCCTAATAGATGTTTAAAGAACTTTTCACCCAAACTCAAAAGAGTATAACTTCTTTTCAGCACCTCATGGAAACTTCTCAAAAATTGACCATATAGTAGGGCACAAAGCAAGCATCAGCAGATATAAGAATATCAAAGTAATTCCTTGCATCCTATCAGACAACAATGACCTAAAACTAGACCTCACAACAATAGAAATAACAAAAAGCCTTCATACACAAAGAAATTAAACAACTCTCTATGCAGTGAGAGCTGAGCTTGGCCAGAAAAGAAATGAAAAAAGAAATTTGAGACTTCCTAAATTTCAATGAATATGAAAACACAATTTGCCAAAACTTATGGGACACAATGAAAGCACTGTTAAGAAGAAAGTTCACAGCACTAAGTGACTCCAGAGAGAAGTTGGAGATATCTCATATAAGCAATTTAACAGCCCAACTAAAAGCCCTAGGGGGAAAAAAGAAGCCGAACACCAAGATGAGTAGATGATTAGAAATAATCAAACACAGAACTGAAATCAATAAATTAGAAATAAAGAAAACAATTCAAAGAATCAAATAAACCAAGAGCTAGTCCTTTGAGAAAACCAACAAGACAGACAACCCCTTAGTCAAACTAACTAAAAAGGCAGAAAGAAACTATCCAAATCAGCAAAATCAGAAAAGGAAAGGGGGGCAAAATGACAGACACTAAAGAAATCCAAACAATCACTAGGTCTTATTACAAAAGCCTATGCAACACAAAATTTGAAAATCTAAATGAAATGGACAATTTTCTTGATAGATTCCATTTACCAAAATTAAATGAAGATCAGGTAAATAGTTTAAATAATCCTGTATCCCCCAAGGGAATAGAAGCAGTCATCAACAGAAAAGAGCTAACTCCAATTCTATTCAAACTATTCCACAAAATAGAAACAGAAGGGTCATTACTAAACTCCTCATTCAATGAAGCCACAGTCACCGTAATACCTAAACCACACAAAGACCCAACACAAAAAGAATACTTCAGACCTATCTCTCTTATGAACATTGATTCAAAAATACTTAGTAAAATACATGCAAAAGGATTCCAAGCACACATAAAAGATAACATCCACCAAGACCGAGTATGCTTCATCCCAGGATACAGGGGTGGTTCAAAAAAAGGAAATCCATCAATGTAATCAACCATACTAACAAATTGAAGTAGAAAAACCACAGGAATATCTCCTTACATGCAGAACAAGCATTTGACAATATCCAACATCCATTCATGTTTAAAGTCTTGGAGAGATCAGGGATACAAGGCACATACCTAAACATAATAAAGACAATATACAGCAAGCTTATAGCCAATATCAAACTCAATGGAGAGAAACTTTAATCAAACCCACTGAAATCAGGTACAAGGGAAGGCTGCCCACTCTCTCCATATCTCTTCAACACAGTACTTGAAGTCCTAGCTAGGGCAATAAGACAACTAAAGGAGATCGAGAGGATACAAAACAAAAGGGAAGAAACCAAAGTATCACTATTTGCAGATAATATGATAGTATAAATGGGTGACTCACAAAATTCAACCAGAGAATTCTTCGGCTGATAAACAAATTCAGCAATTTGGATGAATAAAAAATTAACTCAAAAAAGCAGTAGCTCTCCTGTATACAAAAGACAAAATGGCTGAAAATGAAATTAGGGAAACAACACCCTTCACAATAATCACTTATAAAGTGCCTCTGTGTGACTCTAACCAAGCAAGTAAAAGACCTGTTTGCAAAAAACAAAAACAAAATCAAAAAAAAACTTCAAGTCTTAGAATAAAGAAATTAAAGAAGCTATCAGAAGATGGCAAGATCTCCCATGCCCATTGATCAGTAGGATTAACATAGTGAACATGCCCATCCTATGAAAAGCAATCTACAGATTTAATGCAATTCCCATCAAAATACCAACACAATTCTTTACAGACTTTGAAAGAACAATTCTTAATTTCATATGGAATAAAACAGAATTGCTAAAACAGTCCTGTACAAAAACCTATTGTCTAAGAAATACCTTCAACCCAGATCCCAAGAGGTGCTAAAGAGCAACAGTAATAAAACTATGTTACTGGCCTAGAAACCGAATTTTGGATCAGGGGAATAGAATAGAAGACCCAGAAATAAAACCATACCTCTCTGGATATTTGATTTTTACAAAGAAGCCAAAACCACACAATGGAAAAAAGAAAGGATCCTCAACAAATGGTGATGGTCTAAATGGACGTCTACATGTAATAAAATGCAAAGAGAAACATACTTATCACCCTGCACAAAACCAAAGTCCAAGCGAATCAAAGACTGCAACATAAAACCAGACACACTAACTCTGTTATAAAAAAAAAAAAAAAGTGGGGAAGAGCCTTGAACTCATTGGCACAAGAGACAACTTTCTGAAGAGAACACCAATAGCACAGGCTCTAAGACCCTACCAGAGAGGGCCTCTGAAAGGGTCTACCCATCAAGGTATCAAAGCAGATGCTGAAACTCATAACCAAACATTGGGCAGAGTGCAGGGAATCTTATGAAAGAAGGGGGAGATATTAGGACCTGGAGGGGACAGGAGCTCCACAAGGAGAGAAACAGAAACAAAAAATTTGGGCACATAGGTCTTTTCTGAGACTGATACTCCAACAAAGGACCATTCATGGATATAAAACCTAGAACCCTTGTTCAGATATAGCCTACGGCAGCTCAGTATCAAAGTGGGTACCCTAGTAAGGGAAACAGGGACTATCTCTTACATGAACTCAGTGGTTTGCTCTTTAATCACCTCCCCCAGATGGAGGAGCAGGCTTCCCATGCCAAGCCACAAAGAAAGACAATGCAGGCAGGCTAGATGAAACCTGATAAGTTAGGGTCAGAGGAAAGGGAAGGAAGACCTCCCCTATCAGTGGACTTGGAGATGGGCATGAGAGGAGATGAGGGAGGGAAGGTGGGATTGGAAGGAATGAGGTAGGGGCTACAGCTGGGATACAAAGTGAATAAACTGCAATTAATATTAAAAAATAAAATTAAAATTTCAAAAACAAAAGATCAACAATCAATAAATGAGACCTCATGAAATTGAAAAGCTTCTGTAAAGCAAAAGACACTGTCATTAGAACAAACAACAGCCTACAGACCGGGAAAGGAGATCTTCACCAATCCTATGTCTGACAAATGGGTAATATCACATAAAGAACTTAAGAAGTTAAACACCAACAATTTAGGTAAAGCTTTTAAAACATGTGGTACAGATCTAAACAGAGAATACTCCAGGAGGCTTTTCAAGA
>CM053742.1:97042991-97080502 GCA_028658305.1 Pachyuromys duprasi
ACCTCAACATAACACCAGACAAATTAAATCTGTTAAAAGAAATGTTGGGGAAGACCCTAGAACTCATTGGCGCAAGAGACTACTTCCTGACTAGAACACCAACAGCACAGGCTCTAAGATCAACAATAAGTAAATGGGACCTCATGAAACTGAAAAGCTTCTGTAAATCAAAAGACACTGTCATCAAAACAAAATGAAAGCCTACAGACTAGGAAAGGATCTTCACTAACCCTATATCTGACAGAGGGTTAATATCCAGTATATATATAAAGAACTCAAGAAATTAAAAAGCAACCAATCAAGTAATCCAATTAAAAGTGCGGTATAGAGCTAAACAGAGAACTCTCTGTAGAGGACTGTAGAATGGCAGAAAAACACTTAAAGAAATGTTCAACGTCCTTAGCCGTCAGGGAGATGCAAATCAAAACGACCCTGAGATTTCACCTTACACCCCCCAGAATGGCTAAGATCAAAAAATCAAGTGACAACACATGCTGGAGAGGATGTGGAGAAAGAGGAACCCTCCTCCATTGCTGGTGGGATTGCAAACTGGTACAATCACTCTGGAAATCAATTCGGCGCTTTCTTAGACAATTAGGAATAGTGATTCCTCAAGACCCAGCTATTCCACTCTTAGGCATATATCCAAAAGATGCTCAAGTACACAAGGACATTTGCTCAACTATGTTTGTAGCTGCTTTATTCGTAATAGCAAGAACCTTTCAATAATATAATTTTGATTGTTTTATTTTTATGTTATTTTTAGTATATAGAAATCTGACTGATTTTATGTTACTTTTGTATCATGACATTTTACCTAATTTAGTTATGTAAATATTTTTTTGCTGCAGAAAGCTTAAGATTTTCTATCATTTCATTTTTCCTGTAAGAACTGTCTTATTTCTTCCTTTCTAATGTAGATGGGTATTTTTATTATCTAATTGTTCTTACTAGGAATTCTAATACAGTGTTTAGTTAAAGTGGTGGAAAAACATTCTTGTCTTGTCCTGGATAGTAGATGAAAAGTTTTCCTATATAATACTGAAAATTTCATTGCCAGTGGATATGAAATATATTACATTAAAATATTATCATCATGAAAGGATATTGGATTTTTATCACATTCTCTTTTGTGCATTAATTGATATGATTTTATAGTGTTTATCTCTCATTCTGTGAATGTGATGTTGCCTACTTATTGATCTAATTATATTGAAACATTCTTGCATACCAGGGGATACCACTGACTGAAATGCAGTTCTTTAAATGGTCTGTTGAATTTTATTAGGTAGAATCATGTTGAAGATTTTCATATATATATACATATATACATACATATATATATTCATTAGGGACATTATATTACAAAAATTTTATCCTTTCTGTTTTTGGAATCATGGTATGCTCAACTTGTCTAAATTTGAAAACTTATTCCACTTCAGATAGTTTAGAAAAAATAAAAACATTGCTGATTACTCTGGCTAGTTTCCATCACCACAATAAAACATCATGACTACAGAAATTTGTAGAAGAGTTTATTTGGAATTGCAGTTCGTGCCTTGAAAGTGGCGAAGCGGGAAGTTATACCAATTGAAGGATCAAGCTGAGAGCTCACATTTTAAACTTTAATCAGGGAGCAAAAAGAGTAAACTGGGAGTAGCCATAGTCTTTTGAAATCTAAATCCTACCACAAACCCAGTGACATACTTCTCCAACAAGGCCAAATCTAAATTTGCCCAAACAGTGCCAGCAACTGGCACCCAAAGATTCAAATACATTAGCCTATTGCGGACATTCTCATTAAAAATCAGAACAGTGATGCCTATTCAAATGGTTGGCAGAATTTGCCATTAATGCCATAACATTTCTTGGTAATTATTTTGTTATATATGCAATATATTTACTCATTTTTATTGTTTCTTATTCATATTTGTTGATTCATTCTTGGTAGAATATGGTTTTGACAGTAAATGCATTTATACTTTTCCCCACTTTGTCATCTAAATTATCAAATTTGCTGGCAATATATAATTGTATTTATAGCCTTTGTGGTTCCCAGGATTTCTCTTGAATCAGTTATAATAGCTCCTTTTTAATGTACTATATCATTCATTTGAGTCTTCTTTTTTCTTATTTTAGCTAAAGGGTTTTACCAAATAGTTTATATTTTTAATATCCATTTAATTTATTTCTGTTAGTTGATTCATTCTGATAAGCTTAAACAAACTTTATTTTTTATTTTTTGCTAAGGTCCTTTTTTAAATCTAGGTGCTTATAGCTACAACCTTTTCTCAAACTGCTTTTACATCTATAGTATGTTTTAAATACTGTAATAAAATTATGAGTACAGAAAAATCGGTTTATTTGGCACATGATTCTGGTAAGAAACCAACCATCAGGACATAAAAGCAGATGCAGAGACTCACAGCCAAACTTTGGAGAGAAGATAGGGAGTCTTATGGGAAAGGGGGGATATAAAAGGACTCAGAGGGGGCAGGAACGACACAAAAAGACCAATAAAGCTACCGCACAAAGGCAGGGTCCTGGGTGGGGGAGGAGGGATGCAGAGACTGATGCATCAACCAAAAGCCATACATGCAGAGGACCTAGACCACCTGCTCAGATGTAGACAGCTCAGTTTCCATGTGTGTTCCCTAGTAAGGGGAGAAGAGAAAGCCTCTGACAAGAACTCAGTTGCTTGCCCCTTGATCACTTCTCCCTGGTGGGACAATATAGCCAGCCCACAGAGGAAGAGGATACAGGCAGTCCTGATGGGACCAGACAGGTTAGGGTCAGATAGTAAGGGAGGAGGACTTTCCCTATGAGTGGACTAGGGGAGAGCGATAGAGGAGAAAGAGGGAGGGAGGGTAGAACTGTGAGGAGATGAGGGAGGAGGCTAAAACCAGGATACAACATGAGTAAATTGTAATAATAATAATAATTCTAAAGAATATTATAGTGATTTTCAGGGTTTGCCAAGATTCTCCTGGCTTTGTTATACTACATGACATAGAAGTGGAAGAAGCAGGAATGTACTTATTTTTGTGCCACATTAACGTATAAGATTATTCTGAACTTAACTGCCTTAAACGCTACTACAGAAGTTTGTATTTCCCATGTTACATGTATCATATTACTACACATTTCTTATACCTCCAGACTAATGATAATGAACTTTCCAAGTGCTTGTTTTCTTGTTGTTATGAAAAAGTAGGTACCTGTCTTTCATTGCTGAAATTAAGCTTTGCTTGTTAAAATATTCTAGGTTGGAAATGTATATATATGTGTGTGTATGTGTGTGTATATATATATATATATATATATATATATATATATATATATATTCAGCCCTTTGTATACATCATGCTATTCCATCCAGTTCTTTGTTTATTCACTGAAATCTTCTGATGGTGTAATGGAAAATAGCTAATATATGATAAATTTGTTTCCTTGCACTATTTTTTTCTTATTATCTTGGACTCCTAAAGTTTTTCTTATTGTATATGTGATAAAGCTTTTACATATTTGATATATTTGTTATTTTTAGCTTTGTGGATTAAATAAGCTTGCATTTCCTATTTCTCTGCTCTGTATAGTGTTCTATTTGGTGTGTGAAGTTTAGTAGGATTTTTTTCATTTTTCTTTCCTTTCATTCTCCTAAGTGAATAATTTCATTGATATCTTGGACTGCATTTTCTTTTGCTTTCATTAATTTGCTGTTAAAGTTACTTACAAAAGTTTTCAACTTAGTAACTGTGTTTCTCTTTTGTGATTGTTCTCTTTTTGAATTTTTCACTGTGTTCATGTATTGATTTCCTGATTTTTATGTAGTTATTTCATTTTGTTGTATCAAGTCAATTATCTAATAGATTTCTATTTATTATATGATCTGTACATGTATCCTGAGATTGATTATGTAGGGACAAACTGAGTACAGGCGCTGCTATTGAATTAAGATGTGTAGTAGTCATTTCAACATGAAAGTGAACCCAGGGAATAGTTCCAAAGGAACTAATCTGCCACTGGGGTGTGTCTCAAGTCTAGGACTATGAGATAGAGACAGTAGAAGAACACATAATTTATAGTCTACTGCTGGGATTGGCTTATATTCTAGTCCATAACAACTTGCTTCTAGTATTGAGCCAGTATATTTTCCTTGTACATTAATATACAACTTAATCTGAGGGTATAGGTCTATTTTATAAGCTAATTAACCACTGATATATTCCCATGACTGATGTTATTGGGGATTGGCTTAACTCTAGAATTCACTTAAGCATGATAGTGGGATCTATTGTGAGAGATATATTAAGTGTTACATATGTGAAAGCCTTTATTGACATGACTTACTTGAAGTTTCCCTTCCCCTTTTCCTTTCCTTTCCTTGTGTTTCTTTATCATCTGTCTCTTTCCTTCTTTCTTTAATATGCATCTTTTTACCCCATTGATCTGCCCTGGTATCTTACATGCTTTCCTATTAGTTTACTTTTATGGATTATATTTATATATGGATTTTTTCAAACTGAAGTATCTTTGAAAGATAGGGTACTGTTGGCCCTTATTTGCATATAAATTTGTATTTCTTTCTAAACATTTCCTTAAAAATAGTGGCCATTGCATAAGTAGGCCTTGGTATCTGTCAGGAAGTTCTAGATGACTCACTTAGAATGTTGGAATATTGGTAATTCTCAAGTTTGCAAGATTTGAATAAAAATACCTATTAAAATAGTTGAATTATGATAAAATATGCAGAATTACTTAAAGAAAGAAGTCATCTAAAATGGGTATTTTGATCTTTTACTGATTGCTTATTTTTGGTTTTTAGCTCTTCCACGTATTAGATGGTTGATGATTTAGACTGTGGTAAATTAGAATGAACTTTTCTTTTGAATCATGCTGGTTTCAGAACAATTATTTTCGGATCTGATTAGTGTCTATAAGCTGAGGGAATAAGTTGTTGCTTTGGAATAAGCCTTACAGAGGGAAAGTAGAACATTTAAGCTATACTCAGGAAAGATTACAGGAATAAACAATTGATGAGTATGATCAAGGAGAATTATTTTTGTGAATGAGGATTCCTTAGCATTTTATGTCTTTTACATTTTAGAGCTCCACGATAATTTTCATTTACATTTTAAGTAATATTAGATTTTGGATATTATTTATTTATTTATGTATTTATTTACTTTGTGTGTGTGCATGTGTGCATGAGTCTTTGTGTGTATGGTGTTTCAACGTCATTTTGTTCTGTTGACATATCCTTTGCTTTTCGGGAGCTTTTTACTTTCATGAGGTCCCATTTATTAATTCTTTATCTTAAAGCCTGGGCTTTTGTTGTTTTGTTCAGGAAGTTGTCTGCTGTGCCAATGAGTTCAAGGCTCTTCCCCACTTTTTCTTGTAATAGATTTAATGTATCTGGTTTTATGTTAAGGTCTTTGATCCACTTGGACTTTAGTTTTGTGCAGAGTGGTAGCTATAGATCTATTTGCATTCTTCTACATGCACACATCCAATTACTTCAGCATGATTTCTTGAAGATGCTGTCTGTTTTCCATTGTATGGTTTTGGCTTCTTTGTCAAAAATCAAACATCCATAGGTGTTTGGGTTTATTTCTGGGTCTTCTATTCAATTCCATTCGTCCATCATTCTGTTTCTATGCAAGTACCATGCAGTTTTTATTACTATTACTCTCTAGTACAGCTTGAAATCAGGAATGGCTATACCTCCAGAAGTTCTCTTATTATACTGGATTGTTATAGCAATTCTGGGTTTTTTGTTTCTGCATATGAAGTTAATTGTTGCCCTTTCGTGGTCTGTAAAGAATCGTATTGGAATTTTGATATCAATTACATTGAGTTTGTAGATTGCTTTTGGTAAGATGGCCATTTTTAGTGTGTTAAGCCTACTGATTCATGAGCATGGGAGATCTTTCCATCTTCTCATGTTTCCATAGATTTCTTTCTTCAGATATTTTAATTTTTTGTCATACAGATCTTTCAATTGTGTTGGTTTAATATTCTTTTGGAATGTATACACCTTACCCTTGTTCATTCAAATACTGATTTCTCTCCCCCACTCTCTTGTTTCAATCAAGCCATTGCATTGTGATGCTTTTTCTAAGCATCACCTGTTTCAACTTTGTGTAAACATGTCAAAATAAAACAACCAGCCAAAATGTTGAGCAATAGAGAGGGAAGAGTAGGCGGGAGAGGGGAGGATCCAGAGGACAGGCAAGAGTGGGAGGCGAAGGGCAGGAGAGCTGGGAGAACAGAGGCAGGAGCAGAGATCTTGGAATGATGTGGAAAGATGGACTGGACCTAATATAGCACAAAAAGCAAGTATAATGTGGGAAATCTAAATGTTAGGAAACTATAAGGGCTTGGAGGATTAGGATGGAGCAATTATGCCCAGCATTGTGTACTAGGTTAATTAAATAAATCATGGTCTCTGTGTAGTTATTTGGTTATACAGCTGTTTAGGACTAATAGCAGCATTACCAGAAGATATATCAATAGTAAATGTTAATAGCTACCTACAACACACTTGCTTGGTTAAAGTTACATCAAGATATTTTATATTATTTGTGGCGATTGTGAAGGGTGTTGTTTCCCTAATTTCTTTGTCAATCTGTTTATCATTTGTATAAAGGAGGGCTACTGATTTTTGTTTTTACTTAATTTTGTATTCAGCCACATTGCTGAAGGTGTTTATCAGTTATAGGGGTTCCCTGATAGAATTTTGGGGGTCACTTTTGTATACTATTATATCATCTATGAATAGTGATGGTTTGACTTCTTCCTTTCTAATTTGTATCCCCTTGATATCCTTTAGTTCTCTTACTGCCTTAGCTAGGACTTCAAATACTACACTAAATTCTTATGCCTTTAATCCACATTCATCTGATTTTTGTAAACATTGATCAAGGAATTCATCATTTTGAATGTACATACCAATGTTTCCACCACCATTTATTGAAAAGATTGTACCATCAATATTTCAAAAACTTTTGTTCAAAAAACTCGATTTTGTAGAATTTCTTCTAGGTTTTTTATTCTGTTCCTATCATGTACATTTTGGCCCCTTTGATTTGGGGTTAGTGCTTATGCTTTGAAATGATGTAGTCTTACTGTCTGGCTTGGTACTCATTTGTGAGCCATGTCTGGTTTCAAAGTCATTGTCTTCCTTTCTCAGAGTCCCGAGTGCTGAGAAAATAGCCATGGGCTACAACACTCAGCATTGTGGCTGTTTTTATATCTGTATTACATTGCTTTTGTTACTACAGAGTTAAAATATATGTTCAAGTAAAATATTGTAGTATATCCTATTTCATTCAGTTTGGTCCAAATTGTAAGGTTATTTGTATTTTTCTTTCATCTCCAACAAAAACTTGGAATTATTTTTAGTTTTATGAATAATTATAGTATTTTTATAAAGATTTCACTGAACCAATAGATTTCTTTGAGTAATAGGGACATGTTTCCATTCATCCTTGAATCCAAGAACATGAAGTGTTCATATATTTGTTTTGGTTGTTTTATTAATTTTTGTTTTCTTTGTAGGTCTGTCTTTTATTCATGATTATATTTGTTTCTCATTTCTTATTGCAGGTTTATAAATGTTATTGCTTTTCTGACCTTTATATCAGATAATTTGCAGTTGACCTAAATCATTACCTTTGCTTTTTCTTTATTAGTTTTTATCATGAAACATTGCTAAATTCATTTGCTAATTCTAAATTTTGGGGGCATAATCTTCAGGATTCTATATTCTAAAATAATTTTACTTTTTTCTTTACTAACCAGGATTCATCTATTATTTGAATCTTGTCTATTTCCCCAATGCTACTTATATTTAAGGCTCATTAGCAGCCTGTGACACTTTTATTAGTGGGTAGAAGCTTTAAGAAATAGTGTTTACAGGAAGAAAATTATGTTGTTGGGAACATGCCTTTACAGAGAATATGACTGACACCTCTTAAAGTATGAGTTGAAATAATTTTCCTTCATGCAAATTATAGTATATCATATATTTGTTATAGCAATGGAAAGACAACTGACAGTAATTCCCCTAATTTCCCTTGTCTTTTTCCTGGGTAAGATATTAAGGCTTCCTAGACAAGAGGGGACAACCCATGAGCTGAGACCATTAGGAACCAGGTTACCTGCTGACATCTCCAGGGACTGAGATTGGTGAACATTCAACCCCCCACACTTCCCCTTGACCCAAGCACGAGCCTGCCTCCTTCGCAGTACCCATTGCTCTAAGCATGAGCCTCCCTGCTCAGTACCTGAGACAGCAGAGCTGAGCCTCCATGGTCAGGAGAGTTGGCAGGCAGCTGTATGGCCCTCCCAGCAGGCCTCTGTAAAGGTCTCCCAGTCTGAGAGCAGCTGTATAGGCTTCCAAGGGCCTCCCAGCAGGTGACTGTACCAGCCTCCCAAGACTGGTGCAGTGGCGGTGGGGTGGCAGCTATCCCTAACAGGAGCCTCCATGCTCCATGACTGAGACTACAGAAGTGGTTACCCCAATTAAGGGTCTCCCTACTTAACAGAAAAACAGTGGATACCACTGAGGTGACAGATCTCCTACATCCTCATTTGTCCTGCAGGCCTAAATCTGGGAGTAGAGAACAGGGGAAAACCCTGTGCTTTCCTATTAGGCCTGCTAGTGAATGAGTGGACATTCAAGTGACTGCATGCAGAACTCCAGATCCACGGTCCCTCTACGCTCGCAGCCAGATATTAGATCCTTCCCATGCCCACACACACTATAGGCAACATAAGGATCCTTGGGACAGTATTCTCAACATTGAAGGCCCTATTCTGTGGGTCTACCAGTGGAGTCCAGGCAAAAATTCCTGGAGGTCAGACATATCTGAAAACAGGAAGAGAGTATGACAGGCCTGTAGGCCACTGAGGTGTTCAGGACATCTGTACATGCACATTGTGCCTGCAAACAACACCTACACCAGCACCCCCTCCTGTGCTTAAGCATCGCATTCCAGACATATACATTCTCTAGCACCCTGTCCTTCAAGGCACACTTTCACGTACACTTGGCTGCAATTTTGCACCTGCACCTGTGACATTCCTCCATTAGTACAGCTGAAATACTAATACCCACTGCCAAGCCAGAGGATCCCTCTCATCTTCTGTAAGAATATTCCAGACACCAGAGAAAGATAGACACAGTCTGAAGTAAAGACTCTAGGAACAAACATCAAAGATTACAGATAAGCAGATGGCTAGAGGTCAGGGTAAGAACATATCCAACAAAAATGAGGACATGATGGCTTCATGATCAAACACCAAAAGCAATGGACAGGCTAATATATTGGAAACACAGGAAAATGATTACAATTCTAGGCTTATCCAGATAGTAGAGGCACTTAAAAAGGAAATGAACAAAGCTCTCAAAGAAACACAGGCAAATATAGCCAAACAAATACAGGCACAAGTAGAGGCACATTTAGTGCCATATAGAGAGGAAAGGAACAACAACAACAAAAAAATAGAGGCTGTCATGGAAAGTAAGGAATCCACATTCAAACAGATGAAGGATATGGTGCAAGGTGTGAAAACAGAATTAGAATCAATAAAGAAAACACAGAGAAAACCCTGAATAGGGGAACTAGAGAATAGATCAGGAAAGACAAAGGTAAGAATCATTAAAAGAACACAAGAGGTGGAAGAGAGAATCTCAGTCACTGAAGACACAATTGCAGAAATTGATACATCTCTCAAAGAAAAATTAAAATAAGAAAAGTTCCAAACACAGAACATCCAAGAAGTCAAGGAGGACATGAAAAGACAAAATTTGAGAATAATAAGAATTGATGGGAAAAAAAAAAGATTCCAAGCTCCATGGTCCAGAAAATGTTTTCAAGAAAATCATAGAAGACATTTTTTCCAACTTAAAGAAAGAGATGTCCATATACATATAAGAGTCCTACAGAATACGAAAAAGACTAAACCAGAAAATAAACTCCTCACATCACATAATATCCAAAACACTAAATCTACAGAACAAAGAAAAAAACATTAAAAGGAGAAAGGGAAAAAGGCCAAATAACATGTGAAGGTAGACCTATTAGAATCACTCGAGACTTCTCATCAGAAACTATGAAAGCCAGAAGGGCCTGGACAGGTGTCATGCACACTCTAAGGGACCACGGATGTCAACTCAGACTACTACACCCCAGCAAAGCTTTCAATCAACATAGAGGGAGAAAACAAAATATTCCATGAAAAACTAAACTTAAACAATATCTATGCAACAAGCCAGTGCTACAGAAGATACTAAGAAAAATTCAGAAAATGAAAACTACTACACCCAAGAAAACACATGATATAGATACTAACACAACAAAAAATTAAAAAAAAAAAAAAAACAAGCAGTGAAACACAGTAACACCAACAACTACAAAATAAAGGAAAGTAACATTCACTGGTCACTATTATCTATCAATATCAATGGTCTCAACTCTCTAATTAAAAGATATAGACTGAAAGAATGGGTGAAGAAATTGGATCAAACTTTCTACTGCATCCAAGAAACACACCTCTGCAACAAAGATAAACACTATCTCAGAGTAAAAGAGTAATGTTTTTTCAAGCAAATGGACCCTGAAAACAAGCTGGGGTAGCTATACTAATATATAATTTAAAAGACTCTATCAAAATTAATCAAAATGATGAGGAGGGGCCCTTTATTCTCATCAAAGGAAAAATCCACCAGGAGAACATTACAATTCTGAACATCTACATTTGTAAACAAAACATTATTAAAGCTTAAATCGCACATTGATCCCAACACCTTAATAATGGGATATTTCAACACTCCACTCTCACTAAGGGACAGATCATCTAGACAGAAGCTAACTGGGGGAATAATGACACAGAGGTCCTAATTTAAATGGAACTAATGAATGTCTACAGAAACTTTCAAACAAACTCAAAGGAATATATCTTCTTCTTTTCAGCACCTCATGGTACCCTCTCAAAAACTAACCACATAGTCGGGTACAATGAAACCCTCAACAGATAGAAGATTGAAATATTTTCTAATATCTTATCAGAGCACCATGGCCCAAAACTAGACCTCAACACCAACAGAAATATGAAAAAACCTACACATACCTGGAAACTAAACAACTCTCTACTCAATAACAGGTTGGTAAGGGAAGAAATTAAAAAGGAAATTAGAGACTTTCTTAAATTCAATGAAAATTAATGCAAAACTTAACCAAACTTACAGGACACAATGAAAGCCATGCTAAGAGGAAAGTTCAAAATACTAAGAGCCTCTAGAAAGAAGTTTGAGACATCTCACACAAGCAACTTAAGGGCACACCTAAAACCCCTAGGGAAAAAAGAAGCAGATACACCCAGGAGCAGTAGACAATTAGAAATAATCAAATTCAGAGCTGAAACCAACGAATTAGAAACAAAGAATACAACTCAAAGAATCAATGAAACCAAAAGCTGGTTCTTTGAGAAAATCAACAAGATAGACAAATCTTTAGCCAAACTAACTAAAAGGTAGAGAGAAACTATCCAAATCAGCAAAATCAGAAATGGAAAGGGGTATATAACATCAGACAATGAGGAAATCCAAACAATCAATAGAACTTACTACAAAAACCTGAATGCCATAGAATTTGAACATCTCAATAAAACAGACAATTTTCTCAATAGATTTCAAAATATAATCAAGATCAGGTAAATAGAGTGCATATTCTTATATCCCCCAAGGAAATAGAAGCAGACATTAAAAATCTCCCTTTCAAAAAAAAATATATAAGTCCAGGGCCAGTTGGTTTCAGTGAAGATTTCTACCAGACCTTTAAAGAAGAGCTAACTCCAATTGTCTTGAAACTATTCCACAAAATAAAAACATAAGGAACATTACCAAACTCATTCTATGAAGCCTCAGGTACCTTGATACCCAAACCACACAAAGACCCAACCAACAAAGAGAATTTCAGACCTATCTCTCTTGTGAATATCGATGTAAAAATACTGAATAAAATGCTTGCTAACAGAATCAAAGAACATATAAAAGATATTATATGTGACCAAGCAGGCTTCATCCTGGGCATGCAGGGTGGTTCAATAGACAGAAATACAACAATATAATCCACCAGATAAACAAACTAAAGGAAAAGAGCCACGTGATAACTTCCTTAGATGCCGGAAAAGCATTTGACAAAATCCAACACCCATTCATGTTTAAAGTCTTGGAGAGATCAAGAATAAAAGACATATACCTAAACATTGTAAAGACAATATACAGCAAGCTTATAGCCAACATCAAACCAAATGGAGCAAAACTTAAATCAATCCTACTGAAATCAGGGACAAAGCAAAGCTGTCCACTCATTCCATATCTTTTCAAAATACTACTTGAAGCTCTACCTAGAGCAATAAAACAACTAAAGGAGATCAGGGGAATACAAATAGAAAGGAAGTAGTCAAAGTATTTGCAGATGATATGATAGTATACATGAGTGATCCCAAAATTCAAACATAGAACTTTTTCAGCTGATAAACACCTTCATCAAAGTGAATAAATACAAAATGAATTTAAAAAAATCATGTCTTCTTCTATACAAAAGGGCTGAGAAAGAAATTGTGAAAAGAATACCCTTCACAATAGCCACAAATTACATAAAGTATCTTGTGACTCTATTCAAGCAACTGAAAGACCTGTTTGGAAAAAAAAATTCAAATCTCTGAAGAAAGAAATTGTAGAAGATATCAGTAGGTACCTCATGGTACAATAGAATTAACATAGTGAAAATGGCCATCCTTTCAAATGCAATCTATAGATACCATGCAATTACTATCAAAATTCCAATACAATTCTTTACAGACCTTGAAAGAACAACTCTCAATTACATATGGGAAAACAAAAACCCCAGAATTGTTAGAACAATCATGCACAACAACAGATATTCTAGAGGTATCTACACCTCTGATCTCAAGCTGTAATACAAAGCAACAATAACAGAAAACTGGATGGTACTGGAATAGAATAGGCTGGTATGTCAATGGAATTGAATAGAATACCCGGAAATAAATTTAGGGATGCCTGATTTTTGAAAAAGATGCCAAAACCATACAATGGAAAAAAATAGTATCTTCAGCATATGGTGCTGGATGTGTATGTAGAAAAATGCAACTAGACCCATATGTATCATCCTTCTCAAAACTAAAGTCCAAGTGGATCAAAGACCTCAACATAAAACAAGACACACTAAATATCTTAGAGAAAAAAGTGGGAAAGAGCTGTGAACTCATTGGCCCAGGAGACAATTTCCTGAACAGAACACCAGGAGCACAAGCTCTAATATCAACAATCAATAAATGGTACCTCATGAAACTGAAAAACTTTTGTGAAGCAAAAGAAACTGTTATCAGAACAAAAAGACAGCCTACAGACTCGGAAAAAATCTTTACCAACCCTATATCTGACAGAGGGCTAATATCCAGAATATATAAAGAACTCAAGAAATTGAACAGAATCAAATCAAGTAATCCAATTAAAAAATGGGGTACAGAGCTAAACAGAGAATTCACAAAAGAGGAATATCAAATGGCAGACAAACATTTAAAGAAATTCTCTATATATTTACTCATCAGGGGAATGTAAATCAAAATGACCTTGAGATTTTACTTTACAACCATAAGAATGGCTAATATATAAAACTCAAGTGACAACACATGCTGGAGAGACAGGCAAACCCTGTTAAATTGCTGGTGGGAATGTAAACTTGTACAACCACTTTGGAAATCTATCTGGTGCTTTCTCAACAATTAGGAATGGTGCTACCTTAAGATGCAGCTATACAACTCCTAGGCATATCAAAAACACTCTCAGGTATACAACAAGGTCATTTGCTATACCATGTTCATAGCAGCTTCATTTGTAATAGCCAGAAATCAAAACAACCCAGATGTCCCTCAACGGAGGAATGGATTGAGAAATTGTGGTACATTTACACAATGGAATACTATGCAGCAGTTAAAAACAAGGAAATCATGTGGGAAGTAGGAAACATCATCCTGAGTGAGGTTTCACAGAAGTAGAAAGACAGATGTGGTATATACTCACTTATAAGTGGATATTAGACATAAAATACATGATAAACACACTAAAATCTCTACACCTCAAGATGGTAAATGAGAAGTAAGACCCTGGGTAAGATGATCAATACTCACTGAAAAAGGCAAACAGTACGGACATAGGAAGAGAGTGAAAACAGGAAACAGGACAGGAGCCTACCACAGAGGGCCTTTGAAAGACTAGAGAGTCTTTGAAAGAATGCAGGGAAGCTTATGAAAGAAATGGGAGATAGAAACTCCTGGAGGGGAAAGTAGGTCCACAAGGAGAGGAGCAGTACCAAGAAATCTGTGCCCAGGGGTGTTTTCAGACCAAGGACCACGCGCAGAGATAACCTAGAACCCCTGCACAGATGTAGCCCATGGCAGTTCAGTGTCCAAGTAGGTTCCCTAGTAATGGGAACAGGGACTGTCTCTGACATGAACTGATTGGCCTGCTCTTTGATCACCTCCCCATGAGATGGGGGTAGCTTTAGCAGGCCACAGAAGAAGACAATGCAGCCTGTCCTGATGAGACCTGATAGGCTAGGGTCAGTTGGAAGGAGAGGTGGACCTCCCCTCTTAGTGGACTGGAGAGGGTCATGGGATGAAATGAGGAAAGGAGTATGGGATTGTGAGGGAATGAATGAGTGGACTACAACTGAATAAAACTGAATAAACTGTAAAAACTGAATAAACTGTAACTAATATAAAATAAATAAATTTTATATCATATCTTCCCTGATTAGCATTATTATTTTATTTGCACATGTGTGTGTTCACAAATATATAAACAATGTACAGAGCCCCCTTTTTTGTTTGTATGTACATGGTTTCAAGGCTGACCACTTTGTATTTGACAACCACTTAAGGTTGCTTACTTAGTATTGCACAAGCAAGTAATTTCATCCCTGGGACAAGATAACTATTCCCCTCTCTCCACAGCCTATAATTCCTTGCCAAATTTTTTGACCCCATGATATTTTATCCAATTTACATTACCATGATTTTGATTTTACAATTGTTTATGACATTGTTTATGCAGCCATTTCTATAAGAGACACAGCAGACTCTTCATACTCTGGCTCTTTTTTAATTTTTAATATAATTTATTTATTTTTATATTAATCACAGGTTAGGTATTTTGCATCCCAGGCACAGCCCCCTCCCACTCTCCCTATCCCTCCCTCATCTCCTCCCTGCCCCCTCCAAGTCCACCAACGGGGGAGGACCTCATCCCTTTCCATCCAACCCCAGTTCATCTTGTCTCCTCAGGCCTGGCTGCAATGTCCTCCCCTGGGATCTAGCCAGGCTGTTACTCCCTGAATTTGCAGGCAAATGATGGAAACGATCATCCTAAGTGAGGTATCCCAAAAGCAGAAAGAAACATATGGTATATACTCACTTATAAAGACCTATAGGATAGGAAGGTCACAGGCTACAACTGTACAGGGCTTCTATAAGTGGGTACTAGCCCTGTAAGATAGGAAAACATACTAATGTCTGTACACCTAAAGAAGATAAACAAGAAAGAGGACCCGGGGTAAGATGATCAGTCCTCACTTAGAAAGAAAAATGAGATTTACAATGGAAGTAGGAGAAAACAAGTAACAGGACAGGAGCCCACAGAGGCCCACAGAGGGCCTCTGAAAGACTCTACCTAGCAGTGGATCAAAGCAGATGCTGAGACTCACAATCAAGCCTTCCGCAGATTGCAGGGAATCATATGAAGGAAGGGGGAGTTAGTATGACCTGGAGAGGACAGGAGCTCCACAAGGACCAAATATATCTGGGCTCAGGGGTCCTCTATCAGACTATATCTCCAACCAAGGACCATGTATGGATATAATCTAGAACCCCTGCTCAGATGTAGCCCATGGTAGCTCAGTATCCAAGTGAGTTTCCTAGAAAGGAGAACAGGGATTATTTCTGACATTAACTCAATAGCTGGCTCTTTGACCTTCCCCCCGAACCCTCCTAGGAAGGAGCAGCCTTGCTAGGCCACAGAGGAGTACATTACAGCCAGTCCTGAAGAGACCTGATAAGCTAGGGTCAGATGGAGGGGGAGAAGGACCTCCCCTATCAGTGGACTTGGAAAGGGGCAGGTAGGATATAAGGGAGGGAGGGTGAGATTGGGAGGGAATGAGGGAGGGAGCTACATCTGGGATACAAAGTACATAACCCGTGATTAATATAAAAAATTTAAAAATATTAAAATTTTAATAGTTTATTTATTACAATTTAGTGACTTTGTATCCCAGCTGTAGCCCCTTACTTTTTCCTCTCCCAATCTCACCCTTCCTCCCTCCTTTTTCTCCTCCAAAGCCTGTCCACAAATCCACTGATAGGAGAGGTCCTCCCCCACTTCCATCTGACCCTAGCTCATCGATTCTCATCAGGACTAGCTGCATTGTCTTGTTCTGTGGCCTGGTAAGGCTGCCCCTACCTCAGGTGATCAAAGACCCAGCCACTGAGTTAATGTCAGAGACAGCCCCTTTTCCCCGTATTAGGGAACCCAAGTGGGCAATGAGGAATAATGGCTTAAATCCTTGCAGAGATTCCAGGTTATCTCCATAAATTGTTCTTGGTTGGAATATCAGCCCCAGGAAGGACCACTTGGGCCAGATTTTTTGCTTCCATTGCTGTCCTTTTGTAGTCCCTGTCCCCTCCAGGTCTTACTATCGCCCCCTTCTTTCATAAGATTCCCTGCACTCTGCCCAAAGTTTGACTATGAGCTTCAGCATTTGCTTTGATACCCTGCTGGGTAGAGCCTTTCAGAGGCACTTTGTGGTAGGCTCTTGTCTTGTTCCCTGTTTTCTCTGTCTTCCAATATCTATCCTATTTGCCTTTCTGAATGAAGATTGAGCATCTTACCCAGGATCATCCTCCTTGTTAAACTTCTTTAGGTGCACAGATTTTAGTATGTTTATCCTATATTATATGTCTAATATCCACTTATAACTGAGTATATACCATGTGTGTCTTTCTACTTCTGGGATACTGCACTCAGGGTTATCTTTTCTAATTCCATCCACTTGCCTATTTGTAAACTTAATTACTGATAGATACTATCTTTAAAAAGAGATGTTTAATGAATAAAGACTGAGTTTTTATAAAGCTAACCAATTTGGATATATATTCAATAATTTAACAGTGGCTGGATTTTAACATATTCATGATCTCTATTTATTAAAGATTAATAACATCAATTTTAAAAACGGTGTGCTTTACTCTCTCTATAAATAGAGATGGCCAAACAAAACAATACAGATATTCAAAGATATTTTTGGTTCACAGTTACAGGTGAAATGCTGAATGCATTTAAGATATCAAATTCGTTGTTAACATAAGCATCCTCTTTAAGATATATCCAAAAATTTGAAGCTGCTTCTCCAAAGAACTCTTTACATCTTCAATCTATAATGAACATCTTTTTAGGAATGCGTTTTATTTTTCAATTACTTTATTTCATCTTCTATGTGCACCATATATGTGCCTGGTGTCCTCAGAGGCCAGAAGAGGGCATCTGAACCTCTGCAGCTGTTGTTATAGGAAGTTGTGAGCTTGCCATTTAATTTTAAATTCGGTATCCTGAGCATGGAAACCTGGAAAGAAACTATGGACTACAAAGCATGATTGACTGATTAGATCTTCAATGATGTGGAAAGGTTGGAATGTTTTAAATTCAGAGAAAATTGGTTCTCTTAATAGCCATTTATTGCCTCTTTCTCTAAGTGATTGTCATCTTTGTGATCATTGAATAAATGCTTTGAAATACATAAATAGAAACTGAATTTCTACTTTTTAAAATCGAATTCTACCATCAGACAGCATGTAAGGTCCATAGCTAAGATTTCCCTCCTTTCCCTGTAATTGGCCTACCTAGTAATTCCATCAGTGTGTTTGGAAAAGTCTGTTTAGTTGTGTTTTGTTGTTCTTGTTATTGTTTTGTTACAATAAAATTTCATGGAACTCTTGCCATGCTGAAGCATGAATCCATGTTTCTGGGCCATAGTCAATCATCCTTGGCTCTAGAATAAACAATTTCTTTTACTCCTTTGAGATGACAGCTGTTTCTTTCATCAATAATTTTATTATGTGACTTTTTAAAAAAGAGTGTTCTCTATTTGCAACTCCTTCCCAGTACATTGGAAAGTTCCATAAGGAAAAGATGTTAGGTTTATTTAACATTTGTCACATGACACCGGTTTCACAAGAATCTGTATGTTCACTTACTAAATTAATGGTATTTTCACCAGCATATACACTAAAAAGTCTTCTTGCTAAAAGTGTTCTTTAAGAATATGTTTCAATGAAATGGAAACACATTTAAATCTCAGCTACAATGAAAATATTCTGATACCTGAAGATCTAGAGCCTCTGGTTTGATGGCTGTGCAAAGAAGATGGTAAAGGACAAACCTTAACATAATCAGGGACATAAGTCTAGTAAATGGCTTATGAATAAATAAGGATTTCAAAAATTTACATTCTCTTACAAAGAGAAAAACAGTGAAAGGTCACATCAGAGACGTAATGTTGATATAAGCCAGAAGCAACACATATGTGGTTATGATCTTACAGTATAATATCACTCAAAGGGGGAAAAACTGAAATAAAATGTGTTATCAGTAAACCTATGTGTTAGATTAAAACTTAAGACTTCTCTGGAGTTGACATCAAGTTCTCATAAATACAGCACCTTGTAACACAGTGTCAAGAGCATGCTATGTCAGAAATATAGACGAACACATTTGTGTCTTTCAAGAGTAACAGAATTATTGAATAACAATAAATTTAGAAGTTCTGGTGGTTTCATGAGCATTAATTTGTCAGATGTTCTTGATGCTTTTCTACTGTTTTCTTTATTCCGATTTCATTGATTTCCATCTTATTTTATTATTTTTTGTCATCAACTGTGTTTGGATTTGGTTTGATCTTGCCTTTTCATCTTTTTGCATTGCATCACTAGGCCAATTACTTATCCTTTTCTGGTTTTCAAAATTTGGACACTTATAGCTATAAATTTCCCTCTTTTAATTTTTATTTTTTATATGAATTACAGTTTATTCACTTTGTATCCTAGCTGTAAGCCTCCTCCCTCCTCTCCTCCCAATCCTACCCTTCCTCCCTCATCTCCTCCCATTCCCCTCTCCAAGTCCAATGATAGAGGAAGTCCTCTTCCCCCTCCATCTGAGCCTAGACTTTCAGGTCTCATCAGGATTGGCTGAATTGTCTTTTATTAGGACTGACACAAGGAAACACAAGTTATTTTACTCAATTATTAATTACTAATATAAACTCTCATATATTAGATATTATGTATCACAATACTGTGTCTGTGTGTAATTGCTACAAAAAGTTAAAGAGACGAGAAGTTTCAAAGTGGTTCTGAGAGGCTCTAGCAGCCAAAGCTAGAAAACTGATAAAAATGCAAATACAATCTCTTTAGTGGTGAGATAAAGGAGCTGGAGATTTCTGAAAAGGCACAAATACTATGAATGCAGTCCACCTGAAGATCAGAGTTGAGTTGAGCTGCAGAACTGACTCAATTATTATAGGCAAAAGGGCAAGAATGCAGATCCAGACAGGTAAAAAGGAGAATAGGCAGACAGCTATTTAAGTAGACTGTCAACAGCTCAGACTAAGCCTAACTGAAGAACCTGGGGAAGTCAAGATCTATATTCTTATTGCCCTCTTATACATTACTGGGTAGTCAGATATCAGGTCCATGGGACTATGGTTCTAATAGTGCTAGGATGCTACCTCTCTGAGTGATCAAGAAAGGTGGTTGTGGAGCTCTGCTGGAAAAGGTTAAAGTCATTCATCTCTGGATAGTCACTTATTTGTGCTCAGACTATAATGATAGACTACCTTTTCTCAGCAGAGTACTAAAAGTCTCCTCTGATGTGGATGACCCTAGGTCTTATAAAGAGCATCACATAGCCCTCAGGGCAGATTACAGGCCAGACTTTTCCTGATAAGTAAACAGCTCTAGCTAAGATTTCCTAGAAATACCCCACCCTGCTGAGGTTCTTAGAATTTAGCAGTGACCTTCAACTGTACTTGGAGATATTCCCCCTACCCATAGGATGATTAAGTTATCTATTCTCATTCTTGTGATAGGACCTTGCTACTGCGTGGGAAATGCAACAATGTGTCATTACACATAAATCAAGTATCCTAATCCCTGACTCCACTGAATCAAAGTTTTCACCCTTGAAATCTGCTGCCCAAGGTTTATAAATCCCTAGTTTCAAATAAACATGCTGACTGGCTGTGTGATGCCTCAGCTTTCCATTATGATTGTCTGAGATTCCTCATTTACCACTCCTCACCTCCAACTCCTCCCTACCCACCGACCCCACCTGCACCCTTCTGGCCACTTTTCTCTGTCTTGCTGAGCCTGAGCCAGGGCCTTTCCAGGCCTGGGCCTGGGCTGCAAGCCAACAAGCCTTGGGCTTCTGCCCCCACCTCTGCTGTGCTTAACACAACAGCTTAACCAAGAGTTGTAACACTTTGGCATTGCCATAGGATTTGGAATGCCCAAGTTTCCATTGCCACCACTGGTCTCAAGGTTGCTAAACTTGTAACACTCTGAAGATAACCTTTTCCACACCCTGGCTTAGTGCACTTGTACCTTTCTCTCAAGTGCTCTATCCGCCCCTGAGAGAAAAGAAACTCCAATTCTCCTTCTGGAAGCAGAGCAGGACCCTAGCAGAGATCCAGGCTCCCCCACAAAAGGGAGAACCACAGATAGTTACTACAGTTCCTTGGTCTAGTATGTTCATTCCCGAGTTTGGCTTTCTTAGTATAGGGTTAATATGTCTATGTGTTTCTACCTTCTAAATTTATTTCAATAAATTCATAGGATAGCATCTTTTTTTACTCCTAGGTAAAAGTCATTTTTCACTCTGTGTTGTGTGTATAGTACCCAGCCTATAGTACTGCTCATGTGTCCATCCAGGTAAAGAGTCATCCTCTATCTTTAAGAAAAAAATGAAAATTTTCTTGAATAATGGAGAATATCATAGCAAGACAGTCTGAAAATCCAGCTTTGCACAAAATGGAGTACCTTAGAGCATAGAACAGCATATACACTTAGAATTTTATAATGTTTACATTTCATGGAAATGTAAAAAAGCAACACACTAAGAAGGAAGATAATTCAACAGAGGTCCTTCAGCATAGGCCAATGTCTATAACAAACATTTTTCAAGTGTACATGCACATAAATACACAAACCACAGAATGCCAATTATAAATATCATATGCATATTACAAAATAAGTAGGCTTAAAATTTTCCCTTTTATTTAAAATAGGTTTTTATTTATCATGTAATATACTTGAATTATGGTTCTGTTGGTAAGAAAACTCGTACACCTGTGTATTCTCTCTCTCTCCTACCCTACCCTGAGACGGTCTCTGTGACCCTCCTCCCACTTCCCTTAATAAAACCTCTTACACGGAACCAGTCTAGTGGCATGATTTGTAAACCCACCATTTCACTTTACTGTGCAATCCTAGCATTTGTGCATTGACCTAACAGGCACTTTCAGCAGCCATGCCATGTGGTGGTTGCTTTACGTGCCAGTGCTGCCACCAGAGATGCTAGAAACTTATTTCATTTCAGGCTATGAGCTCTCCCCCCAAAACTTCTGTCCATCTCGCCCTTTGAGCTCATGTATGGAAGACAGGCCCTAACTCCTGGTCTTTCAGCTAAATCCTTGCCTCTTCCTGATCACCTACTTACTCCCTTACTCTGTAATCTCTTTTCTCTTCTATGGGTCTTTACTGACCACTGTTTACCACGGTCACACACTAATCCCTGTCTGTCTCCTACTAACAGCAGGGACCAGGTCCTTCTCTCCCCTCTAGACCACAAGCCCATCATTTTTTTTTTCTTCTAAATGGCAGGGCCCTTTCAAGGTGATTCTTGTGACCTTCACAGCTGCTAAGCTTGAGGGCTTCCCTCACTGGATTCATCTATATCACCTCAAGCCTCCCCCCCCACCTCTTCAGGATAAATCTCCCTCCTACATATCAACTCCAACAGGACCCTGCTCCTTCAAGCTCCACAAAATGCCAAGATCAACCACCTTGCCTTTGATTCCAGAGAAATGAGGCCTCATTACAGCAGCTGTGTTCGACCCTACTTGATTATATGTATTTTTTCTTCCTTGCCCTCTTGCCCTCTTGCAAGGTAATCCCTACATATGGAGATTTGAGATTCAAGAAACAATCATTGATAATAAACAGTCTCTCCAAATAGGGTCATAAAATTGTACTATGGGAGGCTGTCAGGAGCTGACTGAAATAGCCATCACCGCCACATCTATCCTTCCTCTTATTTGATAGAATTTTTGTTCGTTGCCTCTTTGATGAAACAAAAAAATTATTGCAAAAATTGTCCAGACAGATATGGAGGCTACCCATACTCGTCTTGCCAAATCCACACACCAGCACAGAAGAAGCTCCTTCACCTGTATAAAAGGATTTTCTTCTTATACATCCGAGGCCCTTGGGATCCCTGATGGGAAACAGGCATCATTGGAAAATGCTACCACCACTACATACACAATTTAACAATACAAACCATCTATATCCAGAGAAAATACTTCCGAATTACCCAATGCCTGGGGATGGGAGAAGTAGAGAAGGTAATTAAACACTCCTCTAAGGTCATTGCCTCTCTGATATCCCCCCTCCTAAATAATACAAACCTGTCATTTTATCTCCTACTTCAGACTCTGACCTTGGCCTACAAGTTCCTTATTGTAACCAAACTGGGCCATTTTAAAGCTTGCTGGCTATGTGTCCCACCTGGGACCAACTCAGAACTACCGATGACAGCTTCTCCAGTGACTCTGTCAAGTAACCTTATTTCACCATTCACTAACTGCCCTGACTCTGATGTTACCACAACCCCCTGATTTTTTTTTTTTTCTCTTTGGTGTAGCAAGCTGTTTCAAGGCATCTGGGACACACTGTATGAATGCTCACTTCCTTAGACTGTAATAATGCTATAATCCTTGATACCTCATCTCAACCCCAATGCCCTACTGCTAATAATGCCTCTATTCTATGTGGTACTCAGGTCTACCATAGTCTGCCTGCTGGTTGGTCAGGAGTTTTCACACTTGTGCTCCTCTTCCCTGAGCTGGGGATGATAAATGAAAAGGCGCCCCTACCAATCCCATTTGTAGACTCAAAAGCTGCCCAGCAGGATAAGAGCACAATTCAATTCTTGCCCCTCTTAGCTGTTGCAGGAATCACAGCAGCTTGTGGGACTGGGACAGCAGGACTAACTACTTCACTAACTTTGTATTATCAGCTTTTTTCAGGTTCATCCAGAACATCCAGCAGGTGGCTCAGAAAACACTAACTCTCCAAGGACAGATGGACTCACTGGCAGCAGTAGTACTTCAAAACTGAGGAGGAATGGATCTCCTCACAGCTAAAGAGGGTGGCCTTTGCATCTTCCTCCAGGAGGAATGCTGGTTTTAGGTGAACCAGTTGGGTATAGTAAAAGACAAAATCCAACAACTCTAGACAAATCTAGAAAAGCAAAGGGAACAGCTCGAGGCCTGTAGCTGTTGGGCCTTTGAGAACCCCATGTGGAAATGGATTCTGCCCTTCCTCCCACCTCTTCTGCTCTATTTCTGCTTTTGATTTTTGCACCTGCTTTATTAACTTCTCTACATTCCTCCAACAAATGCAGAAATTCTCTAACCAAACTATTAATCAGTTACTATTACAGGAATATCAACCTCTACCCACGGAGCCAGATGACAATGACCTTCCAATCGACCCTGATGGTGGGGACCAGGTATACACTGAAAAGGACAATGCTCTAATCAGCAGGAGGTAGGTTGAAGAGAAAAGGTCACCCCTATTCCCTTCCCACCATCACTCCCATCCCAGCTCCTTACTTTTTAATAAAACAAAAAGGGAGGAATTTTGGGATCCATAAGCAGGTGTCTGTACAACCAGCCCAAGGGACCTGACAAATTGGATATCAAGCATCTGTGAGGCCACTTATGGACCAACTGTGCACACGCTCTAGGTTACCTTAGAAGAGAACTTGCACCACCTGTACTTTCTCTCTCTCTTACCCTGCCCAGAGATGACCCCCTCCCTCTTCTTTTAATAAAACCTCCCACATGGAACCAGTTACGTGGCATGATTTGTGAACCTATCATGTAACTTTACTGCACAATCCTAACAGCTTCCCTTTCCTCTATTCCTCCTAGTTACTCCCTACCTCCTCTTGCAACATGATCCATCCCTATTCTGTTCCTCATTAGAAAAAAAAAAGGCTCATAAGGGATTACAAATAAAATTAAAAATAAAAATAAAATAAAACAAAGGTAAAGACCTGGAAGTCAGCTTAAAACAACCCCAAAACAACTTCCTGGCACAGGGGAGATTTATTTGCCCAAGAGAACCAAAGCACAGGAAATAAGAGGCCACAAAAAGAGAGAGAAAAGGGGAAGAGAACAACTGATGAAGAGATATTTGTCTGGGGTGGAGGGTGGGAGCCAACAAAGAACTGCCCTCTGGATAGAGGAGAAGTAGACATGGCCCATAGGCAAATGGCAGATTATACATAAAATGGGAAACCTCTTCTTACGATGATATGTTTAATTTTGATTAGCCATGTTGATTAAAGTGGCCAAAAGGGGCTTCATAATAAGACCAACAGAGCCAACTAATAAAACGCAGAGGGGCTTGTAGAGACTGAAGTACTAACCCAGGACCATTTGTACTGGACCTAGGCCCCCTACACAGAGGAAACAAATGAGAAACTCAGGGTGCATAAGTGTCCTAGTGAGGGGAGCCAGGGATGACTCTGACATGGACTTGGTTGCCTGCTTTTTCATCACTCCTCTTATGGTGTGGCTACCTCTCCAAGCCTCAGAGGAAGAGGATGAACTCAGTCCTGATTCCACTTGATGAGCTCAGGTGTGTGGGGCAGGGGGTCTCCCCTTTCCTGAGGAATAGGGGAGGAAGGATGGGGGAAAGAGAGAGAAGGTGGGACTGAGAAAAGAGGAAGGAGGGGACTAATTTTGGTTTGTAAATAAATAAATTAATTAACTAATTAAAATGGGGGCTTTGATTGTTGGATTTCAATACTTTGATTGCTGGACCTTGGTAGTCACCATAAAGAGGAAGACTTGGCCAAATACAGGAATAGACTTTGGGGGCTAGCTTTAGGAATGCAATCTAATGGTTTTCAGCAAAGCAGAGGGAGTCTGGGAGAAGGACAAAGCCTGTCAGAGCCATGTTCACCATACTAGGGCTGCCTAGTTTCCTTTAACAAAAACTAATACATTTGAAAAATCAAGCAGAAGAAAAAGAGTTCAAGAAAAAGTAAAAACAACAACAACAACAACAAACCGTGTAGACTCATAGAACTATTCTTTCACACATTCAGCAATACCATAAAATAATCACTAAACTGGAAACCATAATATATACGCAAAAGACCTGTAGAGTAAAATTAGAATAGAAAAAAATTAATAAAATCAAATAAGAAATAGGCTAAACTTAAAAAAAAGGAAAAGCCTTGACTTGACATTATAAGACAAGGAACCTCCAAAGATGCCACTGAGTTCATTTTCTTTAGGCCATATAGCCTACCCAGAAGTATGGTTTGTTTATCCATTGAGACTTCCTTGGAGAAATCTAAATTTTTATTTGCACATGTTTATCAATTAGACATTGGATCTAGGCTAGAAATAAGAACATGCATCCACTTCTTTCAACTCTAGGACCTCATCTGGTGCAGATTCTTTCAGGGCCTGTGAATGCTACTTCAGTCTTTGTGAGTTCAAATGTATATTCATCTTGTTGATTTAGAGGGCCCTTTTAACTGTTGTGCTCCATCCACTCTGGCTCTTGCACTTTTTTGGGCTTCTCTTCTGCAGGATTCTCTTAACCCTGAAAGGAGAATTTGATGTAACTCTTCCATTTAGAAGTGGGTGTTCCAAGGTCTCACTCTCTCCATAATATCTGACTATGGGTCTCTCTGTTTATTCTCTTCTGCTGTAAGAGGAAGCTTCTCTGATAACAGCTAAGCAAATTTTCTAGGAGTATAGCAGAATGTCATTAGGAGTCATTTTATTGTTACATTTTTTTTAGAATAATAGTATTTGGTTTTGCCCTAGGTCCCTGAATCATCTAATCTGAGGCTCTTGTTTACCCAAGCAACTTTGGATATGGGTTCCACCTTCTGGAGTGGGCTTTAAGACATATCATATATGGCTGGTTACTCTCACAACCTTTGTCCCACCATTGCACTAGCATATCTTGCAGACAGGACACCATTTTAGATCAAAGGATTTGTGGCTGGGTTGATGTTTACTTTCTACTTTATTAACATGTAGAGTAAGCTAGGGGTAGAGGCTCCATGTAGACATCAGCATGACTTTTCCATGTTTAGTCAGTTGTGGAGGTGTTGTCTTCAGCCATAGGGCCTTGCTGTCAGTTTGGGGAGAGCAACCTATTGTCTTGACAGCAGCATGGGTTATGTGGAGGTTCCCATGGGACTCCTTTGGCTAACAACTCAATTAGATGCAACTCAATCCTGGTACCAGAAGCTTCATTTGATGACAAGAGATGATCATGTGGGTCTCTGTGTCTCCCATTATTTGTCTGTTCCTTTGCATTGCCTTCACATATGTATTTTAAAAGTTTCTCATGTAATAGGTTTTGATATAATTCTTCAAATGAAGCTTGTTTTTTAGCTGTCTCACCCTGTGTTCCCCTCTCTTCCCTCCCACTCCCAACTTGGATCTCCCATTACTGTTTCTCTCTTACCTACGCCCAATCCTTCCATAGCTACCTATTCTATTTCTTTTTCCTAGGTAGCTCTATTTGTCTCCCTCCTAGACCACTATTCTGTACCCAAATGTGTTCCTAATTTTATTTTTATTACTGTGAGAAGAAACCAAAACCAACTGAACAACAACAAAAACCTTAGGGAGTAAGGAGAGTTATTTTTACTCAGTGTTCCACAGGCCTAGAGTCCATCACAACAGACAGGCTGCAGAAAAGCTGGCTGATATAGTGTATACTCACCCAGGAAGCAGAGTGAGTTCAAAAAGTAAAGCCAAACAATAATATCTCAAAGTCAGACCCCTATCAAGTGAGTCTTTTCTCCAGCAATGTCCTACCTTCGAAGGGTTCCATAACCTTCCCCACAAAAGAACCACCAAATTAGGAACTAACTGTTCAAATACCTGAACCTACTTGGGACATTTCTTTTTTAAACTGCAAGAGCATCAATATATTAGTAGGGAACAAAGGACTTTAAAATGTTCAGAAAGAACAAATCAAATTTCTTAAATAATAAAATATATTTAAAATTATAAAAGTAAGCCTCTGTGCAGTGTAAATACAGAAGATATATTTAGTAAACTGGAAACAAAGAAATAACACATAATATAGCAGAAACAAAAAGATCAAAAGTATACAAACATTCAGAAATATGGATGATATGGTAGTAAAATAAGAATAGAGAGAGTAGGGAAGAAGGAATATTAAAAAAAGATGAAAGGTATGGATTTTGCAGAATTGTTAAAAAATGAATCTCAAAATTTAACAAGCATAATCAAGAACAATAAATCTGTACTGAGGCTTGGTAACATAAAACTGCAAATTAGCAAGGACAGTGACAACAAACCCTCAAAATTATTAGTAATGAGGCTATGATATAGATTAATAATATCTAAAATTACTGAGATAAAATAAATTTTAGAAGAGCTGAACAGATAACTCAGTGGTTAAGGACTAATTGCTGCTTTAAAAAAACCTGTTTTTATATTTATTTATTTTGTGTGTATCACTGTCTTCCTGCATATATGGATGTGTATCACATGCATTCTTGGTGCCCATGAAAGCCAGAGGAGGGCATAAGTTTCCATGGAGCTAGACTTATGGGTGGTTGTGAGCCACCATGTGGGTGCTGGGAACTAAAACTGTGTTTTCATAAGAGCAGTAAGTACCCTTAACCATAAAACTCCCTCTCCAGCCATTTACTATCCTTGCATTAAAAATACGTTAAAAAGCAAAATGCAGTTAGTATATTCCATCTTACTTTTGAAGATTGTTCATTCCATAGTGAACACTTACTGAGAATGTGCCACAATAATAGAATGATAGAAAACAATGATATCTTGGCCTACTGAAACTAGAGACATTTCTATAATTTCACAAGAAAGGGTAGATGAGTGTCACCCGTGACTAATGATTCATGTTTATAAGCAAAGGAGAGGAGCTAAAAAAAAAAAAAGGCTACAGTGCCCTGCTGATCAAAAGAAAACAACTAACTGAACATTCTTGGGAATTCAGTGCAATATTAACAGCTGTACTCAACTGTGAGATATTTTTCTTCTTTAAAACTATCTTCAGCTTTAGATGGTTGGCCCGAAGGCTCTAGGATACAATGATTATGCCTTTAAACTAAAATCAGCAAGGAAAAGAGAAAGCACAGCAAGAGATCTGTTCTTCTCTCCTATCATTAATTGACTAATTGATCCAATAAATGCAATCATTTGCAAAGGCCAAGTAACTCTTTATTGAGGAAAAACAAATTACTAATTCTAAATAACTGTAGACAAATTACCACCCAATGAAGGGCATACAAGGAGAAAGTGAAACTTGAGACCCATTAAAAAAATTAGAGTTCAAAGATAAGCACTGTATGAAATACTCTTTTGGGAAAATGGCTGTTGCTAAGTTTATAAAGCATCCCAGCACTCCCTTTAAGTCACTTGTGAGCTTCAGCTGGAAATCTACAAAAAAAGGAAAATATTTCTTGCCTGATCTTCCAAGGGAGAAACCTGAGATTTTGGAAAAGCCAGGAGAGCCTGTAATCCTTGCCACTTCCTAAAGCATCTGTTTTCTCTTTTCTTTTCTTTCTTCCTTTTTTTTTACTTATCATAGGATACCATAAATATATAGATGATAATATGCTAATGCCTCACTTTCCAAATTAGTTTCCATTTCTCATCTCTTTCTATTCCTATGTATACCCTGTGGAATAAGGCAAATTTCACTCTATACATTAAAGATGGTAGAAACTAATGAACAAATTATGTATGTGACCAGGTTCATATTAAAGTGTTTGCCAGCAGTAGCATCCTAAATTTCTATTCCACTCTTCTTCTGAACATAATGGTTCAGATATGAGGATCTAAATCTTCCTGCTTGGTTTTGAATCCCATCCCTAATACCTGGTATGTATGTGACATAGGATATGCTACTTAAACTCCCTGTCTCTGAGTATGTTTTATTTTCTCTCTTTAAAAGAGAAAAACCAGGTTTCTATGAAAGATTAAATTTTATACATAAAGTGCATTACACATAGTTAATAGTCTGTGTGAAAATAATTTACTAAGTATTTTCTATGAAATCCAAGATGGCAGCAATGACCACTGAGGATATCTGAACATCAGCTCAGCAGTGAGATCAGGGTGACCAGCAGGTTGCACAGTAGACCCTGAAACTCCAATGTCTATGTTTCTCAGGTGGGAGGAGAATCCATGGGGATACTAAAAGGCGTATCTTCAGACCACTCTAATACTTGGAAAATATCCTGGGCTCCTGCCATGCACTGCTGCAGCCCTAGGCCACCCACATAATCCCACCATCTGTGGATACCATCATGTGGCCAGCAGCAGCAGTGTTAGTGTGCACAGTTTCTACCCCACAGCCTTAGGCTACCACAAGAACAAACCATCTTTGGATGCCTTCCTCAGACCTGGAAGTTCTCTAGGCTCTGTCCTCTCAGCCCTAGGCCACCCAGCCTAACCTACCATCTGTGGACCGCCATCTTCCTGGGACCAGCATTTGGTGGCTCAGACCTTGCGTTCTTATTCTCACTGCCTGTGGAGTGAGTGCATTTGTGTACTGAGGGCGAGGCTCCCAAACCAGGTGCTCAATTTCACAGTTCTGTAGACACATTCTGGGTACTAGCAGCTCCTGATTCCAAACCTGGGAGACCACTCTCAACATCCTGTAGACACTTTCCTGATCTTGGTGGCTGGTGAAGCTCACTCTTACCACCCTGTGTAGGGGATACATTCTGGTACTGTGTGGGAGGCACAGCTCCATTCTGCCTACTAACCTTCTTCCTGGCTCACCTAGGTCGGAATCAGGCAGCACAGCACAGACATTGAATGCATCAGAGCTGAGCTAGGCATGGGACCCAAGTTCCATTCTGCACAATCTTAAGGAAGCCTGTGGGGTACTGGGGCAGCTCTAGGCACAGAAATCTATCAGCCAGTGCCCCAGCAGCCTGGCTCACCTATGCCAGAAACAGTAAGCACAGCAGAGATAGAGAACCCAGAAGAGCTGAGCTAGGCACCTGACTCAAGTTCTATTGTCCTCCTCCCCAAGGAAGCCTGTGGGGCACTAGTGCAGCTCTAGCCTCAGAGATTTTTCTGCTTGATCCCCAGTAGCCTAGCCCACCTTGGTTGGAAACAATGAGGCCAGTACAGCCAGTGAAACAAGTGGAGTTTAAGCAGGCATGAGACCCAAATCCCATCATCCACCATATTAAGGAAACCTATGAGACTCTGAAGCAACACTAGGCTCAGAGATCTTATAACCTGTGCCCCAGCTACATAGTTACCTGTGTCACAAGCAGTGAACGATCAGAGACAGTGATTCTGGGGAGACTACGCAAGACTCCAGACACAGGTGGATCTAGTGCACATTACAGGCTCCAGGAAACATCAGTCGAGGCTACAGACAATCAGATGACTAGAGGATGGCATAAGAATACAGGCAACAAGACCCAGGACATCATGGTTTCAACAGAATCTCAAAAAAATCAATGGATATTTTATTGCAGCTGAAACACATGAAAATGAGCTTAAATCTATAATTATGCAGTTATTTGAGGGATACAGAAAAGAAATGAACAAATAAATAGAGGCCATCATGGGCAGACAGGAATCCATAATCAAATAGGTGAAGAAAATGAATACAATTTTTAAAGACATGAAAATGGAATTAGATTCAATAAAGAAAACATAAACAGACAAAACCCTGGAGTTGGAGAAGTTAGAGAACAGATCAGGAACCCCAAAGGTAAGCATCACCAACAGAATACAAGAGATGAAAGTGAGAATCTCAGGTGCTGAAGATACACTTGCAGAAATCAATACACCTCTCAAAGAAAACAAAAACGGAAAAGTTCCAGACACAAACATCCAAGAAATCAAAGACACCATGAAAAGAGCAAACCTCAGAATAATAGGAATAGATTAAAAATAAGATTCTAGGCTCCAAAGTCCAGAAAATATTTTTTAGAAAAATCATAGAAGAAAATTTCCTTGTGGAGCTCCAGACCTTCCAGGTCTTTCTGTATCCCCCTTCTTTCATAAGATTCCCTGCACTCTGCCCAAAGTTTAGCTGAGTCTCAGCATCCACTTTAATATCCTTCTGGGTAGAGTCTTTCAGAGGCCCTCTGTGGTAGCTCCTGTCTTGTTCGTTATTTTCACCTTCTTCCAATGTCTATCCCATTTGCCTTTCTGAATGAAGGTTGATAATCTTAGCCAGGGTCCTCCTTCTTGCTTATGAAAAGAAGGGGGAGATAGAAAGACCTGGAATGATCTGGAGCTCCACAAGGAGAACAACAGGAGCAAAAAACCTGGGCCTAGGGATCTTTTCTGAAACTTATACTCCAACCAAGGACCATTCATAGAGATAACCTGGACTTCCTGCAAAGACGTAGTCCATGGCAGCTAAGTCTCCAAATGGGCTCCCTAATAAGGGGAGCAGAGGATGTCTCTGACATGATCTCAGTTGCTGGTTCTTTGATCACCTCCCCTTGGGGCAAGAGCTGCCTGACCAGGCCACAGAGAAAAACTGTGAAAGACAGTCCTGATAAGACCTGATAGGCTAGGGTTAGATGGAAGGGGAGGAGTTCCTTCTCTATCAGTGAATTGGGGAAGGGGCATGGGAGGAGATGAGGGAGGGAAGGAGGGCAGTATTGAGAGGGAAAGAGGGTGGGGCTACAGCTGGGATACAAAGTGAATAAATTGTAATAAATAAGAAAATTATATTAAAAAAAGAAAATTTCCAAACCTTAAGATAGAGATGCTCTAAAACATACAAGTGGCATACAGAACACCAAATAGAGGAGACCAGAAAAGGAACTCCTCCCAATACATAATAATCAAACCACTAAATCTAAACAACAAAGAAAAATATTAAAAATTGCAAGGGAAAAGATCAAGCAACATATAAAGGTAGATCTATCAGAATCATACCAAACTTCTCAACAGAGACTGGTAAGCCAGAAGGGTCTGGGCAGATATCATGCAAACATTAAGAGACCACAGATGCCAACACAGATGGAGGAAACAAAATATTACATGTCATAACTAAATTTAGACAATATACACTCAGCAACTCAGACATACAGAAGATACTAGGAAGAAAACTCCAACCCAATGAGATCAACTACACCCAAGAAAACATAGGATAAATGCACCAGAAGAAAGCAGAAGAAAACAAGCACACAACACACAATCACCACCCACTCCACAATAAAAGGAACTAACAAGCATTGGTCACTAATATCTATTAACGACAATGTTCTCAACTTTACAAAAAAAGACACAAACTAACAGAATGGTTATAGAAACAGGATCCAACATTTCACTGCATTCAAGAAGCACACCGATGCAGCAAAGGTAGATACCACCTCAGAACTGAGAACTGGAGAAAAAGGTTTTCAAAGCTAACAGATCTAAGAAGCAAGCTGTAGTAGCCATCTTAATATCTAATAAAATAGACTTTCAACCAAAATTAACCAAAGAGATGGAGAGGAATATTTCATTCTTATCAAAGAAAAAATCCACCAAGAAGACATCTCATTTCTGAACATCTATGCCCCAAACACAAAGTCGCTCACATTTGTAGAAGAAACATGAATAAAACTTAAAGCACACGTTGATCTCAACACCTTAATAGCTGGAGATTTCAAAACCCCACTTTCACCAAGGGACAGATCATTGAGACGAAGTTAAACAGAAATAATGACGCTTACAGAGGTCTTAAATAAAATGGACCTAATAGATGTCTACAGTACTTTTCACCCAAACACAAAAGAGTACACCTTCTCAATACTTCATGGAACCTTCTCAAACATTGACCATAGAGTTGGGCACAAAGCAAGCTTCAACAGATTTGGGAAGTTTGAAATAATTTATTGTATTCTATCAGACCACCATGGTCTAAAACTAGACCTCAACAATAACAGAAATAAGAAAAAGCTTACACACTCATGGGAGCTGAACATCTCTCTACTGAATGAAAACTGGGTCAGGGAGGAAATAAAGAAAGCATTAAAGACTTCCTAAAATTCAATGAAAATGAAGGTACAACTTAACCAAGCATATGGGATACAATGAAAGCAGAGCTAAGAGGAAAGTTCATAGTACTAAGTGCCTTCATAAAGAAATACAAGGTACCTCTCCTGAGGGAGGGGGTGCAGCCTTGCCCGGCCACAGAGGAAGATGATGCAGCCATCCCTGATGAGACCTGATAGGCTAGGGTCAGAGAGAAGGGGATGAGGTTCTCCCTTATCAGTGGACTAGGGGACAGGCATAGGGGAAGAAGATGGATAGTGGGTGGAACTGGGAGGAGGGAAGAGGGCTACAGCTGGGATACAAAGTGAATAAATCATAATAAATAGTAATAAAAAAGAAATAAAGTAATTTTACCGAGTAGAATTTTTTCTAATCATTACATTACTAACACTAATGAGAATTCTTATTTGGGTGCCTTATTGCTTCCTTGGCATACGTCAAATTTCCAGAATTTCAACTGTTATGGGTTAATCCATTTCAAATCCCAATAGTATATACTCAGTTTCAATTTTCTGCTCTTTCCTGAACTTTAAACACACTACCTTCAGGCAAGCAAGGATTAAGGCCACAAGGTTTACGCCACAGGGTTTACAATGAAATGTGAAAATATTGATTGAACTTTACTTGCTGTTGTGCCCAGATCTTGGAGACCCCAAAGGACCACCAAGGAGCCAATTCTGATGCAAATGTACTAGGGTTGCTTTATTCAAGCTTGAGCAGAGGCTCGCAGCCATCACTAGCACCGTCGATCAGTATTGAGAGCACCAAGCTCTGAATCAGCAGGGTTTTTATTGGGGTTACAGCAAGGTTTGGGGAATTCCAGCTTGGCAGTTCTATGATTGAATGTCACTTAGTAAATATTGGGTGATAAAATTTGATTGATTTTGTCCTGTGGGCCAAACCATAAATGTTTTACTCAACCTATTGTAAAGAAAATGTGGGTAAACTCCAGGTATTCACTGATTAGCCATTACTAGTGGTGATGGTTAAATATTAGCAGAGGTGAGTGGTCAAAGCACATTTTGTGGGTTTTTCTCCTTTTTTGAAACTTGATTTTATGCTCAGGTCTTTCACCCTTAGTACAAAATTTCTATTTTAGAAATGGAATTACAAAGGTCTCCCATTGTCTTTCCTTCTAAAACTGTGTTGTAGAGGGATTGATAGTCTATGGTTACTAATCCCTCTCTACTCAAGGTCTAGCATGTACATGGTTGGCAGACAGAGAAGAGTGATAAGCTTTCCTGGCTATTTGCTGCCTTTGCTAGATGTTACTCTTTGGTTTTGTTTTGTTTTTTTGTTTTGTTTTGTTTTGTTTTTCCTGGCTAAACTAACCATAAATATCTTCTTTATGCAAGCATCAAAAGGATCAATAAGAATAAGGATTTTAATTTTGGGGGCTTTATTCCTTTAGGAACTGGTACAAATGCCTCTGTGTCCCTAATGGGAGAGATCTGCATCCTCTTCTATGTCATCTACCACCCCCATTCCCTTACAGTCTACTTAACATAGCTGTGCAGTACACATGCCTTCCTGTAAAATGAGAGGCCATACTCCTTATTGAAAACAAACTCCTACTATTTATTCCTCAGATTCTTGAAAACACATCCCAAAAGCTCTCATTGAATATCACCTTACCTATGATTATCAGGTTCAAAGTGCTTTAAGGACTAGAGTTTCGTTCTACCTGGCATCACTGCAGCAGATCAGGCTCACAATGTCAGACCACTTTTGGGGGAAAAGTAACAACCAGGGATTAAGAGCTCTCAACACTGAGAAAACAAAGGAACACTGGCTACAAAATAGTACACAACAAGACAATATGTTCCCAATTCAAGATTGTTTCTCAATGTTGAGAGCTCTTAAACCCTGGTTGTTACTTTTCCCCAAAGAGCGCCCTGATATTGTGAGCCTGATTTGCTGCAATGATGCCAGGTAGAATGGAAGTCTAGTCCTTAAAGCACTTTGAACCTGATAATCACCGGTACTTGACAGTACAGGCTGTGAAAATGCTACTTTGATAAGTAGCTTACTAATTTATTCCACAAACATTTCATTTACTAAGAATCTCCTGTGTCCTAGGTGTACCCCTAAGGATGTGGGAATAAGACGAAGTCCATATGAAATTCACAGTCCAGTACGGAAACTAGCCATGGCTCATATTGCATCAAAGATGGTAACTATGGTACCCACAAAGTGAGAGGAAGAAACAGGTTATGCTATTAGGACATGGCTCACAGCAAGGGTGTCATTTGACCTGGCCTTAAAGCTTGTAATCGCATGTATTTGACCGATAAAATAAAGATATTTCTACTATGAAGAAAAGAATATAACCTTACCATATTCTTGTTGCAAAAACTAGAGTACACTCATGATAACTTATGTCAGTAATGTCATTTCTAACCTCAATAATTTTTAGCATTATCATTTTGATCAGAGAAAGAAATAAAAATCTTTAAAAGAGCTTTAAAAAGCCCTATTGCCATTCAGGTTTCCCATTACTTTTTGGAGGCTATTTACTAATTATGGCTTTCTCTTGTTTATTCCACCTTCTTACCAATTGCTGGTATTTCTGCCTGGAATATGCCTCACCCTCACTCCAGATACTTGCAGATAGTTGCTCAAGTGTCACTTTCTTGACAAAGACCTGACTGAGCATGCTATTTAAGATAAAACTATCTTTTGTTGTACTCCTGGCTCCACATTTCAGCTTTATAATTCCACACACCAACTATCATCTTTTACCATTTTTGTTAAGGCTTTTTCTCTTTTCTTCCCTAAAATTTAATCTTTAGGAGGGTAAAAAACTTTACTTATTCACTGACTGTGATATCATCCCAACAAAATACTGAGCAGCATACAGGAGAGGCTTAGTAAATAAATGTTGTCAATAGAAGACATGACACAAAATGGCATATATAAGGCAAAAGATTTTACATTCAATTTTGTTGATCTTCTCTTGATATCTTCTGATAGCCTAAAAACAGAATTGCTTATTGTCTAAAAAATTGTAAATATTGAAATTTTTATTGACATAGATCTCTCTATTGTCTGCATATCACCAACTATGACTTAAAGCCTTAGTAAGGAAAGGGACTGACTGGTTGGGAGGGAAGCATCTTCTCAGGACCGGTAAATAGATATTATCTTAGTCAATGATTGATTGCTGTTAAGAGACAGAATTACCAAGACAATTATTAAAAGAAAAGCATTTAGTTGGGAGCTTGCTTACAGTTTCAGAGTCTTAGCCATTATAATCATGGTGAGGAACGTGTCATTATTCAGGCAGACATGTAAATGGAGAAGTAGCTGAGAGCTGTATATCCTAACTCTCAGGTAGCAGCCAGAGAGACACTGGACCTACCATGGATTTTTAAAAACTAAAAGCCCACCCCCAAGGATACACCTTCTTCAATGAGGACATACCTCAAAAAAATTCATTAACTAGGGATATGCAAATATATGAAACTATGGAGGCCATTCTCATTCAAACCACCACAAATAGTTATGGATGGATAGGAGGGAGGATATACAGGAAGGAGGACCCAGGTGGATATTATCAATGCTGGTTTGGATGAACAAATGGGATGGACATTGAGTGGAGGAGAAAACAAGCAACAGGACAGGAGTATGCCAAGGAGGACCTCTGGGGGGGTCAACGTAAAGATGTACCAGAGCAGATATTAAGACTCGCGATCAAGCCTTTGGCAGAGGGCAAAAAGTGATGATAGAAATGGAGGAGGTTGGTGAAACTTGGAGAGAACAAGAGCTCCACAATGACTAAACTGAGCAGGGCACAGGGGTCTTGTATGAGATGGTTTCTACAACCAAGGACCACGTGTGGATATGTCCTGGAACCCCTGTGCAGATGGGACCCAGGATAGCTTGGTTTAGGACTGGAGGGCCTAGTGAGGGAAGCAGGGACTGTTTCAGTCTTGAACTTGATGGCTGACTCTTTGACCTTCCCCCATACAAGCCGGGGAGTGACACACTGGCTGGATCCCATTGGAGGACATTGCAGCCAGC
>CM053742.1:97081002-97102981 GCA_028658305.1 Pachyuromys duprasi
AAAAAAAATGATTTAAAAAAAAAGAACATACATTCAACACTAAAATTATCTTTGTTGTGAAAACTAAGATCCTTTCTATCAACTACTATTGCAATCTTATTCTATTGCAAGTCACATTTCATAACATGGCATGGAAATTAAATGCATTTTCGAAAGAACAATGATATTCTAAGTGGATATTTTCATTAAATAGTCGCCTGGAAAAAAAAAAAAAGGAGTGAGAGTGAATGAACTGGAACAGGAGGATCAAGTAGGGAATGGGAAGAAAAGGATGAGGAAGAGAATACAGCTAACACTAAGGCCATGGGTCATATGGAAACCTATTTCAGTAGAAGCCTCTTAAAAATGTATACATATGTGAAAGATATATAAATGAAATTAACAAATAATATGGGAGACATAGACCTAACTAGACATCTCTCACCACCAAACATACCAGGAATGGATTATATCTCTTTGAGTAGTTGGCTAAAGAGGCCTCATGGAAACCCCCAGACAAACTAAGCTATTGCTAGCGCTATTGGTTGTTTTCTACAAACTGATGGTAAGGCCCTATTGCTGAAGACAACATCTACGAAACTAATTGAACAAAGAGAAGTCAAGGCGGTGCCTACCTAGAGCCTACACTTCTACTGACAAGTGCTCATGACTGGAAGGTACTCTGCATGCTAGCAGAAGAGAAAGGTAAACACCAACCCACCTATAAATCCTTCAATCTACAGTGGTGATCTGCCTGCATTACAATAGTGACATAATGCTTATTAGAGTAACAAACAAATGTCTGATTTGATTTCAGGTCCAATCCAGGAGATGAATCCCATTCCTGGCATTGCTCAGGTATCCAAGAACCTAAAAGCAACTACTATTGTTCTGCTAAAGTAACATAGCAAGAAACAACATTCTGCTATACTAATAAATCAGTATTTTTTCAGTTATCATCAGAGAACTTTCCTCATAACTAACCAGAAAATGTTCAGAGAGTGAGAGACCTTGGAACTCTTAGTCTTAAATGGGATGTCTCCATCAAACCTTTCCCCTCAGCATTCAGGGCATTCTGTGTAAGAGGTGACAGAATGATTATAAGAGCCAGTGGCGATGGAACACACTAAGGAAACAGTGTTCTACAGGAAACAGGGCTGAAACACATAACAACTTACGAACACTGGGACAGCATGCATAGCCCTAAGATAGCTGGGGAACTAAAGCTGAGATGGGAAGTGTACACAAGATCTAATCCCTAACTCAGAAGCTATCTCAAATTGACAACTTCTTGCATTGGAATCTCACTTTGTATACAAACCACATTTAAGGCCAGTTGTAATGCCCAGAAGTAAATAGTGAACATAAAACAAACTCAATGAATTTTCAGAGGATTTTTGTCTCATAATGATTTATTTGGGCAATTTTTGTTTCTTGCCTTACAGGTTTTTGCTTATATGCTTTCTGATGTTGTGTTTTTATGGAGTTTCTATATATATAAGAGTATCTCTAGGTCTGTATGTGTTTCTTGCGCATTTAATTTGGCTCTTTTTTTCTGTTTTGCTCGATTCTAATGTGTTTGTTTGTCTTTCAGTTTCTGGTTTATAGTAATGAGACAGAGAAAGAAGAAAGTGGATTTGGGTAAGGAGTAGTTGGGAAGAATCTGAGAGTGACTGGGAGGGAACTATGATCAAAATGTACTGCATGTAAAATTTATTTTCAATAAAAATTAAAATTTAATAAGAACAGTTATTATGAATTGTTTATACAATAAATGTAATTTATTTCATACTGTGATTTCTTTTTATGTCCCTTTTTGTATTTAATAATTACCATCAATTTTATGATATTGATATTTTGAAGAATATGAACTTATTTCTCCATGTTCTAAATTTTGATTTTTTTCTTCTGTTATTGTAAAATTTATACTTTATTTCCTATACTTATGATAGAATTACTATCTGGATGTCTGAGTAAATCGATTGAATATTTCATAATAAGAATATTTCCTAGTGTATGGTTTTGTGTTTGCGTAATAATCCTGGTTATTCTATTATTAGTAATAGTGTGATTAAGATAGTGAACACCAATATTTTCTTAATAAAGGAATATTTCCAGCTTTCTCAACTTCTCAACTTCATATTTCCTGTTAGGTATCATTTTTATGTTACTTGGGATAGAACTTTAACAATGTAAGATTTTATTTCAAAAAATATCGTTTCCAGAAGCAAATGGTATTCTTTGTATCAATTGCTTGCACTGGGAGTTACAATAGAATACTTTTGTGAATCTTTTAGTCTACCATATTTATAGGCTTAAGTTGTTTGGTTCTTTATTTCTGAGAGACAGAAAGAGAGAGAAAGAGGGAGAGAGAGTTTGTGCATTTGTGTGCATTTCTTAACATTATATTGAAAAAGATCAAACAACTCAGGGCATTACAAATTCTAGGCAAACACCTAACACTAATATACATTTCCAGTTCCCCCCAATAACAAAAATATTTTAAAGGTATGTAAAATCATATTTTTGCTATAATATCCAATAAAGTGGAGAAGGTGATATAAGAATCGGGGTTAGCTCATGAAACTGCAAAGCCTCTGTAAAGCAAAAGACATAGTCATCAGAACAAAATGACAGCCTGCAGACTGGGAAAGGATCTTCACCAAACATATATCTGACAGAGGGCTGATATCCAGAATATATAAAGAACTAATGAAATTTAAAAGCAATAAATCAAGCAATCCAATTAAAAATGGGGTACAGGGCTAAACAGAGAATTCTCTGTAGAGGAATATAGAATGGCAAAGAAACACTTAAAGAATTGCTCAAGGTCCTTAGCCATCAAAGACATGTAAATAAAAAAAAAAAAAAACCACTGAGATTTCACCTTACACCTATCAGAATGGCAAAGGTTAAAAACTCAAGTGACAACACATGCTAGAGAGGCTGTGGAGAATTAAGAACCCTCCTCCATTGCTGGTGGGAATGTAAACTTGTACAACCACTTTGGAAATCAATCTGACCCTTTCTCAGACAATTAGGAATAGAGCTTCCTCAGGATCCAGCTATACCACTCCTAGGCATATATCCAAAAGATGCTCAAGTACACAACAAGGACATTTGCTCAACTATGTTTGTCACAGTTTTATTCATAACAGCCAGAGACGGAAAACAACCCAGATGTCCATCAACTGAGGAATGGATACAGAAATTGTGGTACTTTTACACAATGGAATACTACTCAGCAATTAAAACCAAGGAAATCATGAAACCTGCAGGCAAATGGTGGGATCTAGAAAATATCATCCTGAGTGAGGTATCTCAGGAGCAGAAAGACACACAAGGTGTATATTCACTTATATATACCTATAAGAAGAAGGTAAACAAGAAAGAGGACCCAGAGTAAGATGATCAATTCTCACTTAGAAAGAAAAATGGGGTAGACAATAGAGGAAGGAGAAAACAAGTAACAGGACAGAAGATTACCACAGAGGGCCTCTAAAAGACCCTTCCTACCAGTGGATCAAAGCATATGCTGAGACTCATAACCCAACTTTAGGGAATGTGCAGAGACTTGTATGAAAGAAGGGGTAGTTAGTATGACCTAGAGAAGACAGTAGCTCCACAAGGACTAAATATATCACGGCATGGGGGGCCCTCTATGAGACTGTTTCTCCAACCAAAGACCATGTGTGGATATAATCTAGAACCCCTGCTCAGATGTAGCCCATGGAAGCTCATTAAACAAGTGGATACCCTAGTAAGGGGAACAGGAACTATTTCTGACATGAACTCAATAACTGGCTCTTTTACCTCCCTCCCACACCCCTCAGGGAGGAAAAGTCTTGCTACGCCACAGAAGAGGACACGGCAGCCAGTCCTGGAGATACCTGATAAACCAGGGTTAGATGAAAGGGGAGGAGGTCCTCCCCTCTCAGTGGACTTGGAAAGGGGCAGGGAGGAGACGAGGTAGGGAGGGTGTGATTGGGAGAGAGTGATGGAGCGGGATTCACCTGGGATACAGAGTTAATAAAAGATAATTAATAATAAAAATAAAATTTAAACAAAACAAACAATGAAAGAAGAAGATATCAGAAGATAGAAAGATCTCCCATACTCATGGCTTTTGCAGGATTAATGTAGTAAAAAATGTTCACCTTACTGAAAACAATCTACAGATTCAATGCAATTCCCATAAAATCACCAACACAATTCTTTACAGACCTTGAAAGAAAAATTCTCAAATTCATATGGAATAAAAAGAAACCCAGAATTGCTAAAACAATCCTCTACAATAAAATATCTTCTGGAGTTATTTCTACATATTTTGCATACACCTCTTACTTACCAAATTATTTTCGTTGAGAATATTGGAACCCATTTATTTTGAGATTCTAAAAATTATGTATTTATTTAGCATCCAGGTTAATTTCTTGGAAAATCATGATAATCCTAAGTTAATGTTAGCTTTCATAGTATTCTTCAGTAAGAAATCCTTTACCCTTTTTCACATTAGCTTCCATATACATTTACCTTCTTGTTGTTTGTCTATGTATGGTACGTATATTTGTATGCATGCATGTACTTGTGTGCATGTGTGTGTATGTGTGTGTAAACACAGATTTAGAGTTCAGAAGTTTATACAAGAAATATTCCTCAGTGATCTTTCTACCTTATCATTGAGGCAGGGTCTCAATAAAATCCAGACATCCCTGATTTGGTTTGGACTAATCTAAGAAGCCATCTTTTGCATAGATATCCTGTCCCTGCCTTTTAAGGGCTGAAATTAAAATTAGACTGTTATGCCCACGTGTAATTAGTTTGTGTGTGTGTGCAGGATCCGGAACTTAAGCATTTTATTATAGTAACCTCAAGATTATTATTATGAAATAAACTAAGCGATCTTATTTCCCAAACTGAACTTTCAGTGGTAACTTCATGTCCTAAATGGTAACAGCTAACTATAAAATATTAATATTTTATTCAATTATACATGTCTTTTAAAAACAGTTTGGTTCTGGTGATACAGAAAAAATATTCTTGATCCTATAAGAGACCAATCTATTCTATTATGCATTAAATTCTACCTTGCTCACTCAAGTATACTGCTCAAAATGCTAACCCCAATTCTTTTTTCTCACTTCATTTTTATCTTTATTTTTATTATTTTATATTAATCACAGGTTGTTTACTTTGTACCCCACCCATTTCATTGTATCCATTTCTCAGTTGATGGACATCTGGGTTTTTTCCAGGTTGTGGCTATTACAAATAAAGCTGCTACAAACATGGTGGAACAAATGTCCTTGTGTACTTGAGCAAATTTTGGATATATGCCTAGGAATGGTATAGCTGGGTCTTGAAGATGCACTATTCCTAGTTGTCTGAGAAAGCACCAGATTGGTTTCCAAACTGGTTATACCAGTTTACATTGCCACCTGCAATGGAGCAGGGTTCTCAATTCTCCACAACCTCTCCAGCATGTGTTGTCATTTGAGTTTTGATCTTAGCCAATTTGATGGATGCAGGGGAAATCTCAGGGTCGTTTTGATTTGCAACTCTCTGATGGCTAAGGATGTTGAGCAGTTCTTTAACTGTTTCTCTGCCATTCCATATTATTCTACAGAGAATTCTCTGTTTAGCTCTGTACCCCATTTTTTAAATGGATTGCTTGATTTATTGCTTTTTAACTTCTTTATATATCCTAGATATCAGCCCTCTGTCAGATATAGGGTTGGTGAAGATCCATTCCCAGTCTGAAGGCTGTCTAAATGGATTGCTTGATTTATTGCTTTTTAACTTCTTTAGTTCTTTATATATCCTAGATATCAGCCCTCTGTCAGATATAGGGTTGGTGAAGATCCATTCCCAGTCTGAAGGCTGTCGTTTTTTTTCTGACAACAGTGTCTTCTTAGAGCCTGTGCTGTTGGTATTCTGTTCAGGAAGGTTTCTCCTGTGCCAATGAGTTCTAGGCTCTTCCCCAATTTGCCTTCTAAATGATTTAGAGTATCTGGTTATATGTTGAGGTCTTTGATCCACTTGGACTTTAGTTTTGTGCAAAATGATAAATATAGATCTATTTACATTTTTCTGCATGTAGACATCCAGTTGGAACAGCGCTATTTGTTGAAGATGCTGTCTTTTTTCCCTTGAATAGTTCTGACTTCTTTGTCAAAAATTAAGTACTCATAGGTGTGTGGGGTTATTTCTGGGTCTTCTATTCGGTTCCATTGATCTTCCTTTCTGTTTCTTTTTCTTCATTTGTTTTTTATTTTATATTAATCACAGGTTATGTACTTTGAATGCAATCCATAGCCCACTCACGCATTCCCTCCCTATCTCCCCCATCCCTCCCTCAACTCCTCCCTGCCCCTTTCCAAGTCCACTGATAGGGGAGGACCTCTTCCTCTTCTGTCTAACCCTATCTTATCAGGTCTCTTAGGTTTGGCTACAATGTCGTCTTCTGTGGCCTAGAAAGTCCTCCCTGGGGGGTGTCGAAGAGCTAGCCATTGAGTTCATGTCCAAAATAGACCCTGTTCACCTTACTAGGGTACCTACTTGGATACTGAGCCACCATTTGCTAAGTCTGAGGAGGGGTTCTAGGTTATATCCATACATGGTCCTTGGGTGGAGAAACAGTCTCATAAAAGACCCCTGTGCCTTGATATATTTGATCCTTGTGAATTCCTGTCCTCTCCAGGTCTTACTAACTCCCCCTTCTTTCATATGATTCCCTGCCCTCTGCCAAAGGTTTTGTTATGTTTCTTAATATTTGCTTTGATATAGTGCTAGGTAAAGTCCTTCCGAGGCCCTCTGTGGTAGGTTTTTGTCCTGCTACTTGTTTTCTCCTACATCAAATGTCCATCCCATTTATCTTTCTAAGTGAGGATTGATCATCTTACCTCAGGTCCTCTTTCTTGTTTATCTTCTTTAGGTGTATAGATTTTGGTATGTATATCCTATCTTATAAGTCTATATAAGTGAGTATATACCATGTGTGTCTTTCTGCTTTGGGATACCTCACTCAGGATGTTTCCTGGTCCCACCATTTGCCTGTGAATTTCATGATTTCCTCATTTTTAATTGCTGAATAGTATTCCATTGTGTAAACGTACCACAATTTCTGTGTCCATTCCTTGACTGAGGGACATCTGGGTTTTTTCCAGGTTCTGGATATTATGAATAAAGCTGCTTTGAACATAATTGAGCAAATGTTCTTCTTGTGTACTTGAGCATCTTTTGAATATATGCCTAGGAGTGGTATAGCTGGATCTTTAGGAATCACTATTCCTAATTCTCTAAGAAAGTGCCAAATTAATTTCCTGAGTGGGTTTATACGTTTACATTCTGCCCAGCATTGGAGGAGGGTTCCCCTTTCTCCACATCCTCCCCAGCATGTGTTGTCACTTGAGTTTTTGATAGTAGGCATTCTGATGGGTGTTAGGTGAAATCTCAGGGTCATTTTGATTTCCATCTCCCTTATGGGTGAGGACGTTGGGCGTTTCTTTTTTTTTAATGTAATTTATTTTTTTTATATTAATCACAGGTTAGGTACTTTTTATCCCAGGCATAGCCCCCCCCCCCCTTTAGGTATTGCTTTTTTCTGCCATTCTACAATCCTCTACAGAGAGTTCTCTGTTTAGCTCCACACCCCGTTTTTTAAATTGGATTACTTGATTTGTTGCTTTTTAACTTCTTGAGTTCTTTATATATACTGGATATTATCCCTCTGTCAGAAGTAGGATTGGTAATGATCCTTTCACAATCTGTTGGCTGTCGTTTCGTTCGGATGACAGTGTCCTTTGCTTTACAGAAGCTTTTCAGCTTCATGAGGTCCCACTTATTGATTGTTGATCTTAGAGCCTGTGCTGTTGGTGTTCTATTCAGGTAGTAGTCTCCTGTACCAATGAGTTCTAGGGTCTTCCCCACTTTTTCTTCTAGACGATTTAGTGTGTCTGGTTTTATGTTGAGGTCTTTTATTCACTTGGGCTTTAGTTTTGTGCAGGGTGACAAATATGGATCTATTTTCATTTTTCTGCATGTACACATCCTGTTGGACCAGCACCATTTGTTAAAGATGCTGTCTTTTTTCCATTGAATGGTTTTGGCTTCTTTGTCAAAAATCAAGTTTCCATAGGTGTGTGGGTTTATTTCTGTGTCTTCTATTCTGTTCCCTTGATCCACTATTCTGTTTCTATGCCAATGCCATGCAGTTTTTATTACTATTGCTCTGTAGTAGAGCTTGAGGTCAGGGATGGAGATACCTCTAGATGATCTGTTGTTGCACAGGATCGTTTTGGAGATTCTGGGTTGTTTTTTTTTCTCCATATGAAGTTGAGAATCTTTCTTTCAGGGTCTGTAAAGAATTTTGTTGGTATTGTGATGGGATTGCATTGAATGTGTAGATTGCTTTTGGCAGGATGGCCATTTTGGATATGTTAATCTTATCAGTCCATGAGCATGGGAGATCTTTCCATCTTTTGATGTCTTCTTCAGCTTCTTTTTTCAGAGACTTGAAGTGTTTTTCAAACAGGTCTTTCACTTGCTTCATAAGAGTCACCGCAAGGCACTTTATGTTATTAGTGGCTATTGTGAAGGGTGTTGTTTTCCTGATTTCTTTCTCAGCCCTTTTGTCTTTGGCGTACAGGAGGGCTTCTGATTTTTTTTTTTTTAGTTCATTTTGTATCCAGCCACTTTGCTGAAGGTATTTATGAGCTGAAGGAGTTTTCTGTTTGAATTTTTGGGGTCACTCATGTATACTATCATGTCGTCTACAAATAATGACACTTTGACCTCTTCCTTTCTGATTTGTATCCCGTTGATGTCCATTAGTTCTCTTATTGCTTTAACTAGGACTTTAAATACTATTTTGAAGAGATATGGAGATGATGGGCAGCCTTGCCTTGTCCCTGATTTCAGTGGGATTGATTGAAGTTTCTCTCCATTTAGTTTGATATTGGCTATAGGCTCGCTGTATATTGCCTTCACTATGCTTTGGTATGTGCCTTGTATCCCTGCTCTTTCCAAGACTTTAAACATGAATGGGTATTGGATTTTGTCAAATGCTTTTTCAGCATCTAAAGGTATGATCATGTGGTTCTTTCCTTCAGTTTGTTTATGTGGTGGATTACATTGATAGATTTCAGTATGTTGAACCACCCTTGCATGCCTGGGATGAAGCCTGCTTGGTCATGGTGGATGATTTCTTTGATGTGTTCTTGGATTCGGTTTGCAAGTATTTTATTGAGTATTTTTGCATCAATGTTCATAAGAGTTATAGGTCTGAAATTCTCTTTTTTGTTGGGTGTTTGTGTGGTATAGGTATCAAGGTGACTGTGGCTTCATAGAATGAGTTCATTAATGTTCCTTCTGTTTCTATTTTGTGGAATAATTTAAAGAGAATTGGAGTTAGCACTTCTTTGAAGGTCTGGTAGAATTCTGCACTGGATCCATCTGGTCCAGGCCTTTTCTTTTTCTTTTTTCTTTTTCTCTTTCTTTCTTTCTTTCTTTCTTTCTTTCTTTCTTTCTTTCTTTCTTTCTTTCTTTCTTTCTTTCTTTCTTTCTTTCTTTCTTTCTTTCTTTCTTTTGTTGGAAGGGAGACTGTTGATGACTTCTTCAATTTCCTTGGGCGATATAGGTGTATTGAATCTTTCTACCTGATCTTGACTTAGTTTTGGTAGATGGATTCTATCAAGAAAATTGTCCATTTTCTTTCAAATTTTGTGGCATATAGGCTTTTGTAGTATGACCTACGGATTGTTTGGATTTCTTTGGTGTCTATAGATATGTCCTCTTTTTCATTTCTGATTTTGCTGATTTTGCTAGTTTCTCTCTACCTTTTTGTTAGTTTGGCTAACAGTTTGTCTATCTTGTTGAGTTTTTCAAAAACCAGCTCTTGGTTTCTTTGATTCTTTGAATAGTTTTGTTTCTAATTGATTGATTTCAGCCCTAAGTTTGATTATTTCTAGCTGTCTTCTCCTCCTGCTTCTTTTTTCCTAGGTCTTTCAGGTGGGCCATTAAGTTGCTTCTATGAGATGTCACAAATTTCTTCTTGAAGGTACTTAGGGCTATGAATTTTCCTCTGAGCACTGCTTTCATTGTGTCCCATAAATTAGTGTATGTTGTACCTTCATTTTAATTGAATTCTAGGAAGTCTTTAATTTCTTTTTTATTTCTTCCTTAACCCAGCTCTCATTGAGCAGCAAGTTGTTCACTTTCCATGTGCATGTAGGCTTTTTGCTGATTCCATTGTTGTTGAGGACCAGCTTCAGTCCATGGTGGTTAGATGAAATACAGAGGATTATTTCAATCTTCTTGTATCTGTTGAGGCTTGCTTTGTGACCAACTATATGGTCTACTTTGGAGAAGGTTCCATGAGGTGCTGAAAAGAGGGTATACTCTTTTGAGTTTCGGTGAAACGTCCTGTAGACATCTATTAGGTCCATTTGCTTTAGGACCACTCTAAGTCCCTTTGTTTTCCTATTTGGTATCTGTCTAGATGATCAGTCCCTTGGTGGAAGAGGGGTGTTGAAGTCTCCCACTATTTAGGTGTTGGGATTGGTGTGTGATTTAAGTTTTAATAAAGTTTCATTTATGAACGTAGGCGCTCTTGTATTGGGGGTATAGATGTTCAGAATAGTGATGCCCTCTTGGTGGGTTTTTCCTTTGATGAGAATGTAATGTCTGTTCTCATCTTTTTTGATTACTTCATTTGAAATTCTATTTTATTAGATATTAGGATAGCTATCCCATCTTGTTTTCTGGGTCCATTTGCTTGAAAAACATTTTTCCAGACCTTTACTCTGAGATAGTGTTTATCTTTGTTGTAGAGGTGCATTTCTTGGATACAGCAGAATGTTGGATCCTGTTTCTGCACCCATTCTGTTATTCTGTGTCTTTTTCTTGGAGAGTGAGTCAATTGATGTTGATAGATAATAGCGACCAATGAATGTTAGTTCTTTTTATTGTGGAGGTGGTGATCTTACTGTGATTCATTGCTTGTTTTCTTTTAATTTTTGTTGGGATATTATCTGTATGCTATGTTTTCTTGGGTGAAGTTGTTTTCATTGGATTGGAGTTTTCCTTCTAGTATCTTCTGTAGGGCTGGTTTGCTGTGTAGATATTGTATGAATTTAGTTTTGTCATGGAATATTTTGTTTTCTCCATCTATGTTGATTGAAAGCTTTGTAGAGTTTAGTAGTCTGGGCTGGATTCTGTGGTCTCTTAAAGTCTGCATGACACCTGCCCAGGCCCTTCTGGCTTTCATAGTTTCTGATGAGAAGTCTGATGTGATTCTGATAGGTCTCCCTTTATATGTTACTTGGCGTTTTTCCTGTGCTGTTTTTACTATCTTTTCTTTGTTCTATAGATTTAGTGTTTTGACTATGATGTGACGCGATGTGTTTCTTTTCTGGTCTAGTCTATTTGGTGTTCTGTAGGCCTCTTGTATATTTATGGACATCTCTTTTTTTGTAAGTTGGGAAATTTTTCTTCTATGATTTTCTTGAAAATATTTTCTGGACCTTGGAGCCTAGGGTCTTCTTTTTCATCACTACTTATTATTCTTAGATTTTGTCTTTTCATGGCATCCTTGATTTCTTAGATATTTTGTGTTTGGGACATTTCTGACTTTACTTTTTTTTTTGAGAGAGAGAGAGAGAATATCAGTTTCTGTGAGTGTATCTTCAGCACCTGATATTCTCTCTTCCATCTCTTATATTTTATTGCTGATGTGGTTCCTCATCTTTTCTCTAAGTTCTCCAGCTCCAGGGTCTTCTCTGTTTGTGTTTTCTTTATTGATTCTAATTCTGTTTTCATGTCTTCAACCATTTCCTTCATCTGTTTGAATGTGGAATCCTGTCTCTCTATGATAGTCTCTACTTTTTGGTTCATTTCCTCTCCATATGACACTAATTGTATCTCTTCTTGTTCCTCTATTTGTTTGGCTATATTTGCCTGTGTTTCCTTAAGGATTTTGCTCATTTCCTCTTTCTTAGCCTCTATTTGATTGGCCAAACCATTGATAGATTTATTCATTTCCTCTTTAACTGTCTATATTTGTATAGTTATTGCTCTGAGAGATTTGGCTATTTCCTCTTTATGTTCCTCAGGTTATTGGGTAAGCTTGGTTTTAAATTCATTTTCCTGTGCTTTCAATGAATTGGAGTATCCATCAATTTTGGGGGTTGCTGGTGAACCCATGATATTTTGATTTATGTTGGATGTGTTCTTTCGCCAACCCCTTGCCATTGGCTTATCTATAACCTTCCCTGTTTGCTTCTGGATTCTGCCGTTTAGGCTGGTACTGTCTCTCTCTCTGGCGTGTATAGAGTTCTTCTGGAAGCTGAGAGAGGTCCTACAACCCAGACGTGTGCATTGGTGTTTCAGCTGTACCTGTGGGAGCAAAGTCTACTAACACAAATTGGCATATGCAGGCACAAAAGGGCAGATGAGGGTGCAGAAGGACAGATGCAGGCATGTGTGTGTGTGTTTGTGTGTGTGTGTATGTGTGTAATCGTTTGTGGAAGTGTGCCTCGAGGTACAGAGTGATAGAGAATGGTGAACCCTTGAGTGTGTGGGAAGGGCTCTGCCTTACAGGCTTCTAGGTGGTTACTTGTACATACACTGTAGATGTAGCAGGCACTGGTGATAGTAGTGGCGCAATTTCTTGCATTATCCGTCTTAACTCCACTCTTGGACCAGCAGGGCAGGGGCTTCAATGTCCCAAGAGAGCCTCTATTTTCCACAGTGGGTGTGTGGGTGGGAGGGGTCTGTGGTCTGGCTGCTAGTTTAGAAGGACTCTGGATCTGGGATCTGCAGTCAAGGAAACAATCACTCTCAAGCAGGTCACATTGGCAAGGATTCGGGTATCCGGGCTCTCTACACTCTGGTTTGGCCCTGCTTAGTCATATGCAGGAGGACTGATGCCTCTGCCACCTCAGTGCTGCTGCAGCCGCCAGGTTAGGAAGTCCAGCTGCAGCTGGAGACTGGGATGCTAGTCCAGATGCCTTCTGGGAAGTTCTGGGGGCCCTCTACTCTGCTCTCCAGACCTTGGAGGCCCAGTGCCTGGTGTGCCTAGCTTGTTTGGTTATCTGTCACAGTTGGGTCTGTACAGTCAGTGGCTGGGAGCTCCTGTAGAGTTGGTATGGCTGCTAGCAGACCTGGGACACAGGGAAGATGGCGCTGTGGTTCCAGGACTCCAAGGGAGGTACTGCTGGCAGGTCTGGCTGAGGGTCCAGTAGCTCTGCCTCTGCCGCCTCTCCTTCCCCAAAGAAGTTCACAGGCGACCCGAGACCAAAGTTCTCACCTCATGCGATTATCCCTCTCCTGTAGAAAGCCTCACTGTTGTTTCTCTGGCTTCAGTTGTCCTTCCACTCACCAATTCTGGCAGAATAGCTCCTCTGTAACTCAGAGACTGTGTGTGCTCACTGCTCTCTTGAAAGGTACTCCTTCTTCTAATTCTTTCTTCAGAGACTTGAAAATTTTTTTCATACAAGTCTTTGACATGCTTGGTCACACCAAAGTACTTTATGTCTTTTGTGGCTATTGTGAAGGGTTTCCCTAATTTCTTTCTCAGCTCTTTTGTGTTTTGTATGCAGGAGGGCTACTGTTTTTTTGTTTATGTTTGTTTGTTTGGTTGGTTTTTTTTTTTTTTTTTGAGTTAATTTTCTATCCAGCCAAAGTCCTGAAGGTGTTTATCAGCTGTAGGAGTTCCCTGGCAGAATTTTTAGAGTCACTGCTGTATACTATCATATCACCTGCAAATAGTGATACTTTGACTTCTTCCTTTACAATTTGTATCCCCTTGATCTCCTTTAATTGTCTTATCGCTCTAGCAAGGACTTCAAGAACTATGTTGAAGAGATATGGAGACAGTGAGCAGCCTTCCCTTGTCCCTGATTTCAGTGGGATTGCTTTAAATTTCTCTCTGTTTAGTTTGATGTTGGCTATAGGCTTGCTGTATATTGCCTTTACTATGTTTACGTATGTGCCTTGTATCCCTGAACTCTCCAATACTTTAAAAATGAATGGATGTTGGATTTTGTCAAATGTTTTTTCGGCATCTAAGGAGATTATCATGTTTTTTTTTTCAGTTTGTTAATAAGGTGGATCACATTGATGGATTTACATATATTGAACCAGCCCTGCATACCTGGAATGAAGCCTACTTGGTCTTTTTTGATGATATCTTTCATGTGTTCTTGTATTCCTTTTACAAGTGTTTTGTTGAGTATTTTTGCATCAATGTTCATAAGGGAGATTGGCCTGAAATTTACTGAGTTAGCTCTTTGAAGGTCTAATAGAATTATGCACCGAAACCATCTGGCCCTGGGCTTTTTTTTTTTTTTTTGAATGGGAGACTTTTGATAACAGCTTCTATTTCCTTGGGGGATATAGGACTATTTGATTGATTTACATCATCTTGATTGAGCTTGGTAAATGGAATGGATCAAGAAAATTGTCCATTTCATTTAGATTTTCAAATTTTGTGGTACATCTACACAATGGAATATTACTCAGCAATAAAAATCAAGGAAATCATGAAATTTGCAGGTAAATGGTGGGAACTGGAAAAGATCATCCTGTGTGAAGTATCCCAGAAGCAGAAAGAAACACAGGGTATATACGCACTCATAAGTGGATATTATATATATATATATATATATATATATATATATATATATAAACATAGGATAAACATACTACAATCTGTACACCTAAGGAAGCTAATCAGAAAAGAGGATTCTGGCTAATATGCTCAATCTCCATTCAGAAAGACAAAGAAGATGGACATAGGGGGAGGGATAAAACAGGGAACAGGACAGGAGCCTACCACAAAGGGCCTCTGAAACGCTCTACCCTACAGGGTATAGGGGCAGATGCTGAGACTCATAGCCAAACTTTGGACAGAGTTCACAGAATCTTATGAAAGAAGTGGGTGATAGTCAGACCTGGAGAGGACAGGAGCGCCACAAGGAGAGCAACAGATCCAAAAAGTCTCTTCTTTAATCACCTCCCCCTGAGGGGGGAGCAGCCTTTCCAGGCCACAGAAGAAGACAATGCAATCACTCCTGATAAGACCTGATAGACCTGGATCAAAGGGAAGGGGAGGAGGAACTCTTTTATCAGTGGACTGGGAGAGGGACATGGGTAGGGAAGAGGTGGGGTGGGACTGGGACGGGAAGAGGGAGGAAGGTACGGGGAGATACAAAGTGTATAAACTGTAATTAATAAAAATAAAAAATAATTAAAAATATGTGGAAATAGATTAGAAATGGCATTTTATGAGAAATACAGTATTTGTGTGTAACCACTTGGATCTTACTCATGAAGGTATCAAGTCACATAAAGAAGTCAGTGGATATCAAAGAATCCTGTCAATTACTTGATGATCATTTCAAATCCTAGAGATTTTTTCAAAATCCTAAAATTCTAAGACATTAAATGCTCATAAAATCTATGAGAATATTTCTTTTCTCCTAATCCCAATTCAAACATTTCAATTATAGTCAGTACCTTGCTTGTATAAGTACCAAAATATGACCCTTTTCCCTACCGCAATGCACCATGAGGTAAGGACAAGGTGACTTTCTAAGGCTCAAGGTAGTTCACAGCAGAATGTGAAGATTAATTTTGAATTTCAAAGCACTTGCTAGATACTTCTGATTTTGATTTCCAAATATCAGTTACAAAGTCTTTGTAAATATCCATAACACTACCAGGAATAAACTCAAATATTTACTCCCAAATTAGGACTTTATAGGAGAGAAAAAAATGTTCCAATTGGCTTAACATTAATATATGAGAATAACCATTTATCCTTAAAAAGAAAGGCCATGTTTGTTTATTGTGATAATCAGACCAAATTGAGTTCAAAATATTCATAGTGAGAGATGGAACTATTCTTTACTAATTACTTTCTTTAGGATATTTTTTCTTATAGTTAATAATAACATTTCTTATTTCATTCTTCAAAACTTATGAGCATAATGAATTCACAATAAAGTTATGAACAATTAAGAAAGGACCTAGGCATTGGGAGATTAACTTTGTATCTCTGCATAATTTTCTAAATGACCAGACATGTTTTATCTATGAAATTATATTTTTATTATATCCCAAACCCATAAAGCACTAATAAGAATTTGAAAACATAAAAGGCACAATTGTTTAGCCAATATTATAAGACATATATAAAATAACATAGCATGACTTTAGGACTTTTTGAGACTGGTAGTGATAAAATCCAAAAAGCGAATAGTGTGATCCTTAATATTAATTATGAACTTGACACTGGGGAGGAAGACCTTACTCTGCATCTGTGAGGCATTCTTTCTTTTTCCACAGGTAGATCCTTTATCTCGCAGGGCAGAAGGGAAAGTGGGAAGAGGGGAGTAAAATTGGCTGCTTTTTGCCTCGGGCAGGAAAATAGTAGCAAATGATTTTGCTGGTATAATATTCTCTCTCTCTCTCTCTCTCTCTCTCTCTCTCTCTCTCTCTCTCTCTCTCTCTCTCTCTCTCTCTCTCTCTCTTTCAGAATTAAGATTCTTTACTAGATGTTATTTCAGGCAGATGGCCAGATCCTGCTCGAGGAATGGGGATCAACTCTCCCTATAGATCACAGGGAGTGGGTTTCTCCAGAGTTACCCTCTGAGGATCTGGGGCCAGCGGAGTCCCAGGGTCAGAAGCAGAACTGGAAGGCCTCGGATACATGCTGCTTCCACGCTTCCAGGCTGGGCAGCAGGGAGGAGAGGCCCATGACGTGCCAGTTCTCTCCATCAGATACCTTGGAGGTTTGATAGGACAGCAACTGCACACCTGCATCTGCCAGGAGGCCAATCATCGTGGGCAGCATTACAGGGTTAGAGGGCTGAGCCCGGAACATGAGCAGGGGCTGGCCCCTGTGGAGCGGCACCTCTGGCCTGAAGACAGCTCCATTGAGCACCTGTAACATGGGTGTGGTGCCCTGGACCAAGCCCACAGCTTGGTAGGGGGCACCTGCCAGGGACACAGTCAGGAAGCATTCCCCCCTGCCCTGCTCCCCTGGGCCCTCAGGGCTGTGGGAGGTGGTGACATTGAGGCCAGCTTCTTTCACCAGTAGTTTAGCATTCACCAGGTTCACATCTGCCTGCTTTGACGCTTCTCTTAGAAGGCCGACAATGACCGCCAGGCTCAGACAGGTCCCAGCATTCTTCAGAGGTGTTCCTTGCATCACCACCTGGATGGTCCCTTTAGGGGAGCCGTCCCAGGCATGCATCAGAGTGCCCAGCGCTTCGGCCAGACCAATCCAAGGCTTGGTGTGTGGAGAGAAGGCACTGGTCAGGGCCTGGGCGTTGACGACCCCTTTTAGAGATTTCCCCTTCACCATGTCCACAAACTGAACAGCGATTTCCTCCCCACAGTGGCTCTGGGCCTCCTTGGTGCTGGCGCCCAGGTGAGGGCAGCTGATGACATTCTCATGGTCCACTAAGGCCTGGTCCTGAGGTGGCTCTTCTGTAAACACGTCCAGTGTGGCACCAGCGCACTGACCCGACTGCAGGGCATGGAGCAGGGCACCCTCATCCACAATCCCTCCTCGGGCACAGTTCACAACTCGCATGCCCTTCTTGCACTGGGCAAAGGTGCTGTCATTCAGCAAGCCTGTGGTGGAGGGCAGGAGGGGCGTGTCGACAGTGATGAAATCGCAGAGAGGCCAGATCTCCTCCAGGGGCAGCTGCTGAACGCCGAAGGAGGCTGCGACTTCTGGAGAAATGATGGGGTCATAGCCTACAGTTTTCATTCCAAAGGACTGCACCCGAGTGGCCACCTCTCTTCCAATTCTGCCCAGGCCAAGAATTCCCAGTGTCTTTCCGTTCAGCTCCGTCCCCATGAACTTCTTCCAGTCCCATTTGCCATCTTTCATCGAAGCTGTCGCCTGGGGAATCTACCTGGCCAGGCACATGATCATCCCACAGGTGAGCTCTGCAGCACTGAGGCTGTTTCCGTTGGGGGTGTTCATGACGAGGATGCCCTTCCTTGTGGCAGCTTCCAGATCCATGTTGTCCACGCCTGTACCAGCCCTGTCCACCACCTGGAGCTTCTCCGCTGCATTCATAACTTCAGCAGTGACCTTAGTAGCTGACCGGACGATAAGGCCTTCACAGTCCTGCAGCTCAACAATCAGCTCCTCCTTACTCAAGTTCTGCTTCTCCACCACCTACAGCCCTCCATCTTGCAAGATCTTCCGGCAGCAGGAGTCCAGACTGTCACTGATGAGCACTTTGCGCAGATTTGGGAATGCCATTGCTGTAGCGGGCCTCGGAATCAGTTGCTCTTGGTGGGCAGAAGCACTTGAGGCCAGGAAGCTGCAGGCAGGGCTGACTCCAGTGACTGCGCACAATTTTTTCTCTTTTTGAAATTATTTTTTTTATATTCTGAAAATAGTTTCCCCTCCCTCTTCTCCAAGTCCCTTCCCCACCTCCCTCCTACCCACCCCCATTCACTCCTTCTCCATTTCTCTTCAAAAAAGAATAGGCATCCCATGGATATCAAACAAACACGTCGTATCAAGTTTTATTAAGATTAGGCACTTCACTTCATATTAAAACTGCACTAGACAATGCAGTAAGATGAAAGCAGTCCAAAGAGTCACAGACAGATCTTAATTGCTTGAGTAGGAGTCCCACAAGAAGACCAAGCTAAACAGCTTTAACATATATGCATGCATCAATTCCATGCAATCTCACTGGTTTAGCCTCTGAGGACCCTTATAAGACCAGGTTAATTGATTCTGTGGGTTTTCTTGTCATGTTTTTGATCCTTTGGTTCTTATAATCCTTCCCCGTGTTCTGCCTAATGTTTAGCTGTGGGTCACTGTCTTTTTTTTTTTTTTTTGTTAGTTGCAGGATGAAGTCTCTCTGATGAAAACTGGGCTAGACACAAATCTAAGAATATAGCACAATGACATGAGGAATCACAAAGACCTAAAATAGAGCTAAACACAAGCATTGTCTTAAATGGATTTATATGAGAAGACCCTTTGTATTTGTGGGTTGTACCACTCCCTGACCATGAAATACAGAACCATCTAAAGTGAAGAAGCATAGTTCATATTAATATGCATGCATTAATTCATTGCTCTATGCTATTGACTGTGGATGTGCTGTGTCCAGCTGCCTCAGGTCTTATCACCTTGATTACCCATCCAATATGGATTAAAACCTATGAGCCAGAATAAACCTTTTCTCACTTAAGTTGCTTTTGTTGGGTTATTTTGTCACAGTAATAGGAAACCAAAAGAAAACAATTACTTCCTGACCACTTACTATAAACAAGATATCTTTTGAGGGAGAAATATTCAAAAGAGACATAAGGGTCTCAACTGCAAAATATATATTATGTAATAAATACACCAAGAGGTAATCAGGACAAATAGGCCAATCTCAAACTAAGAAAAGTAGGAATATGCCAATTGAGAATAAGAGCCACTAGAGGAAATGCTTCACTTACAAAAAAAAAAAAAAGATTAATGAGGGATTGAACAGTCATGAAAAGATTTACTGAAGGACTTCAAAGTTCAATTAGAATATGGAAGAATGAATAATATTCAGAGAGGAGTAGAAGAGAATAATGGTCATTTAAGAGAGGACAAAGTCATGAAAAAAATCATATAGATAGCGATGTGTTTGACACTTATGAAGAGCAATAAGGAAAGAAGTGTTGCTAGGTGCTAAAATATTTGCTAATTCAAGTTAGCAGTTTTTGAAATGATGCATTTCCCTATTAATTTCCAAATGTTAATTAAAGTAAAAAGTATTCACAGATGTAAACTTAGTGGACTTTATGTATCTAAATTTACCAAAATTTAAAAAGTCTTTACTACACTTTTATGTGGTACTGTAATTAATTCTTGCATACAAACAAGATCTTCTGCTAATTATTCGATATGTATTCTGTATTTTTACGTATAACTTTTAAATTTTTTATTTAATTACATTTAATTCAGTTTGTATCCCATCTGTAGCTCCCTCCCTCTTACTCTCCCAATCTCACGCTCCCTCGCTCTTCTCCATCCATGCCTTTCCCATAGTCCACTGATTGGGGTGGTCCTCCTCCCCTTCCTTTTGACCTTAGCCTATCAGGTCTCATCAGGACTGGCTGGATTGTCTTACTCTGTGGCCTGGTAAGACTGCATCACCCTGACTCCCGAGGGGGAGGTGATCAAAGAGCCAGCCACTGAGTTCATGTCAGAGACAGTCCCTGTTCCTATAACTATGGAACCCACTTGGACACTGAACTGCCATGTGGTATGTCTGTTCAGGGGTTCTAGGTTATCTCCATGAGTGGTCCTTGGTTGGAGTATTCTGTATTTTAACTTTCTCATTATCTCATTCTTATCAATACACATTTATAACACTCATTAACATGTGTTACATTCAAAAGTAAAACAGTATAATACAATTCTAATTTAAGTAGGTGTGGCATTTCTTCAGTGTTCTGCATTTGGTAATTTGGTTTTATCTCAAACTATCTATTGAATGAAGGAATAAGTTTAGATCTATAGTTTTAAAAATGTTTAAGTATTTCAAATGAGACCCTTTATAATTCTTCCCTTAGCCCCTCCTCATTTACTTCCTTGCTTTCTCAATTTCATAGCCTCATTTTCTATAAATAATTCTTCCACACTCCCAAGACAAAAGAGTCAAAACAAACTACAGTATATCTGTGTAGTTTTTCTACCTGAATCAAGAGTACATCATCTGCACACATTTATTTGTTATTCTTTCCTTTTGCCCCTACAAAGAGAAAATTACACATTTCTTTTCTTGAATCACAGGATTTCAAGGAGCACAAACTTCAAAACACACGGCTTTTTCATTATGTGTTTGCACTCAGCTCACTGTTTCTCCTTTTCACTTAGTTCAGTACCCAGCCAATGAAAATTGGCTGGACTCTTTCAGAGTGTGTCTTCCCATCACCATATTTAATCCATTTGAGAAAATCCCTCACAGGCAAGCATGCCCACAAGCAAACTCAAAACAGAGTACCTTACTGACAGCCTCTTTTAAGTCTACATTATGTAAAATTGTCAATTAAAGCTAACAATCACATCTTTCATCATTTGGATTGTTGTCTACAGTGTACAGGTTCCTCCTCATGGGTCAGGTAGAACAAACACAGAGATGTACTAAAGTTTGTCTTGTTTCTTTGTCTTTGAATAGTAACATATTCAAAGAGGACAAGAAATCAAGAGGGCAAGGAAGTGTATGAGGAAGGGTTGGAAGAAAAAAGAGAGGATGAAGATATAGATTTTAACTTCAACAATGTAGAATAAAGACAAATTTTTCTAATGTTTTTTTCCTATCTAATGACACAACTCAACTTGATATACCTTTGATGCTAATGTGACAATGCATGTTATTGATCAATGTATTTTTACATTTTAATATATTTTATTAGAATATAACTACAGAATAGGGATCAAAGATGGCTGCCCCAGGAGGACACTGTGTCTGAGGAGCAGGAGAGTAGTGTGTAGGCACAGCGACTGGGAGACTGAGAACTCGGACCTAAAACACCACCATTTATGACTGCCAGGTAAGCAGAATTCCTAAGGTGGGGAAATCAAGTGGAAGAGTCCAAGGGACACCCAGATATTCCCAGGAAAAACTCCAGCAGAAGACAGGCTGCACAAAGCTGCACTGGGCGCCTAAGCCATTTCAGTCTGGGTCACACAGTACCGGGGACAGACTGAGTTTCACCCAGATACCGCGGGCTACACCTGTCAGACCCTCACCTCTAGGCACACACAGCCACCACCCCGGATTGGGAATCATAGTATCAGGTCCAGACTGAGGTGCCCCCAAATACCATCTCAGACCATGGAGCCTCCTGAACAGAGCAGCGCCCCCAGTGGAAATCTCAAACAGGGACACTCAGCCTTTGGCACAGAGTGAGGAGCCAAACCTCCAGACCAGAGGAGAGACCAGCCTGTGGTGCTCACAGCTTCTAGCACAGAGCA
>CM053742.1:97103481-97122012 GCA_028658305.1 Pachyuromys duprasi
TTCTTTTCTTTTCTTTTCTTTTTCATTTCTGTGCCTCCCATCACTATGTTGCCTATTGGCATCTCTTCTGGTTACTTTTCCTATAAGACCTCCTTCTTAATGAAAATCTCCAAGGTTTAAAGGAAAACCTCCTTTCCTCTGTAAAGTCTGCTAATGCTGATATAGTGTACCATCCTTTTCTAGTGTTCTCCCACCTCAAAGACAGGTCTTGCCTTCAGTAGAGGCCATGTCCTCTCACATAATAAATCTCATTTCTGAATCATAATTTTGTTTCAGCTTCTTACCTGAACTAACACACCCAATGCTTCTTATGTCCGTTTACTTCTAACAATGGAGAGATAGTGCCTCAAAATAATTTTTTTAGAGAATAAAATAAATTAATTTTGCTTATTCACTTGTTTTTTTTGTTGTTTGTTTACTATGTTCCTGTAACAAGTAAGCTTTGTCCATGAATAGGCATTGTTCCTTTTCATCATCATTGTTGCTAGTTCTAGCATCCAGCATTCGATTAGGTACAGGAGTGTCTGCTGACTACATGCCTTTTTTGGTAAGAGACAAGAGGTAGCAATTATAGATGTAGTCTCCAGTTTTATGGCTTACTGCACCAGTGTGAAAGATGAATGTGGTCAGGTAATTTTAATGAAGAAATATGAGCTATTTAGGAAACTGGAAAAGACAAAACAAACAGAACTAAAAATGTGTTGAGTGACTTCATGAAAGAAGAAAGTAGCAGTATTTTACCTCCTAAATAGTGACCTAAAGCAAGTTATGCAAGAAAAGTGGGAAATGAGTGCACACAAGTCTGTTTCTGTTTCCATGAAAAAATATATTATGATGAGAAGTTTATTCATAATAGATGTTAATTTGTTAGGGCTTCAGAAATTGGGAAGTCTGATTCCAGCCGATTCAGGGTCTAGTACAGCTGCTCTTAGCTTTCAAGTTTCCACACATAACATGAGGACAAAAGACACTAGGGTATTCACATATACTCTTACAAAATGCACAAGTAGATTCCTGTAGGTATTTGTTACCTTTCTAATAGTATAAAATATGTGAGAATGGCAACATATAAATAGAAAAAGCTTATTTTTGCTTTTACTCTAGTAGTTTCATGTGATCAGTTAGTACTATTGTGTCACTGTAAGCACTGGTAACAGTGTCTAAGCTACTGGACAACCTATTACATGGATTATTAGTGTTTGATTTATCACTGAAACCCTGTACTCAAATGATTTCTTTTACATACATCTGTCTGTATGTTAATATATTACATTTGCACATTTTTCCTTAGACTTTCTGTGTTTATTACAATAAACCAAGAAATTTCTGAAAAGTGCTTGCTTTGTTTCACTCATAATTTGAATAGGAAATTCATTACCCTGATCCTCTTAAGTAAATTAAAACTTATTAAAGTAAAATAATCAGGAAATGTTAAGGAACAAGACTATCCCTGATGTTCAAGCATAACAAGTTCTTACATGAAGAAATATAACCAAGCCATTCTAGTCACAGATTTTCAAAAGTCATGATTCATCTCATCATCAACATCAAGCCCAAAGTTTTACTGGTTATTATCTATATCAGAAATGGATGAGACTCAAACAATGATTCAGCTCATGATAACTCATCCTTACAGCTGGGCACTTCCAACGACAGTGAATGTGCTTCTAAAGTACAGTGAACTATGGTCCAAACAAAAACAAGATATTAACAATCCAAAAGGGAGAAATATGAAAGAAAAATAATTAACATTTTTGTGTGAATTCAATACTGTTCAACACAGATTGAATATTTTGACACCATATCCCAGGCTACTAGAAAGACTGGGGCATGAGTTGGGCCCCTGAAGTATCTGTTAACTCTGCCCTATGCCTTTGCTGGTCTCATGCAGCACTTCTATTTTAGACTCATATGTTTGAGATTTCCAGTCAAACATATTGTAGTTATTCATCTGGAACTTTAAGGGGGTTAGAGTGAAGGCTGCTGTCATGACTACACACAACATTACACGTTTGAGAGCTCCTTGCAGTCATCTGACCCCACAGATCCACTGAGCATTGCTATGTCTGCTAGTATCTGTAGCTAGCCTGAATCTTGAGGTTTTTCTGGGCATCTTCTCTAGTACAGGTAGAAGAAGCCAATCTGCTCATGAAGTTTAATGTATGTTTCCTCTAAAACAGTAGCACAACTTATGTTTGAGTCCCTCTTGAGATAGAGCTGGGATGGTTAAGGCTTGGATGAAAATTTTCAAAAGTAGAAGTTCTACTGTTTTTTCTATTTATATAGGGGAGCTTTAATTATTTTTCTCTTCGTACATTTTGTAAAAATAAGGCACTAGAACCTTGACTATTTTGCTTAGAGATGTTTTCTGCCAAATGATCTAGTGGCTCTCATGTTCTGCCTTCTACAAATATTCAGTTTTTTTAACAGTCATTTCTTTTGCTCCTTTCCTTCTCTTTACAGTTTTACCTAGTCATACTTGAGAGAAATAAAATAATATCACACGTAACATTTTTACACAGCTTCTTTCACAAAGCAAAATGCTTTAAAGTTCTTTGTGGTATTTATAATTACTTTATTCCTTTCAGCAGCTAAATTGTAGGTCATTTGCTGAGGGATATTTTATTTTCATTCACATCCTTTGTGAATCTTAAACATCCTGAGAGATTTCAAGCTGTATTGTCCTTCTGTGGTGCATATTGGCTACTTTTTAATATTTTATTTCTGAGGAAGCACTGTTAATTTGGATGTGTGTGCTTCTAGAGGTCAATCTTGAGTGTTGTTCTTCAGGAGGCATCCAATTCTTCCCCCAGCTTCCGAGGGACAAGATGTCTTAGTAGGAACTATGATTCACCAATTTGACTAAGCTGGCTCAACTCTGACTTTCAAAGATTCACCTGCCTTTATATTCTCAGTACAAGAATTACAAGGACACAATCATATGGGCTTCTAATATGGGGATCAACCTTAGATCCCCATGCTTTCATGGTAACCATTTCACCAAATGAGCTATTTACTCAGTGTAATATATAAAAATTTCCTGATGTATCAGCATTCTCTTTTAGATAAGTCTTTGCCAGAATTTGATCCATGCAATGAAATTTAAATGTCAAAGATGACTTTTTCATACTCTAAAAGATATTTTATTTTTTGAAAATATATTTGTTTTTTTTCATATTTTGTTATCTCATATATAACTGAATACTTATTTTTATTTCCTGTGTAAATATTCTGATATCTGATGGATTAAAATAATTACCCAATGGTTTTGAAAAGCCACTTCATGACACACTTTACACAGAATTACTCATTCAAGATTTCAAGGATGATATAAGGCAAGCAGATTTTACAAGTGAGAAATTGAAATACAAATCTATGGATGAAATTGTTCAAGTTCATACAGATTTTAAAATGAATGGGTGAGTTCAAATAAGACATTTTGTTTCAAGTTTCGATATTTTGCTTTGTTGTTCTTGTTTTACTACACTGTACTTAGAATTAAACTGTTGGTATTCTGAAACTGTGGCATCAATTGTAGATTTTAATTTAAATCAAAGCTATTTAAACATGTTAGCAGGATAAGAGAAAGTAGAAAAATGGAGACTGAAAACATCTACACATGGAGTAGTTTATATTACCTCATCTCAGCAAGTCAGGAAGTTATAAAAAAGATGCACATTAAATTAGTTCCTACGGCTATAATGATTTAACAGAAGTTTTCTTGTTTCTAATATTTGAATACTTTAGAATAAATGAGAGCCTCACCCTGGTACTTTGTGTATTCTTTAGGTCAACTTCTATGAATTCTCCTGCCAAAAATTATCTGACTTCTCAAAAAAACACATAAGAGGAAAATTATGTATGTGTGCATGTACATATATATGTGTTATTATATGTATTATATACACATTTTTAAATTTTTAAAATTAAATTTTAATTTTTATATTAGTTATAGTTTATTCACTATGTATTCCATCTGTAGTCCTCTCCCTCCTCCCTTCCTTCCCTCATCTCCTCCTATGCCCCTTTCAAGTACACAGATAGTGGAGATCTTCCTCCCCTTCCATCTGACCCTACCTTATCCTGTCTCATCAGAACTGGCTGCATTGTCCTCCTCTTTGAACTGGCAAGGCTGGTCCCCCATCTGGACGAGGCAGTCAAAGAGCTAGCCACTGAGTTCATGTCAGAGACAGTCCATGTTCCCATTACTAGAGCACCCACTTGGATACTGAGATTCCATGGGCTATATATGAGCAGAGGTTCTAGGTTATATCCATGAATGGTCCTTGGTTGGAGTATCAGTCTCAGAAAAGACCCCTATGTGCAGATATTTTGGATCTTTCAAAATTCTTGTGGAGCTGCTGCCCTCTCCAGGTCCTATGATATGCCTAGGAACGTTATAGCTGGATCTTGAGGAAGCACTGTTTCTAATTGTCGGAGACAGCACCAGATTGTTTTCCAAAGTGGTTGTACAAGTTTACATTCCCATCAGCAATGGTGGAGGATTCCCAATACACCCTCACCAGCCTGTATTGTCACTTGATTTTTGTTCTTAGCCATTCTGATGGATATAAGGTGAAATCTCAGGGTTGTTTTAATTTGCATCTCCCTAATGACTAAGAACATTGAACATTTCTTTAAGTGTTTTTTTTTTTGTCATTCTATATTCCTCTACAGAGAGTTCTCTGTTTAGCTCTTTATCCCATTTTTTAATTGGATTACTTGATTTGTTGTTTTTTAACTTCTGCAGTTCATTATATATTCTGGTTATTAACCCTCTGTCAAATGTAGAGTTGGCGAAGAACCTTTCCCACTCTGTAGACTGTCATTTTTTTTCTGAAGACGGTGTCCTTTGCTTTACAGAAGCTCTTAAGTTTCATGAGGTCCCATTTATTGATTGTTGATCTTAGAGCCTGTGCTGTTGGTGTTTTGTTCAAGAAGTTGTCACCTGTGTCAATGAGTTCTAGGCTCTTTCCCACTTTTTGTTTTAACCGATTTAGTGTGTCTGGTTTTATGTTGTGGTCTTTGATCCACTTGGACTTTAGTTTTGTGCAAGGTGATAAATATGGATCTATTTTCGTTTTCCTACAAATAGACATCCAATTAGACCAGCACCATTTGTTGAAGATGCTGTCTTTTTTCCAATTTATGGTTTGGGCTTCTTTGTCAAAAATCAAGTATGCATAGGTGTGTGGGTTTATTTCTGGGTCTTCAATTTGATTCCATTCATCGACCATTCTGTTTCTATGCCTGTACCATACAGTTTTTATTACTACCCTCTGTAGTACAACTTGAGATCAGGGATGGAGATACCTCCTGATGATTGATTGTTGTAAATGATTGTTTTGGCAATTCTGTTATATACACATTTGGAGTATGCCCTTCTTACTCAAAATGCTCCATGAATTATATATATATATATATATATATATATATATATATATATATATATGAACATTAGTAGGGAAAACGAGGTTAAATACATGTTTAGAGCAAAAAATTACTAAAATGGCTTATAATACTGAAACTCTGATTGTATGGCTTAGTTTTGTGAGTGAAGGTAAATAGATGCAATTAAAAGAGAGCTTTAACAAGCCCTGTAACTGAAGAAAAAAGTTCTATAAGAACAGCAACAAAATATAGAGAACAGTGTTAAAAATTAAGATTTGAGCTGGGCATGGTGATGTACATCTGAAATCCCAGAACTTGGAGAGGCAGAGGCAGGCAGATCTCTCTGAGTTTGAGGCCAGCCTGGTCTACATAGTTAGTCCAAGATAGCCAAAGCTACACAGAGAAACCCTAGCTGGAAAAAAAATAAGATTTGATGGTAGTAATGAGAGTTTACTGCATACCAGCTCACAAGCAGGCATCTGTGCTACCAAACTAGAAAAATACTGCTGAGGTGTGTGTGTGTGTGTGTGTGTGTGTGTGTGTGTGTGTGTGCCCATTTTGCTCTCTAAAAGCTCAGCTCACCATCTGCCTATTCAATTCATGAACAATTTCCAAGAAGGACCAGGAAAGAGTGAATCCCTCGATTTAAAGGAATCACAAGAAAGAAAAGAATGAGAACATGAAGACAAATTCTATAAAAACCCTGTAGATATTAGGGCTTCCAGTTTTTATTCTTGGACTGACATGAAGCACCTTCTTTCCACCAGAGAAACATACTGATGAGCTAGCTGTCTATGGAAATTAATCACATCAGTGTTAGAAAAAATTATATAACTATCACTAATAGAAGAGATGGACACCATTAAAGTACTTTGCATAAAAGCATGAAAATGTCATAAAGAAGCCCACTCTTTTGTGTAATTAAAATATTAATCAAAATTTATATGAAAAAGCATTTGGAGAGACCTGCCTCCCAGGCCTGGCTTGGTCCCTACTTGGAGCAAGCTGTGGCACAGAGGGTCAATGCATATGATTCACAATGGAGAGTGAAAGCACTGCTTCATGATGAGAATCAGCCCCTTGGGACCACTGATTCTTAAAAGATGGAGGCTGGCTCTTCCTACTCAAAATGCCCTAGGTAAAGCATCAGAGAAAGAAGCAAAGAGATCTTTGGACCAGCAGAAGCCTGCTTAAGCTCAGGCCTCCCAGGAGGTGGCAGAGTCCAGCTCTTCAAAGTTTCCAGCTGGAATCAAGATTATCAACCACCCCACCATGCCCAAAACACAAGTAACAGCTGACATCCAGAGCATCATCACAGCACTAACTTGCAAAAGGAAAAAAAAGCAGCAACAGTAGACCAAACAAGTTCAATCTCAGTAACTTTGGGGAGATCTCATCTCACCCTCCTGGTCCTCAGCCTCAAACCCAAACCAGCAATGATTCTGAGAGGACAGAATTGATCACTGAGATGCTGGGACTAAAACCAGAAGCTAAGGGTGTGTCTGTTCCCAAGCCACCTGGAGCCCTTTCAAGACAAAGACAGGAAAGCTGTGCTGGCAGTGAAGCTGCAGGCTGCAAGCTAGACAGCAGCTTAACCAATATCCAGTGGCTTGGTGAGATGAGTTCTGATAGGCTGCGCCCCTGCAAGCATTAAGCAGGAAATGGAACAGAAGGAGAATTGTCATGTGGAGCAGAATCACGTTCAAGAGTCCTCAGGAACTTCTACATCTTGACAAGACTCTGTTTCTGAGAGGTCACCCTACTCTTGCATGGCCATGATACAATTCTCCAACAGCACTGAGAGAAAGCATATGACCTTGAAGGATATCTACACTGGATTGAGGACCACTTTCCCTATTTTAAGCACATTGCCAATCTAGGCTGGAAGAACTCCATTCATCATAACTTTTCTCTCCACAACATGTTTGTTCTGGAGACATCTGCCAATGGCCAGGTCTCTTTCTGGACCATTCACCCAAGTGCCAATTACTACTTGACATTGGACTAGGTGTTAAAGGCCTCCACCAGCCATTGGAACCAGGGTCTCTACAATCGCCCAAGCACTTGGAATTACAGCAGAAATGACCCAATCCTGAGGTCTGGGGAAATGTGACCATCAAAACTTCACTCCAGATGGGTGACCGTCGAAAGATGAAGCCACTGCTCCCTAGGATTAACTTATACCTGGTGTCATCCAGTTGCCAGTGAACCATTCTCTGGGGTTATTGCCCTAAGGGAAGGTGTTATTGCCTCTGGTGGCTTCAGTTAAGAGCTCAGAACTTACCCATCAGAGCAAGCGAGATGGCATTGCTCCCAAGGTGCTGCTAGCCAGTGAAGGGATAGCCCCACTTCCTGCTGCAGAACCAGTGAAGGAGGAGAAATCCCTTCTCAGAGAAGGGCTGTTTCCTCTGCTTCCAATTCAGCCTATTAAGGAAGAAGAAATTCAGCTTGGGTAGGAGTGGTCTATCAAAGTGGAGAGCCCGCCCTTGGAAAAGTGGCTCTCTCCATGTGCACCCCTGAAGAAGAAACTGTCCAACTCCTGAGAAAACTTCTCTTGTTCTTCTACCCTAACGCCCATGAAGACCTACTGTGCGCTCAAGTCCCCAACCTGGTGTGTCTCAGAAATGCTGGTGACTAAGCAGAGAGAGAAGGAGGTGAGCTGGTTTTTGAAGAAACATCGCCTCTGGCCACCCTGTCTGGATGAGCCTGAACTGCTCTTCTCAGAGGACCCCAGCGCATTGTGACCAGCCATGGAACCTCTACTCCTGGCAGTCTTCAGAGCCTATGCTTGGGCTCAGCTGCCCTCTGGAGGAAAGAGGACTTTCAAGACCCCCATCAAGGAAACCTTGTCCATCTTCTCCACTACTAGAAAGTGTGTGCTATCCAGAGACCCTGAGTCCTGGAGACTCACACTACCAAGCCAAGGTTGTGGGGTTAGATTTCAGCCCAGTATTAACCCTCCCCCCAGGGCACCTTTGGTCCTCTTCCTGACTCTCCGAACTGATGAAGCTGAATATTACACCTCTGAAAAGTGTTCCCCTCTGACTTACCCCGAGAGCTCCTCAATGCAGAACTCTTCAGCAGGACACTCCTTGCCTCTGACCCATTCAGCAGCTCTCTGCCACATCTGGAGGTCCCTGAGCCACAGGTTCCCAGCCTCTCAGCCAACTGTTCTCTCTCGGGAAGCCTGGTCCTGGACACAATGAACTACAGCCTCAGCAAGATCCTTCTAGACATTAGTTTCCCTGGCCTGGAGGACAACTGTCTGGGTCTTGAGAACATCAACTGGTCTCAGTTCATCCCTCAGTTGCGATAGAGGAAAGGCCTTGCCCTTGCTGCTCAATGCCTGCTATCCTGGCACTTGTGTGGCTGGATAGTGCAAGGTTCAGTGGACCCCAAGGTGTCTGAGGGGAGCTATCAGGCAAGGGCAGAGCTGTACACTTTGACATAATTCTGCCAAGATGACAGTCACATCTAAGTCATTGTTGGGACCTGCGCAAGCAATACAGTTTCCCGGAGAGTCTGAGTCTTCTCTCTGCTGGCAACTGAATGGTGGGTTTGACAAAAGCAATGATGATCAGTAAGTGTCCATTAGTCATCCACTGCTCAAGGCAGAATGACCTTATAAAGGGTGTAAGTTCCCCAAATGGTCCTCTAATTATAAACATAAGCTTATTTCCTTAGATTATTATCCAGAGACTGCCAGGGTGGGTAGGATCACAAGGGATTACACTTAGCTTCTGCTTGAAGCCCTTGCGGAAAGAACCTGTGGTACCATTTCTTCCACACTTGAGGGCTCTGCTGTAGGCTTTTAGGCATACAGGGCGGCTTTCCAGGATTCTGCTTACTGTACTTTCTTTGAGTGTAACGGATGGGTGCACCTGAAGCAAAGTGTGAGTACTCACATAAGACCCTTAGGTGTTCCTTTGATAGTTCCTAATCATGCCAGGGAGTGTAGCATTAAGAACTCAGGCTGAGACCTGAGTAGGAGGAAGTGACCTCTGTCTTCCTTAGCCTGCACCTGAGATATGGAAAGAGCCACCATAAATGCCCACTATACAAGCTAGCACACTAACAGTACTTTAACTAGCTACTGAATAAAACAGAGAAAGCACTGCTGGTCTTGAGCAACAAAAAAATTGAGGAAGAAAAAGCATTTGGAAAGGATGACTATTTTATTGAGTGTAAGTATGGGAACATAGTGGTTAATTAGGATAGGTATATAGGATAGGTATATGTTATTTCCCTTCCCCTTACACATTTGCCTATCTAGCATTACACTCAGGCAATCAGGTTTTGATAGTGTAAGAGTAGTGAGTAACCCTATATTTCTAAGATAATTTGGAGAAGTTGGTAGTACACTTTAAACCAAGCCAGTTTGCTTAACACAAAGGTAAAGAATCCCCCCCCCAAAAAAGAAGGAATTAAGTCAGAGAGAAAACAAAATCCTTACTTGGAGTAGAAAAGGTAACAAACAGTGTTGGTGAAGTAAAATACTTTCCACATGGAACTATAATTTAAATACTGCTAGGGGAGAGGCATAGGAGGAGAAGAGGGAGGGAGGGTAGGACAGGGAGTAGATGAGGGAGGGGCTACACCCAGGATACAAAGTGAATAAAGTCTAATAGATAATAAATCAAGAAAGAACACTGCTAAGTCTAAAAGACTAAGAGATGAAAATATTCTCAATGATGGAGATCATTTTATACTTTAATGAGAACATAAATGAATATAAATTTCACAAATACTACTAATATTTTCATAGATCATTCCTTCTTCTTTCCCCCACTTGCATTTCGAATGATACATTTAAGCAGAAACATTCAGTGCAAGCATTTTCCAACAGTGCAAAAAAGAGGAAATGATCTTAAAACAATAGACATAAAGCTATGCTGCATGTTTGATAGAATTTCCCAATTGGCAGGTGTAGGAAGAAAACCTATACCTGCAGTACTTCTGCAAATTACAAAGCTGTTAGACTCGAGGCTTAGGCCTGGGATGTCAAAATGGCAAGCAATGACTGAAATGACCATCCTCCAAAGGTTTTAATTCAAAAAGATACTTGTCATTCCAACCCAGGATCTAAGCAAATGTCAAACGTTCTTAGCACTGACATTCAAATCAGTGGCACTTACAAGCCTCAATATAGGGTTTGATTTCTGAGAACTTAGAATTCTGATTCTTTTCTCATCTACAGAAATCGCTATTAAAACATGTCTACAGTATCAATAGGGCTGCTGTCATTCCAAAGCTGAAGCAAAAACATCGTGGAGATCTAAGGTCTCCATGGTTGTGAACCAATTAACTGCTTATGAGACACGTCACTCTACTATACACCCATATTAGCACATCTCCATAGTACAAAATCAGAAAGACTGTCATGTACAGGATAATGGTCAGTTTAAAAATACAAAACTTTATCATCTCTTCAGCATCTTTCTTTTTTAAGAGCTCAGCCACTCCATTATTACCACACAGTTCTTATTTATATTTATTAAAGAATGTATATAGCTGAATCAACACATATTTAATCATATTCAAGTGAAAGAATTTTTTTATAATGACACAGATTCTTATCCTACATTCTCCCTTATCCTTTAGTCCCTTTGTTTCAGGCACTAACTCCCACAAGCATTTTCTGGAAACCCAATGACCACACTACTCAGGGAAGCATATCCATGTCTTGTTCAGCCATCATAAGAAAAGTTTTTCTTTGCAGCTTTTGAGATCCACAACTAGAAAATATTCAGACAGTGAGAGACTTTGTAACCGTCATCCATAAAAGGGATGTCTCCATTGACTTCCTCCCATCACAGCTCAGGAAAATCTGCAGAAGAGAATGCAGAAAGATTGTAAGAAGTCGGGATAGAGTACCTCAAGAAAACAAGACATTCTAGGTACAACAGGACTGGCACATATATGAACTCACAGGGGCTGAGGCATCATGCACAGCGCCTGCACAGGTCTGTACCAGGTATGGTCTTATATGGTCCTAGAGCTGATATTTCCATTTGACAGTCACTTTTAAATGGAAAATTAGCTTTCTCCAAAGGAGTCTCACTGGGAAACAAACCACACTTAAGGGTTTGTTTGTCCCAACAGTACATGGCCAACTCAAGATTAACTTAAGAGCATGTTTAGAAGTTTTTTTTTTTCTTTCTCTTAATGTTGAATCAGGACATTTCTTAATCTTATAAGTTCTTTGCTTCCAGTTTTGTGTCTTTATGGGATTCCAATGTGTGTGAATATGTGAGTTTCTGTACTTATGTGCATTTCTTGAGCTTTTTCTTTGGCTATTTTTCTTTTGATTGTCTGTTTTGTCCTATTCTGATTTGCTTGGTTTCGTTTTGTTTTATTGTATTGTATTTTATCATTATTATTACTTAGATTACTTTGTTTTCTATGGAAAAACAGAAAAAGATGAGAAGCAGAGCTGGATGGGAAGGAAAGGAAGGAAGAAATGGTAGAAGTTGGGAGAGGGGGAAACATAATCAAAACATTAACATGTGGAAAAACTTATTTTTAGTAAGAGAAAAATAATCAATGGACAGGACTGTAATTGCTAAAAAGCTAATGTTCTGCATGAATGACTGAACCATGACATTACTTGCCTATACAAATATTTTACAAAGGTACTAGCTATTAAGTTGATTTTCTAAAAAAGTTTATAGAGCAGAAGCAGAGACAAAACAAAACCACTTTTACTTATATGTAAGCACAGAAATTAAACACACGAGAAAGGAATAACTGGTGACCCTCTCAAGGAACTTTCGCAGGCTTATCATAGTTACATAGAAAAGAAGAAATTGTTCAGATGTCACACAATTCAGAAAACTTTTTATTAGCCGTGTCCTTATTGGTCATTTTAACTTTATTTACATACATACAACTATGCAATCAGGGACCAGCTGAGAGCACTATAATGTTGGATGTTCCATAGCTTCAAGGCAGATGAGAAAAGCTCCAAGAAAAAGGATGGAAGAAGCCACTTGAGATGAACCAGCTGGCTAACCAGGCTTCTGTAGCCTCCAGGTCTGCAATAGCAGCTGCAGGCAGAGAAGCTCATTTCTTCCTTCAGGGTCCGGAGAGCTGTTCTTGTCACTGCTGTTGATGAACTGCAAACTTGTTCTGTCACTCCAAAGCCACAAAGAGCACAGGGCTGTAATGTCTGCAACCCAAGCCTTGTGTTAACAACTTAGAGATGGATTATCTTGCTAGTAAGAGATAAAAGATGGTCATGATTGAATGCTGCATTGTGAGTTGCCCCTCATGCATATCCCTCTTGAAAGTAGCCTCAAGAAACTGACTAGTTATCCAAGGTTAAAAAAATATTAATTGAAAAGTAGCACCCCAATTGTTGAATAAAACTCACAGTTTCAATATTAGCGTATTAGGTTAATTATTCCCCAAACATAGTACGTAGAGTTCTTTTCACTTGTGAAAAATATATACAAATGAGCTGATGACATAATATGTTTTAGCATTTATGGACATATAAAGAAAGAACTGTATGAAGAACAGCATTTTTATCCCATAAAATATGATAAAAATAGAGAGCCTAAACTTGCTTTTCCCCAAAACTACCATTGCTAGAGCACTTCAAAAATGAATTATATAGACCTGATAGGCTAGGGTCAGAGGGAAGGGAAGGAGGACCTCCCCTATCAGTGGACTTGGGGAGGGACATGGGAGGAGATGAAGGAGAGAGGGTGAGATCGGGAAGGGATGAGGGAGGGGGCTATAGCTGGGATACAAAGTGTATGAATTATAATTAGTAAAAAGAACATAAAAATGAATTATAAAGAAATTGAGTATACTTGTTATCTCTTTCAAACTAAAATTAGAGATTTCTTTCAAATATTAAAGAAAAACAGAATACCTACTGTTAACCATGACACTCCAACAATATAAATTCTTGAAAGCAATCCACACTTTCCTACTCTTGTATAAAAATATATACTGACATCATCATATCACTTACTTGCCTTTCTAAGAAACACATAATCTCATAAGAATGAGAAGTAACATTTCATTCTTATGCTCTATGCATTATCAACTAGAAATGCCAAATTAGGTCAAAGTTTAGGAAAGGTGAGGCAATATGACTACTGAATGCAATTCTCTGACAATGCTTTCCCCACTGACATACTAAGTAGAACAGCTATGCACAAACCAGGATACCTTTAGGGAGGAAAGAAACCAAATGAAAGGCTGAAGTACCTGCTTTATTCTACACCTAAGAAATAGAAGCAGAAGATAAACTGGAGAAAGGAAGAAACTAGTGACATAGAGATGGAGGAGGTGGGAGAAAAGTAGAGTATAAGATGAATATGGTCAAAGTGTATCATATACTTAAAATAAATTGTCTTTGTGAAAGTGTGCACTGTTTATAATGAATAGCTATAATAAATAAAATATTTTAAAATTTAAAAAGAACAAGAAAAGAAAAACAGCCTTGTTGCAAAGACTGAAATGAATGAGTTGCTTCTATAGTTCTCCATTCAACTCCAAGCGGTTCATGCTGGACAGAAAAGTTTTTGTGAGGAGAGAAAATGAATAAAATCCAGGTCTTACATACAAAAAGCCAGGTACTCTCAGTGAGGTGCAGCACTAGTAATTAAAGGCCTACAGGCCAGAGCTCACAGATGGTAGTTTAAGCTCTTATTAAGGATAGACCTTGATAACAGTGAGGAAGATTCCAGTTTCAGCATTCATCACTGTTAAATGTGGGGTGAACAGAAAGCACACACATCTCCTCGTGAGACTATGCATGAGACTGGGTCTGTGAGAATCAAGCATAATCCAATTTAATTTAAGCTTTGGTGTCCAAAGTACTATTTCTACTATCTATCTCCAATTTGGGGCAATACTAATATTACCAGGCCTGTGTTCATAGACACATTCCAGAACTGCCCTGATAATAGGCAGACATAGGTATCCCCGAGGGATAGACTCAAGTTTTGTTCTCTACTATTGTCTAGAATGGTACTGAAACTGTGAAGACTCATGATGATATGAAAGTTATATGGAATATAGCTTCTTTCAGCCAAGATGGTCAAGGCATTGCTATTGTCAACACTAATACAATCTCTAGCATCATAGTGTGAAATGAGACTCCATTTGTTAGCTTTAGGATAGGGTAGTAAGCTTAGAACATTGCCCTAAAAACTTAATGATGGGATACTGAACCCTATCACTGGGCAAATGCTAAGGGTTCCACTCCCCAGGACTGTCTACAGACAGAGTCTCTGGACCAGTTAAAAGTCCAGGGAAAGACACATGATTACAGTATTAGATTTTTATACAAACTAACATCATCTGGGATTGTTATATGCTTGAACCACAGCTCACCTCATCAGTAAGTAACCCTTAAAATTATAGGCTTTAGTTGTTCCCCAGGGTGTTAGTGGTATTGATAGGAAAAAAAGGCAGTCTTATGTGAATTTCTGTAAGGACATTTGAAAGCAAAGGCAGACCAGGAAGACTGAAATAAATACCTAGCTCTTCAGTGCCTGGATACAGATGCACATCAAGGAGCAACTTAACATCTAAGGAAAATAGGGCCCCACCTAAATAAGACAATAGAATCTAATTATATTAGCTGTCAGTGTGAGAGGAAAAGGCTGTTTTAAGGAAACTAAGTGGGTGTGAAAAAAATACAGACAAGTGGTTCAATATGCTAGCAGAGAAGCTTACCAAAGATATAGAAGCAACTGTAACCAAATATAAATTATTGAGATGAAAGATGTAGTTATTGAAATTAAAATTGTGACCAAAAAATATTACAGAAAGATATTTCAAATGTAAGGTAAAACAACAACAACAACAAAACCAATGTGCTTGAAAATACAATGAAATAAGACAAAAGAAAAGAGAATGAAGTAGAATGAAGAAAGCTTACAAGAAATTTGTAAAATCCATAAAGGAAGTTAAGTCACTAAGGCTTTAAATTCTACCCCCAAGAACAATTAACTAACAAAACCTGCAGTACCAGGAATGCCAACCACCTTTCAAATAGTTGGACAAGGAAGCCCTGGTGACTCCCAATATGATATGGACTATGGCTATTGAGTGTGATTTTCTCTCAATGGTTGAAGACATAATGCCCTATTGCTGAAGACACTGTACACTTAGAACACAGGTCTCACAATATTTGAGTTGGACTTAATCTGAAAGCCTTCTTCCCGTAGTGTAGTTTCCATGTTAGCAGAAAATACTATGCAAGCTACTAAAGAGAAAGCAGTTAATAGTTCCACCAAAATGTGGTACCAGTGAACCACAACAATGACTAGCATGGCAAGATATCAATAAACATTCAGTAGTGACCCACACATGCTGGTAGTAACCAACTGTCCAAGTGAACCTAAAATAAACTGAATAGAAGGGAAATCATTCTTGGTACCAGAAACCTAGCCAACTTCTTCAGATGAGTAAGGTCACTGATCTTAAAAGAGAATTTCAAAGATTCAAAAATTGAAATGAAGTTTGCAAGTAAGTGGATGGAACTAGAAAATATTCTGAGTGAGATATCCCAGACCTACAAACAGATATACATTATGTATTTGCTTGTATTTTTGCTTATATATTATCTATTAAGTCAACGATAGCAAGCTACAATCTATAGAACCATAGAGGTTAGGTTAAGAGTAGGGATTAAGGGAAACAGATAGATTTCCATAGGAAAGAGAAATAGACTAGGTAGTTATATATAGTTGGCAGTGGAATAGAACATGAGGGTTAGGTGGGGAGGGAGAGAAAAGAGGGAAATGAGAGAGAAAATACAGTTAAAATTAAGGGCCACTTGGGTAATAGTATGGGAACCTTATACAACAGAAGTTTTCTCAAATACATAGATACACAAAGGCAATATAAAGGAAAGTGCCAAATAATGGGGTAATGAGGGAGACAGAACCTCAACTGAATATCTCTTGTCATCAAATGAAGCTTACAGTACCAGAGTACCAGAACTTATTTACATCTAATTGAGTTGTTGGCCAAAGGGGGGAGCCCCAAACAATCCAGGATGTTGCCAAGACTAGAAGTTCCTTGGCACAAATTGACAACAGGGCCTAACTGCTGAAGACAATACCTATACAACTCATTGAACATGGAAAACTCAAGCTGGTGCCAACACAGAGCCTTCATCCTACATGATAGCATCTTTGGAACAGAAAGGTACTCTGCAGGCTACCAAAAGGCAAATGTAAACAACAACACAGCCACAAACCTTCTGTTTGAAAATGATGCCATGTCTGCAAACTATGCTAGGACAATGGTGGCACTAATATTGTGGGAATAACCAAGCAAAGAACACTCCATGAATTGGAATGCATACTTAAACTCGTTTGGGTGAACAAGAACCTGAGACCAGATAGCCCAGGGACCTAGGGTTCAATTACTACTATTCTTAAAATAGAACAAAGCAAAACAAAAACATTTCCTAATAACATTCTTCTGTATTCATATATCAGTTAAAGCAATTTAAAAGAGCAAGGTGCTCAGCTATCAGAGACTTCCTTCTGGGGCAGATAGGAACTAATACAGAGACCCACAGCAAGACAATATGCAAAGAGTGATATACCTGGGAACACTCAGTTCTAAAAATGATGCCTCAATCAAATACCTCCCCTCAGGGATCAGGAAAGATGACACTCTGAAGAAGAGAAGGAAGAAAGTATGTAAGAGTCAGAGGGCATGGAGGATATCAAGGACACAGGTTCTCTAAAGCAACAGGATCAAAGCAGAGTTTGGTTTGGCATGCAGAGCTATGTACCAGGTTGTTTGGTGTTTTTATGGGATTCCTGGGTGTGTAACTGTGTAGGTCTCTGCTTCTCGTGTCTTCTCTTGGGCTCTTTTTCCTTCTGTTTGCTTATTTTATTCAATTACAATGTGTTATTGTTTTATCTTATTATATTTTATTGTTATTCCTTAGAACCATGTTTGTTTTCTTTTTATATTTTATCCCATTTATTTATTAATTTAATCTCTTTAGAGCCTGATCCGAGCCTCCTCCCTCATCTCCTCCAAATCTTGCCATTACTCCCTCACTCCCACTGCCCCCTCTTCTTTTTCTCAGAGAAGGGGAGGCCCCCAAAAGGTATCAACCCACCCTTGGTACCTCAAGTTGCAGCAGGACTAAGCACATCCTCTCCCACTGGGGCCTGTTTGTTTTCTAATAGGAGATAAATTAGTATATCCTGATGGACCAGAGGAGGTGGTGAAAAACTAGGATGATTAGAGGGAGCAGAGACTGAGAATCAGGATAAATTTTGTAAGAAAAAAATCTATTTTCAATAAAGTGGATAAATAATAATATAAAACAGAGAATCTACTACCACTACATTGGAAGACCAGAAAATTACTAACTGCTTTCAAAATCTTATTCTTAAACACACATATAAGTGCTTAAGAAGTTTTTCCTTAAATTATATGGAAAAAATCAAAGAAAACCACAACTGGGGAGGGGGGTTCGAAGATGGCAGCCACCAGCTCACTGAGAGGCAGAGGATCTGAAACTCTGAAATTGGTGAATGGAAGGGTAAGTGAAGCCAGAAAATTGACATTGAGGCTTCCTGACTGAGAGCAGACATCTCATGATCTGAGGCCATTTAGATTCAGGTCACCCAGGGACTTCTCTGGGGACAAGAATGACAAACATTCGAATCTCTTGCACTTCCCATTTTCAGTCATCCCTCCTCCTTGGCAGAGCTGGACCACAGTGTCAGAGATCCTTAGCACAGAATTCACTACCTGGGGACTGAGAGAGCAGAGGCAGGGTTCTGAGCTACTCAGCAGCTGTATTAGCCTCTGAGTCCCAGATCTACCATACCACCTTTCCAGGTCCTGGGTCTGGGCACAGCTGTACAGACTCTGCAGGGCCTCCCAGGAAGTGACTGTACAGTCGGCCCAATTCCTCAATGGTGGACACCCACCAAAGATGCCAGACCCACCAAACCATCCAGGTACACCAGACCGGCCTGGCCACCTATGTCTGTGGACCATTGTTGTGGCTCCCCAGGAATTCCCAGCATGCACCTGGGCCAGTCTTCCAGTTCCTCTGCTGCAGCTGAACTCCTAATTTCTGTGGCTGTAGCACCACTAAGCTGACAAAGCTCCTACACCTGCTTTTGACCCAGCAGG
>CM053742.1:97122112-97136980 GCA_028658305.1 Pachyuromys duprasi
CTGGGGGTTTTCTACCAGTAAAGTTCAGGCAAATAACTCCTGGAGCTCAAGCAGAGCTGAATATTCAGGGAATATGGACAAGCAAATTGTGCCTGCAAAAACCTCAAGCACCTGCAATCCCTTTGGGACCTGCACAAAGCCCCTGCCCCATATTTCAGGAATCTACATCCTCCTAACACCCTGTCCTTCAAGACCCAATTCCATGCACACACATGCACACTCACATATTCACCTGCATTTGTCCTTCTTTGCAGTGCTAAGAGGAATGTTAATAGCAATAAGTGCCCTTAAGAAGAAATTTGAAACTGCATACAAGCTTACCTGAAAGCCCTAGAAAACAAAGAAGCAGATATACCCAAGAGGAGTAGAAGGCTGGAAATATTAAAGCTCAAGGCAGAAATCAATAATTAGAAACAAATAAAACAATTCAAAGAACCAATGAAAACAAGAGTTGGATCTTTGAGAAAATCAACAAGATAGACAAATCCTTAGCAAACTAACTAAAAGGCAGAGAGAAACTGTCCCAATCAGCAAAATCAGAAATGAAAAGGGGGACATAACAGACACTGAGAATATCCAAATAATCATTAGGTATTATTACAAAAGCCCATATGCCACAAAATTGAAACTCTAAATGAAACTGACAATTTTCTTATAGATTTCATCTACCAAATTTAAATCAAGATCAAGTAAAAAGATTGAATAGTCCTATATCTGCCAAGGAAATAGAAGCAGTCATCAAAAGTCGCCTTTCCAAAAAAAAAAAAAAAAAAGCACATGGACAGATGCTTTTAGTGCAGAATTCTACCAGACCTTAAAAGAAGTGCTAACACCAATACTCCTCAAATTATTCCACAAAACAGAAACAGAATGAACATTACAAAACTCATTCTATGAAGCCACAGGCACCTTGATACCTAAACCACATGAAGACCCAACAAAAAAAGAGAACTTCAGACCTATCTTTCTTATGAACAATGATGCAAAAATACTCAATAAAATACTTGCAAACCTCCAAGAACACATAAAAGTTATCATCCATCATGACCACTTGGCTTTATCCCAGGCATACAAGGGTGATTCAATACATGGAAATGCATCAATGTAATCCTCTATATAAACAAACTGAAGGAGAAAAACCACATTATCATTTCCTTAGATGCAGAAAAAACATTTGACAAAATCCAACACCCATTCATGTTTAAAGTCTTGGAGAGATCAGGGATACAACACACATACATAAACAAAGAAAAGCCGATATACAGCAAGCCTATAGCCAACATCAAACTAAATGGAGAAAAACATAACTCAATCCCACTGAAATCAGGGACAGGGCAAGGCTGCCCATTCTCTCCATATCTGTTCAACACAGTACTTGAAATCCTAGCTAGAGCAATAAGACAACTAAAGGAGATAAAGGGGATTCAAATCGGAAAGGAAGAATTCAAAGAATCACTATTTTCAGATGATATGACAGTATACATGAACAACCCTAAAATTCCAAACAGAAAACTCCTTCAGCTGACAAGCACCTTCACCAAAGTGGCTGGATACAAAATTAACTAAAAAAAAAAAATCAGAAGCCCTCTTGTATTCCAAAGACAAAAGGACCAAGAAGAAATTAGGGAAACAACACCCTTCACAATAGCCACTAACAACATAAAGTATGATGGTGTGACTGTAACCAAGCAAGTGAAAGACCTGTTTGAAAAAAACTTCAAGTCTCTGAAGAAAGAAATTAAAGAAGATATTCGAAGATGGAAAGACCTCCCCTTCTCATGGATTGGTAGGATTAACATAGTGAAAATGGTCATTCTGCCAAAAGCAATCTGCAGATTCAATGCAGTTCCAATCAAAACACCAACACAATTCCTTACAGAACTTGAAAGACAAATTCTCAACTTCATAAGGAAAAAGAAAAAAAAAACAGAATTAACAAAATTGCCTGTACAACAACAGATCATCTGGAGGTATCTCCATCCCTGACCTCAAGCTGTACTACAGAGCAATAGTAATAAAAACTACTTGGTATTGGCATTATAACAAGATAGTGGGTCAAAGAAACCAAATAGAAGACCCAGATATAAACCCACACACCTGTGGATACTTGATTTTTGACAAAGAAGCTGAAATTCAGTGGAAAAAAGACAGCATCTTCAACAAATAGTGTTAATCCAACTGGATGTCTACATGCAGAAATCTGAAAATAGATCCATATTTATCACCCTGAATAAAACTAAAGTCCAAGTGAATCAAAGACCTCAACATAAAACTAGACACACTATATCGGTTAAAAAAGAAGTAGAGAAGAGCCTAAAACTCATTGGCACAGGAGACAACTTCCTGAACAGAACACCAACGGCACAGGCTCTAAGAGAAACAATCAATAAATGGACCTCATGAAACTGAAAAGCTTCTGTAAAGCAAAAAACACTGTTGTCAGAAAAAACTCAGAACCTACAGACAGGAAAAGTATTTTCACCAACCCTAAATCTGACAGTGGGATAATATCTTGAGTATGTAATGAACTAGAGAAGTTAAAGAGCAAGAAATCAAGTAATCCCATTAAAAAATGTGGTAAGGAGCTAAACAGAGAATTCTTTGTAGAGGAATATAAAATGGCAGAGAAACATTAAAAATAATGTTCAACGTCCTTAGCTATCAGGGAGATGCAAATTAAAATGACCCTGCAATGTCAACTTATACCCAAGAGAATGACTAAAATCAAAACCTCAAGTGACAACACATGCTGGAGATGTTGTGGAGAAAGGGGAACCATCCTCCATTGCTGGTGGGAATATGAACTTGTACAACCACTTTCTAAATCAATTTGGTGCTTTCTCAGAAAATTAAGAATAGTGCTTCCTCAAGATCCAGGAATACCATTCCTAGGCACACCGCCAAAATATGCTCAAGTACACAACAAGGACATTTCTTCAGCCATTTTCATAGCAGCTTTATTCTTAATAGCCAGAACCTGGAAACAACCCCAGATGTCCCTAAATGGAGGAATGGATACAGAAAATGTGGCACATTTACACAATGGAATACTACTCAGCAATTACAAACAAGGAAATTATGAAATTGTAGGTAAATGGTATGATCTAGAAAAGATCATCCTGAGTGATGTATCCCAGAAGCAGAAAGACACAATCAGTATATGCTTACTTATAAGTGGATAGTAGACCTAAAAGATAGGATAAATATATTAAAATCTGTATACTTAAAGAAGCTTAAGGAGAAGAAAGACCCCGGGTAAGATGATCAGTCCTCATTTAGAAAGACAAATGGGACGGGCATTGGAAGTAGGAGATAACAAAAAACAGGATAGGAGCCTACCACAGAGGGACTCTGAAAGATTCTACCAAGCAATGTATCAAAGCAGATGCTGAGACTCATAAGGAATCCTTGTGCAAAGTGCAGGGAATCATAGGAAAGAAGTGGAAGTTAGTAAGACCTGGAGAGGACAGGAACTCCACAAGGACCACATATATCTGGACACAGGAGTCTTTTTTGAGACTGATTTTCCAACCAAGGACATATGGATATAACCTAGAACCCTTGCATGGATGTAACCCATGGCAGCTCAGTATCCAAGTGGGTTCCCTAGTAAGGGGGAACAGTGATTGTCTGTGAAATGAACTCAATGGCTGGATCTTTGACCTCCCTTCCATCAATCTCCACCCCCCGGAGGGAGGAGCAGCCTTGCCAGGCCCTGAGGAAGACATTGCAGCCAATCCTGAAGAGACCTGATAAGCTAAGATCAGATGGAAGGGAGAAGGACCTCCCCTATCAGTGGACTTAGAAAGGGACAGGGAGGAGATGAGGGAAAGAGGGTAGGGTTGGGGGTGAATGAGTGAGGGGGCTATAGCTGGGATACAAAGTAAATAAACTTTAATTAATATAAAAATAAAAATGTAATAAAAAAAAGAAAACCACAACTACACACAATGCAGAGCTCAGTAGACTGTGGGGAGCAAAGCCACAAAAGATAAATTCACAAAACACTTCCTTCTTCTATGGCTCAGGGAACACAGCAGAAGAGAGGTTCAGAACGGTTATAAGAGCCAGAGTTTTAATATCTGCTTTGGTACATTGCTATATCGATACTTTCAGAGGCACTCTTTGGCATGCTCCTGTCCTGTTGCTTGTTTTCTCGTCCATTCAATGTCAATCCCATTTGTTCATCTAAATGAGCATTGATCATACCAGCCTGGGTCTTCTTTCTTGTTTATCTTCCGTAGGTGTAGCCCATGACAGCTCAATCTCCAAGCGGGTTTCCTAGTAAGGGTAGCAGGGGCTGTCTCTGACATGAACTCAATGACTGGCTCTTTGATCATCTCCCTCTGGGAGGTGTAGCATTATGATGGCAGTGAGGAAGACAATGCCGCCAGTCCTGGTGAGATCTGATAGGCTAGGGACCAAAAGGAGAGAAGGACTACTAGGGGAGAGACATAGGAAGAAAAGAGGGATGGAGGGTGGGAGTAGGAGGAGACAAGGGAGGAGATATAGCTGGGATACAAAGTGAATAAATTATAATAAATAAATAAATAAAAATAATAATAGAAGATTAAAAAGGTGTGAGCCACTATGCTCAGCACATTTGTAATTTTAATTTCTCCCAGACTTACATTTTCTTTTTTAAAATCTTCTTTACTCAAAAAGAATTAATGGAGTTCTTCTTCCTTACCTTACAGTATTTTGGATATTGGGGAAGATAGTTTGTGACTGGAAATAAATTCAAATAAGAGGTAACAAGTGTATAAATTATAGCTCATTAATTGTAAGTACTTAGAAGAGAAAGAAAGCCAGCTAGAAAGGAGAAGGTGATGCAATTTATGACAGTGGCTGTTTTAGTTAGGTAGTTAAGGATAGTCTTCATGTGTATGACACATGAACAAAGATCTAAATAAATGTAGGAAACCAAGCATCATATGGCTAAGTAGAAAAAGAGTATTATAGACAGGGAAATCAAATAAAACAGTCCAGTATGTTTTAACTATTATTAATATCAGCACAAATTTATGAAAGTGCAGATCATTTCCTTCAGTCCAACGATACCTTTTCTTTCTAGTTAATTTTAAGAGTAACAGAAGGAGATTAAAGTGAGCTTTCTTCTTAGCCAAACTTACATGATAATTAGAATTTTAATAACATGTAATGGGACATAACTGTTTCAAGTTAAATTTAGTACAATGATGACAGTTTTATTTGTTTTGTTTTGAGTACTGTGTTATTTCAAGGAAATGATTTCTTTGAAAGTGGTGAGTAATCAAGTAGTTTTTTTGCTTTACGCATTCCAATGATGACAGACACTTTTTATTTTAATAAAAATATGCAGGATACATAATTGCCTGTAAGAAGAGTTTAATAGAAGCTAAGACACATCAAAATTTATTATTCAGAACTGATGACAATAATTTTACTTATAAGAAACTGGCTGGCAAATGGAACAAGAGACAGAAGTTCACTGATTTTTGTAAAGTATTTCAAAGAAAGTATCATTGGAATTATTCAGACAGTATGTCATGGTGTGATTTCACATTGGATGGCAGATGGTAGTGAGCTTACACATATAGTACAGTTAAAACTTTAACTTTCAGGGTATTTAAATGATGCCCTTTCCCAATATGATTCTTTTCATAAGGATGCTATGATCTGGCTGTATGTCACTCACTATCATTTTCAAATGTGTCTTCTTACTTTGCTCCATATTTTACCAATATTACTTTGAAGTGTTTTTTTTTAGTCTTTCTGTACATCCTTCTATATTTTCTTTATTGTATCTATTAACTTTCTAAGGATGAGGAGATCAAGTGTAATTTGCCTTTTTTGTTTTGTCTCCTAATGTTTTTAATAGAAACCTGTCAATTTAAAAGTAATACTCATACTAAACAAAAAATAGAAAGTGGTACTCAATATATCTTTTTTATTAATAATTGGATATATATGCAAATACATGAATCAGCATTACAGGGTGGAAAAAAAACAAATTTTAAATTCAGTGACTTCCTTCCTATGATGACTTTTTAAAAACTTTACAAAATATTTTGATTATTATAGAGGGCATGAGGTCCTTCTGCTCATTATAGAAAGCATTATAGAAACACAGTAATATTAAATATATCTCTTCTATTCAAGAAGTACATACATAACATGTTTTCCACTCAGAAAGTTGGAAATAGCATGGTGACCTGTGTTATCTGTAGGACCAAGCCACACCTGACCTCCCAAACATTTTTATTTATCCCAGACTCTTCTTCCCCAGACCTTTATCTGGAGCATTGTTTCTCAGTCAACAGAACCCGACTTTATAGGAGATATCAAATGCACTTTACAAGTGGGAGTTCAGGTGGTTATTAGCCTGATGATCACTGTGCTACCTATATGGGCAGGCCAGATCTAACTCCTTTAGACATTTAGGCTTATCTCAGTTAGACTCCCTAGGCACTTATCTTGAACACTGTCAATAGAACCCATCTTTATGAAAAAAGTCATATGTACTTTGAAGAGCTTCAGTGTAATTTTATCCTAAGCTTCATTCTGCATACGTGATTGAGTTAATTATCATCAGGAAACTTTTCTTTAAATTTCTGTTGCACTCAAACATGCCTGAAATAAATTGTCTGAGGCTAAACAATAGAACTTTAAAACAACATGAGCCACTGACTCTTGCTGAACTGAATTTCTTCTTTCCCCTTGCGGATAGACAGTCTGCTGGCCTTAATGGTCATAGAAAACCTACACTAATCATATTCTTTTCCTCTTCGAACACCCCCAAGATCCTTCCCACCTCCCTACTCACCCAACTTCATGTCTTTTCTCTGAACAACAAAACAATACAAAAAAAATCAAAAAAGTAACACAACGTAACCAAAATGAAAATTAAAATAGATAAACAAAAAAATTAAATGAAAAAACAAAATGTCAAAACAAAGGAAAATAAATTAATAAGTCAACACAAAAAGCATAAAATCAGCAGTCAGATGTGACCTACAGATAGCACTGGTCACCAGGCTATTAACTATATCCAAAACCCTAGTGTTGGCTAACCACTCCTGGGCATGAAACCAGCTTTGGAGGGTAGTTGACAGGCACAGTGACACTTCTTTGTCTTTTCCAATAGGTGTCAATTACTAATAGCTTTTTGTTTGTTATAGGTGAGGCATTGTGACGTTTTTTTCTTCACAGTGTTAGGGTTTTGTCTGCCTTGAACCTCTGCAGGTGTTGTGTCTGCTTTCATAATTTCAGTGATTTCATAATTGTATCAATCTTGTATCCAGAAGACAGTTTCTTGGGGGTCATCTACTTCATCTGATATTTAGAATTTTTCGGCCTCCTCTGCCACATACATCTCTCAGCCGTGATTGGAGGTTTTAATAATGGTATCCCACTTATGACTGAGTGCTACAAAGTCTCTAACTCTTAATCATTACCCAATTGTTGACCAGTTTGTTAATTTCCAATATTCTGCAAGAAGCTTCTCTGATGAGGACTAAAATCAATAGTAATACATTCTTTCATGTAATATGCTATCATCATGCTTACTATATTAAAAGTAGGGATTACATTGAATAAGTCTTATAATGCTAAGCCCATTTTGAGATGCAATATCCTTGATCTTAGATAGTTTTAAAGCAGTTGAATTTAGAATAGCACAATTAAACTTTCAAGCCCAGATAGATAATTATTTTTTACTGTAAAGTCTCACATAAAGCTAACACAATTTTACAAGATTTTTCTTAGCCATTTAAACTTTCTAAGATAACCCAGAATCAGTGATTTATTTGTATAGTATATCATGATAAATTCAGTATGTTCTTTAGAAAATTTTACTTTTAGGGGCATATATATATATATATATATATATATATATGTGTGTGTGTGTGTGTGTGTGTGTGTGTGTGTGTGTATACATATATATGTGTGTGTATATATTCTAAACTACTTTACTCATTTCATTGAAAATATCTACACGTGAACAGAAAATTGCTTGTTGACTACTATTAAGTTCTTCATGGGCTTTTGGTGATTATTTGATTCATGTATGTAATATTGTTTTAAACATTTAAATGGTAGAAATTTTTCTTTGCTAAAAATTTCTCTAAAATATTTGAATATTTTGTTTCAAAACACATTTGGTCTTACTTAATTGGGTATAATATAATTATGCTATTTATTACAACTGTATAACTTTGAGCATAATATGAATATGCTTATCATTTTACCATTAGCAGTGACAGAAACTTAAAATATATGCTGCCTTCAATAATTGGTGCTTATGCTTATCATTTGTATATTCCTTTACCAAAATTGAGTGAAAATGTTCTTGATATGATTTTAATTCAGCCGGAACTTGGAGTTCATTCTCCAGGTGTGAAGAAAGTGTTTCTTTAGTAGATTATACCATTTTATTTTCACTCTTTTAGCTACTGCAACTTTTAATCAAAGGAAAACATTTGAAATGGGTGCTGCAATACATATATAAATTGGAGTCATATATGAATATAACAATTATTATTCTCAAACAGTATATATACTCTTAAGTATGTCCTAAATCATACTGTTGATAGCAACTAAAGTAACTCGTCTTCAGATGATGTAGAGTCTCCTACATGAAATTTTGCAGTACTATAGTAGGCATGGAAATGAATGATTTCTAAGAAAGACAAAACTTGAATTTACTTTGTATGCTAATAAGGATGTGAATTATATTTGACTCATTTAGAATATGTGTTGTTTCCATCAATGTACTTAGTATACTCTAATATATTCCATATGTTAACTAGAATGCCAGCTCCACAAAGTGGGTTGGATTTTACTAATTACTACATAATTAGTAGCCATATTTTCAAATTCTAAAATAGTGCATAAAGAACAATAAGTAAATTAAAAAATCATTTTATGGGTGAATTCTAATCAAGTGGCTTTTTGTGAGAGAATGCAATGTTGTAGTAAGAACTTTGGTGGAGAGTTGTCTAACAGGTTTGGGATAGCTAGAAGATTCATAAAGCAATCAGTGCTACAGCTAAATACAGAGAGATTATTTTTTGTTGAAGATAAATACTGAATATATTTTTGTCTGCTCAATAGATATCGTAAGATTACCTTTATATAGTCAAACTATCACCACTGATACTTTCTAGAAACATTTTTCTTTAATATACAAAGCGGTTTTTTAATTTAATTATACAAGTATACAATTAAGTTTTGTAGAAGATATGAAAGCATATTTACAGATTCTATTATTTCATTTTTAAACTAAAATATGTTATAAATATAATAAAAATATTAATTGATATAGCCGAAAACATTTTCTGTGGCCTCAACAACATTTTCTTAGAAATCTAAGAGGTTACAAAAGAGCTCTTGGGCCCAAAACATCTGAGAAATATTGCCTGAGCCAGTAACGCTATATTTTATCTGCTCCTCTTTATAGTACCATCCTTTATATTTACTTCCAGTTTTAGTAATCTGAATTTTCTATGTTTTAAAACAGTTTTATATTTAAATATAGTTTGATTATTCTTTCCCTCCCACAAGTGCTTCTAGATCCTTTTCCTCTTCCTACCTACCCAACATTAAGTTCTTGCTCAAAAAACAAACAAAATCCAATATAATAACATAACAACAACCTGCACAAAAAAGCAAAAGTAAGAAAATGAGTAAAACCATGTCAATAAAACAAAATCAAACAAACCGCCTAAGTGTATCAAATAAAGGAGTGCAAGAGCCCTGGCATGCACATGCACACACACACACACACACACACACACACACACTATTGTATTTCTTCTCAACATGTATCTTATTTTAAATTATAAAACTCCTCACATTAATTTGCAGTTTTTCTATAAATCCTTACCTCTGATTTTTTTCTCTTTGTTTGTTTTTTTTGTCTGTTTTCTGAGACAGGTTTTCTCTATATAGCCTTGGCTGTCTCTGATTTTATAAAGTCCATCTTACTTTTTATTTTGCCTCCATGATTCTCGTAGTTATTAGTAATGTTCATTTTCAGAAGTATATGTGTTAATTCTGAGCCATCATTTTCTTTGTTTAAGTAACAGAAATTTATTGTTTGATATACATTTATCATTTTCTTTCTGCAAAACCCTTTGCCTCTCCTTCTAATACCAAAATTGTTTTTTGACTTATCCTTTTTATTTTTTTCTTCATGATATCATAATATAGTGATTTACTAGAAGTAAATCTCTGTATCTCTTTTCTATATCCATCTATTCTCCATGTTATTGCCTTTTATTTGGCTTTTATTTTTGCTTAATCTCTTTAGAACATTTAATATGTAATGTATTACATTTGTTGTTTAGTTTCTTTCTGCACTATAAAGTAAGATCTACTCGGCAATGATTTTTGTTTTATTATGACCCTATAACTCTTATTAATATCTATATGATAAATAAGTATGTATATAAGATATTTCACACACGTTTCCATGCCTGGAACATGATAAACACTGAAAAATATAAGATGAGTGAATAAATTTGAAAAGGGAAATCATAACAAGGCAGAGTTTAACAGGGTCTTATATACATAGACAAACAATAAACACTATTTTACCTTATTAGAATTTTTTAAATTTAAAGCTGTGTTTTATTAAGAATATTAAATATGAGCTCTTTTAGGTGAAGACATTTTAAATGAACAATTTAGTATTATGGTCTATGTTGAATAGTGTACCTTTCCAAGCTTAGTCATAGAGCAGGAAGTATGGCAGATAATATTGATTTGATCTCACAAGAAAGTTTATGTTTTGGTTTTATATCCCTTAAATGTTATGGAAACAAAATTAAGGTAGGCCCAATGGATTACACAGTAACGTGTATGTAGGCACCACTTGTACAAAATAATAGGAACATCATGTTAAGTGTCACATTAGCTACTCTTCATTGCCTAGTATCCAATATGATGACCAGTTGGGTTAGAAATGACGATTATCCATTATGGGATAGTGGTGCTCAGTGTACTACACTGAAATTTCATTCTGATCTAAAGCAATGAACACTGTCACCTTGAAGACTTGGAGGTGGACCTGGTACTGCTGTAACCCTTATGTCAGAAAATAGTGCTTTTATGATTGTATATTGAAAAAATGCTATCACTGGAATTTTTGAAACCTGCCATTTTGTAGATTTCCTGCTTATGCTCTAGACACTAAATAAATGTTTGATTTGAAATCATAAAACTTGTATTTCTTGCTGAGCTAAGTAATGTCCTAAAGAACATTCAGTCATTTCACTTGAGTCAGATGATTCAAATCTCGTGAATAAATTTTTGCTTGAGAAACATGAAAAAATACATGTTCATCCCAGTAAGTTTATCAATAACCAACCAAAGAAACAATTGAGTACATGTATAACTTGGTGAATGGATAATTTTACAGGATTGCCATATAGATTCATGATGAAGGGTTTCCTATAGCATCATAGGTAGCCCACAGACAGCTGCATCATTAAAATTACTGACCTGACCATGGATGATAACTTCTTCATAGTTATTTCCCCTCCCTATACATGCTCACACCTCCTAAAGCCACTTACTGAAGGGTCAAAATTACCAATACGTAGGAGGGAACATGCAACAAGGAGAGTGTGGCTGAAATATCTGGTGAATGTTCAATGATCCTATCTACCCTGTACTTCTATGGGAGTATGGGAACAGACCTGATCTTGTTAGGATTCACCTTTGGGTAGTCACAACTGCTTTGATTAAATTAGTAGTAGCAGAGGAAGACAATGCAGCCAGTCCTGATGAGACCTGATAGGCTAGGGTCAAATGGAAGGGGAAGAGGACTTCCCTATTAGTGGACATGGAGAGGGGCATGGGAGGAGATGAGGGAAGGAGGGTTGGATTGGAGGGGCTGAGGGATAGGACTACAGGTGGGATACAAAGTGAATGAACTGTAATTAATAATAAATAAATAATTTTAAAAAATACAAAACAAAAATGGTGCTAGCTCTGTTATTCTGTGCGGTGATAATCTTGGGGAGAAATGAAGAAACATCAACTCATTCCAGATACAGAAACAACCAATGTAATTCTATCATCAGAATTCACATTGGTAAAGTGATGATTGTATTCTGGTTACCTAATAAATAGTACAGGTATATGTATTTGTGTTCAGGAATTTAAAAACAGCTGAATCATTGAAATTATACTCAAGAGTAAGTGGCAAATCATGAAAGTACCCTAGGTACTCATCAAGACATATTTACAACTTCTTAGATCATAAAAGCTCCTACTCTCAGAAGCCCTTGATTTCCAAAGTGGTTGCAGAAGTTTACATTCCCACCAGCAATGGAGGAGGGTTCCCTTTTCTCCACATCCTCTCCAGCATATTTTGCCACTCCAGTTTTTGATCTTATCCATTCTGATGGGGGTAAGGTAAAATTTCAGGGTCGTTTTGGTTTGTATTTCCCCTATAACTAAGTATGTTAAGCATTTCTTTAAGTATTTCTCTGCCATTATGTGTTCCTCTACAGAGAATTCTCTGTTTAGTTTTGTATTCCATTTTTAATTGGATTACTTGAATTCTTGCTCTTTAATTTCTTGTGTTCTTTATATATTCTGGATATAAGCCCTCAGTCAAATATAGGGTTGGTGAAGATCATTTCCCAGTCTGTAGGCTGTCGTTTTGTTCTGATGACAGTGTCCTTTGCTTTACAGAAGCTTTTCAATTTCATGAGGTACCATTAATTGATTGTTGATCTTACAGCTTGTTATCTAGCACTTTCTCAGACAATTAGGAATACTGCTTCCTTAAGATCCAGCTAAACTACTCCTAGACATATATCCAAAATATGCCTAAGTACTCAACAAGAACATTTGCTCAACCATGTTCATAGCAGCTTTATTCATAATAGCCAGAATCTGGAAACAACCCAGATGTCCCTCAACTGAGGAATGGATACAGAAATTTTGGTATATTTATACAATATATTACTACACAGCAATTTTAAAAAAGGAAATCATGAAATTTGCAGGTAAAGGGAACTAAAAAAGATCATCCTGAGTGAGGTATCCCAGAAGAGAAAGACACACATGATATATACTCACTTATAAGTGGATATTAAACATATAAGATGGGATAGTCATATTAAAATCTGTACACCTAAAGCAACTAAGCATGAAGGAGGACCCCAGGTAAGATGATCAATCTACACTCAGAAAGGTAAACGGGATGAACATCCGAAGAGGGGGAAAACAGGGAACAGGACATTAGCCAAGCACAGGTGGCCTCAGAAAGACTCTACACAGCAGGATATCAAGGCAGCTGCTCAGATTCATAGCCAAATTTTGGGCTGTGTACAGGGAATCTTATGAAAGAAGAGGTAGATTAAAAAGACCTGATGGGAACAGAAGCACCACAAAGAAAGCAACAGAACCAAAACTTCTGGGCCCAGTGGTCTGAGATTGATACTCCAACCAAGGTCCATGTATGGAGATAACCTAGAACCCCTGCACAGATGTAGCCCATGGCAGCTCAGTCTCCAAGTGGGTACCCTAGGAAGGGGAACAGGGATTGTCTCTGAACTCAGTGGTTGCCTCTTTGATCAACTCCCTCTGAGGATGGAGCAGCCTTATCAGGCCAAAGAGGAAAACAATACAGCCGTTCCTGATCAGACCTGATAGGCTAGGGTCATATGGAAGAAGAGGACCTCTCCTATCACTGGACTTGGAGAGGGGCATGGGCAGGTGCAGGAGGGGATGTGGGTACTAGCTCGTTTAGCAAGCGCAGATTGTGGGCACCAAATGCCTGCACCAGTTTCCTGAATTCTCAGTGGTCTTCAAGCTGTGGCAGGTTCTGCAGGCTGGACTCTGAGGTCAGTGGGTGACTCTGCGGATGGGACAATTACTCTGTTGTGGACTCTGTGTGACCAGCTCTGTGCTCTGTGCTAGAAGCTGTGAGCACCAGAGGCTGGCCATCACTCTGGTCTGGATGCTTGGTACCTCACTCTGTGCCAGACACTGAGTGTCCCAGTTTGAGATGATGGCTGAGGACGCCGCTCTGGTCTGGAGGCTCCATACTCTGCCCTGGGCTTGCTACTAAGGGCTCTGCTCTGGTCTGGAGACTTGATGCCTCCTTCTGAGCTAGAGGCTGTGCACCCTGGTCTGGGATGGTATCTGGGGGTGCCTCAGTCAGGACCAGAGACTGTGTATCTCAGTCATGGATGGCAGCTGGTGGTGCTGTGGGAGGCTGCAGGTTAAGATCAAGGCTAGCAGATGTCTGCCTGCCGTTGCACCCATGTCTGGGATGGTATGTAAGGGTGCCTCAGTCTGGACAGGATATTATGTGTCCTGGTCCAGGATGGCAGATGGACCTCATGAAACTGAAAACCCTCTGTAAAGCAAAAGGCACTGTCATCCAAACAAATGACAGCCTACAGACTGGGAAAGGGTCGTTACCAACCCTATATCTGACAGAGAGCTAATATCCAGTATATATAAAGAACTCAAGAAATTAAAAAGCAACAAATCAAGGAATGCAATTAAAAAATGGAGTAGGGAGCGAAACAGAGAACTCTCTGTAGAGGATTGTAGAATGGCAGAAAAACACTTAAAGAAATGTTCAACGTCCTTAGCCATGAAGGAGATGCAAATCAAAACGACCCTGAGATTTCATCTTACACTCACCAGAATGGCTAAGATCAAAATCTCAAGTGACAACACATGCTGAGGAGGTTGTGGAGAAAGGGGAATCCTCCTCCATTGCTGGTGGGACTGCAAACTTGTACAACCACTCTGGAAATCAATTTGGTGCTTTCTTAGACAATTAGGAATAGTGACTCCTCAAGATCCAACTATACCACACTTAGGCATATATCCAAAAGATGCTTAATTGCAGCCATT
>CM053742.1:97146247-97166324 GCA_028658305.1 Pachyuromys duprasi
CCCTGAGGAGACAGGATAAGCTGGGGTTGGATGGAAGGGAAGGAGGTCCTCCCCTGTTGGTGGACTTGGAGGGGGCGGGGAAGAAGGAGATGAGGGAGGGAGTGGGAGGGTAGGAGGGAATGGGGGAGGGGGCTACGCCTGGGATTCAAAGTACCTAACCTGTGACTGAGATAAAAATAAATAAATTAAAAAAAAAAGAGTATCCAATTGTTTACAAAAAGAAAGATCAACAATGGTCTTGTTTGCATAGAAACTTAGCAACTATAAAATTACCAATTACATACTTGAGTTTGTTACCAATTTTGGTCATTGTAACTAAAACTGCATTAAATTGCTGCTACTATTAAATTTTCAGCATTATAAAGGCTTCCATTGTAATGTGAAAGCTAAAAACACTGAGACAATGCTTTCCCTTCTATTATTCCCACTAAATATAATTTGTGTTTATTAGTTGGAAATGTTTTCCATATTGCATCTTCTTCCGTGAGTCATGATATCCTCCAGAACTGAAAATAAGAAAAAAATATCTAACTTATAGGGCATTAAGAATTTTTACATTTTTATGATTTTGCTGTACTTCACTTTAGCCCTTTTATTAGATAAGCATTATCAAGATACTGTGTTTGAATATTAGAAGTTGCCTTAATTTTAAACTGAGTTTTATAATAATTTTTTATTATCTGATACTAATTAAAAGCAAAATAAATACTATATCATAATAGTGTGCTTAAAAAGAATGAGGAGAATTGTTTTGCTTTTAAACCGCTCTTCAAAATCATTTCTTGAATTTATAAATCTCTTAAGATAATTTGTGTCTCATTGGCTTATCATTGGCTCAGACAATGATGACATGTGATAAATGGTTCTTAAATTATAGGGATGCTTGAATAACACTCAAGAAGAGGAAGGACAATATACATCTGAAGTAGATGTATGGAGGAAACTAGATGGGAGAGGGGGTGAGGAGGGTAACAGGTAAGGGAATAAGGTGGGTATGAGTAGGAGGACCAGGAAAAAGAGAGTGAAAATAGGTGTGGGGGGGCAATTCTTGGATAAGGTAAGTTCCCAGGAGCCTATAGGGGGTACCTTAACTGAGACTTGAAGTATCAGGTATTAAGGAGTATGAAACAGACACCTCTTGTAAGCAGATGGGACTTCTGGTGAAGGGAGAAGGACAGCAACCCATTCTCAAAACGTTCAACCCAAAATGTGTCTTGCTTACAAGAAGTGCAGGAATAAAGATGGAACAGAAATTGAGGGAATGACAAACCACTGACTGGCCTAACTTGCAACCCACCCCATGGGAGAGAACCGATTTCTGTCACAATTAATGATACTCTGCTATGCTTACAGAGAGGAGACTAGCATAACTGTCTTCTGAGATGCTTCATCCAATAGCTAATGGAAACACATGCAGAGACCAACAGCCAAACAATAGGCAGAGCTCAGGGAGCGATGTTGAAGAGTGGGAGGAAGGATAGAGGAAGCCAGAGGGGTCAAGGACACCACAAGAAGACTTATAGAGTCAACTAACCTGGAAACATGGGGGTTCAGAGAGACTGAACCACCAATCAAAGAGCATACATGGACTGGGCCTGGGCCACCTACACATATGTAGTAGATATTAGTGTGGTCAATGTGTGGGTGCCCTAGCAATGGCAGTAGGGGCTGCCTCATACTCTGTTGATTGTCACTAGATCCCTTTCCCCTAGGTGGACTGCCTTATCAAGCCCCAGTGGGGAAGGAAGCACTTACTCCTCCTGCAAATTGAGATATTGGGGTACGTTGATACCCCTTGTAGGCCTCACCATCTCTGAGAAGAAGGAGAGAGAAAATGTGCTGTTTGGAGTAGGTTATCAAGGCAGGACTGGGAGGAGAAGAGGGAGCTTGCTGAGAGCATGTTTTAAAGTGATTAAATAAAGAAATAAATGGAAAGGGGCAGAAGAAACCTTAACATCCACATCGAGGCTTCCCAGGCGAGAGTGGGCAACCCATGAGCTAACACCATTTGGATTCAGGTCACCAATGGAAGTGTCCAGAAACTAAGAGTGGCAAATATTCAACCTCCCTGTACTGCCTCGGAGAAGGAGGTATCCCATAGTGCTCCCTACTCCAAGCACAGACCACCCTGATAGGTAACTAAGAGAGCAGAGGATGACCTCCTAGTTCTGCATAAAGGGCAGCTATACAGGCTCCCCAGAGTCTCCCAGGGGGCATCTGTACTGGCTGCCCAGGTCTGCGGCTGTGGCCAGGACTCCCAGCCAGCCCCAGTATGGGCCTCCCAGGTCTGTGGGCAACTGTACAGATTTCCCAGAGCCTCCCAGTGGGTGAGTTTTCTGGCCTCCCTGTTCTGCATCAGTGGCAGTGGGGTAGCAGCTGGCCCTAACAGGAGCCTTCATGCTCCATGACTCAGACAAGAGAAATGACTACCCCAAGTAAGGATCTCTTGCTCAGTAGACAAGCAGTGGACATCACTGAGCTAACTGAACACCTAAACTCTCATTTGCCCCTGTTGGCCCAAATCTGACAGTAGAGAACAAGGGAAACCTCTGTGCATTCAGATTAGGCCTGTTAGCAAATGAGTGCTCCTACAATTGAGTGTATGCAGAGCCCAAGATCCAGGGTCCCTCTACATTAGCAGCCAGACTTTGGATCCCTCCCACCTACAAACCCACTGTGGAAAACATCGGAATTCTTGGGACAGTGTTCTTAACAATGAAGCTCCTGTTCTGTGGGTCTACCAGTGGAGTCCAGGTAAACAATTCCTGGAGCCCAGATAAATCTGAATACCAGGAAGATTGTACTACAGGCCTGTAGACCACTGAGGTACTCAGGGAATCTGTGCATGCACTTTGCACCAGAAAACAGCACCAGCACCTGCATGCTCTCCTGTGCTAAAGCCCCACATTTCAGGCATCTACAATTTCTAGCACCCTGTCTGTCAAGGCTCATTTCCACCCACAAACCTGCACTTGCTCATCTGCACTTGGGCACCTGTGCCTGCAACCTTCCTCCATTAGCTACAGCTGAAAAACCAACATACACTATCAAATCAGTGGACCTCTATCATCTTCCCTGAAGAATACTCCAGACACCAGAGAAAGACAGACCCAGTCTGAAGAACAGACTCCAGGAACAAACAATGAAGGTTACAGAAAAGCAGAAGGGAGGAGTCATAATAAGATCATATCCAACAAAAATCAAGACATCATGGCTTCACCAGCAAACTCCAAATCAATGGATATTTTAATTCATGGGAAACATGGAAAAATTATTTTAAAGATGCTTATCCAGGTATTAGAGGCACATAAAGAGGAAAAAAACAAATTTATCATAGAAATAGCCACCCAAATTAAGGCAAATAAAGAGGAAATGAACAAAGCTCCCAAAGCAATACAGGCAAATACAACCAAACAAATAGGGGCACAAACAGAGTCACAATTAGAGCCATATACAGAAGAAACTAACAACAACAACAAAAAAATAGAGGCCATCAGAGAACGACAAGAATACACATTGATACAGATGAAGAAAATGGGACAAGACATAAAAACAGAATTAGAATAAAAAAGAAAAGACAAATAGAGAAAACCCTTGAGCTGGAGAACATGGAAAAAAGATCAGGAACCACAAAGATAAGCATTACCTTTAAATAGAAGAGATGGAAGAGAGAATCTCAGGTGCTGAAGATACACTTGCATAAATTGATATATCTCTCAAAGAAAAAGTAAAATCAGAAAAGTTCCAAACAGAAAACATCCAAGAAATCAAGGATGCCATGAAAAGACAAAAATCTAAAAATAATATGAATAGAAGAGATTCCAGGATCCAAGGTCCAGAAAATATTTACCAGAGAATCATAGAAGAAAATTTTGCCAACTTAAAAAAGATGTCCATAAACATACAAGAGGCCTACAGAACACCAAAAAAGAAACTCCTCACTTTATGTCATAGTGAAAACACTAAATCTAGAGAACAAAGTAAAAATATTAAAAGCAGCAAGGGAAAAAGGCCAAGTAACATATAAAGGTAGACCTATAAGAATCACATCAGATTTCTCAACAGAAGCTATGAAAGCAAGAGAAGCCTAGCTAGGTGTCATTCAGACTCTTAGAAACCACAGATGCCAACCCAGCAAAGCTTTCAATCAACATAGATGCAGAAAACAAAATATTCCATGAGAAAACTAAACATAAACAATATCTATACAGCAACCCAGCCCTATAGAAGACAGTAGAAGGAAAACTCCAATCCAAAGAAAACAACTACACCCAATAAAACACAGTATATAGGTAATTTCACAAAAAAATTAAAAGAACACAAGCATTGTAAGACAGTAACACTACCAATTCAGCAATAAAAATTGGTCAATATTATATATCAACATCAATGGACTCAACTCTCCAAAAAAAAAAAAAAAAAAAAAAACAACAACACAGACTGAAAGAGTGGTTGCTAAAACAGGATCCACCATTCTGCTGCATCCAAGAAACACACCTCTGCAACAAAGATAAACACTACCTCAGAGTAAAAAGCTGGAAAAAATATTTTTTTTCAAGCAAATGGACCCAGAAAACAAGCTGGGGTAGCTATCCTAATAACTAATAAAATAGACTTTCAAACAAAATTGATCAAAAAAGATGAGGAGAGGCACTTCATTCTCAGCAAAGGAAAAATCCACCAGGCAGACATGACATTACTCAACATATATCCCCCAAATAAAAGAGCACCTACATCTGTAAAGGAAATGTTATTAAAGGTTAAATCACACATCGGCCCCAACACCTTAGGGTAGGAGACAGACACTCCACTCTAACCAAGGGACCCATCATCTAGACAGAAAATAAATAGGGAAATAATGACATATACAGAGGTCCTAAAGCAAATGGACCTAATAGATGTCTACAAAACTTTTCACCCAAACTCAAAAAGAGTATACCTTCTTTTCAACACCTCATGGAATCTTCTCAAAAGTTGGCCATATAATCAGGCACAAAGCGAGCCTCAAGAGATACAAGAATATCAAAATAATCCCTTGTATCCTCTCAGACCATCATGGCCTAAATCTAGCCCTCAACAACAATAGAAATAACAAAAAGCCTACATACACATGGAAACTAAACAACTCTCTACTCAATGACAGCTTGTTCCGTGAAGAAATGAAAAAAAAAAAAAGAAATTAGAGACTTCCTGAAATTCAATGAAAATGAGGACACAATTTACCCAGAAATATGGGAAACAATGAAAGCAGTGCTATGAGGAAAGTTTGTAACACTAAGTGTCTCCTGAAATTACTTGGAGATATCGGCACACCTAAAAGCACTAGAGAAAAACAAAGCAGACACACCCAAGAGGACTGGATGATTGGAAATAATCAGTCTCAGAACTGAAAACAATGAACTAGAAACAAAGAAAACAATTCAAAGGATCAACGAGATTAAGAGATGGTTCCTTGAGAAACTCAAGAAGATAGACAAACCCTTAGCCAAACTAACTAAAACGCAGAGAAAAACTGTCCAATTCAGCAAATTCAGAAACAAAAAAGGGTACATAACAACAGACAATGAGGAAATCCAATCATTAGTTCTTACTACAAAAGTCTATATGCCCCAAATTTTGAATATCTCAATGAAACAGAATTTTTTGTTGATAGGTTCCATTTACAAAAAGCAAATAAAGAAGAGGTATATAGATTGAATAGTCTTATATCCCAAGAGGAAATAGAAGCTGTCATCAAAATTCTCTCTTCCAAAAATAAAGCCCAGGGCCAGATAGTTTCAGTGCAGAATACTAACCAGACCTTCAAAGAAGAGCTAACTCAAATTCTCTTCAAATTATTCCACAACCCTATCAGTGGACTTGGAAAAGGGCAGGGAGGAGATGAGGGAGGGAAATGGGGGATAGAGAGGGGATGCGGGAAGGGGTTACAGCTGGGATACAAAGTACATAACATGTGATTAATATAAAATAAAAATGTTAAAATTGTTTAAAAAAAAGAAATAGAAGGAAAGTCATCAAACTAATTCCATGAAGACACAGTCACCTTAACACCTAAACCACACAACGAACCAACAAAAAAAAGAGAACTTCAGACCTATCTGTCTTATGAACATTGATGCAAAAATGCTCAATAAAATACTTGCAAACCGAATCAAAGAACATATAAAAGGTATCATCCACCATGACCAAGTAGACTTCATCCCAGGCATGCAGGTAGATTTCAATATACGAAAATTCATCAATGTGATTCACCATATTAACAAACTGAGGGAGAAAAACCACATAGGTATCTCCTTGGATGCCAAAAAAAAGCATTTGACAAAATCCAAAACCCAGTCATGTTTAAAGTCTTGGAGAGATCAGGGATATAAGGCACATACCTAAACATAGTAAAAAGCAATATACAGCAAGCCTATAGCCAACATCAAACTAAATGGAGAGAAACATAAATCAATCCCACCAAAATCAGGGACAAGGCTAGGCAGCTGACTCTCTCCTTATCTCTGCAGCATAGTACTTGAAGTCCTAGCTAAAGCAATAGAACAACTAAAGGAGATCAATGGGATTCAGTTGGGAAAGAAAGAAGTCAAAGTATCACTATTTTCAGATGATATGACAGCATACATTAGCAATCCCAAAAATTCAACCAGAGCCCTCCTTCAGCTGTTAAACACCTTCAGCAAAGTGGCTGGATAAAAAATTAACTCAAAAAAAAATCAGTAGTCATTTGTTATATTAAAGACAAAAGAGTTAAGAAAGATATATATATATATATATATATATATAATATCAATGTTGTAAATGATACTTAAGCTATCTTTGAAATGACAAAATTGTAATGGCACAATGTTTTACACACCAGATTAAAACACATGATACTATTAGTGTAATTTTTATTTGTATATTTCTATATGTGTATATGTATGTATATTGATATATCTTCAGTTTTTTTTTTATCAGACTATCAAGGCTATAGGTTCATATATGCTCTCCATGACTAAATCCAAGGTACATATATTGACTTAGTTTAGATATTGTTTTGATACTTTTAGAAGTCATTGTGTTAGTAGTAGTTGTAGCAAACTCATACTTACACTTTAATAGGCAGATTGAATTCGATTTTCTTAGAAGAAAAGTATCCTTTTCAAATTTTATTTTAATTTCAAGGTTATATGTTCTAACTAGGTACTTCACTTCTGTCTCTAGTTTTCTCTCTCTACTGAACTTCCAATCCTGTTCAAATCCTGCCTTCTATATTCTCTGTCTCCAGTGATTAATTAGCTAACCAAGACGTTATTTCAAGCCTTTTTAAAATGTTCTCCTGACTTACTATCACTGTATATCCTGTCTCTCTTTCCACTTTTTCCATCCTGTCTCTCTTCTCTCTTTTCCTCTCTCCTACCCTCTCTGTCACCCCACTTCTCCTTTTCCTCCCCTACTCGTATCTCCTTATTCTTTATGTATTCCCCTTTCTGCCACTCACTCTTCTCTGTATTCTTATAAATATATGCATGAGTGAGCATACTTTGAATATGGACATGAGTCCTCTGGCCTGTATATGGATGGGCTAAGTCTACTGGAAGAACTCAGACCGGTCAAAAAATTTCTTGTTTTGGTCCTCATGGAAACATGTGGTTTCCTTAGGACAGCATTGTTGATCTACAAGTATATACTTAGTAGTCTGTAAGTGTCATGGAGATTAAATTACATTTATTTTGGTGGGTAGAATGCTTATATTGTGGTTATCATAATAGCTAAATTTATATATTCTTCCTGAGAGCTTGTGATATCTACAAATAGTGCTATTTTCATGTCATGTATTTTTCTTTCCCTCTTTTAAACATAATTTCTAGGTCACATACAATATATTTCCTTTATGACATTTTAATAGACAGGTATGATTGTACTTTGCTCATATCTAGACAACCATCAGACTGTCATATAATTTACCTCCCTTCCAGTATGTTCCTCTGTTTTTGTCTATTTTCTTACTTTTTTCTTCATAGCATTGTTTTTATCAAGAGCCCTTGTTTTGTGATAACATGAGCCTCTTCTTTAGAAAATAGACCTAACCACACTTCTCTTATCACACTGTGAAGAAGAATGAATAGTTGTATGTTATACTGAAACCAGAGGCATTTATCTATTTAGACTCATTAATGTGTCTATTAAACAAGAGCCATCAACTTCCAGATGCATGAGAACTGTCAGATGCTGTTAAATTCCTTTCTTGGTCTCCTTTAATTTTCCCTCCTTCCAAAAGTAAGGGATACCATGGAACTTTGAAGAATATGGTTATTAGAAGGCATAAGAATCCCTACTGTAAGTGTTAAGCTAAAAGAACATTTCAATGTGATGTATACGGATTATTTATTTTAATCCTTTCCTGTAAATATTTTTTAAATTTCTTCTTTATTAAAAGCTTTAATTTTGTAATTTCTTGCTCTCATTACTATATTATACTTACAGTTACTTTGCTTCTAATACAAGTTAACAAAGCAAAAAAGAACGAAAGTTGATAAAATATACTTGTTTATTTAACCTTTCCCTCAGGAACATATGGTTGAGTTTACACCTTTAAAAATATTTTTTGGTAAAATAAAACTAGTTGAAAGGGTGACATTTTCAAATCCTTCATTGGTGAAAGTTATTTTGTACATAGCATAAAGAAATAGATCCCATTTCATCACATATTTAGTTAAACTCCAGGAGTCCCCTGTAAGCAATTTTCATTTGCTCTTAGCAGGACTCCTGCATACTTCTAATAGCTGCAGAAGTATCTTAACAAGTTTGGGATTGGAATTTCTCACTGTGATATATACTGAAAGTTTGTAATCTCCCTCTTCTATAGTAGAAGCAAAGAATATAAAGACTAAAATAAGTAGCATATGGCACATAGATTCATTAATGGCTGTATAATTTTCTTTTATTTAAAATATATTCTTCTCTTATACAATAAATACCAACTTCAGTTTCTTTTTCCTCTTCTCCCAACACCCTCTTACCTCACGTTTCCCCCAGATCCATTACCCCTCTGTTTCCCTTCAAAAAAGAGTAGGACTGAAGAGACAACTAAACGTGACAAAACAAAATACAAGAGAAGGCAAAAATATATCAAAGCTGGACAAAGCAACCCCATAGGAGAAAAAGAGGGCCAATATCAGGCAAAAGAGTCAGAGACATACTTGCTTACAGTGTTAAGAGTCCCACAAAACATCCAGCTAATAGATGGCTGAGTGATGCCCAAAAAGACACAAATATAAGGCTGCTGGAAATGATAAAGACAATCCAGGATTTGAAAATGGAATTCAATAAGGAGATAGAAACATGGAATATTATTGAGCCTGAAATGAACACGGAATTGAAAAACCCAACAGCATAACTTGAAAATTTAAAGAAAAGCCTTACAAGTAAAATGGATCAGGCATAAGGTAGATTATCAAGACCAGAAGTAACATAGGGGTCCTAGATAAACAAAGAATATTTTTTAAAAAACAGAGGAAAGGAAAAGAATACAAGAACTGTGAGACACCATGAAAAGAGAAAATTTCTGAATTATAGCAAGAGTGGGAGAAGAATCTCAGATCAATGGCCCAGACCATTAACCATTCACCAAGATCACAGAAAAAACAAAACAAAACAAAAAACCATCTTTACCAAACTCAGGAAAGACACACCCACATAAGTACAAGAAGCACACAGAACACCAAACAGAAAAGCTAAAAAGAAAAATCCCCATGGCATAGCATAGTTAAAATACAAAATACACAGAGCAAAGACAATTTATTGAAAGCTGCAAAAACAACTATAACAACAAGAAAGAATAAACAAACCAAACAAAAAAAACACGCACACAAGTCACATATGAAGAAATTTCGAGGAGTCCAAAGTGGTGGTTACCAGCGTGCACCCTATCTGAAGGTCACAGGATCTAAAACTCCTAAATTGCTTAGTGTAGGGAGAGCTGAAGCAGGAACATTCCAGGTTTTCTGGAATTGAGGGGACAACCCATGAGCTGGGGAAGTTTAGATTCATGTCACCCATGGAATTTCCGAGGACTGAGAGTGGCAAATACTCAACCCCCTTCATTTTCACTTGCCCCAACATGGGCATCCCTGCTTAACAGAGGCAATCTGCAGTGGCTCCTGCTCCAAGAATAGCCTCTCTCCTCAGCAGAGGTGGGAGTAAGCCTCCTTGCTCAGTGACTGAGATGCAGAGGTGGCTTTCTCAAGCGAAAGCCTCTGTGCTTTGTGGCTGAGACAGCAGAGGCTGCTGACTGAAGTACAGGTCTCCCTGCCCAGCAGACAAACAGTGGACACCACTGGAGTGATAGATCTACTATACTCTCATTTGCATCTGCAGACCCAAATCTGATGGTAGAGGACAGAGGGAAACTCTGTGCTTTCCAATTATGCCTGTAAGCTAGAGAGTGGGACTTCAAGTGAATGCACATGGATTCCCAGAGCCTGGGTCCCCTCTACTCTAGCAGCCAGACAACAGATCCCTCACCCACACACTCACTCTGGGCAACGTAGGGATCCTTGGGAAAATATTCAAAACATTGAAGCCCTTGTTGTGTGGGTCTACTAGTGGAATCCAGGCAAATAATTCCTGGAGCCCAGAAATATATGAACATCAGGAGGACAGTACAACAGGCCTGAAGGCCACTGAAGTGTTCAGGACACCTGCGCCTATGTATTGGATCCACAAAGAGCACCAGCACCCACACCACCTCTTGAGTTTAAGTACCACATTCCAGGTATATACAAGGTGTATCACCCTGTCCTTCAAGGCACACTTCCATGTACATGCCCTTGCTTATTTACCCGCACTTGAGCACCTATACCTGCTACCTTCCTCCCTTTGGGATAGCTGAAACACCAACATCCAGGATCCCTGTGGCACTTAACATGGCATGACCTGACAGTCCTTAGTCTAGCTACAACAGAGGGTGAGACTGGCATTAAGAAGACAACAGAGAACATCAAGGACTTGATTGAACATGAACTGAAGTATAAGACTCCTGTCATTTCAAATGTTCTACATAGATTTTTACAAGCAAAGACCTCTTCTGCCTTCACTCTCTGGTTAACATTGCGATTTTAAGCTATTGGCTGCCTCAGCATCAGAAATTCACACAGGCAGTCAATTGCAGTGCCAATAACATGACCCGTGTTCAGTGCCATGGCAAGCTGATACCATGATATTCGTAGAGTTTTGACCTCTGACAACTGAGAAGCTCTGGTCTGTTGCCCTACTTGCCAACATCCAGTTCAAGATGTACTCTGGTGTTATGCACATATTCTTCCTCAGGAAATGGCAGCTGTAAAAGAATTTTGTGAGAAACTTCTCCCAATACTTGAACCATTTGCTTGCCTCCATTGCTGTCCCCTAGTTTATGGGGTCTCAGTCTCACCAAGCACCTCATCATTCTGCATCTGAGCCAGCTGAATCTGTCTTCTTCCTTTCCATACTGTCTTCTTCCCAAAGACCGCTGGAGTAGGTGTCAAAGGCCAGGCCTTCTCTACTTGCCTAGATCATTTGTAAGTCAACAGCAGGGATAGACTGCTTTGCATACTAAACTACTCTGAAGGCAGGGCCTTTAAGCAGTACTGAAGGGGTAGTAGACAGGAAGAGAAAGACCTGTTGTTACTGATTCTCTCATTCAGGAACTTAGTCACCAACTCTAATTTGGGCCCTGTTTTGCAAGCTCTGGTTTGACCTCCTAAAAATGTGCCTGTGACTCTGCCCTAATAATCTTTTTTTTTTTTATTCTGCCTCAGTGAAGCTGCTTCTCAATCATGGATGCAGTCATGGCTAGGGCCTTTGATTGGATGGGCTGTCTGTTCCCTCCAGGTCTTTCTACTCCCCCTTCTTTCAAAAGATTTCCAATACTCTGCAAAAAGTTTGGCTATGAATCTAAGCATATGTTTTGAAACGCTGCTAAGTAGAGTCTTTCAGAGGCCCTCTGTAATAGGCTCCTTTCCTGTTCCCTATTTTCTCCAATTTCTGAAGTCCATCTTGTTTGCCTTTCTGAATGAAGATTAAGCTTCTTACCAGGGTGCTCCTTCTTGATTAACTTCCTTATGTATACAGGTTTTAGTATGATTATCCTATATAATGTGTCTAATATACACATATAAGTGAGTAATATACCATGTGTGTATTTCTGCTTCTGGGATACTTCACTCAGGATAATCATTTCTAGAGTCCACCATTTACCTGCAAATCCACAAAGAGAGTAACAAAGGCAAAAAAATCTAGGCACAGGGCTCTTTTCTGAGACTGATACTCTAGACATGGACCATGCATGGAGATAACTTAGAACCCCTACAAAGAAGTAGCCCATGCCAGCTCAGTGTCCAAGAGGGTTCTCCAATAATAGGAACAGGTACTGTCCCTTACATGAACTTATGTTCTTTGATCATCTCTCCCTGAGGTGGGAGCAGCCTTACCAGTGCACAGAAGAAGACGAAGAAACCAGTCCTGATGAGACCTGATAGACTAGGGTCAGATGGAAGGGGAGGAGGACCTCCCCTATCATTGGATTAGGAGAAGAAGAGGGAGGGAATGTGGGATTTGGAGATGATGGGGAGGGGGCTACAGCTGGGATACAAAGTAAATAAATTGTAATTTATAAAAATATGAAAAAATAAAAGCAGTATGCTAAAAAAAAAAGATATGTCTGTCAGGAAGTAGAGTCTCTTCTGAGCCTGTCCGTAACTGTCTGTCCCCATCTCTATCCTCAGACACTGAGGCTAAATTGTTACTTGTTGTAGGACTCTCATGCAGGCATGGAGCTTACTGAGTCAGACTGAGGTGCAAAGCCCCCTCCCCACTGCCCTGTCTTACCCCCATGTGTCACCACAATTGGGACAAGGATGTGATAGGGGAGGAATTGTGTCTTATCTTCTGTCTGTATATCGTTTGGGCTTATTTTTTTTCTTGTTTTGTCATGGATTCTAATTAAATTTAAACAATTGCTTCCTCAAAACAAATTACAAAAATATTTCAAACTAAATTCAAGGAACTATTCAGTTAATCATTTATCATAATCAACTAGACTTTATCTCAGGGATACAAGGACAGTTCAAAATATGAAAATCAATAAAGGTAATATGTTAAATAAATGGACTTAATTTCATAGTCATTTAGAAAGATGCCAAAAAGGTTTTACAGACACACACATACACACACCATTCCTTGAGGAATTTGTTTAACGGAATTTGATCATATTCACTCCTCTCATCTAATGCTTCCCAGATACACAACCTCATTACCCATCATGATGGTTTGAATGAGAATATCTCCCACAGGCTCCTATATTTCAACATTTGACCATAATTGATAGAAGTGTTTTAGAAGGATTAGAAGGTATAGCTTTGTTGGAATGTCTGTGATCTGTGTCCTTTCTGCAGTGGAGCTGAGAACTCACACCTATTCCAGAGACAGCAAGACTGGGACTGATATAAGCTTTTGAAATCTTAAAGCTCAACTCCAGTGACATACCTTCTCCAAAAAATTTGTCAGGGTAGAAAAAAATTTGCACAGACTTGGTATCTTGGTTGAAATTGATGAATTACTTGAAAGAAAAAGCAAAACAGTTCATATAAAGGGTGACAAATTTTGTGAACTGAGAATATGTATTGGGTGAGAGTCCAAAGGAAGTGTCAGTGGATATAACCAAAGTACAATGTATACAAGTACGGGATGATAAAGGTTGTTTTACTTCCTCAGATGAGGGGATGAGATGAGAGTTGTTCTCAATCCTCTCTAGCTCTTTTTGAGCTTGCACTGGCTGGTTTAACTCAGCTCTTCTGCCCTAAACTCCTCTCCAAACTGACAGATTCAAACTGGCTTCTATTAACTTCTGACTGAATTGCTCTGCCTGGCCTCAACAAATTCTGGCAACATGTTTTAACCTTCTGCTTCCTTCTCATACTCTGTCTCTAGCTTGTTCTGTCTGCAATCTATCTCTACAAAACTGTCCCAGTAAGAAACTCGCAGTGAAAAAACTCTCTCTCTCTCCCTAGCTGCTCTTAATTTGCCTCTTTCTGGTCCTGTTCTCCAGTTGAGCACATCATATCTTTGACTCATTTTCTCACATCGTTATCTGATTCTTTACTTTGTCTTCCTCTTAATTAAAAGACAGTTTCAAACATGGTTGCTTACTTCTATTATCTAACCTTTTTTACACTATTTGTGGTTAAAGTTATATATTAAAGGCACATCAGTATTACAGGGAGATCATATTGTAATCCTGAAAGTGTTTGCATTCTACCAAGATCACCTAGATTTAAAAGGTCTTTAGATGTGATCCCTTGTCAGAGCAGCCATGTTGCTGGATTAAACATTTATCTACATGGGATTATCAAAGAATGAACAACATATCATATAAAATATCATGAAAAGCTACGCTGTATAAAGGTAGTCAGATTAAATTTTAGAAAAGAAAGCACAATGACAATATGTTTGACTCATTAGATGCACTCACAATTTAAAAAAGAAATGGCGATACTGTAAGTTAGCTAGGTAGATGAGCGGCCTGGAATTGTTAGCATGATGTGGTCTAATCTCAGCTGCTGGGTATTGTGAAGGGATTTCAGGCAAGTACCAAAGTCACAACATGAACCAACTCTTGGAGTTCTAGATGGCGGCTATCAGCAAGCTCCATATCTGAGTGGCAAAGGATGCAAAACTCTGAAATTAGGGAATGGAGGGGCAGCTGAAGCCAGAGCATCAACAATGAGCAAAACATCCACATCCTGGACAAAAGGGGATAACCTGTTAGCTGAGACAGTTTGGATCCAGGTCACCAGTGGATATCTCCAGGGTCAGAGAGTAGTGAATATTCAACTCCCTTGCACTTCCCCTTGCTCCAAACATAGGCCTCTCCTCTTCTCAGAGGCATCAGAGGTTGCCCCAAATATGACCCTCCTTATTCAGGGACTAAGACAGCAGAGGAAGATGCTCCAAGTATGGGTTTGCCTGCCCTGCAGCCCAGCAGTGGGCAACACTCAGGTGACAAATCTCCTACACCTTCATTTACACCTGTGGGCCCAAATCTGAAAGTAGAAACAGGAGGAACCCCTGTGCTTTCCACATAGGCCTGCCAGCTAGAGAGGGCACCTTCAAATGAGTACATGAAGAACCCCAAATCCAGGGTTCCTGTACTCTAGGAGCCAGACATCGGATCCATCTCACCCACAAACCCACTCTCTGCAACATAGGGATCCTTGGGACAGCATTCTGAATATTGTAGCCCCTGTTTTGTGGGTCTCCCACTGAGTCCAGTAAAACAAGTCCTGTAACCCAGAGAAATCTGAATACCAGGAAGACATTATACCAAGCTTGTAGGCCACTGAGGTATTCAGGGAACATGAGCATGCACATTGCACCCTCAAACAGCCCGAGCACCACATCCTGTGTTAAGCTCCACCCATTCCAGGCATCTAAACATTCTAGCTCCCTGTCCTTCCAGACACACTTCCACAAACATATCTGAGCTTCAGCACATGAATCTGTGACTTTCCTCCCTCATCTACAGCTGAAAAACCAATACCTTCTCTCAAGCCAGTGGACCTCTCTAATTTCCTTTGAATACTCCAGACATCAGCGACAGAGAGACCCAGTCTGAAGTACAGGCTGCAGGAACAAGCACAAATGTTTACAAATAAGCAGATGGCTAGAGGTTGGCACAGAGAACATAGAAAAAACATCAGCACATCATGACATTACCAGCAACACCCCAAATCAATGGATATTCCAACACTGGAAAATGATCTCAAAACTATTCTTCTCCAATTATTAGAAGAAATCTGGAGCTTTCTCAGACAACCAGGAATTCTGCTTCCTCAAGATCCAGCTATACCACTCGTAGGCATATATCCAAAAGATGCTCAAGTACACAACAAGGACATTTGCTCAACCATATTTGTAGCAGCTTTATTTGTAACAGCCAGAAGCTGGAAACAACCCAAATGCCCCTCAACTGAGGAATGGATACAGAAATTGTGGTATATCTACACAATGGAATATTACTCAGCAATAAAAAACAAGGAAATCATGAAATTTTCAGGTACCAGGTGAAAACTGGAAAAGATCATCTTGAGTGAGGTATTCCAGATGCAGAAAGACACACAGGGTATATACTTACTCAGAAGTGGATATTAGACATATAATATAGGATAAACCTACTAAAATCTGTACACCTAAAGAAACTAATAAAGAAGGAGGATTCTGGCTAAAATGTTCAATCCCTATTCAGAAAGGCAAAGAGGATAAACATCAGAAGAAGGAGAAAACAGGGAAACAGTAGAGGAGCCTGCCACAGAGGGCCTCTGAAAAGCTCTACCCTGCAGGGCATCAAAGCAGATGTTGAGACTTATGGCCAACTTTTGGGCAGAGTGCAGGGAATCTTATTAAACAAGTGGGAAATAGTAAGACCAGGAGAGGACAGAGCTCTGCAAGTAGAGCAACAGAACAACAACAAAAAAAAAAAAAACCTGGACCCAATGGTCAATTCTGAGTCTGATATTCCAACCAAGGACCATTCATGGAAATAACCTAGAACCTCTACACAGATGTAGCCCACGGCAGTTCAGTGTCCAAATGGGTTCCATGGTAATGGGAACAGGGAGTATCTCTGACATGAACTAATTTGCCTGCTCTTTGATCACCTCCCCCTGAGTGGGAAGCAGCCTCACCAGGACACAGAAGACAATGCAGCCACTCCTGATGAGACCTGATAAACTAGGATCAGAAGGAAGGGGAGGAAGACCTACCCTATGAGTGGACTGGGGAAGGGGCATGGGTTGAGAAAGGGGAGGGAAGTGGAATTGGGAGGAGAGGAGGGAGGGAGTTACAAGGGGGATACAAAGTGAATAAATTGTAAATAATAAAAATTAAAATAAAAAAGGAAAAGAAAAAAAGAGGAAATGAACAAAGCTCTCAAAGAAATACAGGCAAATGCAGCCCAACAAATAGAGGCACATGTAGAGGCACAAGTAGAGGCATAGAGAGTGGAAACAAAAAAAAAATAGGCCATCATGGAAAGACAGGAACACATTCAAACAGATGAAGGAACTGGTGCAAGACATGAAAACAAAATTAGCATCATTAAAGAAAACATAAAGAGAGAAAAACCTGGAGCTGGAGAACTTAGAGAAAAGATCAGGAACCACAAAGTTAAGCATCACCCATAGAATACAAGAGATGGAAGAAATAATCTCAGGTGATGAAGATACACTTGCAGAAATTGATACATCTCTCAAAGAAAAAGTAAAACCAGAATCGTTCCAAACACAAAACAACCAAGAAATCAAGGATGCCATGAAAAGGTGAATTCTAAGAATAAAAGGAATAGATGAAATAGAAGATTCCAGCTTCCAATGTCCTCAAAACATTTTCAAGAAAATCATAGAAGAAAATTTTCCCAACTTAAAAAAAGAGTTGTCCATAAACATACAAGAGGCCCTGAGAATACCAAAGAGCCTAGATCAGAAAACAAACTCCTCACCACACATAGTAGTCAAAACACTAAATCTACAGACAATATTAAAAGCAGCAAAGGAAAAAAGGCCAAGTACCATATAAAGTTAGACCTATCAGTATCACACTGGACTTCTCAACAGAAGCTATGAAAGACAGAAGAGCCTGGGCAGAGGTAATGCATATTCTAAGAGACCACAGATGCCAACCCAGACTACTATGCCCAGAAAAGCTTTTAATCAACGTAGATGGAGAAAACACCGTATTTCATGACAAAGCTAAACTTAAACAATATCTACACAACAATTCAGCCCTACAGAAGATATCAGAAGGAAACGCCAATGAAATAAATTACATCCAAGAAAACACAGGGTATAGATAACTTCACAGCAGTAATTAAAAGAAACAAGCTTAGAAACACAGTAAAAACACCAAAGCCACAATAAAAGGAATTAACATTCATTGGTCATTGGTATCAACATCAAAGGACTCAACCCTACAATAAAAAGACAGACTGACAGAATAGTTGAAGAAAGAGGATCCAACCTTCTGCTGCATCCAAGAAACTTCTCTGCAACAAAGATAAACACTACCTCAGATAAACGGCTGGGAAATGTTTTTCAAGCAAATGGACACATAAAACAAGCTGGGGTAGCAATCCTAATATCTAATAAAATAGACTTTTAACCAAAATTAATCAAAAAAGATGAGTAGAGGCAGTTCATTGTCATCAAAGGAAAAATCCACCAGGAGATTATCACTGTCCTGATCATCTATGCACCAAATAAAAGAGCACCTGCCTTTGCAAATAAAACATAATTAAAGCTCAAATCACACATGGATCTCAACACCTAAAAGTGGGGATTTCGACACTCCACTCCCCCCAAGGGACATTTCATCTGGGCAGGAGCTATATAAGGAAGTAATGACACGGAAAGAGGTCTTAAATCAAATGGACCTAAGAGATGTCTACAGAAATTATTACCCAAACTCAAAAGAGTATACCTTCTTTTCAGCAAGGAATCTTTTAAAAGAAGGGGGAAATGAAAGACCTGGAGGGTCTCTTCTTCCATAAGGATTCTGACACTCTGCCTAAAGTTTGGCTATGAGTCACAGTATTTCCTTCAATACCTTAGTGGGTAGAGTCTTTCAGAGGTCTTCTGTGGATGGCTACTGTCATGTTCCTTGTCTTCTCCAAACAGGATGTCTATCCTGTTTGCCCTTTTGAATGATGATTAAGCATCTTCCATAGGGTCCTCCTTGTAGCTTAGCTTCATTAGGACTATGGATTTTAGTATGTTTATCCTACATTATACGTCTAATATCCACTTATAAGTGAGTGTATACTGCTGTGTCTTTCTGCTTCTGGATTGCCTCACTCAGGATGATCTTTTCTAGTTACCACCATTTGTTTACAGATTTCATGATTTCCATGTTTTTAATTGCTGAGTAGTATTCCATTACGCAAATGTACCACACTTTCTGTTCTGTATCCATCCTTCCACTGAGGGACATCTAGGATGTTTACAGATTCTGACTATTACAAATAAAACTGCTATGACCATAGTTGAGGAAATGTCCTTATTGAATAGTGGGACATCTTTGGGTACATGCCTATGAGTGTTACACCACTATTCCTAATTTTCTGAGAAAGCACCAGATTGATTTCAAAAGTGGTTGTACCAGGTTACATTCCCACCAGCAGTGGAGGAGGTTTCCCCTTTCTCCACATTGTCTCCAGCATGCATCATCCCTTGAGTTTTTGATCTTAGCCATTCTGATGGATTTGAAGTGACATCCCAGGATAGTTTTGATTTGCATTTTCCAAAAGACTGGGGATGTTGTGCATTTCTTTAAGTGTTTCTCTGCCATTTGATATTCCTCTACAGAGAGTTATCTATTTATCTGTGTACCCCAATTTTTAATTGAGTTCATGACCAAAATAGTCCCTGTTCCCCTTACTAGGATAACCAGTTTGTTTATATGGTGGATTACATTGATGAATTTTCATATATTGAACCACCCCTGCATCCCTGGGATGAAGCCAGGTTCTGGCTATTACACCCTCCAGAATTGGAGGGGGTGGGGAGGAGGGAGATGAGTGAGGGAGTGGGAGGGGAAGAGGGAATGAAGGAGGGAGCTACGCCTGGGATTCAAAGTACCTAACCTGTGATTGAGATAAAAATAAATAAATTAAAAAAAAAAACAACTCTAGTGACAACGCATGCTGGAGAGATTGTGGAGAAAGAGGAACCCCCCTCCATTGCTGGTGGGAATGCAAACTTGTACAACCACTCTGGATATCAATTTGGTGCTTTCTTAGACAACTAGGAATAGTGATTCCTCAAGACCCAGCTATACCATTCTTAGGCATATATCCAAAAGATGCTCAAGTACACAACAAGGATATTTGCTCAACCGTGTTAGTTGCTGCTTTATTTGTAATAGCCAGAACCTGGAAACAACCCAGATGTCCCTCAGTTGAGGAATGGATACAGAAATTGTGGTACATTTACACAATGGAATACTACTCAGCAATTAAGAAGGAGGAAATCATGAAATTCGCAGGCAAATGGTGGGACCTGGA
>CM053742.1:97166824-97184361 GCA_028658305.1 Pachyuromys duprasi
TTTCTGTGAAGATTTGTTGTTCATTCAAATCTCTGACAGTTTGTTCTGAATAAGATAAGTGAGGTTGTAACTAAGAGGAAAGTATCAGTATTTGCTACAAATTTTAAAATTTGTGTTTTCCAATAAAAGTAAATATTTTGGGAATTCTAAACTGTATTTTTGAAATATTAATTACAGTTTATTTACTTTGTATCCCAGCTGTAGCCCCCTCCCTCATTCCCCCCAAATCCCACCCTCCCTCCCTCATCTCCTCCCTGCTCCTCTCTAAGTCCGCTGATAGGGGAGGTCCATTTGACCCTAGTTTATCAGGAATCATCAGGACTTGCTGCATTGTCCTCCTCTGTGGCTTAGCAAGGCTGCTCCTCTTCTGGAGGGGTGGTCAAAGAACCTGCCACTGAGTTCATGTCAGAGACAGTCTCTGTTCCCGTTACTAGGGGAACCCACTTGGAGGCTGAGTTGCCATGGGCTACGTAAAGACACACACTCACTTATAAGTGGATACTAGACCTATAAGATAGGATAAACATACTAAAATCTGTACACCTAAAGATGCTAAACAAGAAGGAGGTCCTGGGGGTAAGATGATCAACCCTCACTTAGAAAGACAAATGTGATAGACATTGCAAACAGAACAGGAGCCTACCATAGAGGGCCTATGAAAGACTCTACCTAGCAGTGGATCAAAGCAGATGCTGAGACTCATAACCAAACCTTGGGAAGAGTGCAAAGAATCATATGAAAGAAGGGGGAGCTAGTAAAACCTGGAGAGGAGAGGAGCCCCACAAAGACCAAATATATCTGGGCACAGGGGTCTTTTCTGAGACTGATTCTCCAACCAAGGACCATGCATGGATATAATCTAAACTGTATTTTTGTTGACTCTCTTTCAACTCCTCCCCTTACAATCCTCTCAAGCCTCCCACCCCTTTCCATTTAACTTTGAGTTTCACTTTTTGGAAAATTTTTATCCACTATTGAGAGGCACTTAAATTTCTTTTTTTTAATTATTCACTTTGTATCTTTGTTGTAGCCCCATCCCTCATCTCCTCCCAGGCTCACCCTCCATCCATTCTCCCTTCCCCTTTTCCAATAAGAAAAGGAGAGATCCTTTTCTTGTCCAACCCCAGATCATCAAGTTGTATCAGGTCTGAATATGTCCTCTTCTGCTGTTGCCCTGTAAGGCAGTCCCGCCAGGGAAATGTGATCAAAATGCTGGCAAGTGAGTCCATGCCCAATGCAGTCCCCACTTCCCTTACTAGAAGACCCACATGAAGCTTATTTGCTGCATCTTTGTAAGAGGCTTAGGCCCAGTTCCTGCATGTTCCTTGGTTGATGCTTCACTCTCAGCAACCCCCTCTGGGCCCTGGTTAGTTGGTTCTGTTGGTCTTCTTGTGGAGCTCCTGTCACCTCAGTGTCCTTAATTTTCTAAAACTTTTACTATGATATTAGTAGTGATATTAATAATGTGATTCTAAAATAGTGTTAAGAAAAACTGTTTAGAAACTATATACCTCATTGAATTGGGCTTATTCAAATATCCCTGCATGACTTTTTATATTATTATTATTGTTGCTATTGTTATTATTATTTACAATTTATTAATTTTGTATCCCAGTTGTAACCCCCTCCTTCATCTCCTCCTTGCCCCACCCTCCCTCCTCTTCCCCTCTCTATCCCTCTCTGCTAGTCCACTGATAGGACAAGACCTCTGCCTTTACTATTTAACCCTAGGCTATCAGGTCTTATCAGGACTGCCTGGATCCTCTTCCTTTGTACGGTGGTTGATCTCCCAACCAGGGGGAAGTAAACAAAGAGCAGGCAACCGAATTCATGTGAGAGACTGCCCCTTCTCCCCTTATTAGGGTATCCACTTGGAAACTGAGCAGCCAATGGGCTTCCTCTGAACAGGGGATTTAGGTCCTTTCCATTGCATTGTCCTTGGTTGGAGTATCAGTCTCTGCAGGTCCCCCGTGGCTGTGGATTTTTGACTCCAGTGTTCTCCTTGTGGAGTTCCTGTCCCCTTCAGTATTTCTATCTCCCTCTTCTTCTATAAGGTTTCAGGCACTCTGCCCAAAGTTTGGCTATGTGTCTCAGTACCTCCTTCAATACCCTGGTGAGTAGAGTCTTTCTAAGGTCCGATGTGGAAGGCTTCTGTCCTGTTGCTTGTCTTCTCCTACTTCTTATGTCTATCCTGTTTGCCCTTCTGAATGAATATTAAGCATCTTCCCTAGGGGCCTCCTTGTTGTTTAACTTCTTTAGGTTTGTAATTTTAGAAAGTTTATTCTGTATTATATGTCTAATATCTGTTTATAAATGAGTATATACTATGAGTAGAAGAAAGGAGGACTGTAGCTAACACTCAAGCAGGAGACATCCAGTGCATGATTTTCAAATTCTATGTGAATAACCTTTCTTTGTATCAGTTAATAGCCTGATCCTAGCCCCCTCCCTCCTCTCCTCCAAGTCCCAGCCCCCTGCCCCCTTCACCCATAAGCCCCTCTTCTTCTTTTCAGAGAAGGGGAGGCCCTCAAGGGGTACCAACTCACCCTGGAGTCTTAAGTCAGAACAAGACTAAACTTATTCTCTCCCACTGAGGCCTGATAAGACATCCTAGCTAGGGAAAAGGAATCAAAGGCATGCAACAGAGTCAGAAACAGTTCCTGTTCTCATTGTTAGGAGACTCAGATGTTGGCCAAGCTGCATATCTGTTACATATGAGTTGGCGGGTTCTAGGTTCAGGCCGTGCATGATCTTTGTTTGGTGGCTCAGTCACTGTGAGCCCTCACGGACTAAGGGTACTTGACTCTGTAGTTCTTCTTTGGTGTCCTTAACACCTCTGGCTCCTTCAATCCTTCCTCAAAATTCTTGGAACTCAGCCTATTGTTTGGCAGTCAGTCAAATCAATATCCATCAGATTCTGGCTATTACAAATAAAGCAGCTATGAATCTTATGGAAGAAGGGGGATATAGAAGGACCTGGAGGGGACAAGAGCGCCACAAAAAGACCAACAAAGCCAAAAAATCTGGGCCCAGGACCCCTGCAGAGATTGATGAAACAACCAAGGACCATGCATAGAGAGGACCTAAATCACCTGCTCAGATGTAGCCCCTAGGCAGCTCAGTTTCCTAGTGGGTTCCCTGTATAGGGAAGTAGAGGCTGTTTCTGACATGGACTCAGTGGCTGGCTCTTGGGTCATTCTCCCCTGGGGGAAGCAGCTTTACTAGCCCACAGAAGAACAGGATCTAGACAGTCCTGTTAAGACTTGGTTAGGGTCAGATGGTAGGGAAGAAGCTCCTTTATCAATGGACTAGGGGACTGTCATAGAAGGGAAGACAGAGGGGAGGATGCGACTGGGAGGGGATAAGGAAGGGAGCTACAGTCAGGATCCAAAGTGAAGAATTGTAATAAATAATAAAAATAACAAAAGAGTGGGAAACAAAGGTGCACATAACTACAGGGAATGAGACTCAGTAATGGCATAGCTCTTGCCTAGCCTGTGTGAAGCCCAAGGTTTTATACACAATAACATGAAAAGAAAAAAAAATCGTTAATTTCCCATTGAGGTGCTATGAACCTTAGATTTGAAAACTTAATTTCACATCGCCTACTCTACTAAGGAATTTGCCCGTGCAAATGTTTTTATTCCTGTAAAACATATTTTCTAGCTCCTACTGATGATCTCACCTCCAATCAATAGTGCTTTCAGAAAGGTTGGAGTCTGTCGTTTTAAATAACTCAGCATCTGGTGATAATCTTCTTTAATGTTCTATAAACTCAGCAGCAAATGGCCAATTTTAGGAAATGCAATGCCTCTCCCTTGAGTAACTCTATAAGGCAGGTATTAACTTGCATCCCATAAAATACAAAATTAACTCCATCCCATCCATCACTGGAGTACTTTCTTTTTGCAGTTTTGTGACCTATTTAAAAGCTACCTGTTTACTGGTCATTCTTATCTTTCTCTGCATGAATTGCATTTGCAATAAAAAAGCTGAAGATCTTGACAGTACATAAAGATTTGGTTTTGATTTGAAAGCAACTCAAGATTTTATTTTGATTCATTCCTCTGAGATGCTTATATTTCATACAAAGCCATAATACACAACATGGCCTGAACTATGAACACTTTTCTCTGTTATAGGAAGTAGGAGAAATATCTCCTGAGTAGGCTACCAACAACAAATTAATCTCTGAGCTTGTCAAGGGATTTTCTTGAAATAATAAATGCTGACACCTAGTCAAAGCAAAATAAAAAGAGAACATTTTATTGACTCTGTTGAGCATTTTGCTTTAGAAACAACACTCAATAGATGTCAAAGGGTAAAATGAAAGCATCATCCTTTTCAATTGCCAAACGACAAAGCCATTCTATTTAGGAAGAATGGAATGTCATGGTCGGCCCACAAATCACTCTCCAACCTGCATATCAAGTTTAGCATCCTGTCATTACTACCTCCTCTCAAGGATATGCTGCAGGAGGGAGAGTTTTTAGTCACTTTCCAAAGACTACACTGACTTTTTCTGTGATGTTCCTTTATGCTATGCCTCTTCCTTTCATTTGACACTTTGATAGTTAACTTTTTGTCTCACAGTAAACTGTTGGATCCTTTATGAAAGGGGAGGTTTTATTAGACTAAATTTTCAGTGCCTAGTATAGGACTAAAGTCAACTACATTATAGAGTACATTTTTCATGAACTTATAATTAAACATAGAAGCAATAAAACTATAAATTAAAATTCCAGTGATAGAGATTTCTTTGAATTACTAAGTCATTTTGACCTAAATCAGAAAGCACCCCCCCCCAAACAGATGCTGCAGACTGGTTGCACTTTAAGTTATAGGTACCCCATAGATTAACTTTCTCTAACTCATGCACTGTGATCTAAAACTGGGGTTTCTCATTGATTGTTGATATTAAAAAATCAGGAACTTTCTAGTTTAGAAAATTCGTATGTCTGGATTTTCATGAAAAAAAATAGATACTGCTATAGAGTCATTATTCCTATGGAACAATTATACTTTATGCCTTGTAAATGAGTCGTGTGATTTCCAATTGTTTACAAACCCTGTATTACCTGTTTAATTTCTCTATATGGGATTGCTGACAAATACAACTATTTCAAATTATGTTCTAAGGAAGGAGGACAGAAAACAAGCCTGTTGTCTGTGAAAGTTGGACATGTGAGTAAAGATAGGTAACCGAGATTTGTTTTGTTTCCTCTGTGGGCCATTTCCCAGGCTAAATATCTCCCTGAAATCCCAGAGATCAGGAGACATCAGGGACTACTAGGTAAGACCCTTCCTCCAGTTGCTTGCTTGCCATGTTCCTCTGGGCAAACTCAGCATTGGAGGGGTCTGTCCCATGCCCTCCAAGGAACAATTCCTGGGACCCCAGTTCTACCTGCAATCTCAGAGGCAACATCTATCAGAGATTACCAGATTCTGTCTGCCAGCAGGGATCAATAGAGGACTGTAACCAAAAGAGTCTACCAGCTCTATCAGCAATCACAGAGGTCTACTGTCAATAGGGAACACCAGGGCTGACAATACAGGGACAACCAAATGGCTAATGACCGGTGTGAAAACACAAAGCCCAGGGCAATATGGCATCATCATAACTGAGCTATTGTACTATATAGTAAGGCCTGGATATCTTAACACATTTGAAGTGCAAAAAAAGAACCTTAAATTTAATCTTTCAAAGATGGTAGAGACTTTATAGAGGAAATGAATAAATATCTAAAAATACAGGAACATACAATCAAAAAGGTGATGGAAATGAAAAAAAATCCCGTAAAGAAATAAAGGAAATCACAAGCAGACAGGAGAAGGAAATGAATAAATCTATTAAGGAAATAAATAAAATACAATTAAATAAGCAAAGGAAATGAATAAATATGTCTAAGACCTGAAAATGTAAATGGAAGCAATAAAGAAAACACAAACAGAGGCAATCCTGCAGATGAAAAACCTAGGAAAGACAACAGGAACTAGAGACACAATTATTACTAATAAAATACAAGAGATTAAAGAAAGAATCTCAGGAGTAGAAGATATGATAGAAGACATTGATACATCAGTCAAATAAAATATTAAATATAAAAATCTTATAACACAAAACTTTTAGCAGTATGAAAAGACCAAATATAAGAATCATAGGAATAGAAAAGGGAGATTGCCAGCTCAAGATCTAACAAAAATCATAGAAGAAATTTTTTCTAACCTAAAGAAAAGAAAGAGATGTCTATAAATGTAAAAAAAAAAAAAAAAAGCTTACAGCACACCAAATAGATTGGACCAAAAAGGAAAATCCTCCTACCCCATAATAATCAAAACACTGAATGGACAGAATAAACAAACCACCACTGCCACCACCACCACCAACAACAAAGACTTTAAAAGTCAGAAGGACCTGGGCAGATATGCAGACCATAAGACATATGTCAGCGCAGACTACTATATTCAGCAAAACTTTCAATCAGCATATATAGAGAAAAGAAGATATTCCATGACAAAACCAAGTGGATCAAAGACCTCATCATAAAACCAAATACACTAAATCTAATAGAAGAAACGTAGGGAATAGCCTTGAACTCATTGGTTCAGAAGAAAACTTCCTGAACACAACACCAACAGCTCAGGCACTAAGATCAACAATGAGTAAATAGAACCTCATGAAATTGTAAAGCTTCTGTATGGCAAATGACAGCATCAATATGCCAAAATGGCAGCCTACAGACTGAAAAATGATCTTCAACAACCCTACATATAACAGAATATATATATTCTGATATATATATATATATATATATATCAAGAAATTAAAAAACCAACAAATCAAATAATCTAATTAAAAATGGTATACAGAGCTTATAATTGGCAATAAAATTGGTATTGGGCTAAATAATGTTTATCATTTGCCCTATAACTCTTACATTGGTATTATTTAACCTGCTATCACAGTTAATAAGACTCAGATAGCTGTTAGAATTTATAATTGACTTATTTACCTTAATCTGGGCAGATATTTCATCTACATTATGTCAATAACCACCCAATACACTCCTCAGCCCCCTCCAGTTCCATCAGCTTCAACCATTCATTCTGGGCTACCTTCCATCCAATATATGTATATATATATAAACTTGCTAACATCTCCGTGTTTCTCTCCACGCCATGCCGAGAGTCCTTTCTCTTGACACTCATGATTCCTTGCACAGAAACCTATCATAGTGTTTCCTCTTTCCTCTCTTTCTATCTGTGATTCTCCTGAAGACAAACCCCTGAAAACTTAGCCACTCCTACCCCATTCTGCCTTGTTCAGGTTTTAGGTCTTTTGATCAACCAATCAGGAATAATGTTTTAGGCAGGTTTACACAACAAGGATAGGGGAGTAACCAGATCTTGAGGGCCAGTACTTAGCATCAAAATACAAGCAACAGAGCCAAGATCTGGGCCCAGGGGTTTTCTGAGACTGATACTCCAAACAAGGACCATGCATGGAGATAACCTAGAACCCCTGCACATAAGTAGCCCATGGAACCTCAGCGTCCAAGAGGACCAGGCCATCTTTGACATGAACTCATGGGCTGGCTCTTTGATCACTTCCAACTGAGGGGGAAGCATTCTTACCAGCCCACAGAGGAAGACAATGAAGTCAGTCCTGATGAGACTTGAGATACTAGGGTCAGATGGAAGGGGAGGTGGACCTCCCCTATCATTGGACTGAGGGAGGAGCACAGGAGAAGAAGAGGGAGGGAGTGTGGGATTGAGAGGGGGGTACAGCTGGAATGCAAAATGAATAAACTGTGATTAAGAAAAAGTTAAGATTAAACAATATTAAAAAAATACAAGCATCAGACCAAACTCTATCAACAGCTAAACAGAGAATTCTTAGCAGCATTATCTCTAATGGCTGAGAAGCACTTAAAAATGTTCAAAGCTTTTAGCTGTCAGCAAAATGCAAATAAAACTGACTCTTAGGTTTTATCTTACAGCCCTCAGAATGACAAAGAAAAAAATAGCTAAAATGGCTAAGAAAGCACATGTTGTCAAGGATGGGCAGCAAGAAGAATATGCTGATGGTGGGAGTTCAAACTTGTGCAACCACTTTGGAAATCAATCCGGCACTTTCTCACAAAATTGGGAATAGTTCTACCTCAAGACCCAGCTACACAACTCATGAGCATATACCCAAAAGACACTCTACCATACCACAAAGATACCAGCTCAACTATGTTCTTTATCACCTTTATTCATAATAGCCAGAAACTGGAGACAACCTAGATGTCCCTCAACTGAAGTATGGATAAAGGAAAATATGGTACATTTATAAAATAGAGTACTACTCAACTATTAAAAACAAGGGAACCTTGAAAATTTCAGGAAAATGGATGGAACTAGAAAAGATTATTCTGAACGAGGTAACTCAGACCCAGAAACACACACATGACATATACTCATCTATAAGTGGATATTAGCCTTGTAATACAGGATAATCATGCTATAATCCACAAATCCAAATAAGCTAAGTTACAAAGAGGGCCCAAGAAAAAATGCTGAAATCTCCCTCAGAAAGGGATGTAAAATAGACATCAGAAGTGGATGAAGAGAGGGAAGTTGGTAGGAGAGTTGGAGGAGAGGGGGAAAAGGTGGGGATCAGCTGGAAGGAGAGTTGGGGTGGGAGGTGAGAAAGCAGGGAAAGAGAAGGGAAAACGATGTGGGGGCAACTCCAAGACAAGCTGGAGATCAGCAATGGAATAGGCTTCTGGGAAGATACAGTGATGACTCTAGCTGAGATTACTAGCAGCAGAGGATATGGAAACTGAAGCGGGCACCTCTTATAGAGAGGCAGGGCCTCCAGTAGAGGGTGAGTGACACCAACCTATCCACAATACTTCTGATCCAAAATTTACCCTCCCAACAAGACGTGCAGGAATGGTGATGGAATGAGGGAAGAGCCAAACCATGACTAGCCCAACTTGAGAAGTACCCCATGAGAGAGCCAACCCCTCACACTATTAACAATACTCTGCTATGCTTACAGACAGAAGCCTAGCATAACTGTCCTTTGAGAGGATAAAACAGATGCAGAGACCCACAGCTAAACATCAGGTGTAGCTCTGAAGGTCTTGTGGAAGAGTTAGGTGAAGGATAGAGGGTCAAGGAAGGGACAAAAATTCCACAAGAAAAACAACAGTGTCAAATAATATGGGCCAAGGGGCCTCACAGAGACTGAAGCACCAACCAAAAAACATGCATGGACTGGATCTAGGTCTCCTATGCAGATGTAGCTGATGGGCAGCTTGGTCTTCATATGGGTACCCTAACAAATGGAGCAGGAACTGTCTCTGACATTGATTCTGCTGCCTGATTTGGATCACTTTCCTCTAACTGAGTTGCTTTGCTGGGCTTCGAGAGAAGAGGATGTGCTTAGTTGTGATGTGCAGAGGTGAGTTGGTAAGGGAGTGGGGGCTCCCCTTTTCTGAGGAGAAGGGAAGGGTTAATGGGAAGAATGTGGAAGATCAGGACCAAGAGGAGAGAAGGGAGGGGCTGAGATAGGGATGTAAAGTGAATACATAAATAAATTTTATTTTATTTTTTATTTGATGGTATAATAATGCCTTTTATTTTTTATTTGGTTTTAGGAAATACAAGCTATTGAATAATTTATAAACAACAGGTCATAAAATGCTAAAATCATCTTCTATGTGGACTTTGAATGACAGCAACTTCATCTTTAAAAACTGTAGAACAGGACTATGAAACAGATGAGACCTAACCTGGGTAAAAGCCATTTCCTTCCTTAGAACTATAACATCTCAAGACAGAGAGAATAAAACATAAGTTCACAAACATGGAGCCTAAATCCTCCTCTTGGTCACAGGAACCTAAAAAGAAAGTTAGCCTAACTAAATGAACAAAGCTTTTCTTTTTAACACAAAATATATGTCATTGAATTAGAAAAAAAAATCAGTGGATAAGATTCAACTTATAAATAACTAAGAGGGCACTTAGTATCTTGCAGAAAATTAGAAATGCTAATGTAAAACATGTGTTATTTAATGATTTTTCTTTTTTAAATTTTTTTCTTTACAATTTATTCATCATATATCCCAATTGGAGCCCCCATCCTAGTCCAGCTTTCCCTCCCTCTTCCCTCTTCCCCTTCTAGTCACTGAAAGGGGGAGTTCACTACTGCCATCTGCCCATATCTTGTTAAGTCTCATCAGGATTGCCTGGATTCTTTTCCTCCATGGCCTGCAAAGATTGCTTCATCAGGGGCAAGTGATCAGAGAGCAGAGAGACCAACCTATAAAAAAAGACAACAACAGGGCCAGGTTTAAAAGCATCATTTTTCTTTATGTATCATAATGCAATATTTACAGTAACTCATAATTTTACCATTTTCATGAAAGCAAAGGTTCATGTTAATGTCAGAGATGGAAATAACTGCAGTAAGTGGCTCAGATGGTGTTTGCCCAATTAAAGAGGGAGTCAGTCATTTCCTTTCATGATCCTTGAAATATAATTTTGCTTCTGTCCATTCACATGCAAATTTAGCATTTCAAGTACACAAAGGATGCACAAAAAATGAAACTCAAACATTATGTATCTTAATACTAGGGGTATAAAATGCCAAGGGACTTTTTTATGAAGCTTGTTTTAGATTATGTACAATAAGACAGCTGCTTCCATTCATCTTTGGGTTTTCTTTCTTTCATATTTTTGGGGGAACTTGTGAATACAGCAGAATGTCTTCCTAAATCATACTCAAAAGAGGATTTTTTTAAGCTATCTCTGACAAATGTAGTGTTTCTACAACAAAGTGAAATTTTATAAATTCAGTTTGTTAGACGCATCAAACATCACGGAAAATATTTGTACATATCATTTTCAGACCTGCCATGCAGGGAGTTTCCTCAAAGGAACAGAAACAAAAAATATTTCAAAGAAAGTAAAAAATGAAGAAAATTTACTCCAGCCAGATACTTAAATGTTTCCTCATATCATCAAATCGTGTAATATTCCTAACTAAATATACTACTTTCAATATGAAACAATAAAATTACTTGTTACCTTACTACAAGTAGTTATACTGAAAGGGCCAAAGAAATGGGAGTAAATAAAAATGCATGGGATAATGGAAGGCATACGACTGTACAAAGAAAAATAAATCCACTCTATGCAAATACTTAAATTTGTACCAAACTGTCTATTATTTGCTCTTGTTTTTATAAAGGAAAAATGCTGTTTTTTTTAAAATTAGGGATTTAAATGTTAGTCTGCACAGTTGTAATTTTGAGACTTTAATGAAAAGATAAATTCTTTTGACATTATTTTGATTTTTTTAAAATTTAAAGTTGTTGATTTCAGTGAAACATTTTCTATTCATCATGGTTGAAATAAGGCAGGTTCTTTCAGTCTCAAGGAAGTTTAAAAGTATCTCCTCAATATTAATAACTAGAAAAGTGATATTTATTGAGAAATTACCAAGTAATTTCTTAGGCCTTTTATGTAAATTGTTTTTAATATTCTAGACATCTTATTTGCTTCTTCTCCCCACTCTCATTTTATTTCCGTCTCAATGACAAATACTTATTTCACAAGACTATATCTCTTATAAATTAATAAATAGCTACTGTGTTAGGATTCTCAGATGGAATAGAACCAATAGAATGAATACATATAGAAAGGATATATATTTGATTGCATTACATGATTGAAGGCTGGTAAGTATAGTGGCTTTGTGCATATTAGAGAGGCTGAAGCAGATAGCTTAAGATGATACATGACTGTCAACCTCTAAATTCCATCCCCATTCCATTTCCCAAATTCACACTATAATGAATGGTTCCTATATCCTGAATGTGCTGCTGTTTTCCAAATAGTAAGACTGCATTTTCAGAGTCAGTCAATTGTCTATTACTCTTGTAACTAAGATTACTAAAATATATATGTACCATAAACATGGGTCAAGACACACTACTGAACTGAGTGAGATGATAGAGGTGAGGGCTATAAAAATAACAAAAAGAAAAGTAGAAGACAAAAAAAGAAAATGATTGAAGTGTGGGTCTCTTTCATAAGAACATTTCCTTTTAAAAGACAAATCAACTGATAGTTACCTGACAAAACCTTGAAACATATGTTATGGACATTTAGAAATGTTGTGAGAAAGCTGAATTAATCTTTGTAAAGCTAGTCTCCACAATTCTGTATAATGACATAGTAGATGACATCTCTAGTAAGTGTAACTATTGTGTCACATGAAGAAACAAATGGATGGTAACCAAAAAAAAAAAAAACCCAAAAAACAAAAATAAGGAATAATAATACATGTATTAGTGTTTTCCCCAAAGACAGATTTGAAAAATGTGATAAGCTTTCAAAACGGATTTTTTATCCTAGAAAATACGCCATCTTCTTTCTATCAGTTCCAATTAAAGTACCTCTCATAGGTTTGCTGAAATACATTCCTTCAGATGGGCAAAATGGTGTGGTAGTACAAATGCATGTGTTAGTATTTATAGACCTGAGTTCAACTTCCATCATTTAATGTTTTTGTTCAAAGTTAATTTATTCATGTCTAAAACAGACAAAGTTTTTATAGGGAAATTATGAATAGTAAAATGAAATGACATAGTTGTTTGCAAGTACTCATTTTTTTATTTTTGTAATCTTTTCATCAAACTACAATTTCAGATGAAGCTCAAATTGGAATAGTTTAAGCAGACATCTGACCATGGTTTTGAAGAAAACAAGAATATACAAGAAAGGCTTTGGAGGAAAGAAAGTAAAGAAGTAAATGACATAATTATGTCTTACCTCCAAAGAAACAAACAAACAAATAAAAATTAAAATTAAAGTGTCAGGACAGTTTTAGAAAGACTTTGCTGACTGACCCTGTAGAGAAAACAGTAAGCTTAGGATTCCTAAGAATATTTACTTGGGAAAATCATTTACATTAGGACTCCTATGCTGAAATACCTTAGGCTGCTTAGCTTATAACCAATAAACAGATCAGTATGCTGGAAGATTCAAAACAAAGGCAACAGAAGATTCTGGGTAGGTAGATACAGAGCAAGAGAGTACATTTAGAAATCACTCATTATGCCTATAATGTTCTCAGTACTTGCTATAGGGTAAGCAAAAAAAAAGTGGCAACAGTTGTTAGAATATTCTCCATTAAATCAGCTAATAAAAATTGAACCAAAAGCTAACTTAAATAATTAGCAGCAAAATTTTTTAGTCTACTCATTTCACAGTACCATGTTTATTCTGAAACTTTTTAAATTTTTATTATTACAATTTATTCACTTTGTATCCCAGCTGAAGCCCCCTACTTCTTCCCCTGCCAATCCTAACCTTCCTCTTCTCCTGCCATGCTCTCCCTCAGTCTACTGATAGGGGCCTTCCTAATCACCTTCCATCTGACCCTAGTCTGACAGGTCTCATCAGGACTGGCTGCATTGTATTTCTCTCGTCTGGTATGACTGCACTCCCTACAAAGGGAGGTGATAAAAGAGGCAGTCACTGAGCTCATGTCAAAGATAGTCCCTGCTCCACTTACTAAGGAACCCACTTGGAGACTGAGCTGCCATGGGCTACATCTGAGCAAGGGGTCTAGGTTATCTCAATGCATACTCCTTGATTGGAGTATTGGTCTTTACAAAGACACCTAGGCCCAGATGTTTTGATTCTGTTGGTCTCCTTGTGGAACTACTGTCCTCTCCAGGTCTTTCTACCTCCCAATTATTTCATAAGATTCCCTGCAATCTGCCCAAATTTGGCTATGAGTCTCACATTTGCTCTGTTGGGTAGAGTATATCAGAGGCCCTCTGTGGTAGGCTCCTGTCTTGTTCCCACTTTTCTCTATCTTCCAATGTCCTTCCCTTTTGCCTTTCTGAGTGAGGATTGCTGCTTACCCAGGATCTTCCTTCTTGCTTATCCTGCTTCCTATGTCTATCCCATTGGCCTTCTGACAGAGGATTGAGCAACTTCACTTGGGTCTTCCTTATTGTTTAGTTTCTTTAGGAGTATAGGTTTTAGTATGTTTATCCTATTTTATGTAGTTAATATCCACTTATGAGTGAGTATCATACCACGTGTATCTCTCTGTTTATGGGTTAACTCACTCAAGATGATCTTTTCCAGTTCCCACCATTTGCCTGCAAATTTCATGATTTCCTTGTTTTTAATTACTGAGCCATATTCCATTGTGTAAATGTACCACAATTTCTGTATCCATTCCTCTATAGAGGGACATTTGAGTTGTTTCCAGATTCTGGCTATTATGAATAAAGCTGCAACAAACACAGCTGAGAAAATGTCCTTGTTGTATACTTGAGCATATTTTGGATATATACCTAGGAGTGGTATAGCTGGATCTTGAGGAAACACTATTCCTAATTGTCTGAGAAAGCACCAGATTGATTGCCAACGTGGTTGTACAAGTTTACATTCCCACCAGCAATGGAGGAGGGTTCCCCTTTCTCCACATCCTCTCTAGCATGTGTTGTCACTTGAGTTTTTGATCTTGGCCATTCTGATGGGTGTAAGGTGAAATCTCAGAGTCGTTTTGATTTGCATTTCCTGGATGACTGAGGACTTTGAGTATTTCCTTATGTGTTTCTTTGCCATTCTATATTCTTCTACAGAGAATTTTTTGTTTAGCTCTGTTCCCCATCTTAAATTCGATTACTTTCTTGTTGCCTTTTAACCTCTTCAGTTCTTTACATATTCTGGATATTATCCCTCTGTCAGATATAGGGTTGGTGAAGATCCTTTGCAAGCCTGTATGCTGTCGTTTCATTCTGAAGATAGTATCCTGATTTACAGAAACTTTTCAGTTTCATGAGGTCCCATTTATCTATTGTTGATCTTAGAGCCTGTGCTGTTGGTGTTCTGTTCAGGAAGTTGTCTCCTGTGGCAATGAGTCCAAGGCTCTTCCACACTTTTTATTCTAACTGATTTAGTGTGTCTGGTTTTATGTTGAGGTCTTTGATCCAGTTGAACTTTAGTTTTGTGCAGGATGATAAGTATGGACCTATTTGTAGATATCCAATTAGCCCAGAAATATTTATTGAAGATGTTATCTTTTTTTTCTATTTTACAGTTTTGGTTTCTTTGTCAAAATTCAATATCCATAAGTGTGTGCATTTATTTCTAGATCGTCTCTTCATTTCTATTTATCCACCAATCTTTTTCTATGTCAGTGCCATTCAGTTTTTGCTACTGTTACTCTGTAGTACAGCTTGAGATCAGAGATGGAGATACTTCCAGAGGCTCTGTAATTGTAAAGGATTGTTTTGGCTGTTTTTGTTTCTTTGTTTTTCTATATGAAATTAAGAATTTTCTTTTGATATCTGTAAGGAATTGTGTTGGTATTTTGATGGAAATTGCATTGAATCTGTGCTTTTGGCAAGATTGCCATTTTCCCTATTTTATTTCCTCTCGAACTGTAAGCATGGGAGATCTTTACATTTTCTGAGATCTACTTCAATTTCATTCTTCAGAGACTTGAAGTTTGTTTTTCAAACAGGTCTTTCACTGGCTTGGTTAGAGTCACCCCAATGTACTTTATGTTATTAGTGGCTATTGTGAAGGGTGTTGTTTCCCTAATTTTTTTTCTCAGCCCTTTTGTCTTTTGTATATAGCAGGCCTACTGATTTTTTTTTTTTTTTGGTATCCAGCCACTTTGCTGAAGGTGTTTATTAGCTGAAGGAGTTCACAATTTGAATTTTTGGGGTTACTTATGTATACTTTCATGTCATCTTCGAATAGTGATACTTTGACTTCCTCCTTTCCTACTTGTATCCCCTTGATCTCCTTTAATTTTCTAATTGATTTAGCTTGGAATTAAAGTATTATGTTAAAGAGATAAGGAGAGAGTGAGCAGCCTTGCTTTGTCCCTGATTTCAGTGGGATTGATTTAAGTTTCTGTCTGTTTAGTTTGATGTTGGCTATAGGTTTGCTGTATATTGTCTGTACTATATTTAGGTATGTACTGTGTATCCCTGATCTCTCCAAGACTTTAAAAATGAATGGGTGTTAAATTTTGTCAAGTGCTTTTTCGGCATCTAAGGAGATGATCATGTGGTTTTTCTATTTCAGTTTGTTTATATGGTGGATTACATTGATGGGTTTTCATATAGTGAACCACCTCTGCATGTCTGGAATGAGCCCTACTTGGTCATGATGGTTGATATCTTTTATGTGTTCTTGGATTGGGTTTGCAAGTATTTTATTGAGTATTTTTGCATCAATGTTCATAGGAGGATTATTTCTGAAGTTCTCCTTTTTTGTTGGGTGTTTGTGCGTTTAGGTATTGTGGCAACTGTAGACTCATTTGGTGAATTTGGTAATGTGTATTCTGCTTGTATTTTGTGGAACTTTTTAAGAGTGTTGGAGCTAGCTCTTCTTTGACTGTCTGGTAGAATTTTACGCTGAAACCATCTGGCCATTGGCTTTTTTTGTAGGGAAGATTTTGATGACTGCTTCCATTTCCTTTTGAGATATATGACTATTTAATCTATTTACCTGATTTTGATTTAATTTTGGTAAATGGAATCTATCAAGAAAATTGTGTATTTCATTTAGATTTTCAAATTTTGTAGTATATAGGCTTTGTAGTAAGACCTAATGATTGTTTGGGTTTCCTCAAAGTCACCAAGAAGGGAGGTCTCCTGCTTGGAGCAGTGGCAGCTGCTTAAGTAGCAGCCAAGAAGGGAGGTCTGTGCCTGGATCCAAAATATCTCAGCTCACAGGTTGTCCCCTCTAGCCTAGGAAGCCTTGATATTGATATTCTGGCTCCAACTACCCCTCCATTCACCAGTTTCAGAGTTTTGAATCTTCTGTCTCTCAGATATGGTGCAGGCTGGTGGTCATCATCTTGGAGGTCCTATTCTGAAAATTTTAAAATTAAAATTAACTTATAAACATCAACAAGTATAAAATGTAAGCATTTTTAACATAAAGCTGGTATAAATTTTATATTATCACAAATCATAACTTTATCTATAACTGGACTTTTGTGCTGAAGAAACCATGAGATTTAGCAGACTGAAGTGGACCTGTTCTGTAGTCTGAATTTTGTTATTAACTTCCTGCTATTGTGTGTGTCTTTCCAAATTTTGTATGTTGAAACACAACTTCCATAGGGATTATACAATGTGATTTAATCATAAGGGGTCTGCTCTCATAAGTGGACTTAGTACTTCTGAAAAACTGAACTGAGGAGACTGGAAGCTTTTGTCTTTTTATACTGTTTGAATATGTAGAAGTCACCAAGGGGCAGCTAGATAGAATCTTCTGTTGCCTTTATGTTGGATCTTCCAGCATACCGATCGGTGAGAAGTACATTTCTATTGGCTATAAAGTAAGCAGCCTATTTTGTTGCAGGAGTCTTAATACAAATGATTTCCCAAGTAAAGATTCTTAGGAATCCCAAGTTTACTGTTTACTCTACAGGGTCAGTCAGCAGTCTTTCTAAAATTGTCCAGACACTTTAATGTTAATGTTAATTGATTTTT
>CM053742.1:97184861-97222033 GCA_028658305.1 Pachyuromys duprasi
GCAGTGTGCAGGTCAGTCAAAACAGTATCTGGTTCCTCCTCCGTCTGGCCCAGAGGCTGTGAGACCCAGTCTGGTATTGGGGCTGCATGCGCCCAACACAGCTGCTCGTTCAGATCAGAGCTGTGCGCCGCTGGTCACCCGGAGTTTTTTCTGAGGAATAACTGGGTGTCCCTAGGATTTTCCCACTTGATTTCCTCACCGTAGGAGTTCCGCTCACCTGGCAATCACAAATGCTGGTGTTTTAGGTCCCAGAGTTCAGTCTCCTGGTCTCTGTGTTGTTTCTGCTGTCCTACTCCTCAGACAGGGTGTCCTCTCCTCGTAGCCATCTTGGATCCCACATATATATGATTTTAATATTATTACTCTATGTTATTAGTAGAAATAAAAATTCTACCAAATTGTTAAATAATAATTATTTAGGTAATACCTATGATTTCTGGTCACATTTCCTTGTTTCTACTTAGAACAGAAATATAGTGTTTGAATAATAATACATATAAGACATTTTTGACAAATGATCTAACTAAAAATTTTCTATGCATTATTTATTTATTTATTATTTATATTTTTCATATTAATCACGGGTTATTTACTTTGTATACCAGCCATAGCCCATTCCTTCATTCCCTCCCAACTCCACCCTCCCTCCCTCATCTCTTCCCTGCCACTTTCCAAGTCCACTGCTAGGGGAGGTCCTCCTCCCCTTCCATCTGAACTTAGCTTATCAGGTATCTTAAGGACTGGCTGCCATGTCCTCCTATGTGGCCTAGAAAGGCTGTTCCTCCCTTGGGGTGGGGAGGAGGTAAAGTAGCCAGTCATTGAGTTCATGTCAGAAATAGATCCTGTTCCCCTTACTAGGGTACCCACTTGGATACTGAGCTACCACGGGCTACATCCGAGCAGGGGTTCTATGTTATTTCCATACATGGTCCTTGGTTGGAGAAAAAGTCTCAGAAAGGACCACTGTGCCCTGATATATTTTGTCCTTGTGGAGTTCCTGTCCTCTCCAGGTCATACTAACTCTACCTTCTTTCATATGATTCCCTACACTCTGCCAAAGGTTTGGTTATGTGTCTCAGTATCTGCTTTGGTACACTGCTAGATAGAGTCTTTCAGAGGCCATCTGCAATAGGCAACTGTCCTGTTACTTGTTTTCTCCTACTTCCCATGTTCATCACATTTGTCTTTCTAAGTGAGGATTGATCATCTTACTCCGGGTCCTCTTTCTTGCTTATCTTCTTTGGGTGCACATATTTTAGTATGCTTTTCCTATCTTATAGGTCTCTATGGGTAAGTATAAGCCATGTGTGTCTTTTGGCTCCTAGGATACCTCCCTCAGTATGGTCCTCTCTAGATCCCACCATTTGCCTGCAAATTTCATGATTTCCTTGTTTTTAATTGCTGAGTATTATTCCATTGTGTAAAAGTACCACATTTTTTTTATCCATTCCTCCTTTGATAGACATCTGGGTTTTTTTCCAGTTTCTGGCTGTTATGAATAAAGCTGCAACAAACACGGTTGAGCAAATGTCCTTGTTGTGTAATTGAGCTCCTTTTGGATATATGCCTAGGAGTAGTATAGCTGGATCTTGAAGAAGCCTCATTCCTAATTGTCTGAGAAAGTGCCAAATTGATTTCCAAAGTGGTTATACAAGTTTACATTCCCAACAGCAATCGGGGAGGGTTCCCAATTCTCCTAAATCTCTCCAGCATGTGTTGTCAATTGAGTTTTTAAACTTTACCATTCTGAGGGGTGTAAGGTGAAATCTCAGGGGTCATTTTGATTTGCATCTCTCTCATGGCTATGGACATTGAGCATCTCTTTATGTGTTTCTCTGCCATTCTATAGTCCTCTGTTTAGCTCCCTACCCCATTTTTTAATTAGATTGCTTGATTTATTTCTTTTTAGTTTCTTGAGTTCTTTATATATTGTGGATATCAGCTCTCTGTATGATATGGGATTGGTGAACATGATTTCACTGTCTGTAGGCAATCGTTTTGTTCCGATGGCAATGTCTTTTGCTTTATAGAAGCTTTTCAGTTTCCTGAAGTCCCATTTATCGATTGTTGCTCTTACAGCCTGTGCTGTGGGTGTTCTGTTTAGGAAATTGTCTCCTTTGCCAATGAGTTTTAGGCACTTCCATACTTTTTCTTCTAACTGATTTGGTGTATCTGGTTTTATGTTCAGGTCTTTGATCCACTTGGATTGTAGTTTTGTGCAGGGTGATAAATATGGATCTATTTTCATTTTTCTGCATGTAGACATCCAGTTGGACCAGCACCATTTGCTGAAGATTCTGTCTTTTTTCCATTGATTGGGTTTGGATTCTGTGTCGAAAATCAAGTATTCATAGGTGTGTTGGTTTGTTTCTGGGTCTTCTACTCTTTCCATTGACCAACCTTTCTTCTTCTATGCCAATATCATGTCGTTTTTAATACTATTGCTCTGTAGTACAGCTTGAGGTCAGGAATGGAGATACCTCCAGATGATTTTTTGTTATACAGAATCATTTGGGAAATTCTGTTTTTTTGTTTCTCCATATGAAGTTGATAATTTTTCTTTCAAGGTCTGTAAAGAATTGTGTTGGTATTTTGATGGAAATTTCATTTAATCTGTAGATTGCTTTTGGCAGAATGGCTATTTTCACTATGTTAATCCTACCAATCCTTGAGCACAAGAGATTTTTCCATCTTCTGATATCTTCTTGAAGAAGACATAAAGATTTTTTTCAAGTGGGTCTTTCACTTGCTTGGTTAGAGTCACCCCAAAGTACTTTATGTTATCACTGTCTATTGTAAGTGGTGTTGTTGGCCTCATTTCTTTCTCAGTCCTTTTGTCTTGGGCATACAAGAGAGCTACGGATTGTGGATTTTTTTTGTATCCAGCCACTTTGCTGAAGGTGTTTATCAGCTGAAGGAGTTCTCTGGTTGAATTTTTGGGGTCGCTCATGTATACTATCATATCATCCGCAAACAGTGAAACTTTGACCTCTCCCTTTTTGATTTGTATGCCCTTGATCTCCTTTAGTTGTCTTATTGCTTTAGCTAGTACTTCAACTACTATGTTGAAGAGATATTGAGAGAGTGGGCAGCCTTGCCTGGTCCTTAATTTCAATGGGATTGTTTTAAATTTCTCTCCAGTGAGTTTGATTTTGGCTATAGGCTTGCTGTATATTGCTTTTACTATGTTTAGGTATGTGCCTTGTATCCCTGATCTCTCCAAGACTTTAAACATGAATGGGTGTTGGATTTTGTAAAATGCTTTTTCGGCATCTAAGGAGATGATCATGTGTTATATCTCCTTTAGTTTGTTTATGTGGTGGCTTATATTGATGGATTTGCGTATATTGAACCACCCTTGCATGCCTTGGATGAAGCCTACTTGGACATGGTGAATGATATCTTTTATGTGTTCTTGGATTTGGTTTGCAAGTATTTTATTGAGTATTTTTGTATCAATGTTCATAAGAGAGTTAAGTCTGAAGTTCTCTTTTTTTTTGGGTCTTTGTGTTGTTTAGGTATCAGGGTGGTGGTGGTTTCATAGAATCAGTTTGTAAAAGTTTCTTCTGTTTCTATTTTGTAGAATAGTTTGAAGAGAATTGGAGTTAGCACTTCTTTGAAGGTCTGTTAGAATTCTGTCGTGAAACCATCTGGCCCAGGGTTTTTTTTGTAAGGAAGACTGTTGGTGACTGCTTCAATTTCTTTAGGGAATATAGGGCTATTATATCTTTCTACCTGAGTTTGACTTAATTTTATTACATGGAATCTCTCAAGAAAATTGTCCATTTCATTTAGATTTTCAAATTTTGTGGCATATAGTCTTTTGTAGTACATGGTAATAATTGTTTGGATTTCTTCAATGTCTGTAGTTATGTCCCCCTTTTCAATTCTGATTTTATTGATTTGGATAGTTTCTCTCTGCCTTTTAGTTAGTTTAGCTAAGGGTTTGTCTATCTTGTTGATTTTTCTCAGAGAAACAGCTCTTGGTTTCATGAATTTTTTGAATAGTTTTATTTTTTTCTATTTGATTGATTTCAGCCCTATTTTTATTAATTTCAGCCTTCCTCTTGAGTGTATCTTCTTTTTTCCCTGGGGCTTTTAGTTGGGACATTAAGTTGCTTGCATGAGATGTTACAAATTTCTTCTTGAATGCACTTAGTGCTATGAATTTTCCTCTGAGCACTGCTTTCACTGTAACCCATAAATTAAATTTGGGTATGTTGTACCTTTATTTTCATTGAATTCTAGAAGTTTTTAATTTGTTCTTTATTTCCTCCTTAACCCAGCTCTCATTGAGTAGCAAGTTGTTCAATTTCCATGTCTGTGTAGGCATTATGTTATTTCTGTTGTTGTTGAGTTCCAGCTTTAGTCCATGGTGGTCAGATAAAATGACGGGGATAATTTAAATCTTCTTGTATCTATTGAGGTTTGCTTTGTGACCAACTATATGGTCTATTTTGGAGAAGGTTCCTTGAGTAGCTGAAAAGAAGGTATAATCTTTTGAGTTTGGATGGTAAGTCCTGTAGATATCTATTAGGTCAGTTTGAAATAGGGCCTCTGTGAGTGCCTTTATTTCCCTCTTTGGCTTCTATCTAGATATTCTTTGTTTGGTGAAATTGGGGTATTGAAGTATCTCACTATTAAAGTGTTGGTATCAATGTGTGATTTCAGCTTTAATAATGTGTCCTTTAAGAATGTAGGCACTCTTCTATTTGGGGCATAGATGTTCAGAATTGTGATGTCCTCTTGGTGGATTTTTCCATTGATGAGAATGTAGTGTCCGTGTTCATCTTTTTTGACTACTTTTGGTTGAAAGTCTACTTTATTAGAAATTAGAATACCTATCCCAGTTTGTTTTTTGGGTCCATTTGCTTAAAAAATATTTTTCCAGTCCTTCACTCTGAGGTAGTGTTTATCTTTGTCGCAGAGGTGTGTTTCTTGGATGCAGCAGAATGTTGGATCCTGTTTCTGCACCCATTCTGTTAGTCAGTGTATTTTTATTGGAGAGTTGTCCATTGATGTTGATAGATAATAGTGACCACTGAAGATTAGTTACTTTTATTTTGGAGTTGGTGGTCTTACTGTGATTCATTGCTTGTTTCATTTTAATTTGTTAGGGACATTATCTCTATCCTATGTTTTCTTCTGTATATTTGTTTTCATTGGTTTGGAGTTTTCTTTCTAGTATCTTCTGTAGGGTTGGTTTGCTGTGTAGAAATTGCTGAAATTTAGTTTTATCATGGAATATTTTGTTTTCTCCATCTATGTTGATTGAAAGCTTTGCTGGGTATAGTAATCTGGGGTGAAAACTGTGGTCCCTTAAAGTCTGCATGACATCTGCCCAGGCCCTTCGGGCTTTCATAGTTTCTGATAAGAAGCCTGATGTGATTGTGATATGTCTACTTTTATATGTTACTTGGCCTTTTCCCCTTGCTGCTCTTAATACGTTTCTTTGTTCTGTATATTTAGTGTTTCGACAATGATGTGACATGAAGATTCTCTTTTCTGGTCTAGTCTGTTCTGTAGGCCTCTTTAATGTTTATGAACATCTCTTTCTTAAAGTTGGGAAAATTTTTTTTGTATGATTTCCTTGAAGATATTTTCTGGACCTTGGAGACTGGAATCTTCTTTTTCCTCAATTCCTATTATTCTTAGATTTCGCCTTTTCATGGGGTCTTTGATTTCTTGGATGTTTTGTGTTTGGGACTTTTCTGATTTTACTTTTTCTTTGAGAGAAACATCAATTTCCGCAAGCATATCTTCAGCACTAGAGATTCTCTCTTCCATCTCTCGTATTCTGTGGGTGATGCTTACTTTTGTGGTTCCTGATTTTTTCTCTATGTTCTCCAGGGTTTTCTCTGTTTGTGTTTTCTTTATTGATTCTAGTTCTATTTTTATGTTTTCCACCATTTCCTTCATCTGTTTGAATGTGGCTTCCTGTCTATGTATGATAGCCTCTATTTTTGTTCGTTTCTTCTCAATATACCACTAATTTTGTCTCTACTTCTCCCTCTATTTGTTTGGCTATATTTTTCTGTGTTTCTTTGAGAGCTTTGTTCAGTTCCTCTTTCCTTGCCTCCACTTGGGAGGACAGTTCTTTGAGAGATTTGTTCATTTTCTCTTTAACTGTCTGTATTTTCATGGCCATTTCTCTGAAAGATTTGTCTTTTTCCCCTTTATGTGATTCTAATAACTGGATAAGAACATTTTAAGGTAATTTTCCTGTGTTTCTGATGAATTGGAGCATCCATTGATTTTGAAGGTTGCTGGTGAAGCCATGATTTTCTGTGAAAGAACTAGGTGTGTTCTTTCGCCAACCTCTGGCCAGTTTCTTATCTGTAACCTTCACTGTTTGTTCTTGGGTTCTGCAGTAAAGATTGGTACCATCTTTCTCTGGTGTCTGGGAAATTCTTCTGGCAGATGGGAGAAGTTCAGTGGTTTCAGCATGTGCATTGGTACTTCAGCTATACCTGTGGGAGACAAGCCTGCTGGCTCGGAAGGACAAATGTGAGCAAGCATGTATCTGTGTGTGTGCATAGAAGTTTGCCTTGAGGGACAGGGTGCTAGTCAATGTAGAGGCCTTCAGTGTGAGCGGGGGTGCCTTGTGGTCACAGAAGAGGTGTCAGGCACTGAAGTATTGCAAGCACTGGTGATGATCATGTGCACAAATTCCCTGAGTATATCAGTGGCCTACAGGCTACCGGTATTCATCTCTAACTGAGCTCTAGGAATTTATTTTCCTACACTCCACTGGTAGCTCCACAGAGCTGGGGCTTTCTTGTCCTAAGAAACCCTTCGTTTCCCACAGTGGATGTGTGGGTGGGAGATTTCTGATATCTGGCTGCTAGCTTAGAAGCACCCTGGATCTGGGGCTCTGTAGGTACTTGTGGGCACATCACTCTCTAGCAGAACAAATCCTAAGCACAGGGGTTCCTCCTGTTCTCTACTGGCAAGTTTGGACCTTCTGAGCCAAATGTGTGCTCATCTGTAGCTGGGGTTGCAGAACTGGGGTATCTAGGTGTCTGCCAGGAAGACCTGGGGAGCCACTACCATGGCACAGAGCTTGGTGCTCCTGGGTGGTTTTACAGGTATGCTGGACTTTGGTAGCTGCACAGCCTGCTGTCTGCTGCTGAGGGACTGACAAGCTTGTACAGTCAGGGTCTGTGGAGTCGGTAGAGCCAGCCGCTTGCAGGCGTTGGACACAGGAAGGAGTGTACCGCCGGTGTTGGGCTTGAGAAGAGGGTGAGATTGGCTGCTGAACCTGAAGTGCTATTATCCCCACCTCTGCTGTCTCAGTTCTCAGGCAGCAAGTACTGTGTCACTGGCACTGTGGCTTGGTTCCTCTGGGGAGAAGGGAGGCCAAAAGAAAGAAAGTGCCACATAACCAACCCTTCGGCAGAGTGCAGGAAATCATATGAGAGAAGGGGGAGTTAGTATCACCTGGAGAGGACAGGAGCTCCGCAAGGACCAAATATATCAGGGCACAGGGGTCTTTTATGAGACTTTTTCTCTAACCAAGGACCATGTATGGATATAACTTAAAACCCCTGCTTGAATGTAGCAAATGGTAGCTTAATATCCAAGTGGGTACCCTAGTAAGGGGAACAGGGACTATTAAAAAAACAGAGAAAAAAAAAGAGAAAAAAAAAAAGAAAGTGCCCCTCTCCCTTCCCATAGAAGTACATGTCTGACCTGAATGAAAAACTACTCTGCTCCTGTGATGTCCCCCTCCTTCAGGAAACCACAATGTCGATTTTCCAACAACAGTTGCCCCTCCACTCACTAATTTCTGAGTTTCAAATCCTCTGCCTCTCAGAAATGGTGCGTGCTGATCTCTGACATCTTAGATCTCTCTTATTTACTTATTACACTTTACTCTATTTGTTTCTTGGAAGCAGCCAGCTCCTTGGTCTCCTCCCAGTCCAACCATCACTCCATTTCTTCCTCCTATAGACCTCCGATAGTGCACTGATAGGGTAAGTCCTCTTCCACTTCTACCTGATCCTAGCCTATCAGGACTAGCTGCATTGTCTTCCTCTGTGGCTTGACAAAGCTATACTCCTAAGTGAGGTGATCAAACAGCCAGCCAGTGAGTTCATGCCAGGAACAGCCCCTGGTATCTTTACTAGAGAACACACTTGGAGACAAAGTTTATGGGCTACATCTAAGCAGGGGTTTTAGGTCCTCTCCATGCATGGCGAAGGTTAAGGTATCGGTGTATGCAGGGCCTGATGTTCCCAGAATATTTGGCTCAGTTGGACAGCTTGTGGAGTTCCTGTACTCTCCAGGTGTTTCTATGTCCCTCTTCTTTCATAGGATTCCTTGCACTCTGTCCAAAGTTTGGCTATGAGTCTCACCATCTGCTTCGATGCCCTGCTGGGGAGAGTCTTTCAGAGGACCTTTCTGGAAGGCTCCTGTCCGGTTCCCTGACTTCTCCCACTTCTGATATCTATCCATTCTGCCCTTCTGAATGAGGATTAAGCATCTTTCCTAGGGTTCTACTTGTTTAGCTTCTTTAGGATTATAAATTTTAGTATGAAGTTAAATACCAACAAACCAAGTAATTCAATTAAAATTTGGGGTACAGAGCTAAACAGAATTTTCAACAGGAATATCGAATGACAGAGAAAAACTAAAAGATATGCTCAACTTCCTTAGTCATCAGGGAAATACAAGTCAAAATGACCCTGAGAATTCTCCTTACACCCATCAGAATGGTTAAAATAAAAAACTCAAGTGGCAACACATGCTGGAGAGGATGTGGAGAAAGGGGAACCCTCTCCATTTTTGATGGAAATGTAACCTTGTACAACCATTTTGGAAATCAATCTAACACTCTCTCAGAAAACTAGGAATAGTGCTACCTCAAGATCCAGCTATTCCACTCTTAGGCGTATACTCAAAAGATGCCCCACCATTCAATAATAGCATTTGTTCAACTATGTTCATAGCAACTTTGTTTGTAATAGCCAGAATATGGAAAAAAACTAGATGTTCCTCAACCAAAGAATGCATAAAGAAAATGTGCATCATTTACACTATGTAATACTACACAGGGAGTAAAAATGAGAAAATCATGTATTTTGCAGGAAAACTGGTGGAACTATAAAAGATCAGGCTGAGTGAAGTAACCCAGACAGAAAATACATATAGTATATACTCACTTATAAGTGGACATTCACCAGATATTATAGGATAAACATAACAAAATCTACAGTCCTAAAGATGTAGTGAATTTTTCAGGTAAATGTATATTTTTAAATTAAATTTATTTATTTAATACAATTTATTCAGGTTCTATATCTGTGGCAGCTCTGGGCCTCATCTCCTCCTAGCCCCATCTACCAATCTTCATCTCCTCCTCTGACCTTTCCCTAGTCCCAGGATGGAGGAGGACTTCCTCCCCTTCTAACTGACCCTAGACTATCAAGTCTCATCAAGGCTGGCTGCATCATCTTCCTCTGTGGTCAGACAAGGCTGCAACCCCCCCACCCCCATGGGAAGTTGATCAGAAAGCACGCCACTGAGTTCATGTCAGAGAAAGCACCTGTACCCCTTACTAGGAAACCCACTTGTAATCTGAAGAGTCTATATGCTTCCTTTGAGCAGGGGGTATAGGTCCTCTTCATCCCCAGCCCTTGGTTGATGTCCCTCGACGGAGGAATGGATACAGAAAGTGTGGTACATTTACAGGATGTAATACTACTCAGCAATTAAAAACAAGGAAAGTATGAAATTTGTAGGCAAATGGCAGGAACTAGAAAAGATCATCCTGAGTTATGTAACACAGAAGCAAAAAGATGCATATGGTATACACTCACTTATAAGTGAATATTAGACATATAATACAGGATAAACATGCTAAAGTCCTAAGGATGGACTATAGTCCTAAGGATGGAGTGAAATTTGAAATCTAGGTTTGTAATTCCTCCAGTCTTGTTCTACTTCCTCAAGATTACTTTATCTATTAATGGGGTCTTGAGATTTCATACGAGTTTAGAGTTGCTTTCTTCATTGAGATCTGCCATAGATATTTAGATATGTATTCAGGGGGTTCTCCTTATACACAAATATGACATGTGCAGATGCATATTACTCCTTTTTTGAACTGGAAGTGCTATTTATTTTTCTGGCTAAGTTACTCTTATTATGACTTGCAGTATTAGGTTAATTACACATTGTAAGAGTGTACATCCTTGACATGTTTACAAACTTGTAATTATTAACTTGTTTGTAAGTTTTCATAAAAGTATGTATTACATGTTGTGCACATTTTGCCTGTCCTCTTTTATGGCTTCTATGAGGTAACACAGAAACAAATAGACACACATGGTATATACTCACTAATAAGTGGATTTGAGCCACATAATATATGATAAACATTCTAAAATCTATAATCCTAAAGAAGCTAAAAAACAAGGAAGACCCTAAGGAAGATGTACAACCCTCACTCAGAAGGACAAACGCAATAGACATCAGAAGCAGGAGAAGACAGGAAACAGGACAGGAGCCTACCACAGATGACCTCTGAAAGACTCTACTGATCAAGGTATCTAAGTAGAGAAAGAGACTCATAGCCAAACATTGGGCAGAGTGCAAGGGATCTTATGAAAGAAGGGGGAGATAGACCTGAAAGGGGGAAGAAAGGTGGCAGAGATCAATGAGCACCATATCTATGGGGCACAGAACATCGATATTGAAGTTTCCTGGGTGAGAGGGGACAACCTGTGAGTTGGGACAGTTTGGATCCAGATCACCAGTGAATGTGACCAGAGACTGAGAGTGGTAAATATTCCACCCCACAGCACTTTACCTTGCCCCCAATCATGGGCCTGCCTTCAGTGGAGGCAGAAGTGGTTGTCCCAAATATGAGCCTCCAAGCTTGGTGACTGTGACAGCAGAAATGGGCCTCACAAGTCTTTAGCTACAGAGGAGAGATGGCTAGCCCAAGCAGGAGCCTCAGTACTAGGTGACTGAGTCAACAGAGGTGGCTACCCCAAGTATTGGTCTCCCTGCCTTGTGATCAAACAGTGGACTCCACTTAGATAATGGATCTCCTACACACTCATTTGCCCTTGAATGCCCTAACATGAGATCAGAGAACAGAGGCAACCCCTATGTTTTCCAAATAGGCCTTGGGGCAAGTAAGTGCATGCAGAGCACAAGATACAGGATCCCTCTGTGCTAGCAGATCCCTCCCTCCCACACTGGAGGTAACATAGGGATCCTTGGGACACCGTTCTCATCATTGAAGCCTCTGTTCTGTGGGTCTATCACTGGAGTCTAGGCAAATAATTACTAGAGCCCAGACAGATCTTAAAACCAGGAGGACAGTAAGACACGCCTATAGGCCACTGAGGTATTCAGCGCTTCTGAGCATGAGCATTGTGCCCACGAACAGCACCAGCAAATGAACCCCCTCCTGTGCTTAGGCTCCACTATTCCAGACATCTATATGTTATAGCACTCTGTCCTTCAAGGCACACTCTCATGCACAAACAAGCTCTTGCCCAAGTGCACCTGTGACATTCCTCCCTTAGCTAGGGCTAAAACACCAACATCCAATCTCAAACTGGTAGACCTCTCTCATCTTCATGAAGAAACGGCAGACAACAGAGGCAATGAACCCAGTCTGAAGTTTAGACTTCAGGAACAAAGAGCAAAGGTTATGGATAAGCAGATATCTAGAGGTCAGAATGAGAACACATTCAACAGAAATCAGGACATCGTAGCTTCAACAACAACCACCAAAATCAATGGTTATATTAACTCATTGGAAACACAAGAAAATGATCCTGAATCTATGCTTATCCAATTATTAAGGGCATATAAATATGAAACAAACAAAGCTCTCAAAGAAACACAGGCAAATATAGCCAAACCAACAGAGACACTTGCAGAGACAGAAGTAGTGGCATATAGTGAGAAAACAAACAAACAAAAAAATACAGGTCATCATGGAAAGACAGGAATTCACATTCAAACAAATGAAGTAAATGGTACAACACATGAAAACAGAATTATAATCAATAAAGAAAACACAAACAGAGACAACCCTGGACCTGGAGAACTTAGAGAAAAGATCAGGAAACACAAAGTTAAGCATCACCAACAGAATACAAGAAATGGAAGAGAGAATCTCAGGTGCTGAAGATTCTCTTGCAGAAATTGATGATTCTTTCAAAGAAAAAGTAAAATCGGAAGAGTTCCAAACACAAAGCATCCATGGAATCAAGGATCCCATGAAAAGACAAAATCTAAGAATAACAGGAATAGAAGAAAATGAAGACTCCAGTCTCCGAGGTCCAGAATATATTTTAAAGAATATCATAGAAGAAAAATTTCCCAACATAAATAAAGAGATGTCCATAAATATACAGAGGCTTACAGATCACCAAATATACTAGACAAAAAAAGATACTCCTCACCTCCCATATTAATCAAAACACCAAATCTAGAGAACAAGAAAAAAAATATTAAAAGCATCAAGGAAAAAAAGGCCAACTAACATGTAAAGATACACCTAACAGAATCACACCAGATTTCTCAACAGAAACTATAAATGCCAGAATGGACTGGACAGATATCAAGCAGATTCTAAGGGAACACAGATGCTAACGCAGACTACTATACCTAACAAAGCTTTCATTCAACATAGATGGTGAATATAAAATAGTCCATGACAAAGCTAAACTTAAAAATATCTACACAGCAACCCAGCCCTACAGAAGATATTTGAAGAAAAACTCTTATCCAACAAAATTATCTACACCCATGAAAACACAGGGTATAGAAATCTTCACAACAAATCATTAAAAGAAAACAAGCAATGAACCGCAGAAACATCACAAATTCCACAACAAAAGGAATTAATATTCATCGGTCACTATTATCAATGGACTCAAATCTCCAATAAAAAGACACAGAAAATCAGAGTGGTAGCAGACAGAGGATCCAACATTGTATTTCATCCAAGAAACATAACTCAGCAAGAAAAATAAACACTACCTCATCTTAAAGGGCTGGAAAAAGGCTTTTCAAGTAAACAAACTCAGAAAACAAGCTGGGGTGGGTATCCTAATATTTAATAAAATAGACTTTCAACCAAAATTAATCAAAAATAATGAGGAGCACTTCATTCCCATCAAAGGAAAAAAATCTGCCAGGAGGACATCACAATTCTGAATATCTATGTCCTAAATAAAAGACCACCTGCATTTGTAAGTGAAACATTATTAAAGCTTGAATCACACATTGATTGCAACACCTTAATAGTAGGAGACTTCAACACCCCCCTCTCATTAAGGGACATATCATCTAGACAGGTGCTAAAGAGGGAAATAAAGGCACTTATAGAGGTTTTTAAACAAATGAACCTAATAAATATCTACAGAACTTTTAAACCAAACTCAAAAGGTTATGCTTTTTTTTCAGCACCTCATGGAACCTTCTCACAAACTGACCAAATAGTAGCATTCAAAGCAAGCCTCAACAGACAAAATTGAAATAATCCCTTGTATCCTATCAGACCACCATGGCTTAAAACTAGACCTCAAGAACAACAGAAAATTTTAAAAGCCTCCATACGCATGGAAACTAAACAATTCTCTACTCAGTGACAGCTTGGTGAGGAAAGAAATAAAAAAATTTAGAGACTTCCTAAAATTCAATGTAAATGAAGGCACAATTTACCCACAGTTATGGGATACAATGAAAGCAGTGCAAAGAGGAAACTTCATAGCACTAAATACTTCCAGAAAGAAGGTTGGGACATCTCCTATAAGCAACTTAATGGCACACCTGAAAGCCCTAGGGGGAATAAAAGAAGCAGACACACCAAAGAGGAGTAGATGATTGGAAATAATCAAACTCACATATAAAATCAATGAATTAGAAACAAAGACTACAATTCAAAGAATCAAGAAACCCAGAGCTAGTAATTTGAGAAAACCACCAAGATAGAGAAAAACTTAGCCAAACTAACTAAAAGGCAGAGAGAAACTATCCAAATCAGCAAAATTGTATATCTACATGATCATCTCCTTATATTTAGAAAAAGTATTTGACAAAATATAACACCCATTTATGTTTAAAATGTTGGGGATATCAGGGATACAAGGCACATACCTACACACTATAAAGACAATATTCAGGAAGCCTATAGGCAACATCAAACTAAACAGAAATTTAAATTAATCCCACTGAAATCAAGGATAAGGCAAGGCTCTAGGATCAAAATTCAATAAATGGGACCTCGGAAAACTGAAAAACTTCTCTAAAGCAAAGGACACTGTTATCAGACTAAAACAACAGCCTATGTACTAGGAAATGATCTTCACCAACAGTATATCTGACAGAAAGCTAATATCCAGAATATATAAAAAATTCAGAGGAGATCCAAGATGGTGGTGCCAGTATGACACTGCATCTGAGGAGCAGGATAGCAACGTTGGTACAGCAACCCAGAGACTGAAACTCTGGGACCTAAAACACCAGCGATCTTGTTTCTCAGGTGAGAGGATACTCCACGGTACGGAAATCAATAGGGTCCACTCTAGAGCCACCCAACCAGAACCCAGATGAGATCCTAGGTCATGCAGACACTCAGTCACCAGACCACAGCCACATGCCTATGTGTCCTGATCACCTTCCCAGGCTGAAAGGTGGGTACAAAAACACCAGAGACTGGGAGTCCCAATTGTGAAAAAAAACCCACAGGGAAGGTAGGAAATGGGACTGACCTCAGGTCACCCAGCCTTTCCCTGGAAAAGGCTAGGCAGGCCAGGGAACGCATGTTGCAAGCCTTGAGTGGGGCTCCAGCTGACAGCCCAGAGACTTGCTGAATGTCTGACTCTCCCTCACAGACAGAACTGTATGAACCAGGGCATCAGACAGGGTTTCCCTGTTGAGAGAAAACCCCAAAGGGAAGGAGACAGCTTAGAGCACTTAGCTGATAATCCCCACCATGACCACCACACACAGGAAAGTTCTAGGGAAAAGGTCTCAGGTTCCTGCCCAGTCACCTGCTTGGAGCCACCACCTGCCAGCGCCTATGCACTCTATGCGCCACCCCAAACTCCACTGACTGGGTCTTCATGTTGGGAGAAAACCCCACAGTGAGGGAAACTTCTGGCCCTACCTCAGGACACCTAGCTTCTAGCTATCCACAGGCTCCTGATTATAGCCTCCAGCTGCACGCATGAGAGCAGAGCTCACCTGTCACTGACTACCACTTGGGTACTGGGGCACAGAGCCCTAACCTCAAACGTACAGAAGCATGGGACCCCCGAGATCAGCCTCCAGATACTGCTCCGAGGGGCAAGCAATTATCCCTAATTAAACTGATCAAACCATGGGGCACCCCGTTTAGAGCAGCAACTCACTAAATTTACAGCAAGAAACCCAGAAGCTGAGCAGCTGTCTCCAGGACTTCTCAGGTGACAGGAGAGTCCTCGAACTAGGACCATAGCTACCACTCAGCTATGCCTGAGGTGTGCTGTGGCAATTTCTGAAAAACACCGGCCATTAAGTGACCATACCCAAAAGGAGAGGAGGCTTCCTTCAGGAAAAACCATCTATCTGCCAAGGGGATTCTCTCAAACACACAATTCCAGGAACCACCAGAAACTAACACCCTACACCTAAGATAGCCCAATGGGTAGAGGCCAGCTTAAAAGCTCAACCAATAGAAGAGAAGACCCAGAAATAAACCCACACACCTAAGGAAACCTGATTTTTGACAAAGAAGACAAAACCATTCAATGGAAAAAAAGACAGCATCTTCAACAAATGGTGCTGGTCCCACTGGATGTCTATATGCAGAAAAATGAAAATAGATCTATACTTATCACCCTGCACAAAAGTCCAAGTGGATCAAAGACCTCAACATAAAACAAGACACACTAAATTGGTTAGAAGAAAATTGGGGAAGACCTTAGAACTCATCGGCACAGGAGACTACTTACTGAATAGAACACCAACAGCACAGGTTCTAAGATCAACAATCAATAAATGGGACCTCATGAAACTGAAAAGTTTCTATAAAGCAAAAGACACTGCCATCAAAACAAAACAGAGCTAAACAGAGAACTCTCTGTGGAGGATTGTAGAATGGCAGAAAAACACTTAAAGAAATGTTCAAAGTACTTAGCCATCAGAGAGAGGCAAATCAAAATGACCCTGAGATTTCACCTTACACCACTCAGTGGCTAAGATTAAAAACTCAAGTGACAATACATGCTGAAGAGGTTGTGGAGAAAGGGGAACCCTCCTCCATTGCTGGTGGGAATGCAAACTTTTACAACCACTCCGGAAATCAATTTGGTGCTTTCTTAGACAATTAGGGATACTGATTCCTCAAGACCCAGCTGTACCACTCTTAGGCATGTATCCAAAAGATGCTCAAGTACACAACAAGGACATTTGCTCAACCATGTTCGTAGCAGCTTTTGTAATAGCCAGAACCTGGAAACAACCCAGATGTCCCTCACTTGAGGAATGGATACAGTAATTGTGGTAATTTTACACAATGGAATACAATTCAGCAATTATAAAGGAGGAAATCATAAAATTTGCAGGCAAATTGTGGGATCTGGAAATGATCTGAGTGAGGTATCCCAAAAGCAGAAAGAAACACATGGTATATACTCACTTATATAGCTCTATAAGATAGGATGAACTTACTGAAATCTATACACCTAAAGAAGATAAACAAGAAAGAGGACTCAGGATAAGAGGATCAATCCTCACTTAGATAGACAAATGGAATGGACATTGAATGTAAGAGAAAGCAAGCAACAGCACAGAAGCCTACCAGAGAGGGCCTCTGAAAGATTCTACCTAGCAATCTATCAAAGCAGACATTAAGATTCACAACAAAACCTTTAGCAGAGCACAGGCAATCATATGAAAGATGGAGGAGTTAGTAAGACTTCGAAAAGACAAGAGCTAAACAAAGAACACATAGATCAGGGCACAGGGGTCTTATATGAGACTGTTTCTGCAACCAAGGACCACGTGTGGATATAACCTAGAATCCCTGCACAGATATAGCCCATAGTAGCTCAGTATCCAACTGGGTACCCTAGTAAGGGGAGCAGGGACTATTTCTGACATGAACTCACTGGCTGGCTCTTCAACCTGGTGGGAGAAGCAGCTTTGCTAGAACCCAGAGGAGGACATTGCAGCCAACCCTGAAGAGACATGATAAGCTAGCGTCAGATGGAAGGGGAGGAGGTCCTCCTCTGTCAGTGGACTTGGAAAGGGGCAGGGAGGAGATGAAGGAGGGATGGGAAGAGTGGGAGGGAATGAGAGAGGGTGCTACATCTGGGTACAAAACACATAACTTGTGATTAATACAAAAATAAATTAATTTTTAAAAAGCTCAACCAACAAAAGACAGAGCAATATGGCATCTCCAGAATCCAGTTATCCAGGGGCAAGCACCCCTGGACACCACAGCATAACTGAAATTCAAGAAGATGACCTAGCATTTATGCTTATGAAAAGGATAATAGAGGAAACAAATAAAAGGCGTAAAAAAACTAGAGAAAGATAAAGACAAAAAGATAATGGCCATCAGTAAAAAAATAGAGGAAGTTGCAGCGAAACAGTTTGTGGCCTTTATAGAGGAAATACTTAAATCACTGAAAGAAATAAAAGAAACAGAGGAATGTTCAAACAGCTGAATGAATTGAAGGAAAAACAGTAAAATACAGTCAGACAGGTGAAGGAAATCAACAAAACAGCTCAAGATCTGAAGATAGAATTGGAAAAATTAAAGAAAACACATATGGAAGAAATTGTGGAGAGAAAGAACTTAGGGAAGAAAACAGAAACTACAGAGGTAAGCACAACCAATAGACTACAAGAGTCGGAAGAAAGAATCTCAGGTGTGGAAGATACAATGGAAGAAATTGATGTATCTATGAAAGAAAATGTTAACTATAAAAAATTCTTGACACAGACCCTCCAAGAAATCCAAGACAACCTGAAAAGACAAAACCTAAGAATAATAGGAATAGAGGAAAAAGATTTCCTCCTCAAAGGCCCAGAAAATACTTTCAACAAAATCAATGAAGAAAATTTCCCCAACTTAAAGGAGAGTCCCATAAGAATACATGAGGCTTACAGAACACCCAACAAATAAGACCAGAGAAGAAAATCCTCCTGACACATAATAATCAAAACAGTAAATATACAGAACAAAGAAAAAAATGCTAAAATCTCCAAGGGAAAAAGGCCAAGTAACATATAATGGCAAATCCATCAACATCACACCTGACTTCTCAACAGAGACTATGAAATTCAGAAAGAAGGGGCTGGACGGATATCATGCAGACCCTAAGAGAACACAGATGTCAGCCCAGGCTACTTAACCCAGGAAAACTCTCAGTCCTCATAGATGGAGAAAACAAGATATTCAATGACAAAAACAAATTTCAACAATACCTACACACAAATCCAGTGTTATAGAAGAGAAATGCTCCCCAAGAAAACTAACTACTTTCAAGAAAACACAGGAAATAATTAACATCACTACAGTAAAACAACAAGTAACCAAGCACACAAACTTACTACCATAGCCAACATCAAAATCAAAGGATCTAATAGCCACTGGTCATTAATGTCTCTCAACATCAGTGGACTCAATTCTCCAATAAAAAGACACAGACTAACAGAATGGATGCATAGACAAGACCCAGCAATCTGTTGGAGACAAGAAACACAGCTAAGTCACAAAGATAGACATTACCTGTGGGTAAAGGGCAGGAAGATGTTTTTCTGAGCAAATGGATCCAAGAAGCAAGCAGGAATAGCCATTCTAATATCTGATAAAATAGACTTTCAACCAAAATTAATAAAAAGGGATGGGGAAGGACACATCATAATCATTAAGGGAAAATTCCACCAGGAAGACATCACAATCCTGAGCATCTATGCGCCCAATACAAGGGCACCAACATTTGTAAAAGAAACATTAATAAAACTGAAACCATACATAGGTCCCCACACAATAATAGTGGGAGACTTCAACACCACATTCTCAACAAAGGACAGGTCAGCAAAACAGAAATTAAACAAAGAAACAATGTCTCTAACAGAGGTCATGTATCAAATGGACCTAACAGACATCTACAGAACCTTAAACTCAAACACAAAAGAATTTACCATCTTCTCAGCACCTCATGGAACCTTTTCCAAAAAGACCATATGGTTGGTCACAAAACAAGCCTCAACGGACACAGAAAGGTTGAAATAATCCCTTGTATCCTATCTGATCACCATGGACTAAAGCTGGACCTCACCAACAACAGAAAAAGCAAAAAGCCTACACACATATGGAAACTGAACAACTTGCTAATAAATGACAGCCGGGTCAGGGAAGAAATAAAGAAAGAAATTAAAGTCTTCCTAGAATTCAAAGAAAATGAAGATACAACATAACCAAACTTATGGGACACAATGAAAGTAGTGCTAAGAGGAAAGTTCATAGTACTAAGTGCCTTCAAGAAGAAATTCAGGATATATCATTCAAGCAACCTAATGGCTAACCTAAAAGACCTGGAAGAAAAATATGCAGACACACCAAAAATGTATACTGGTGGAAATAATCAAACTCAGGGTTGAAATTGATAAATTAGAAATGAATAAAACAATTCAAAGAATCCATGAAACCAAGAGCTGTTTCTTTGAGAAAATCAACAAGATGAACAAACCGTTAACCAAAATAATTAAAAGGCAGAGAGATATTATCCAAACTAACAGAATCAGAAATGAAAAGGGGGATATAACAGCAGACACTGAGAATATCCAAACAATCATTAAGACTAACTCCAAAGTATATATGCCACAAAATTTGAAAATCCAAATGAAATGGACAATTTTCTTGATTGATTCCACTTACCAAAGCTGAACATGACCAGATAAATCAATTAAATAGTCCTATATCCCCTATGGAAATAGAAGTTGCCACCAAAAGTCTCCCATCCTAAAAAGCCCAGGACCAGATGGTTTCGGCACAGAATTCTACCTGACCTTCAAAGAAGGGCTAACCCCATTTCTCTTCAAACTATTCCACAAAATAGAAACAGAAGGAACACTACCAAACTCATTCTATGAAGCCACAGTCACCTTGGTACCTACACCTCACAAAGACCCAACAAAAAAAAGAGAATTTCAGGCCAATCTCCCTTAAGAACATTGATGCAAAAAGAGTGGACCAAATACTTGCAAATTGAATACTAGAACACATCAAAGATATCATCCACTATGACCAAGTAGGCTTCATCCCAGGTGTGCAGGGCTGGTTCAATATACACTAATCCATCAATGTGATCCACCATGTTAACAAACATAAAGATTACAAAAACACATGACAATCTCCTTAGATGTTGAAAAGGCATTTGAAAAATCCAACATCCATTCATGTTCAAAGTATTGGAGAGATCAGGGATACAAGGCATGTACCTAAACGTAGTAAAGGCAAAATACAGGAAGCCTATAGTCAACATCAAACTAAATGGAGAGAAATTTAAAGCAATCCCACTGAAATCAGGGACAAGACAAGTCTGCCCACTCTCTCCATATCGCTTCAATATAGTTCTGGAAGTCCTTGTTAGAGCAATAAGACAATTGAAGGAGATCAAGGGGACACAAGTTAGAAAAGAAGAATTCAAAGTATCACTATTTGCAGATGATACGATAGTGTACCTGAGTGACCCCAAAAATTCAACCAGAGAACTCCTTCAGCTGATAAACACCTTCAGCAAAGTGGCTGGATACAAAATTAACTCAAAAAATCAGTAGCCCTCCTGTATACAAAAGACCAAAGGGCTGAGGAAGAAATTAGGGAAACAACACCCTTCACAACAGTCACAAAAGACATAAAGTACCTTGGTGTGACCCTAACCAAGGAAGTCAAAGACTTGTATGAAAAAAAATTCAAGTCTCTGAAGAAAGAATTAGAAGAAGATATCAGAAGATGGAAAGATCTCCCATGCTCATGGATTGGCAGGATTAATCTAGTAAAAATGTCCACCTTACCATAAAGCAATCTACAGATTCAATGAAATTCCCATCAAATTACCAACACAATTCTTAACAGACCTTGAAAGAAAAATTCTCAACTTCATATGGAATAATAAGAAACCCAGAATTACTAAAATAATCCTCTACAACAAAAGATCTTCTGGAGGTATCTCCATCCCTGATCTCAAGCTGTAATATAGAGTATCAGTAATAAAAACTGCATGGTACTGGCATAGAAACAGAATGGTGGATCAATGGAACTGAATATAAAAACTATAAATAAACCCACACATTTATGGACACCTGAATTTTGACAAAGATGGCAAAACCATACAATGGAAAAAAGATAGCATCTTCAACAAATGGTGGTGGTCTAACTGGATGGCTACATGTAGAAAAATGCAAATAGATCTGTACTTATCACCCTGCACAAAACTAAAGTCCAAGTGGATCAAAGACCAGCCACAAAAATCTCTAAGAAGAAAAAGTGGGGAAGAGCCTTGAACTCATTGGCACAGGAGACAACTTCCTGAACAGGACACCAATTGCACAGGCTATAAGAGAAACAATCAATAAATAGGACCTCATGAAACTGAAAAGCTCCTATAAAGCAAAGGACACTGTCATCAAAACAAAACAACTGCCAACTGATTGGGAAAGAATCTTCACCAACCCTTTATCTGGCAGAGGGCTAATATCCAGTATATATGAAGAACAAAATAAGGTGAAAAGCAACAAAACAAGTAATTCAATTAAAGCATGGGGAAGAGAGCTAAACAGAGAAGTCTCGATAGAGTAATATAGAATTGCAGAGAAACACTTAAAGATATGTTCAATATCATTAGCCATCAGGGAAATGCAAATCAAAATGAACCTAAGATTTCACCATACTCCCATGAGAATTGCCAAGCTCAAAAACTCAAGTGCCAACACATGCTGGAGAGGATGTGGAGAAAGAGGAACCCTCCTCCACTGCTGGTGAGAATGTAAACTTGTACAATCACTCTGGAAATCAATTTCGTGCTTTCTCAGACAACTAGGAATAGTGATTCCTCAAGATCCAGCTATACCAATCCTAGCCATATATCCTAAAAAGGCTCAAGTACACAATAAGGACATTTGCTCAGCTATGTTTGTAGCACCTTTATTTGTAATAGCCAGAAGCTGTAAACAACCTAGATGGCCCTCAACTGAGGAATGGATTCAGAAATTGAGGTACATCTAAACAATGGAATATTACTCAGCAATGAAAAACAAGGAATTCATGAAATTTTCAGATAAATGGTAGTAACTGGAAGGGATCATCCTCTGTGAGGTATCCCAGAAGCAGAAAGACACACATGGTATGTACTCACACATATAGACATATAATATAGGATAAACCTACTAAAATCTGTACACCCAAAGAAACTAATAAAGAGGGACGACTCTGGCTAAAATGCTCAATCCCCAGCCAGAAAGGCAAAGCAGATGAACATCAGAAGAAGGAGAAAACAGGGAACAAGTTAGGATCCTGCCACAGAAGGCCTCTGAAAGGCTCTGCCCTGCAGAATATCAAAGCAGATGCCGAGACTTATGGCCAACCTTTGGGCAGAGTACAGGGAATCTTATGAAAGAAGTAGGAAATAGTAAGATCTGGAGAGGACAGGAGCTCCACAAGGAGAGTTACAGAACCAAAAAATCTGAGCACAGGGGTCTTTCCTGAGACTGATACTCCAATCAAGGACCATGCAAGGAGATAATCTAGAACCCCTGCACAGATGTAGCCCATGGCAGTTGAGTGTCCAAGTGGCTTCCATAGAAATGGGAACAGGGACTGCTTCTGACACGAATTGATTGGCCTGTTCTTTGATCACCTCACCCTGATGGGGGAGCAGCCTTACCAGACCACAGAAGAAGACAATGCAGCCACTCCTGATGAGACCTAATAGACTAGGTTCAGAAGGATGGAAAAGAAGACCTCCCCTATCAGTAGACGTGGGGAGGGGCATGCCTGGAAAACGGGGAGGAAAAGAGGGATTGGGCAGGGGTAGAAGAGGGAGCTACATGGGGATACAAAGTGAATAAAGTGTAATTAATAAAAATATAAAAAAGAAAATATAGAAAAATATTTCGGAAGACTGATATCCAGAATATATAATGAGCTAAAGAAGTTAAAAAACAATAAATCAAGCAATCGAATTAAAATATGGGGTACAGAGCTAAACAGAGAAATATATGTAGAGGAATATAGAATGGCAGAGAAATGCTTAAAGAGATGCTCAACATCCTTAGCCATCAGACAGATGCAAATCAAAACGACCCTGAGATTTCACCTGACACCCATCAAAATGACTAAGAACAAAAATTCAAGTGACAATACATGCTAGAGATGTTGTGGAAAAGGGGTACCCTCCTGCATTGCTGGTCAGAATGTAAACTGTTACAACTACTTTGGAAATCAATCTGGCACTTTCTCAGCCAATTAGTAATAGTGTTTCCTCAAGACCCAGCTATACCACTCCTAGGCATATATCCAAAATTTGCTCAAGTACACAACAAGGACATTTGCTCAACCATATTTGTAGCAGCTTTATTTGTAATAGCCAGAACATGGATACAACTCAGATGTCCATCAATGGAGGAATGGATACAGAAATTGTGGTACATTTAAACAATGGAATTTTACTCAGCAATTAACAAAGAGGAAATCATGAAATTTGCAGGCAAATGGTGGGCTGTAGAAAAGATCATTCTGAGTGAGGTATCCCAGAAGGAGAAAGACCCACATGGTATATACTCACTTACTTAGACCTATAAGATAAACATAATGAAATCTATGCATCTAAAGAAGGTAAACAAGAAAGAGGACCTGGGGCAAGATGGTCAGTCATCACTGAGAATGACAAATTGATTGGGCATTGGATGTAGAACAAAACATATAACAGGACAGGGGCCTACCACAGAGGGCCTCTGAAAGACTCTACTTAGCAGTCTATCAAAGTAGAAACTAAGACTCATAACCAAACCTTTGGTAGAGTACAGGGAATCATATGAACAAAACCAAATGACAAATCACACTGGAAAATATTTGGATTAAGGAGAATTCTCATCCATTGCTATTGGTAGTGGAAATTTGTAGAGCCACTGTAGAATTCAGTGGTTTATTAGGAAGAGAAGAATCAATCTACCTCAAGATCCACTTATACTACTTTTGGGTATATACCCAAAGGATACTTCATCTTACTACAGAGACACTTGCTCAAACATGTTCATTGTTTTTCTATTCATATTAGGCAGAAATTGAATAGAGATTAGATATCCATTCATGTATAAAGAAAATGTGGTATATTTACACATCGGTATGTTACTCAGCTGTTAAAAAATGAAATCGTAAAATTAATTTCTAAGTAATTGAATTAAGAATAAATCATCCTGAGTAAAATAACCTAGACCCCCTCCCATATATATATATTCTTTTGAATTTGGGTGAAAAGTTCTGTAGATATCTATTAGGTCCATTTGGTTTAGGACCTCTGTAAGTGCTTTTATTTCAGTATTTAGCTTCTGTCTAGATGATCTGTCCCTTGGTGAGAGTGGATTGTTGAAGTCTCCTACAACTAAGGTGTTGGGATCTGTGTTTGATTTAAGCTTGAATAATGTTTCATTTACAAATGTAGATACTCTTGTACTTGTGGCATAGATATTCAGAAGTGTGATGTCCCCCTGGTGGATTTTTTCCTTTGATAAGAATTAAGTGTCCCTCCTCAACTTTTTTGATTAATTTTTGTTGAAAGTCTATTTTATTAAATATTAGGCTAGCTACCCCAGCTTATTTTCTGGGTCTGTTTGCTTGAAAAGCCTTTTTCCAACCCTTTACTCTGAGGTAGTGTCTATCTTTCTTACAGAGGTGTGCTTCTGGGATGCAGCAGAATGTTGGATCCTCTTTCTGCAACCATTCTGTTAGTCTGTGTCCTTTTTTTTTTTTTTTTTGGAGAGTTGAGTCATTGATGTTGATAGATACTACTGGCCAATGAATGTTAGTACCTTTTATTGTGGAGTTTATGGTGTTACTATGTTTCATTGCTTGTTTTCTTTCAGTGATTTGTTGTGAAGCTATCTGTATCCTGTTTTCTTAGGTGTAGTTATTTGTTTGTTTGTTTCTTTGTTTGTTTTGGGTTGGAATTTTCCTTCTAGTATTTTCTGTAGGTCTGGGTTGCTATGTAGATATTTTTTTAGTTTACTTTTGTCATGGAATATTTTTCTCAACCATGTTCAAAGCAGCTTTATTCATAATAGCCAGAATCTGGAAACAACCCAGATGTTCCTCAACTGAGGAATGGATACAGAAATTGTGTTATATTTACAGAATGGAATACTACTCAGCAATGAAAAACAAGGAATTCATGAAATTTGCTGGCACATGATGGGATCTATAAAAAGATCATCCTGAGTGAGGTAACGAAGAAGCAGAAAGACACACATGGATATCAGTGGATATTAGACATATGATATTGGAGAAACATACTAATATCTATACACCTAAAGAAACAGCAAGGAGGAGGACCCTGGGTAGGAGGATCAATCCTCACTCAGATAGACAAAAGGGATGGGCACTGGAGGAAGGAAAGAACAGGAAGCAAGACAGGAGCCTACCACAGAGGGCCTCTGAAAGACTGTCTTCATCAGTGTATAAAAGCAGATGCTGAGACTCATAACTAAACTTTGGGCAGAGTGCAACAAATCTTAAGCAAAAAACAGGTAGGTAGTAAGAACTGGAGAGGACAAGAGCTCCAGAGGGAGAGCAACAGATCCAAAATGACTGGACAGAGGTGTCTTTTCTGAGACTGATAACTCCAACCAAGGATCATTCCTGTATATTACCTAGAACCCGTGCTCAGAAGTAGCCCATGGCTGCTTGGTCTCCAAGTAGATTCCCTAGTAAGAGGAACAGGGACTGTCTCTGACATGAACTCAGTAGCTGGCACTTTGATCACCTTCTGCTGAGAGGGGAGCAGCCTTGCCAGGCCACAGAAGACAATACAGCCAGTCCTGATGAGACCTGATAAGCTAGGGTCAGATGGAAGGGGAGGAGTACCTCCACTATCACTGGACTTGGAGAGGGGCATGGGAGGAGATGCAGGAGGGAAGGTGGGATGGGAAGAGGATGAGGGAGAGTACTACCACTGGGATACAAAATGAATGAACTGTCATTAATATACAAAAGTAAAAATTTAATTAAAAAATTAAAATAAATAAATAAATAAATATTGAGTAAGTGACTGTAGGCAGTATTGGATCACCCTAGAAAGGGGAAATAGAATATACATTTATGGGCAGGTTGGAGAGATTGTAACATCAGTATCAAAAAGGAAGAGGGGGGTGAGGGAGCAATTATTTGGAGTAAAACCTCAAACTAGAGACTATTTTAGGGGTCATATAGAAACAATACAATAGAACCTTCATAGTATAAATACATACATACATACATATGAAGGTGACCTAAATAGAATTGCCAAATAATGAGGGTCACAGACCCCCAACTGCACATCTGTCCACCAACTGAACCTTCCATTTAATTGAGTTGTTGGACAAAAAGATCTCATAGGCACTCCCAAACAACTTAGGCTACTTCCAAGGCTACTAGCTTCTCTCAACAATCTGATAGCAATGTCCTATTGCTGAACATAAATCTACATAACTCACTGCACATGGAGTAGTTCAGCTAGTGCCTACCGGGAGCATTCATGTTCATGCCAATTAAAAGTACTTTGCACATTACCAAAGGAGAAATGTAAACACCAAAGTGCTGCAAGCCTTCAGTCTATAACAGTGACCTATCAATAAGACATAGTAGAGCAATGGTGACATAGAGCTTATGGAGGTGACCAACCAATGTGTGATTGGATTTAAGACCTACTGAATGAGATGGAACACATGGCCACACTGCTCTGCTGTCCAAGACCAAAAGACTAGATAGGCCAGAGACCTAGAGGAAAAATGAGAATAGTGTGCTGCTAAAGAACTATAAAATGACTCTGAGAGACATTCTTCTCTATCCATAGATCAGTGCCTTGCTTAACCATCATCAGAGAAGTTTTCTCCTGCAGTAGAAGAAAATAATTATAGAGACCAACAGCTGAAAAAAGGGCGCAACCTAAGAGACCTTGAAATACTCAGCCTTAAATGTGATGTCTCCATTTATTCCTTCCCCTAATAGCTTAGGGAACCCTTTGGAAGAACAGCAGAAAGTTTGTAAGAGGCAGAGGGAATGGAGTATACCAAGAAAACAAGGCTTTCTTTTTCTTTCCTTCCTTCCTTCCTTCCTTCCTTCCTTCCTTCCTTCCTTCTTTCCTTCCTTCCTTTCTCTCTTTTTTGTTCAAGACAGGGTTTCTCTGTAACTTTGGCTGTTCTAGACTCATTTTGTAGACAAGGCTTGCCTTGAAATCACAGTGATCTGCCTGCCTTTGTTTTCCAGAGTACTGGGATCAAAGGTGTGAACCACCACACTTCGCTGAAAACAAGGCATTCTAAACATAGTGGGTTGATATACATACAAACTCATAGAGACTGTGTCAGAATGCACAGGGCTTGTACAGGTCTAGGCGTTATGGTTCTCCAATGCTTAGAGTCAAAGTGAAGCACAAGCCAACCCAAAACCCAGAAGCAATCTTCAACTAATAATCACTTTCAAATGAAAACTAAGAAATGGTCAAACATAAAAGTGTTTTATAAATTAGGTTTAGTAATATTTATTCACTGAAGACATACATAATGTCAGTGATTTGCATAAGTATTTGACTAACTGTTTTCTCTTCCGATGTGTATACTTTTGCCCTTCTGAATGATAATCAAGCATCTTCCCTAGGGTCTTCCTTGTTCAGCTTCTTTCGGGCTATAGAATTTAGTATGTTTATCCCATATTATATGGTTAATATCCATTTAAAAGTGAGTATACACCATATGTGTCTTTCTGCTTCTGGGTTACCTCACTCAGGATGACCTTTTCAAGTTCCCACCATTGGCCTGCAAATTTCATGATTTCCCTGTTTTTAATTGCTGATTAGTATTCCATTGTGTCAATGTACCACACTTTCTGTATCCATTCTTCCATTGAGGGACATCTATATTGTTTCAGGATTCTGGCTATTACAAATGAATATGCTATTAACATAGCTAACTAAATATCCTTATGATATAGTGGAGCATCTTCTGGGTATATACCCAGGAGTGGTATAGCTGGATCTTGAGGTAGCACTGTTCCTAATTGTCTGAGAAATTACCAGATTGATTTCCAAGTGGTTGTTCAAGTTTACATTCCCACCAGCAATGGAGGAAGGTTCCCCTTTCTCCACATCATCTCCAGCATGTATTGTCACTTGAATTTTTGATCTTAGACAATCTGATGGGTATAAGGTGAAATCTCAGTGTTGTTTTGATTTGTATTTCTAGAATGATTAAGGATATTGAGTATTTCTTTAAGTGTTTCTCTGCCACTTGATATTCTTCTGTTGATAATTATCTGTTTAGTGTTGTACTCCATTTTTTAATTATATTGTTTGGTTTTTTGGTGTTTAACTTCTCCAGTTCTTTATATATTCTGGATACATATATACTCTATAACCCATTTTTTCTTTTTAATATTCATTTATTTTTATTAATTACAATATATTCACTTTGTATCCCAGCTCCAGTACCCTCCCTAATTCCCTCCCAATCCCACCCTCCCTTTCTCTTCGCCTCCATTGCCCCTCCCCAAGTCCACTGATATGGGAGGTCCTCTGCCCTTCATTTTGACCCTAGCCATTCATGTCTCATCAGCACTGGCTGCATTGTCTTCCCTGTGGCATGGTAAGGCTGCCCAACACTGCTCAGTGGGAGGTGATCAAAGAACCAACCACCGAGGTCATATCAGAGACAGTCCTTGTACTCCTTACTAGGCAACCGAATTGAAGACTGAGCTGCTATGAGATACATCTGTGCCAGGGTTCTAGGTTATCTCCGTGCATGGTCCTTGTTTGGAGTATCAATCTCAGAAAAGACCCTTGTGTGCAGATTTTTTGGTCCTGTTGCTCTCCTTGTGATGCTCCTGCCCCATCCAGGTCCTTCATCTCCCCATTCAGTACAGCTAAAGAAGATAATCAAGAAGGAGGACCCTGGTTAAGATGATCAATCCTCATTCAGAAAGGCAAACAATATGGACATCAGCTGAAGGAGAAAATAGGGGAAAACATATACAGAGCTAAACAGAGATATATACTCTCTCAGATGTAGGGTGGGTGAAGATCTCTTCCCAGTTTGTAGGCTGTCATATTGTTCTGATGACAGTGTTATTTGCTTTAAAGAAGGATTTCAGTTTCATGAGGTTATAGAACAGGACAGGAGCCTTCCACAGAAGACCCCCCGAAAGTGTCAAACCATCAGGGTAATGAAGGAGATACTGAGACTCATAGCCAAACTTTGGGCAGAGTGCGAGAATCCTTATGGAAGAACTGGGAAATAGAAAGACATGGAGGGTAAAGAAACTCCACAAGGAGAAAAATAGAGCCAAATTACTTGGGCCCAGGGCATCAGACTGCACAGACTAATACTCCAACTAAAGAGGGTGCATACAAAGGACCTAGACCCCTTGTTCAAACCAAGCCCATTAGCTGCTTAGTTTCCAAGTGGTTTCCCTAGTAAGGGGTACAGGGACATGCCTGTCTCTGTCTCTTTGATCATCTCCCCCTGGGGTAGTGCAGCCTTGCCATGACACAGAAAAAGATGATCCAGCCAGCACTGATGAGACCTGATATGGTAGGTTCAGATAGAAAGGGAGGGGGTCCTCCCCCATCAGGGGACTAGAGAAAGGGCATAGAGGGAGAAGAGGGAATTTGGGTGGGACCGGGAAGAGACTAAGGAGGGGGCAGTAGAGGGGATACAAAGTAAATTAATTGTAATAAATAAGTATATAAATAAAATATTTTTTATTTTACTTTTATGTACTTTTATGAAACTCAGAAAGCAAAAGTAGTTATTAACTGAGAGAAAATTGTACATATATTTGGTATGTGTTGAATTGGGAATGATTACGAAGAATAATATTTGTATGTGCTTATATATATTCACTTTAGAATTATTCAAGGGAAAGATAAAAATGAGCTATAGGGTCTGTTTTCCACATTATGTTTGCAATTCCAGTAATAAGAGTTGAAAAGTCTATACCTATTGTATTGACAATGTGAAAAGAGGTGAAAGGACAAACAATTAAAATTAAATATTAAAATCTGAAGAGATGATTGGGAATGGAGAAATGGCTCACAGTTAAGAGCATTGGCTTCTTTTCCCAAAGATCCAGGCTTGAGTCTCATCTCAAATATGACTCACAACTCTCAATAACTTCAGTTCTAGGAGAGATCTGATGTCCTCTTTTGGATTATGCAGGCACTATATGCACATGTGGACATTAAGATGAGCAAGGCAAGAAAATGAAAATATTACAAATTGAAAATATGATCAGTGAAAAATAGCCTACAAAGTAAAATAACAGGAAAAATCTTAAAAAGGATCTATGATAATGTGATGTCCTGGGTGCACATGTTTCTAAATAGTGTATCATCCACAATTTTAGTGAAAATGAAATAGATGAAATTCAGTCAGCCTTAGTTTGCCAACAAGTTTATGCAATTACTTGGTTAAGGATAGCCCCTTCTGTGTTCAAGGTCACTACTCGTTTAGTTGGTAAAGGAATACTAGAAAAGGATTTGGTTTACTGTTATGAATGTTAGTTAATTAAGAACTTTCAAATCTCCTTCAAGTTGTCTCTAAGATTACTGAAATACAAATCTATGTTTTCAATGGTTATCCATTTCATCTAAGAAATAAAGGTACTAATCCATTTTATTCCTAATGAGATACTAGCCACTTAAATGAAGCAATATATAAAAGCATATATAACTTAGTATGATGTATCCCAGGAGCATACAAGTAAGAATATATTTGTGACTCAATAAATATAATACACAATTATAGGTAAAGAAGATTAACTACATTATCATTTCAGCAGATGATGACTGAACAAATGACAAAGTATCATGATATTACTATGATAAAACAATCAAACAGAAAAATAAAAGTATTAGTAATCTGAAAAATAGAATCTAATGAAAATCCAAATTCATCACCATACTTAGTAAGATATTGTAAGCTTTTCCACTGAAGTTAGAAAGAAAACAAAATGGTTATTTTCATATATTTGTATTTGCTTCTAATATTGTGGTAGAGAGGTTAGAGAAAAAGCAAAAGTTTGACATCCATATTGGAAATAGAGAATAAAAATAATCTTTAGTTGCTGGAAGCATAATATTATACAGAAAAAAAAACTAAGAAATTCTTCAAAGTTTTCTTAGGGCTAGTAAAGGAGCATATAAAACTCAACTATGTACCTGTATACCAGCACTGACTGAGCAATATGAAAATTAAATTAATGAAATAATTCCAAATATAAATGCATCAAGGTGAAATATTTAAGAATAAGCTTATTAAGGTAGACCAAATAGAATCATACCAGATATTTCAACAAAAAATATGAAAGTCAAAATGGCCTGGGTTAATGTAATGCAGACTCTAAGGGACCACAGATGCCAACCCAGAATACTATACCCATCGAAGCGTTCAATCAACATAGGCGGTGAAAACAAAATAGTCCATGACAAAACTAAACTTATCTATACAGCAACCCAGTGCTACAGAAGATATTAGAAAGAAACTCCAATCCAATGTAATCAGCGACACCAAAGAAAACACAGGATATAGATGACTTCACAACAAAACATTAAAAGAAAGGAATTAATAGAAACACAGTAAAACCACGAACTACACAATGAAAGGAACATTTATTATTTATCAACATCAACAGACTCAAATCTCTGATAAGAAGACACAGAGTAAGAGAATGATTGCAGAAAGAGGATCCAACATTCTGCTGCATTCAAGAAACACAGCTCTGCAACAAAGATAAACATTACCTCAGAGTAAAGGTCTGGAAAAAGGTTTTTCTAGCAAACAGACCCAGAAAACAAGCTGGAGTAGCTATCCTAATATCTAATAAAGTATATTTTCAACCAAAATTAAGCAAAAGAGATGAGGAGAGATACTTTATTCTCATCAAAGGAAAAATCCACCAGGAGGACATCAGTATCCTGAATATGTATGACCCAAATACAAGAGTGCCTGTATTTGTAAATAAAACATTATAAAAGCTTAAATCACATGTAGATCCAAAAACCTTAATAAGTGGAGATTTCAACACTCTACAAACACCAAGGGACATATCATGCAGACAGAAGCTAAATAGGGAAATAACGGTAATTACAGTGGTCCGAAATCAAACGGACCTAACAGATGTCTACAGAACATTTAAACCAAACTCAAAAAAATATAACTTCTTTTCAGCACTTTATGGAACCATCTCAAAATTGACCATATAGGCAGGCACAAAGCAAGCCTCAACAGATAGAAGAAGATAAAAATAATCCATTGCATCTTATCAGACAACCGTGGCCTAAAACTAGATCTCAACAACAACATAAACAACAAAAAGCCTACATACATATGGAATCTAAACAACTCTCTACTAAATGACAGCTTGTTCAGAGAAGAAATTTAAAACGTAATTAGAGAATTCCTAAAATTCAATGAAAATGAAGGTACAACTTACCCAAACTTATAGGACACAATAAAAGCATTTCTAAGAGGAAAGTTCCAAGCACTAAGTGCCTCCAGAAGGAAGTTTAAGATATCTCATACAAGCAACTTAATGGCACACCTAAAAGCCCTAAGGGGGGGGGGGAAGCAGACATACCCAAGAGGAGTAGAAAATTGGAAATAATAAAATTCAGAGCTGAAAACAATGAAATAGAAACAAAGAAAATGATTCAAAAAAATCAATGAAATTGAGCTGGTTCTTTGAAAAAAAAATCAGCAAGATAGACAAACCCTTAGCCAAACTAACTAAAAGGCAGAGAACAAAACTATATAAATCAGGAAAATAAGAAACGAAAAGGGGGACAAAATGACAGACAATCATTAGGAAATCCAAACAATCATGAGGTCTTACTACAAAAGCCTGTATGCCATGAAATTTGAAAATCTAGCTGAAATGGAAGGATTCATTTTACCAAAATTAAATCAAGACCGGGTAAATACATTAAATAATCCAATATCCCCCAAGGATACCAAGGATATAGAAGCAGTCAACAAAAGCTTCAATTAAAAAAAAATCCTGGACCAGATGGTTTCAGTCCAAAATTCTACCAGACCTTCGAAGAAGAGCTAACCCCAGTTCTCTTCAACCTATTCCACAAAATAGAAACAGAAGGAACATTAAAAAACTAATTCTATGAGGCCATAGTCACCTTTATACCTAAACCGCACAAATACTCAAAAACAACAAAAAGAACTTCAGACCTATCTCTCTTATGAACATTGATTCAAAAATACTCAATAAAATACTTGCAGACCGAATCTGAGGACACATAAAAGATACCATTTACTAGGACAAAGAAGGCTTCAACCCAGGTATGCAGGGATGGTTGAATATATGGAATTCCATCAATGTAATCTACTACAAACAAACTGAAGGACTAAAACCACATGATCATTTCCTTAGATGCCACAAAAACATCTAACAAAATCCAACACCTATTCATGTTTAAAGTCTTGGAGATATCAAGGATAAAAGGCTCATACCAAAACATAGTAAAGACAGTATACAGCAAGCTTATAGCCAACACCAAAATAAATGAAGAGAAAATTAAATAAATCTTGATAAAATCACAGACAAGGCAGGGCTGCCTACTCTCTCATTATTTCTTCAAAAGAGTACTTGAAGTCCTAGCTAGAGCAATTTGGCATGTAAAGGAGATAAAGGCTATACAAATCGGGAAGGAAGAAGTCAAAGAATCACTATTTGCAAGTGATATGATAGTATACATGAGTAATCCCAAAATTTCAAGCAGAGAACTCCATCAGCTGATAAAAACCTTCAGCAAAGTGGCTGGATACACAATTAACTAAAAAAAAAATTAGTAGCCCTCCTGTATATAAAAGACAAAGGGGTTTAGAACGACATTAGGGAAACTACACCATTCCCAATAGCCACTAGTAATATAAAGTACCTTGGTGTGACTCTAACCAAGCAAGTAAAAGACCTGTTCTAAAAAAAACTTCAAGTCTCTGAAGAAAGAAATTGAAGAAGATATCAGAAGATGAAAAGATCTCCAGTTCCCATGGATTATTAATGATTAACATGGTGAAAATGGCCATCTTCCCAAAAGCAATCTAATGATTCAATGCAGTTCCCATCAAAATACCAACACAATTCTTTACAGAACTTGAAAGAACAATTCTCAACTTCAAATGGAAAAAAAAAAAAAACAGAACTGCCAAAATGATCCCATGGAACAGCAGAGCATCTTGAAGTATCTGCTGTACTACAAAACAATCATAATAAAAACTGCATGGCATGGACAAACGAACAGAATAGTGGATCAATGGAATTAAATAGAAGACCTAGAAATAAACACATATACTTTCCGATACTTGATTTGACAAAGAAGCCAAAACTTACAATGGAAAAAACACAGCATCTTCAACAAATGGTGCTATTCTAGCTGGATCTCTACATGTAGAAAAATGCAAATAGATCCATATTTATCACCGTGCACAAAACTTGTCTAAGAGGATCAAAGACATCAACATAAAACTAGACATGTGAAATCAGTTAGAAGAAAGACTGGAGACGAACCTTGAAGTCATTAGAACAGGAGACAAATTCCTGAAAAGAACACCAACAGAACAGGCTCGATGATTAAAAATCAATAAATGGGACCTCATGAAGCTGAAAAGCTTCTGTAAAGAACACTGTCATCAGACCAAAATGATAGACTACAGATTAGGAAAGGGTCTTCAGCAACCCTTTATCTGACAGAGGGAAAATATCCAGAATATATAAGGAAAAAAACACAGAAATTAAAAAGCAACAAATCAAGTAATACAATTAAAATATGGGATACAGAGCTAAAATGAGGATTCTCAATAGAGAAATATTGAATGACAGAGATCACTTAAAGGGATGTTCAAAGTTCTTAGTCACCAGGGAAATGCAAATTAAAATTACTCTGAGATTTCAACTCACACCCCTCAGAATGGCTAAGATCAAAAACTCAAGTTACAACACATGCTGGAGAGGATGTAGAGAAAGGGGAACCCTCTTCCATTGCTGGTGGGAATGTAAACTTGCACAACTACTTTGAAAATCAATCTGACTCTTCTTCAGAAAATTATGAATAGTGCTACCTCAAGATCCAGCTATACCACTCATAAGAATATATCCAAAATATGTGCATAGCAAGGACATTTGCTCAACCATATCGTTTGCAGCTTTCTTCTTAATAGCCAGAATCTGGAAACAACCCAGATGTCCTAAACAGAGGATATGAAAATTGTGGTACATTTATAATATGGAATACTAATCAGCTATTAAAAAAAAAGTAAATCATGAAATCTGCAGGCAAATTGTGGGAACTAGAAAAGATCATCCTGAGTGAGGTATCCCAGAAGCCGAAAGGCACACAGTGTGTATTTACTTATAAGTGGATACTAGACCTATAATATAGGATGAACATATTAAAATCTGCACACCTAATGAAGTTAAGCAAGAAGGAAGACTCTTGGCAAGATGATCAATCCTCATTCAGAAACACAAAAGGGATGGATATCAGAAGAGGGAGAAAACAGGGAACAGGACAGGAGCCTACCACAGAGGGTCTCTGAAAGGATACAATAATTGTGGTACATTTAAAGAATGGAATACTACTCAATAATTAAAAACAAGGAAATCATGAAATTTGCATGCAAATGGTGGGTCTAAAAGAGATCATCTTGAGTGAGGTATCCCAGAAGCAGAAAGATACATGGTATATACTCACTTATAAGTGGATACTAGGTCTTTAAGATAGGATAAACATACTAAAATCTGTATACCTAAAGAAGCTAAACAAGAAGGAGGACCCTGGGTAAGATGATCAATCCTTACTTAGAAAGACAAGTGGGATGGACATTGGAAATAGGAGAAAACAACAAACAGTACAGGAGCCTACCATAGAGGGCCTCTGAAAGATTCTATCCAGCAGGGTATCAAAGCAGATGTGGAGACACATAGCTAAAGTCTGGGTAGAGTTCAGGAAATTTTATGAAAGAACAGGGAGATAGAAGTATCTGGAGGGGACAGAAGCTCTGCAAGGAGAGCAACAGAACCAAAAAAATCTGGGCACAGAGACTTTTTCTGAGAGTGATACTCCAAGCAAGGACCATTCATAGAGATAACCTAGAACCCCTGCACAGATGTAGCCCATGGCAGCTCAGTGCCCAAGTGGGTTCTCTAGTAATGGGAACAAGGGCTGTCTCTGACATGAAGTCAGTGGCTGGCTCTTTGCTCACCTCCCCCTGAGGGTGGAGCAATATTATCTGGTCACAGAGGAAGACAATGCAGCCAGTCCTAATGAGACCAGATAGGCTAGTGTCAGAGAGAAGGGTGGAGGACCTCCCCTGTTAGCGGACTAGGGGAGGAAAACAGGAGTAGATGAAGAAGGGATGGTTGGATTGGGATGGGACCAGTTAAAGTGCTACAGCTGGGATACAAAATGAATAATCTGTAATTGACAAATAAAATAATTTAGAAAATGAATAAGCTTATTTTAGATTATAAAAGTTTTAATACTTATAAAAGAAAATCTGAAAAAATAAAAAGAAACACTCTTTTTATATTCAGGAATGATGGAAATAGGCTACCAGTTGAAATGTTGATTAGCTAAATCTTTATTCAAAGTCCCAGCTTGATTTTTTTCCACAAAAATTAGCAAGCTGATCCTAAAATTTACATGTTACTGCATAGATCCATGCAACCTCAGGAAAAAAAATGGAGTAAAGCATGAGGAGTTCCACTTCCTGGTTTAAAATGTCATTAAAAGCAACAGTAATGGGAATGCAAACTTGTACAACCACTCTGGAAATCAATTTGGCACTTTCTTAGACAATTAGGAATAGTGATTCCTCAAGACCCAGCTATACCACTCTTAGGCATATATCCAAAAGATGCTCAAGTACACAACAAGGACATTTGG
>CM053742.1:97222533-97233229 GCA_028658305.1 Pachyuromys duprasi
AATTTATTTCCAGAGTGGTTGTACAAGTTTGCATTCCCACCAGCAATGGAGGAGGGTTCCTCTTTCTCCACAACCTCTCCAGCATGCGTTGTCACTAGAGTTTTTGATCTTAGCCATTCTGGTGGGTGTAAGGTGAAATCTCAGGGTCGTTTTGATTTGCATCTCCCTGATGGCTAAGGACTTTGAGCATTTCTTTCAGTGTTTTTCTGCCATTCTATAATCCTCTATAGTCAGTTCTCTTTTTAGCTTCATACTCCATTTTTAAATTGGATTACTTGGTTTCTTGCTTTTTAACTTCTTGAGTTCTTTATATATGCTAGATATTAGCCCTCTGTCAATAGTAGGATTGGTAATGATCCTTTCCCAATCTGTAGGCATCCATTTCCCTGCAAATTTCATGACTTCCTTGTTTTCAATAGCTGAATAGTATTCCATTGTGTAAATGTGCCACAATTTCTGCAACCATTCCTACGTTGAGGGACATCTAGGTTGTTTCCAGATTCTGTCTATTACAAATAAAGCTGCTATGAACATAGTTGAGCAAACATCCTTATTTAATGGTGAGCTATCTTTTGGGTGTATTTTCAGGAGTGCTATAACTGGATCTTGAGGTGCTCTTCCCAATTTTCTGAGAAAGTGCCAGATTGATTTCCAAAGTGGTTGTAAAAATTTGCACTCTCACCAGCAATGGAGGAGGGCTCCCCTTTCTCCACATCCTTTCCAGCATTTGTTGTCACTTGAGTTTTTGATCTTAGCCATTCTGATAAGTGCATTATGGAATCTCAGAGTTGTTTTGATTTGCATTTTCCTGATGACTAAGGATGTTGAGCTCTTCTTAAAGTATTTCTCTACCATTCTATGTTCCTCTTTTGAGAATTCTTTATAAAGCTGTAATTTTTTTTCAGGTCACCTTAACTTTCTAAAATATTAGAATTGTGGGAGTTAGAAAATTGGACATTTTACTTATCTTTGATGTGTTCCTGTAGCCATTTTTAATGAGTAACAAGAAACAATTTTCTTAACGATATATTTTGGTCTTAACTAAAACATCTTACTAGAAAAAGCAATGAATTAGAATTTAAATCAGGCTCAAAACTGAGAAAAGAAAGTTCACAAGGTGGTGAGTATTGTATTTGGTTTGTGATTTTTTGGTGTTCTCTGCAACTGCTAAGTTTATGACTTGCTAATAACATCATAAATTTAAAATAATAAATTTAAATAGAGCTTAAGATTTCACAGTGAATTTTCATTCCATACGATAAAAATTAAGCTAGCTTGAGCATACTGTCTTGCAATGACACTAGCAGCTGTTGACCATGTTTATTATAAAATCATTTGTTCTAATTCAATTCCTCTCCATTGGATAATCCAAAATTCTCCTGTACATATGACATTTTATTTAAAATCTTATAGATAGAAACTCCTGTTTCTACATGAAGATACCTGTTAAGAGCTGTGTAATTTATTAATGAGTTTAATAAAATCTATTCTTATACTAGTTTAGACCACCCATGCATACACTGTTAAATATATGAAATGAATGTTGGGAAACTTACATATTAGGGTTTCTTCATTTGGGTCTTCTGTCTGTGTAATGAGTGAAGTAAAACCTTCTCAGATGTTTTTGCTACCTTTATTAACTTTCAAGCTTTAAAAGCTCATAAAAACAGGAAATGGTCAGCTGTGTATATTAGGAGGTTTATATATAAAATGGAGAAATAATCACCTTGGAGATGGAAGTGTGGTAATCATTAGCTTGAATGTAATTTATATCTAGTTACCCCTGTCCAGTTTTCCTCATGATGTAATCATTATTTCCAAATTTCTAGATGCTGCTGTATTTTTAAGCTAGCAACTGCCCAGGTATTAGCATATAGAAATAAATTAGAGATAATTTATTGTAATATAATTTATTATAATATAAATCTGTATGTTATAGGCATAGCAAAGGGTCGATGTTAATGACATGGATTGCTTGAAGGTAAGTTTTTCCAGGTTCCCATATATAGTACTAGCATACACTGTTCTTTAGTAAGAGCTAAAACATAAGTGCTTATGAGGAACATGAAGTAGAACTGAGTTTATTAAAAGTGTAAACTTGATTAATTCTCACAATAACCTAATGAACAAGGTACTATTACCATCTCCATTTTATATAAACTAGGACATCTAGAAGTTCAGCAATTTGGACAAGGCCATAGAGCTAGTAAGCAATTTAATTACTCTTTGAGCCCATGTATCATGGCTTCTTAATTGCCGTGTTGTACTGTTTCTTATTAAATATTAATATAGTTATTATAGTAATTATTCAAAATTCTTTTCTAAAAATATTAACTTCAACTAGTTGTCAGTTTCAACCAACTCCTCTGGGCCCTGGTTAGTTGGCTCAGTTGTTTCTCTTGTGCAGATCCTGTCATTTCTTGTTCTTTTTCTTTTTTTTCCCACTATTCCGCAAGACTCCCTATGCATCAGCTAAATGGCTGGGAACACCAATCCACCTACAAATCTTAGACCCCAAATTTTCCCTGTGAATGAGGTGTTTAGGGGTAAAGATAAAGCAGATAGAGCAGAGATTGAGGGACCGTCCCACTAATACCTGGCCCAGTCGAAGACCCACCCTATGGGATAGTGTCAGCCACTGACACTACGAATAATACTCTGCTAAACTTGTAGACAGGAGCCTGTCAGAGTTGTCCTCTGATGAGCTCTACTCAGTAGCACCTCAAAACAGATGTTGAGACTCACACTGTAGTATTAAATAATATCAGCACAAAATTTTTAAAATAATGAGAAGATTTTACAGGGCCTTCTGCATCAGTCAAGAGATTAACTGGAGATGGAAGTCAGTGTTTCAATAGATTATTAAGAAAGGGGTAGTCTGGGTCAAGAGAACTTCAGTTAGCCATTAAAGCAGATGAATTGTAGGAAGGGTTAGAAACTGTGGGAGATGCATCATTATATAAATTTTATGACTATATAAAAACCATACTAAGACATTGGGAATGTAGATGAGACCCCATATAGGGATCTATTTTTATGGATCCCTCCCATTCCCCTTCTCTGCCACCACACAAATCAACTGCTGCCATCACCTACTTTAAATGAAGAGCTTAACTAGAACCCAGGCAGCAAAAGACTTCAAGTAATAGGACAAACTAGTAGACATTAACCTTCCAGCAGTGTTGGGAACAGGTAAAGCCTTGAACAGAAGGCTCCCCTCCCTCGCTGAGAACTGCTGACACTCAGAAGATAATAGCCCTGCAGTTGGGGCCAGACATTCCGAGATAAGAGGCCCCCAGGCGGAACGACATTCCAAGATCACCACAGAGACACCCAGGCAGAACAGCTCCCCTTGCAGGAATGTTACCTTCCCCTCCCTATTCCCTCCTTTCTCCTGCTTTTAAGCTGGTACATTATGCCCATTAAATCAGACCTTGACAAAGACACTGCTTGGTCTTGTTCTTCTTTCTCGCCCGTTTTTCTTTCAGGCTTGGTTCCCCTTGGACCCCACGAATAACTAGGTCCCGCGGGTCGGGGAACAGCAGCACAAAACACACCAGGAAAAATGAGGGGAGTGTTTCAGAAGTAAGGATAGGAGAGAACAGAGTTAGGCTTACAGCCTCTTTTTGTCTTGAACACATGTAGATTTCAGACCATTTTAAAGAGAACATTTATGCCCACTATGTTTTAATTTAATTAAATTTATGTATTTATTTATTACAATTTATTAACTTCAATTCTCCGCTGTAGTCCCTTCCCTTGTCTCCCCCCAGTCTCACCCTCACTCCATCTTCTCCCTCTATGCCCCTCCCCCAGTCCACTGATAGCAGAGGACCTCCTCCTCTTCTATCTGACCCTAGTTTATCAGGTCTCATCAAAGCTGGTTGCATCATCTTCCTCTGTGGCCTGGCAAGGCTGCACCCCCTAGGGGGAGGTGATCAAAGAGCAAGCCACTGAGTCCATGTCATAGACAGCCCTTGTACTCCTTACAGGGGAATCCACTTGGAAACTGAGAAGCCAATGGGCTTCCTTTGAACAGGGAGTCTAGGTTACCTCCATGCATGGTCCTTAGATGGATTATTAGTCTCTGTAGGCTCCCTGGGCCCCAGTTTTTTGGCTCTGTTGTTCTCCTTGTGGAATGCATTGTTGCAAGTATCTTGGGATTGTTTTAAGAGCTTGGCCTTTATTTAAATTAGCAAGTCATATTATATCTATTCTTTACCTTCCTTATTATATTAGTTAGCTTTTTGTAGTTTCTTGTATTTTGTTTTTCTTTTGTTTCCCTTTTCTTTTATTTAAAATAGATTATATTTCATTCAGTGTATTATGATTATGCTGTTCCATTTGCAACTCCTCAGAAGTCCTCCTCACATATTCTATCATCTGAATCCCTACCATTTCTATCTTTGGTTAGAAAACAAATGAGCATGTGAAAAATAAGAAAATAAAATAACATAAAGCAAAACCAAACATATCAGAATAGGCAAAATCAAAAAACATAAGAACAGCAAAAGATAAAGCCCAAGAACACATATAGATGTAGAGACACACACTTTGGCACACACAGACATCTCATAAAAGCATGAAACTGGAACCCATAATATGTATGCAAAGGATTGTAAGGTAAAAATAAACAAAATGAAATAAGTAATTTAAAAAATGCCCCGACTTAACATTATAAGACAAAGAAGCTCCAAAGATGCTTTTTAATTTGTTTATTGATGGCCATCTACTGCTGGGCATGGGCCTACCTTTAAGAGTACTGTGTATCCTCATCCTTAGCGAGACTCCATTTGTAGTTTTTATTGTTTTGCTTTTTGTTTGTTTGTTTGTGAATGCCTATCAGTTGGAGCTTGCTTCTGGGTTAAGGTTTGTGGACTCTATTTTCTTTTTCTCTCATCTTTTTCTTTTTTCTCATCATCTGATGAGGCCCTGTGCATGCTGACACAGTCTCTGTGTGGTTATTTGTGAACCTGTGCTACTGTGTTTAAAACTTGTTTGATTTTTCCCCTCTGACTCTTATAATCTTCCCAACTCCTCTTCTGCAGTGTTCCCTGAGCCATAAGGGGAGGGATTTTTGGAGATACCCTACTTAAGAGTAAGTATTACAGTGTCTCTCATTCTTTGCATATCATCTAGCTATGGGTTTTGGTTGAGTAAAGGCACTGATATATAAGTATATCAGAATGCCATTAAGAGTCATTTTATTGCTACACTCCTTTAGCAGAAGAGTAGTATTTGTTTTCCCTTGGGTCCCTGGCCTATCTAGTTCAGGTTCTTGTCCACTTGAGCGGTGTCATAGGTAGGTTTCATTTCATGTGTTGGTCTTAAATCCAATCAGATATTGGTTGGCTACTCCCACAGCTTGTGTCACTATTGTACTAGTTCATCTTGCAGGCAAGTCACCATTTTAGATCAACCTGTTTGTAGCTGGGTTGGTGCTTACTTTTCTCTTTTGGTAGTGTTCAGTGTAGCTTTCAGTATCATGAACAATAGTCCTCAGTGGAAAATGTTCTACGTCAACACTAGCTTAGTTCCTTGTTTAATGAGTTGTATAAGTGTTGTCTTGAGCAATAAGGCCTTTCAATCCATTTGTGGAGAGTATTCCAATAGCCTTGGCCATAACCCGGATTGCCTAGTAGTTTCCATGAGGACCTTTTGGATAACAACTCTGTTATATATAATTCATTCCTCATTCTGTAAGCTCCAGGATTTGGTGATGAGATAACACCAAAATTGACTGGAGCTCTGTCTCCACTATTATTTGGTGATATCTCTTAAACAGCCTGAATATATGTATGTAATTTAGGAAACTTCTACTATGTTAGGTTTCTATATGAAACCTTTAAATGGCACTTAATTTTAGCTTTCCCTCCCATATTCCTTTATTTGCCCCACTATTCCCTTCCCCTTCCTCATTCGACCCTCACATTAACTGCCCCTATTTATCCATAATGATCTATTTTACTTCTTCTTCCTAGGGATAGTCATCTCTACTTCCACTCCCTTACTCTACACCTAATATCTGTGGTTTTATGGACTCTATCTTGGTTATCAGTGACTTAACAGGTAATATTCACATATAAGTGAAGACATATCATATTGGCATTTCTGTAACTGTGTTACCCTGCTCAAGATAATCTTTTCTAATCCCATCCATTTCCCTGTGAATTCATGATTTCATGATTTTAACAGCTAATTATTATTCCATTGTGTGATCATCTTCATCAATTCATCTGTCAGTGGGCATCTAGGCTGTTTCTTATTTCTGGTAATATGAATGGAGCAGCATGACCATGGCTGAGGAAGTGTCGTTTTGGTTCAATGAAGTGTACTTTTGGTATGTGTTGAAGAGTAATATAGCTGGATCTTGTGGTATATCTATTCTCAGCTTCCTGAAGAGCCACCACACTGATGTCTGTAGTGGATTTAAAAGTTTTTATTCTCAGTGGCAATGGATACGTATTCTCCTTCCTCCTTGTCTTTGGCAGCATGGGCATTAATTTGTTCTGAATGATGTAAGATGAAATATGAGAATAATTTTGAATTGTATTTCCCTGATGACTAAGAATTTTGAACATGTCTTTAAGTGCTTCTTAGCTATATGAGTTTCCTTTGGAAAATTTGTTTTCTTAATGTCCAGGTTTTTTTTTTTTTCACTTTTGTATTTATGTTAGATATTAGCCTTCTGTCAGATATGTAGTTGGTAAAAAATTTCTGTTCTATAGGCTGCAGCTTTTTCTGAATGATAGTACTGTTTGCCATGCCGAAGCTTTTCAGTTTCATGAGGTTCCATTTATTAATTGATGTTCTTAGTGCTTGTGTGATCACTGTTCTGTTTAGAAAAAAATATTTTCCTGTTCCAATGACTTGAAGATTACTAATCACTCTTTCTTTTATCAGATTCATAGTATCTAGCCTTATGTTGATGTATTTAATCTATTTGGTGTTGAATTTTATGTAAGGTGATAAGAATGACTCTTATTTACATTCTTCTCCATGAAGCCATCCAATATGACTGGCATCATTTGTTGATGATGCCATATTTTTCAGCTTTATAAACTGTAAATTTTTGAGAGAGGATCTCACTATGTACTCTTAGCTGATCTACAACTTGAAATGTAGGCCAGATTGACTTTGTACTCAAAGTGATCAACTTTCTTTTGCTTCCAAAGCGCTGGAATTAAAGGACTGTAACACAATGCCCAGCAGTATTATGTTTATATTGAAATATTATTTTTGTTTATTTGAAAATTTATGCCCAGCAGTATTATGTTTATATTGAAATATTATTTTTGTTTATTTGAAAATTTATGCATATGCAATGTACCTTGATAGATCATTGTTGCTTCTTATGGTTTTTATTTGGAATGTTCCAGATAGGCTTATGATTTGAATGTTCATTCTCCACCTGTCTTTGCTATTTTAAGATTATAGAGCCTTTAGAACCTGGTTAGATCTAGATCTCCTATAACTGGGCTTTTGTAATTTATGGCCCAGCTTCTAGTTCAGTGTTTTTAAGCTACCTGGTGGGTTATCATATACAAGGTCTCCAACACCCTTTCACTCTAAAAATCTTCTGAAACTGTGAGTCAGAATAAAGCGACCCTACTTAATTGGTTTTTGTTTAGCATTTTTATTATAGTGTGACTTGAAAATATCTAATTCTTTGATGCAAAGAAATTAGAACACAAATTACCTATGGAGATGAACTTAGCTCACAATTTTTTTGAAGTTAAAAATTCTAGATTGGAGGCATCATCACTAAGCCACTAACATCAGAGTAGGAGCAAGTAGCTATAGGTCTAACAAGGGAATAGAGTAAGAGAATGGCAAAGGTCAGGTTCTCCTGGTTTATAACAACACTCTAGGGAGTGTTGCCATAGAAGTCAGACAAGAACAGTCAAAGATACTTAATGAGAAATATCTTATGCCCTCTATCCAGGTAACATATACCCTTTCCCTAGGGCATGCATCTCAACAATTTCTCTGTCTTCTGAATTGTCACCATGGGACTAAATCTTTTATTGTTGTAGACCTTTTGGGAATATTGACATTCCACCATAACCATAGCATTTAAAAGTTGGTAATTTTAAAATATTTATTTTATTTTAATTATATCTTTTATGTTTGCATATGAGTATCAGCATCTGCCTGTCCCATTTCTTATTGATTAACATGAGTACTACGGAACTTAATTGTGTCTCTGTAAGAAAGGCACACACTGTAAAATGCTGGTCAACTCTCCATGTCTGTACAATATTTGAAGTAGATATAGATGATTTCCTACTTTCATAACCTTTGTTACTTAATATTTTTTAGGATTCTCTGTATAGAATATCTCAGTTTATCCCAATAATTATATGACTTGGGCATCATCATTTACCATTCTCATATAAAGACAGTGTATCTCAGAGGTGAAGTAACTAGCTCAAAGTTGCTGTTTCTCCATCAAAGAATGTGAGTTTAGTTTTGCAAGATTCATTAGTTTTCAAAATAATTACAGAGCCTAAATGTTTGTGTGAAAGCTTTGCATGTTTAAAAATAGAATACATTTTACAATTATTTATTTATTTTAAATAATAAATTTCTGCAATAATTAAAATTTAAATATTAAATATTTTAATTTTGGCTAAAGGAAACAAATCTGTAGATATAGCAGTTTATAGGCCATTATAAAATCTATCCAGCACTAAGAGCAAGGCGAAGGTGTTGAATTCTGTACCTTAGGTCTGGCACATAATTCAGAACAGTAAAGCCTACTACTACCTAAGAAATAAAAATATAGAGAGAACTTGTCATTGTAATTTCCAGGTTCCTAGGAAATAAGAATTCATTGAAGAGAGAAATTTCTGGAAGTATCTTTGCACTTAGTATAGCTACTTCCCTCCCTATACCTCAGAGTTTAGAACACATTACTTCATTTTATTCAGGACAACACTGAAACAATAAATATTTCCATGTTTCACAACAGCCTAACCACTTACATAATTCACTGAAAAACCACATCATTACATGAACAAAAACAAACTCCTTGCTAATCATATTAATTTTACTTTTTCCTATCTTCCCCACGGATGTTGTAATCACTTGAAGCAGTTTTGATGCACACTAAATAGTTTTAGGGCACTGGAACTGAGAATCATACTGGTAGTCAATAATTCTTTCTCTATAATTTATTCCTTTTATTTGATTTTCTGTAAGTACCTAATTTAAAGCCATAATCTACAGCCCTGATACTGAATTTACTTTGAGTGATAAGTATATTTGAGAATAGAATGTACACATACACTTGTGAGCCATGAGCCATTGTAATGGATGTGACATAACAATGGATGTAAAGAGTGAAAATAATACTATTACTAATAAAAACCACATACTTTTTTGAACATCTCAATATAGTGAGTTTAAAATTGTAGTAATGTCTGAGTTAATTTAGAAGAAAGGATATCTAAATATATGTTTCTGTAGTACATACAGTAAATTATTTTATATCCTCTCTTCTAACAAAAAAGTAAATATATGAAGAAAATGGATCAATATGCAATCTAGCTCTATTGTATAACTGCATACAATATTATTTTGAATGAGAAATTATACCAGTGAAAATTGTCACTGCAGTTTTAAAATATTCCCACAAAGATCTAACATTTATTTCTCAAACCACCTAATTCTGAGGAAAATTTCATAACACGGAAAAGCCCAATCAACTGAAAATAACAGGAAGGGATTATGGAAGAGCCAAATGATAAGGATAATTGAAATCCATACATAATCCTCATTTAAGTCCTTGGTTTTTAACTTGTTCTCTTTTCAAATCATTTACCAAAGCAGCTCACCCATAAGAGAACTGATTTGGATTTAAACCGTGTCCCATTTGATATATGTATGGATTTCTCAGTAATAATACATTTTAATTTAATGAATGCTTAATCTATAATAGGATATATGTATATATTATCCCAATATTGAAACTTGAAAGCAGGACATTTCCACTATGAGACTGGCACGCCATGATTTAAATGAATTAAGTGAAGGTATAGGTTAAACAGATTTACTGGATGGGAAGAGAATGTAATTAACAAATAATACTGAATATTAAGGAAACATAAAATGTGTACTGACAATTCAGAAACTAGATAGAGAGACTTTGAATAGAGAGTTACCAGTATTGTAACACTTTTATTATATTAATATATTTTCCTTTATTGCACATTTTTTCTTTTTTTAACTTTAACATTTTTATTTTATATTAATCATGGGTTACATACTTTGTATCCCAGCCGTAACCCCCTCCTGCTTCCCCTCCCTATCCCACCCTTCCCTCCCTCATGTCCTCCCTGCCCCTTTCTAAGTCCACTGATAGGGGAGGACCTCCTCCCCTTCCATCTAACTCTAGCTTATCAGGTCTCTTCAGGAATGGCTGGAATGTCCTCTTCTGTGGCCTAGCAAGGCTGCTCCTCCCTAGGGGGGGAAGGGGGTTGAAGAGCCAGCCATTGAGTTCATGTCCAAAATAGTCCCTGTTCCCTTTACTGGTGTGCCCACTTGGGATTGAGCTACCATTTGCTACATATAAGCAGGGTTTCTAGGTTATAACCATACTTGGTCCTTGGTTGGAGAGACAGTCTCATAAAGATATATCCTGTGCCCTGATATATTTGGTCCTTGAGGAGCACCTGTTCTCTCCAGGTCATAC
>CM053742.1:97242307-97262022 GCA_028658305.1 Pachyuromys duprasi
CATGAGGTCCCACTTATTGATTGTTGATCTTAGAGCCTGTGCTGTTGGTGTTCTATTCAGGAAGAAGTCTCCTGTGCCAATGAGTTCTAGGGTCTTTCCCACTTTTTCTTCTAGAAGGTTTAGTGTGTCTGGTTTTATGTTGAGGTCTTTGATCCACTTGGACTTTAGCTTTGTGCAAGGTGATAAACATGGATCTATTTTCATTTTTCTGCATACAGATATCCAGTTGGACCAGCACCATTTGTTGAAGATGCTGTCTTTTTTCCATTGAATGGTTTTGGCTTCTTTGTCAAAAATCAAGTTTCCATAGGTGTGTGGGTTTATTTCCTCATTTTTAATTGCTTAGTAGTATTTCATTGTGTAAAAGTACCACAATTTCTGTATCAACTCCTCAATTGAGGGGCATCTAGGTTGTTTCTAGGTTGTGGCTATTACAAATAAAGCTGCTGCAAACATGGTTGAGCAAATGTCCTTGTTGTGCACTTGAGCATCTTTTGTATATATGCCATGATACATTTTTTAGAGAAGGCACTTTCCTTGTCAGTACAATGTAAAAAGTATTTTCTCATGTATATAAAACTCAAAATGAGAGAATATTAATGTCCCTTATTATGTCACTACCATTAAATGATCAATTAAATCACTACATATCACCTTAAGTCATTATCAAATGAAAAGGGGAATTTAATACTTTGGTAACTTTTAGCCTCACATAACAATGCCAAAAATTCCATAATATTAGACAAATATCGAATGCTATACCTGCATGGCATTTTACTGATGCTCATAATAGTTTAAACACAGAATTTGGTGCTTATAGATGTCTGGATTTATGTCTTTCTTTCATGCATAAAATGAAAATATCATGATTGAAAATCAATGTAAACTGCAATTTTTAAAAAAAATAAGACAATTATTTATGGGTTCTATAAGAAAAGGTAGAAGGTCTCACAGACAGATTCGTAATTGTTCTCTGTTAGCTTCTATTAACCAAATCAATACAAAAATAAAACACACCAAATAGTGGCATAAAGTTTTGGCATATTGTTTCTAATGTTTTTGATGGTGCAATCTGTTGTAGCCCTATCTGTTAAGAGTTATAGGGGCTGGATACATTTTTTCCTTTGTATTTTCCCAAGGATTTTAATTTCCAGTGAAATTTGCTTGGCATATAAGCACTTAGAGAGATTCCCATTAAAAAAAAAATAGATGTTTCAACAGCTTTTGGAAGATTATTGATTCTCTCTCCAGTATTATTGTATATTTTCTTTAGAAAAACAAATATTTGTGAGGATGAAAAAATGCTCTCCAAGAACATTGTAAATGTCAATATTATAATCCATCTTCTTACTGTGTAAGCTACTGGTGGTCTACAGCCAACTGAGCTGATGTTATCTAACCTAATAGGCTCAAACCTAACAGATTTAAGGACATTTTCTCAAATATGTTTGTAGCAGCTTTATTTGTAATAGCCACAACCTGGAAACAACCCAGATGTCCATCGACTGAGGAATGGATACAGAATTTGTGGTATTTTGACACAATGGAATAGTACTCAGCAATTAAAAACGAGGAAATCATGAAATTTGAAGGCAAATGGTGGGATCTAGAAAATATCATTCTAATGAGATATCCCAGAATGAGAAAGACACCTATGGTATATACTCACTTATTTAGACCTATAAGATAGGATAAATATACGGAAATCTATACACCTTAAGAAGATAAACAAAAAGAGAAAAGAAGTAACAGGACAGGGTCCTACCACAGAGGGCATCTGAACGACTGTACCTAGCAGAGTATCAAAGCAGAAACTGAGACTCATAACCAAACCTTTGGGAGATGGCATGGAATAATATGAAAGAAGGGGGGTGGTTAATATGATCTGGAGAGGATAGGAACTCTGCAAGGACCAAATATATCTGGGCATAGGGGTCTTATATGAGACTGTTTCTCCAACCAAGGACCATGTGTGGATATAACCTAGAATCTCTGGTTGCCTGTAGCCCATGGTAGCTCAGTATCCAAGTGGGTGTCCTAGTAAGGGAAATAGGGACTATTTTTGACATGAACTCAATGGCTGGCACTTTGACCTCCCTACGCTGCAAGGGAGGAGCAGCCCTCCTAGGCTACAGAGGAGAACTTTGCAGCCAGTCCTGAAGATACCTGATAAACCAGGGTCAGATGAAAGGGGAGGAGGTCCTCCCCTATCAGTGGACTTGGAAAGGGGCAGGGAGGAGATGAGGGAGGGAGGGTGGGATTGGGAGGGAACAAGGGAGTGAGATTCACCTGGGATACAGAGTTAATAAAATTTAACTAATAAAAACAAAATTTTAAAAATTACAAAAATAAAGTAAAGAAATAGAGAACATGAATTTGAGAGGTAGATAGATGTGGTACACGGAAAGGTTTGGAGGGAGAAAAGGGAGAGAGGAAAATTTAATTTTATTTTAATTTCAAACAGTAAAAACAAGTCATTTCATTGCAAAAAGAAAAGAAAAAAGAAAGTAAAGAAACATAAATAAGTCCAGTGAACGACTTTGGTTAGTTACATCTCTGACTCTGTGTCAGTTTTTTTCTAGAACTACTTGTATATTCATTTCATAATTGTGACACAGGTCATATTACATTCATTACCATCTTGACCATTTAGTGTGGACTAGTAGAAACTTAGGAATATTTTGTCAATTATTTTATCAAATAAGCCTGCCTGCTGCAAGCTTGCCTTCTTTCCCTTCTTTCTTGAATCCTTCCTCCCTCTCTCCTTTACTCCTTGATTCTCATTACACATATGATCTTTGCTTTACAGTACACATAAATTCTTTAGTTCCTCTTTTCTTCTTAATTTTATTTTTATCTTCGGTTTGTTTCATTAAACTAATAATTTTTAAATTTATGTACTCTATGTCCTGATCATAGTCCCCTCCTTTGCCTCCTCCCCCACTATCCTCCACCCTAAGTCCTCAAAAAAGAAAGGTCTGCTTCTTTACCAACTGACCCAGCCTATCCATTCTCATTAGCACTGCTTGGATCCTCTTTCTTTGTGGACTCATAAGACTACTTCATCAGGGGGAAGTGATCAAAGAGCTGGCAACAGAGTCCATGTCAGAGACAGCCCCTACTCCACTTACTAAGGCATGTACATGGAGACTGAGCTGCCTATTGGCTACATCTGAGCAAGGGGGTCTAGGTCCCCTAAGTACATGGTCTTTGATTTGTGCATGAGTCTCTGCAGGTTCCCCTGGGCACAGATATTTTAGCTTTGTTGGTCTTCTTGTGGAGCTCCTATGGTCCTTCTCTCCCCCACAAGACTCCGTGAGCTCTGCCTAATCCAGAACCAGATTCTGGCTATTATGAATAAAGCCTCCATGAACAGAATTGAGCAAGTATCCTTGCTGTATGGTGGAGGATCTTTTGAGTATATTTCCGGAAATAGTTTAGCAGGACTTGAGGTGGAGTTCTTCCCAATTTTCTGAGAAAGCACCAGATTGATATCTAAAGTGGTTGTACAAGTTTGTACTACTGCCAACGAAAGAGTGTTGCCCTTTCTCCACATCCTTGGCAGCATGTGCTGTCAGTTGATTGTTTTGATCTGAGGAATTCTGATAGGTGTAAGATATAATCTCAGAGTCATTTTAATTTGCGTTTCCCTGATGGGTACGGACACTGTTGAGCACTTCTTTAAGTGCCTCTCAGTCCTTGGTATTCCTGTGCCAAGAATTCTCCGTTTAGCTTTATATCCATTTTTAACTGGATTATTTGTTTTGTTGGTGTTTAATTTATTGAGTTCTTTATATATTCTGGATATTAGTTCTTTTTCAAATGTAGGGTTGCTAAAGATCTTTTTCCAGCCTGAGTAGGCTGTCCTTTTGTTCTATTCACAGAGTCCTTTGCTTTAAAAAAACTTTTCAATTTCATGATGTTTTATTTATTAATTATTGATCTTAGAGTCTGGGCTGTTCATGTTCTGTTCAGGAAGTTGTCTCCTGGACCAATGAGCTCAAGGCTCTTTCCCACTTTTTATGCTAATAGGTTTAGAGTGTCTGGTTTCATGGTGATGTCTTTGATATACTTGGACTTGAATTTATATTATATGTCTATATGAGTGAGTATATACCGTGTGATTCTTTCTGCTTCTGGGATAGCTCACTCAGGATAATCCCTCCCAGTTCCCACCATTTACCTTAAAATTTCATGATATCCTTGTTTTTCATTGCCTTTTTTGGCTGGGGATCAAGCATTTTAGCCAGAGTCCTCCCTCTTGATTAGTTTCTTTAGGTGTACAGGTTTTAGTAGGTTTATACTATTTTATATGTCTATATGAGTGAGTATATACCATGTGTGTCTTTCTTCTTCTGGGATAGCTCACTCGGGATGATCCTTTCCAGTTCCCACCATTTACCTGAAAATTTCATGATATCCTTGTTTTTTTATTGCTGAGTAAAATTCCATTGTGTAGACATACCACAATTTCTGTATCCATTCCTTAGTTGAGGAGCATCTGGGTTCTTTCCAGCTTCTGGCTATTGCAAATAAAGGTGCTACAAACATGGTTGAGCAAATGTCCTTATTGTGTACTTGAGCCTCTTTTGGATATATGTCTAGAAGTGGTATAGCTGGATCTTGAGGAAGCCGTATTCCTAGTTGTCTGAGAGAGTACCAGATTGATTTCCAGAGTGGTTGTACAAGTTTACATTCTCACCAGCAGTGGAGGAGGGTTCCCTTTTCTCTACAACCTCTCCAGCATGTGTTGTCACTTGAGTTTTTGATCTTGGCCATTCTGATGGGTGTAAGGTGAAATCTCAGGGTGGTTCTGATTTGCATTTCCCTGATGATTAATGACGTTGAGCATTTCTTTAAGTGTAAAGTCCAAGTGGATCAAAGACCTCAACATAAAACCAAACATATTAAGTTGGTTAGAAAGAGGAACCCTCCATTGCTGGTGGGAATGTAAGCTGGTACAACCACTCTGGAAATCAGTTTGGTGTTTCCTTAGACAATTAGGAATAGTGATTCCTCAAGATCCAGCTATACCACTCCTAGGCATATACCCAAAAATTGTGGCGCTATTACACAATGGAATACTACTCAGCAATTAAAAATGAGGAAACCATGAAATTTGCAAGCAAATGGTGGGACATGTAAACAATCCTCCTGAATGAGGTGACTTGGAAACAGAAAGACACACATCATATATACTCACTTATATAGACCTATAAGACAGGATAAACATACTGAAATCTATACACCTAAAAATGATAAACAAGAAAGAGTACCTGGGGTAAGAGGATTAATGCTCACTTAGAACGTCAAATTGGATGGACATTGAATGTAGGAGAAAACAAGTAACAGGACAAGAGCCTACCACAGAGGGCCTCGGAAAGTCTCTACCTAGCAGGGTATCAAAGCAAATATTAAGAAACATAACCAATCCTTTGGCAGAATGCAGGGAATCATATGAAAGAAGGGGGAGTTAGGATGCCTGGAGAGGACAGGAGCTCTGCAAGGACCAAATATATCAGGGCACAGTATATATCTTTATGAGACTGTCTCTCCAACCAAGGACCAAGTATGGTTATAACCTAGAAACCCTGCTTGTATGTAGCAAATGGTAGCTCAATACCCAAGTGGGTACACCAGTAAGGGGAACAAAGACTATTTTGGACATGAACTCAATGGCTGGCTCTTTGACCTCCCCGCCCCTCTAGGGAGGAACAGCCTTGCTAGGCCACAGAAGAGGACATTGCAGCCATTCCTGAAGAGACCTGATAAGCTAGAGTTAGATGGAAGGGGAGGAGATCCTCCCCTATCAGTGGACCTGGAAAGGGGCAGGGAGGAGATGAGGTAGGATAGGGAGGGAATGTGGGAGGGGGCTATGGATGGGATACAAAGTATAACCTGTGATTAATATAAAATAAAAATGTTAAAATTAAAAAAAAAGAAGAAGAAGAAAAAGTGGGGAAGAGCCTTGAACTCATCGGCACAGGAGACAACTTCCTTAACAGAACACCAACAGCACAGGCTCTAAGAGCAACAATCAATAAATGGGACCTCATGAAACTGAAAAGCTTCTGTAAAGCAAAGGACACTGTCATCAAAACAAAAGTACTGCCTACAGATTGGGAAAGAATCTTCACCAATCCTTCATCTGACAGAGGGCTATTATCCAGTATATAAAAAGAACTAAAGAAGTTGGAAATCAACAAATCAAGTAATCCATTTAAAATGGGTAACAGAACTAAACAGAGAATTCTCAATAGAGGAATATAGAATGGCAGAGTTTGCGAGTATTTTATTGAGTGTTTTTGTGCCAATGTTCATTAGGGAAATTAGTCTGAAATTCTCTTTCTTTGTTGAATGTTTGCATAGTTTAGGTAACAGAGTGAGTGTGGATTTATAGAATTAGTTTGTCTATGTTCCTTCTGTTTCTATTTTGTGGAATAGTTCAAGGAATATTGGTATTATTTTTTTTTCTTTGAAAGTGTCTTAGAATTCTGTGCTAAGATGACTCTGGATCTTTTTTGGTTGGGGAAATTTAATGACTACTTCTATTTCCTTAGGAGTTATAAGACTATTTAAACTATTTACCTGATCTTGATTTAGCTTTGATAAGTGAAATATATTGACAATCATTAATTTCCTTTAGATTTTCTAATTTTGTGGAATACAAGATTTTGAAGTACTACCTAATGATTTTTATAAGAAAAAATATTTTTAATTTTTTTATTAAATTCTTTATTAATTACACTTTATTCACCTTATATACCCCTGTATTTCCCTCCCTTCTCCTGTTCCAATGTCTCCCTTCCTCCCCCTTCTGCACCCATGTCCCTCCCCAAGTCCACTAAAAGGGAAGGACTTCTTTTCCTTCCTTGTGATCCTAGTCTATTAGGTCTCATCACTCAGTGTCTGGTGTCATGTCGCCCTTTTAATTTCTGATTTTGTTAATTTGGATGCTGTTTTTTTTTTTTTTTTCCTTTTAGTTAGCATGGTAGGAGTGTGTCTATCTTGTTGATTTTCTCAAGGAACCAGATCTTAGTTTCAGTGATTCTTTGTATTGTTCTCTTTGTTTCTAAGTTATTGCTTTCAGCACTGTTTGGTTGTTTCCTGTTGTCTACTGTTCTTTGATGTTTTAACCAATTTTTGTTCTAGTATTGTTAGTTGCATTATTTCTCTGTTTAGATTCTGTCTGGATGATTAGTCCATTAGTGAGTGTGAGGTGTTGAACTCTCACTCACACTGTTAATGTGTGGCATTTGATGTGTGATTTAAACTTTAGTAATGTTTCTTTTACTATTGTGGGTGCCATTGGTTTGGAGGCATAGATGTTCAGAAAATGAGACATCATCTTGGTGTATTTTTCCTTTGATGAGTATTAAGTGTTCTTCCTAATCTAGTTTGATTAATTTTGGTTGAAAGTCCATTTTCTTAGATACTATACTTAGATACTATGGCTATTCTAGCTTGTTTCTTGGCTCTAATGCTTGGAAAACCCTTTTTTCAGCCCTTTACTCTGAGGTAATATCTACCTCTGTTACTAAGGTGTATTTTTTTGTATACAGCAGAATGATGGACCCTGTTTTTGCATGTATTCAGTTAGTCTGTGTCTTTTTATTGGTTAATTGAATCCACTGATGTTGAGTGACATTAATGACCACTGGTCATTAATTCCTCTTATTATGATGTTGGTGGTGGTAGGGAGTGTGTGTGTTTCCTTTCTTTTGTTTTTCCTGGTTTGGTGTTATTTATTTCCTGTGTTTTTCTGGGTATAATTAGCTTCCTTGTGTTGGATATTTTCTTCTAGTAACTTCTGTAGGGTTGGATTTGTGGTTAAGTATTGTAAACACACACATACACACACACAGATAGTCTTGGAAGATTTTGTTTACTCACTCTGTGGTGATTACAAATATTGCTGGTTAATTAAAAACAAAAAAATCATGAACTCTGCAGGAAACTGGTGGGAACAAGAAAAGATCATCCTGAGTGAGTTATCGCAGTAGCAGAAAGACACACATGGTTTATACTCACTTATAAATGTATATTAGACATATAATATAGGATAAACACACTAAAATCTGTACACCTAAAAAAGGTAAGCAAGAAGGAGGACCCTGGATAAGATGATCAATCCTCATCAGGAAAGGCAATCAGGATAGACATCAGAAGATGGAGAAAACAGGAAACAGGACAGGAGTCTATCACAGAGGGCCTCTGAAAGACTCTACCCAATAGCGTATTAAAGCAGATGCTGAGATTCATAGACAAACTTTGGGTAGAGTGCAGGGAATCATATGAAAGAAGGGTGAAATGAAAGACCAGGAAGGAGCAGGAACTTCACAAGAAGAGCAACAGAACCAAAAAAATCTGGGCACAGGGATCTTTTCTGAGCCTGATAATCCAACCAATGACCATGCATGGAGATAACCTAGAAAGCCTGCACAGATTTAGCCCATGGTAGCTCAGTGTCCCAGTGGGTTTCCTAGTAAGGAGAACAGGGGTTATCTGTGACATGGACTCTGTTGACTGCTCTTTGATCACCTCCCCCTGAAGGAGGGACAGTTTTACCAGGCCACAGAGTAAGACAATGCAGCCAGTCCTGATGACACCTGATAGGCTAGGGTCATATGGAAGAAGAGGACCTTCCCTATCAGTGGACTTGGGGAGGGGAAAAGGAGGAGAAGAGGGAGGAAAGTTGGGATTGGGAAGGGATGAGGGAGGGGGCTACAGCTGATATATAAAATGTATAATTTGTAATTAATAATAATTAATTAAAATAATTTAAAAAAAAAACAAATGCTGCTGGGTATAGTAGACTGGGCTGACATCTCTGGCTTCGTATTGTCTGTAAGATATCTGCCCAGGCCCTTCTGTACTTTAGAGTTTCTGGTGATAACTCAAGTGTAATTTTAATAGGTTTGCCTTTATATGAGACTTGGCCTTTTTCCCTTATAGCTTTTAATATTCTTATTCTGTTCTGTACATTCAGTGTTTTGATTATTACGTGGCTGGAAAATTTTTGGTCCAATTTATTCCATGTTCTTTATTATTCTTGTATGTTTATAGGCATCTCTTTCTTTAGGTTGGGGGAAGTTTTCTTCTATGATTTTGTTGAAAATATTTTCTGGGCCTTGAAGATGAGAGTATTCTCCTTCTTATACTCCTATCATTTGTAGGTTTGGTCTTTTCATAGTGTCCCTGGTTTCTTAAATGTTTTGTGTCAGGAACTTCTTAGATTTAACATTTTCTTTGACTGTTGTATCAATCTTTTCAATCATATCTTCTATGCCTCAGATTCTTTCTTCCATCACTTGTATTCTGTTGGTGATGCTTCTGTCTATAGTTCCTGTCCTCATCCCTATGTTTTCTCTCTGCAGAATTGTCTCAGATTGTGTGTTTTTTATTGCTCCTACCTCCATTTTTAGGTCTTGAAAAGTTGTCTTCATTTCCTCCAGTTTGTATTTTTCTTTATTTCTTTAAGGGATTTATTCAGTTCATTTGCCTGTTTGATTGTATTTTTATTTCTTTTTTAATAACTTTTATTTTTATATTAATTACAGATTATTTACTCTGTATCCCAGCTGTAGCCCCCTCCTTCATTCCCTCCCAATCCCATCCTCCCTCGTTCGTCTCCTCCCTGCCTCTCTTTAAGTCTACTGAATAGGGAAGTTATTTCTTTGAGAGATTTATTTTTCTATTTTAAGGCCTCTATAATTCTCATAACCTCAAATTTAAGATTGTTTTCTTGTGGTTCTTGTGTGGTAGTGTCTCCAGGGCTTGCTGTGTTAGAATAGTTGGTTTCTGGTGGTGTCATATGGCCCTGGGTTTTGTTGCTTGTGTTCTTACACTGCCTCTAGCCATCTGGTTGGCTGTTTTTAGCAGGCCTGGTGTTTCCTGATGGTCAGGGTTCTAAACTGAACAAAGTTCATTATTATGAGTAATTCCTTCAATTTTTTTTCAAATTGTGCTGTAGAGGGATCCAAACATAGCTGGGTAAGCAATATATTGTGATTTTTACTCTTTCAATTTTTAATTCCTTTCTTTTTTTCCTGTACCAAGAATGCTTTAGATTTTTTTTTCCTAATCTCCAGAGTTCTCACAGAGTCATTCTGGTATCAACTCTGTCTTTGCATGAAAGGGGGGGCCTATAGTATTCTAGTTCATTATCTTGATGGTGTCACTTTCCTAAAATCTTAAGTATTCTAAATCTCCAAATATTATTTTTATCCATAAAGTTATTATATGCTTACCATTGACTGTAGTTCTATACTAAAATAGTAACAAAGAAAACCAAAACTATTACACATAGCCCCTAAGGTTGGGGGAAAGATAGCATACATTTAGCATTATTGTAATTAAATTTAGGCAAGAAGATTATTATGTTTTAAAGGCATGCTTAACTGTGGTCAGTGGAATTTGACACTGCAGGAGAACAAATAGATCTCTGTTGTAAGCCTCAATATCATCTCTGAAGCTTTTTTTTATTCCTGAGATCCTGATTGTTAATAAAAGAAATTTCTGTAGACCATCCATGTATATGTAAAAATTATTTTCTGAAGAGATGGCTCAGTTTTTAAAGACTAGACTCACAACCACAAATACAAGCAAAGTTTCTTTTGTGCTTTCATAGAACCTTAGATATTTATCTACCAATGTATGGGAGTTTTTGTGACTCCCTCATGGGTCAACAGATTAAAAGAAAAAACTCGATCAGAATTAGCAGGAACTGTATCTGATGCTGTTGCCTGAGTTTGGATACCTTTCCCTTAACTAGTCTGACTTGTATATCCTCAGTAGAAGAAGATGCACCCAGTCGTATTTTATATGTCAAGACAGGCTGATATCCATGGGAGGTATCCTCTTCTCTGAGAAGAAAGGGAGTGTCAGAGAGGGAGGGGATGATAGAGGGAGAGAATGGGAGGAGAGGAGGGAGGGGAATTTCCTATTAGGTTGTAAAGTAAAAAATTATTTAATTAAAAAAGAGAACTAGTCTAGCAGCTGGTGGGGAATGGTAGGTAATGGTATGAAGTTTACATTTCTTTTATTCAGTAGAACATCACCAAGTTTTATCACTAGTTGTATTTCTTCTCCCTCATAATATGGAATGTTTAAGTAAGTATCCAAACATAATGTTAAAGGACATCAGTGCCAAGCCACTTAGATACATCTATATACGTTTCTGTGCATTTTCCATGCAACCTTGGGTGATTTACATTTTCATAACAATTAGCCTGTTTCTTCTGAAAAATAGCATAGTGTAGCCTCATATGGTTGTCATAAAGACTAAAAGAGTTAATACATTTACAGCACTTGTAAACATTTCTGACATGTCTGACACATAAATGCTTTAGCTATTTTTAATATGTTTTTCAAAAAGGAAATATACTTAAGTCCTTCCATGATGAGACTCCAACGGACTAGCATTTTGAAATGCCTTAATGCGGTTGGCAGCCATTCCTATAGTTTTTTTGAAGTATGGATCTACTATTTTAATAAAATTGACTTAATTTATCTTAGTTCTATAAACAACTCTATTACTTATTTATTCTAAATGTGCAAAATTTCTGTCATAGCCAAATGTACATAGGGAATGAATGGTTTGTTTCCATAAAATGACATGATTTCCCCTTAGCCCTACCTCCTTTTTATTTTATGAAGACAAAATGATATGTCTATGCTACTAAATAAACAGTATATTTGAGTAAGTACTCACTTCATTAACAAAATGGCATTAAACCATTCCTCATTACCTAGTAGAATTGCAAGGAGTATGGTAATATGTTAGCAGAAAGATGTTAACAATAAATTACAAGAATTATGGTTCAGATTATGAAGTATTTGTCCCCAAATTTTATATGTTGAAGTTTTGTTCCCTAGCACAATGTTTATATGTAAGGCTTTTAGTAAATATTTAGATTGGATCACAGACAGTCTGACACAGTCAAAGAACAAATGCATTGATGGATTCTTAAATTTATGGCATTATGGAGAGTGGTATATAGGTCCTCAGTGGGGATTATAAGTCTCTGGGGTTGCAATATTAAAGGGTATAACATATGCCCATCCCTCTCCCCCCTTTTTTCTCAGCACTCTGTTCCATTATATTCTCTATGTCATACTCTTCCATCCTGACCCAGACTCAAAGCAATGGAGTCAATTAGTCAGGCAGTGAAGTTCTAACATAATAAATAAAAATAAATCTTTCCTTTCTTAAGTTAACCAACTTAGATTTTTTGTGACAGCTACAAAAATAATTAACAGCCAGAGTTATATTTTAGAGCACCCTTAATTTCATCTAGAGCACATCAACAGTATACCTTGTTCTTTCTCTTATTTACATAATGTTTTTTCATCAGGAAAGAGTTTCTTAAACACCAATTCTTAAGTGAACATAACTGTTCTTTGTTATTCTACTCTTTCTATGTTAGCATGATCAATATTTATTAACTTTTTGTTTTTTTTAATTTTCTTGTTTAATGTCTGTATTTTAGCATGACATTATTTTTGTTTATGTGACCTTTGAAGAATAGAAAACATGCTGGCATTTGTTGCAGTCATGAGGATTTGTAAAGTAAGGTCTAGTTTTATATTTTCAAACACAAGGGAACTACCATATTATACCATTGCTTTTGCCATCTATCACTTTTTTCTTTCCACAATTTCAATTTTTTTCTGTTTTCCTTTCTCTGCAGATCCAAAGTTGAGCATTAATCCTGAGAAGGTGACTTACTATCCATGTATAGTCTAGTAAATTTCCATCTCCCAGTCCTACCACTATTCTGTAGAATTTGTCAGGGACATAAGAGTGTTATTTTATTATTTGGGAGCTTCTGTTTCTATTTTTTTCATTTTTGTACCTGTGAAAATTCAGGTCCTCCAGATAATTTTCTTGAGATTTCAGTCATTGAAGAATGTTCTGCAAGAGTTTTAACATGCCATAAGAGTTAATAAGTTTAATGTACCAGAAGTTAAACAGGCCTGGTTTTTGTTAATAGGTCACTTTGTACTTCTTATGTAAACTGTTTTTTTAACTGCCTTCTCAAGAGCTTTGAAGTTCTCTGTTAGAAATAATGACAATGATAAATGATGAGGTTGAATTATTTCTTTTCATTTTCATGAGGCTCAAAAATGCAGTTTGTGTAATTATTAACCCTCTAGATTTACAGCCAACCAACAATGAACAATAAATTATATGCTAACCTCAAAGGTATAGTCATGGCATATTTACCCTGGTGGTAACTAACAATGCTCTCAAAGAATTACAGACCTACTCAACAAGAAGGAAATGATCTCTTGTACTGGAAAAACCTAGCCAACTATCCAAGGGTAGTGAATTCATAAATCTTTGTTGAGAACCTACAACTTACTTTACTAAATGAACACACTCTATACCTATACTCTAAATATTTGTTCTTATACTTACAGATAACTGTATTCCTCATCACAAATTTGAACCCCTGGCATTGTCAGCACACACCAGTGGAGGGCAAAATCCCATGTACAGGGACCCTTTGCCCTAGCAGCAGCCAGATACCAGGTCACTACTGCTCCCCTGAGGGCAGCTTCAGGTTTCCTGTTAAATTTGGATCCATCAGAACCAGGTGTCTTGGTCATTTTTTTCTGCACTATGAACCCCCACACGTGCCAGGGGAAATCCTTGGTAGAAACCAGACATCAGATCCCTCACATCCCCCAAAGGACAGCACCAGGATTTCTGGGGCAGTTTTCCCAGAATTCCAGCAACAGTTCTGCTGGCCACCCTGTGTGAACTAGGCAAACAGTGGAAGCATACAGACAGTGGATCCAGGATACCAGCATCCATACAAGACTGAGTGACAGAGACCTGGATTCTGGCAAGCTTGTGCAGCCCAGTTTCCTTCAGAGACACCTGGAGATAGTCACTTAGGCAGAGACCATCAGGGTACATGTGAATGTGCACTGTGCCCACATCTCACTCTATATCTGCACTCTGCTCTGCTGAACCTAAAAGATTACACATTCCAACACAGACTATTCTACCCAGAAAAACTTTAATTGAGATAAATGAAAAAAAAAAAAACAACCAAATTATTCCATGACATACCTGGATTTAAACAATATGTACACAGCAACCCAGCCCTACAGAATATACTAGAAAGAAAACCCCAGCCCAATGAGATCAACTACACCCAAAATAATAAAGACAAGTTCACAAAAACACAAAAGAAAAGTACACAAATACAAAATCACTACCAATGTCACAATAAATGGAACTAACATTCATTGGTCACTAATATCTATCAACACCAGTTGACTCAACTCTCAAATAAAAAGAAACAGACTAATAGAATGGCTGTGGAAACAGAATCCAACATTGCACTGAATTCAAGAAATACTCCTCTGCAACAAAGATAGACACTACCTGAGAATGAAAGGGTGGAAAAAGGCTTTCTAAGCAAATGGACCTGAAAAGCATGCTGCAATAGCTATCCTAATATCTAAGGAAAACATCATAAGAACATCACAGTCCTGAACATCTATGCCTCAAATACAAGGGCCCCTGCATTTGTAAAAGAAACATTATTAAAGCTTAAATCACACATCTATCTCAACTTCAACACCGCACTCTCACCAAGGGACAGATCATTGAGACAGAAGCTAAGTAGAGAAATAATGACACTTAATGAAGCAAATGGACGTAATAGATTTCTATAGAACCTTTCACCCAAACACAAAAGAGTATACCTTCTTCTCAGTACTTCATGGAACCTTCTCCAAAAGTGACCACATTGTTGGGCACAAAGCAAGCCTCAGCAGATACAAGAAGATTAAAATAATCCCTTGTATCTTATCAGACCACCATGGTATAAAACTAGACATCAACAATAACAGAAATATCAAAAAGCTGACATAGGTGTGAAAACTGAACAACGCACTAATCAACAATAGCTGTGTCAAAGAAGAAATAAAGAATTTAAAGTCTTTCTAGAATTCAATAAAAATTAAGGAACAACTTACCCAAACTTATGAGACACAATGAAAGCAGTGCTAAGAGGAAAGTCCATAGCACTACATGTCTTCATAGAGAAATTCAAAACATCTCTTACTAGCAACTTAATGGCACACCAGAAACACTAGAAGAAAAAAAAAAAGAAGAAGATACATCCAGGAAGGGTAGACAGCTGAAAATAATCAAACTCAGAGCTGAAATCAATGAATTAGATACAAAGAGAACAATTCAAAATATCAAACCAGACAAACCCTTAGTCCAACTACTAAAAGGCAATGAGACACTATCCAAATCAACAAAATCAGAAATGGAAAAGGGGGCATAATGACAGACACTGAAGATATCCAAAAAATCATGAGATCCTACTTCAAAAATCTATACACGTCAAAATTTGAAAATCTCAATGAAATGAACAATATTTTTGATAGATTCCATTTACCAAAGTTGCAAGATCAGATAATTAAATTAAATTATCCTATACTGACTAAAGAAATACAAACTGTCATCAAAAGTCTCCCATCCCAAAAAAGCCCAGGGCCAGACAGTTTCAGCTCAGAATTCTACCAGACCTTCAAAGAAGAGCTAATTCCAATACTCTTCAAACTATTTAATCAAATAGAAACAGAAGGAACACTAACAAACACATTCTATGAAGCCACAGTAACCTTAATATCAAAACACAATAAAGACCAAAAAAGAAAGAATTTTAGTACAATATCTCTTATGAACATTGATGCTAAAATGCTTGTGAACTGAATCCAAAAGCACACCACACATATCATCCAACATGACCAAGCAGGCTTCAGCTTAGACATGCAGAGGTGATTCAATAAATGGATATCCATCAATGTGATCTACCATACAAACAAAGTAAAAGGTAAAAACTACATGATTATATCTTTAGATGCTGAAAAAGCATTCGATAATAAACCAACACCCATTAATATTTAATGTGTTAGAGAGATCAGGGGTACAAAGCACATAGTAAAGGCAATATACAGCAAGCCTATAGACAACATCAAACTAAATGGAGAGAAACTTAAATCAATACCACTAAAATCAGGGACATGACAAGGCTACTCCCTCACTCCTATTCTGTAAAATATACTACTTGAAACCCTAGCAAGAGCAATAAGAAGACTAAGGGAGATCAAAACAGAAAGGAAGAAGTAAAAGTATAACTATTTTCAGATGATATAGTATAAATTATTGACACCAAAATTCCTTTAGGAAAGTGGATGGATACAAAATTAACTCAAAAAAGAAAAAAAGCAAGTAGCCCTCTTTTATACAAAACACAAATGAACTAAGAAAGAAATTAGTGAAACAACTCCCTTCACAATAGCCACAAATAAAATAAAGTACTTTGGTGCGACTCTAACCAAGCAAGTGGAAGACCTGTTTGAAAAACAAAAACAAAAACAAACAAACAAAAACCATATCAAATCTCCGAAGAAAGAAATTGAAGAAGATAACAAATGATGGAAAGATCTCCCATGCTCATGGATCAGAAGAATTAACATAGTGAAAACGAACATCCTACCAAAAACAATCTACAGTTCCAATGCAGTTCCCATCAGAATACTAACAAATTTTTTATATACCTTGAAAGAAAAATTCTCAATTTAATATGGAAAAAAAAAACAAAACAGCATTACCAAAACAATCCTGAACAACAAGAGATCATCTAGAGGTGTCTCCATCCCTGATTTCAAGCTTTACTACAGAGCATCAGTAATAAAAATGGCATTGTATTGGCAACCAGTGACTATGCATAGAGAACGTAGACCCCCTGTCTAGATGTTGCCCATAGACTACTCATTCTCCAGGCAGGTTCCCTAATAAGGGGAGAAGAGAAAGTCTCTGACAAGAACAACGTGGCCTGCTCTTTTATCCCTTCTCCCTGGTAGGGATACCTAAACAGCCCACAGAGGAAGAGGTTCCAGGCATTCCTGATTTGACCTGATAGGCTTGGGTCAAATAGTAGGGGAGGAGAGCTTTCACTACCAGTGAACTAGTGGAGAGGGATACTGGAGGAAGAGGGACGGTAGGACTGGGAAGAGACAAGGAAAAGGGCTAAAACTAGGACTCAAAGTGAATAAATTGTAAATAACAATAATAATAGTAACAATAATAATAACAGGGGGGATCCAAGATGGCTGCCACGAGAGGACACTGTGTCTGATGAGTAGGACAGGAGAAATATCACAGCGACCAGGAGACTGAATTTTGGGACCCAAAACACCAGCATTTGTGATTGCCAGGTGAGCAGCACTCCTACAGTGAGGAAATCAAGTGGAAAAATCCTAGGGACACCCAGTTAGTCCCCAGAAAAAACTCCGGGTGACTGGCGGTACACAGCTCTGATCTAAACAAGCAGCCACGCTGGGCACCAGCAGCCATACCAGACTGGGTCACACAGTCTCCAGGCCAGTCTGAGGAGGAGCCGGGTACCTTTTTGACTGACTTGTCCACTGCTGGCACACACTGCTCTGGTCCACCAGTAACCACCTCAGTCCCTGTGTGCGTCCACAGGCCAGTCTGAGAAAGATCCCCAGGGCTACCAGCAGGGATATGGCAGACGCACAACAATCGTCCCCGCCAGAAACCACCTCAGTTAATGTGTGTGTGTGTGTGTGTGTGTGTGTGTGTGTGTACACGGACCAGACGGAGAGGAACTAGGGGACTGTTTTGAGTGACCTGCACACTGCAGGAGCACACTGCTCCAGTACGCCAGCAACCACCTCAGCCCTTGTGTGTGTCCATGGGCCAGACTGAGAAAGACCCAGGCTCTGTTTCAACTGGCAGGCATATGGCAGGCACGCACCAATCACCTCCGCCAGAACCACCTCAGTCTGAGAGGGCCTAGGGGACTGTCTTGACCAGCCTGACAATGCGGGCACACACTGCTTGGGACCGCCAGCAACCACCTCAGTCCCAGCATGTGTCCACGGACCAGATAGAGAAGGACTCAGGCACCATTTCAGACAGGCCTGCATACAGCAGGTACACACTGCTCGGCAACGCCTGCAAACACTCCAGACCCACTGTGTGTGCCCCAAATATCATCTCAGACCATAGTGCACAGCCACTGGCCCAGAAGGGGGCGCCAAGTCTCCAGTCCAGGGGAGAGAATTAAGCAGCAAGCCCAGGGTAGAGCGCAGAGCCCCCAGCTGCCATCTCAAACCATGACACTCAGCCTCTAGCACAGAGTGAGAAGCCAAGTCTCCAGACCAGAGGGGTGATCAGCTTGAGGTGCTCACAGCTTCTAGCACAGAGCACGAAGCTGGGCAAACAAAGCCCACAACAGAGTTCAACTGACACAACAACACACACTAACAAACCACTGGAACTCCCTGAACTTCATGAAAAATACTCCTGACACAAGGGATTGACAGGTCCAGTCTGAAGTTCAGCTTTAAAGCACAAACAGCTCCTTGATTATATATAAACAAATGCACAGAAATCGGCAAAAGAACTCACCCAACAAAATTCAGGACACCATGACCCCACCAGAAACACCCAAAAGCAGTGGAGATTTTAATTCAGGAGACACAGGAAACTTATGTTAAAGCCATGGTTATGCAGATATTGGAGGAACAAAAAGAAAGACAAAATGAGGAAATGAACAAGGCCCTCAAAGAAATTCAGAAGAATTTAACTGCCCACTTAGAGGAACAATTAAAGATAAACAGAGAGGAAATAACCAAAATAGGAGACACAGTCAATCAGTTGAAGGAAATGGTACAAAGCATGAAAACGGAATTAGAAACTATAAAGAAGACACAAAGGGAGAAGAACATGGAACTGAAGAACTTAGAGAAAAGATCAGGAACTACAAAAGTCAGCATCACCAATAGAATACAAGAGATGGAAGAGAGAATCTTGGGAGCAGAGGATACGCTGGCTGAAATGGATTCCTCACTCAAGGAAAACAGAAAATTGGAAAAGTCCCGATCACAAAACATCCAAGAAATTAAGGATGCCATCAAAAGACGAAACCTAAGAGTAATTGGAATAGATGAAAAAGAAGACTCCAGGCTCCAAGGACCGGAAAATATTTTTAAGAAAATCATAGAAGAAAATTTTCCCAACTTAAAAAAAGAAGTGTCCATAAACATACAAGAAGCATACAGAACACCAAATAGACTAGACCAGAAAAGAAATACCTCTTGTCATATCATAGTCAAAACACTAAACGTACAAAACAAACAAAAATATTAAAGGCAGCAAGGGAAAAGGGTCAAGTAACATATGAAAGTAGAACGATCAGATTCACACCAGACTTCTCATCACAAACTATGAAAGCCAAAAGGGCTTGGGCAGAAGTCATGCAGTCTTTAAGGGAACACAGATGCCAACCAAGACTACTATACCCAGCAAAGCTTTGAATCAACATAGGTGGAGAAAACAAAAATTTCCATGACAAAACAAAATTCATGAATACCTAGACAGCAACTCAGCCCTACAGAAGGTACTAGAAGGAAAACTTCAGTGCAAAGGAAACAACTACACCAAAGAAAATATAGGATACAGATAATTTCCCAATGACAACAACAACAACAACAAAGCAATGAATCACAGTAAGACCACCATTCCACAATAAAGGGAAATAACAGTCATTGGTCACTATTATCTATCAACATCAATGGACTCAACTCTCCAATAAAAAGACACAGACTATCAGATTGGCTGTGGATACAGGATCCAACATTCTGCTGCATCC
>CM053742.1:97262522-97286983 GCA_028658305.1 Pachyuromys duprasi
GATCTTGATGGCTGACTCTTTGACCCTCCCCCATATAAGCCGGGGAGTGACAGACTGGCTAGATCCCAGGGGAGGACTTTGTAGCCAGCCCTGAGGAGACATGATAAGTTGGGGTTGGATGGAAGGGAAGGAGGTCCTCCCCTGTTGGTGGACTTGGAGGGGGCGGGGAAGAAGGAGATGAGGGAGGGAGTGGGAGGGTAGGAGGGGATGGGGGAGGGGGCTACGCCTGGGATTCAAAGTACCCAACCTGTGATTGAGATAAAAATAAATAAATTAAAAAATAATCAGTGGCCTCCTGTATACAAAAGACAAAAGACTGACTGATTCTTAAAAAAAAAAAAAAAAAAACAAAGAATTAAAGGAATTTTGGTAATTATTCTATTATAATGGAGCAAAGAAGTGTTGAGATTTTGTTTGTTCATGATTTTAAATAAAAGTTTCAGTTTTTCACCATTGAATATGAAGTTATATGTGAGTTTTTCATTAATAAATATCCTCATAAATGAAATACTCACCTCCAGTCCTAATTTTTAGATTACTTATATCACAAATTTCTTTTTTTAATTTTTAAAATATTAGTTACAGTTTATTAACTTTGTATCCCAGCAGTATACTGTTCCCCAATTCCCTCCCACTCCTACTCTCCCTCCCTTATCCTCTCCCTGCCCCTTTCCAAGTCCACTGATAAGGAAGGACCTCCTCCCCTTTCATCTGATCCTAGCTCATTAGGTATCATCAGGTCTGGCTGCAAAGTCCTCCTCTGTGGCCTAGCAGGCTTGCTCCTCTCTCGGGGTAGGGGGGAGGTCAAAGAGCCAGCCATTGAGTTCATGTCAGAAATCATCCCTGTTCCCCTTACTAGGGTACCCACTTGGATACTGAGCTATCATGTGCTACATCCTAGCTGAGGTTCTAGGTTATATCCATACATGGTCCTTGGTTGGAGGTACAGTCTCAGAAAAGACCCCTGTGCCTAGATATATTTGGTCCTTGTGGAGCTCCCTTCCTCTCCAGGTCATACTAACTCCCCCTGCTTTCATATGATTAAACAAGAAGGACATTTGCTCAACAATGTTTGTAGCAGCTTATTCATAATAGCCCGAACCTGGAAACAACCCAGATGTCCATCAATGGAGGAATGGATACAGAAATTGTGGTACTTTTGCACAATGGAATACAACTCAGCAGTTAAAAACAAGGAAATCATGAAATTTGCAGGCAAATGGTAGGATCTAGAAAATATCATTCTGAGTGAGGTAACCCAGAAGGATAAAGAAACACATGCTATATACTCACTTATAAGTGGTACTAGACCTATAAGATAGGATAAACACACTGAAATCTGTATACCTAAAGAAGGTAAGAAAGAGGACTATGGGTAAGCTGGTCAACCCTCACAGAGAAAGACAAAGGGGATTGACATTGGAAGTAGGAGAAAATAAGGAACAGGACAGGAGTCTACCACAGAGGGCCTCTAAAAGACTCTACCTAGCAGTGTATCAAAGTGAATACTGAAACTCATAACCAAACCTTCCCCAGAATACAGAATTTCTTTTATGTTGGAAAATGCTTTTATGTTTGGGAAAACTAATTAAAAAATCAGCCAGTGTAGAAATGTGTTGTTTTCATTTTGTTGTGATTCATAAATGAATGTGAATTGGAGTCTGAGTGCTGTCGGCCTAGTGCCTAGATCATTGAGGGTTATTTGTATACAATAAATCTTTTCTCTTTTGCTGCTGTCAAGTATATCTAGTTATATTTTGTTTATGGATTTTTAATTACCATGCTTCCTCACATGTATCTATTTGAATTAATTCTAATTATTCCTCTTTCAGCTTGGTAAATGTGGATATCCATGCTTTTAATTATATATGGCAGTAGTTTTAGTTTGGGTTTCTATTACCATGATAAAACACCATGACCATAAGCAATGGGGGAAGAACAGTTTATTTTGGCCTACGGGGCTGGGCACGAAGTCGGGTAGGAACCCATAGGGAATAACTGAAGCAGAGGACATGGAGAAACACTGCTTGTTGGCTTTCTGTTCATGACTTACTCAGCCTTAATTTTTATTTAACTGAGAACTGCCTTCCCTGATATGGCATTGTCACTCATCAATTTATGGATTTCTACATAAATTATGAATCAAAACAGTATCTCATAGACTTACCCTACAGGCAGTTTAATGGAGACATGTTTTCAACTGAGGTTCCTTCTGCTAAATAACTGTGTCAGGTTGAAAAGAAATAACCAGGACAATATTATTAACAAAAATTTGCTCTTCTCTCTTTTTCTTAGTCCTATGGACTTAAAGTACAATTACATCATTCCACTTCTGGATCTCCAGCTTCCTGACTCAGTAGAAGAGCTTCTCATTCACAGCCTCAAAATATCATGAATGAATTATATACAACACAAACATACTGCTTTAGAAATACGTATTTTGTGAAATATATAATTCATCACACTTCCACTTTATCAGTCTTTTAATCTTGATATTTTGTGAGCTAGAAAGAAATTAATTGAGTTCATTCCATTATTTTTTTCTTTGGATCTTGTTTTTCTGTATAATATTTAAGGTTTTATTTCTTTTTTCCTTTTCTTTTTACTTATTATTTGCTTTCTTATCTATCTATCTATTTATTTATGGAACTATGTAGACTATGGTGGCCTTGTATTCACAGAGACCCAGCTTCATTTGTCTTCTGAGTTTGGAATTAAAACATGTACTGCTAGTCTTGACAAGGTTTTTAATTTTTTAAGTGCTATTTATTTTATTTTATATGTATATTTATTTTACATACCTACATGTATATGTAACATGTGTGTGCCTGGCTCCCATCTCCATGAATTCTCTCTAGAAGAGGGGATTGAATCTCTCTGAAGTGTAGTTATTTGCAATTATGAAGCACAATTTAAATGTAGGGAGCTGAATCCACATCCTTTGTAAGAGCAGCAACTATATTTAACCATTGAGTCATTTTTACACCCCTGTGAAATCTGTTCATAATACAATGTCACAAATATTTGGTCTGGTATTTTAAAGAGTTTTATAGCTTACTTCTTATAGACAGACAGACAGACAGATAGATCTACAACCCATTTTGAGCTATTTTCTTATTGTGTAAAGAAATTATCTAATTTCATTTGCATATGTATTCATAATTTTCCAATAATAAACTGCTAGACACTGTTAGGTGAACTGGATATTTGCCTGTAGAATAGAAGTTGAGTGTCCAAGTTGCTCTGTAACATAATGTCAACTTCAATTCTAGGGTACACAGTTTCTAAAGTATGTAGTTTCAAGCCAACGTATCCAATATCAAAGTATTCAGTACTACTTTAATTGATACCTGACATCATTGTAATTTGAAACACACTTCTTGAAATCCTAAACTTAAATGACTACTTTCTAACTCCTGACAAAATTCTAATCAAAACAACTGATTTTAGAGGGAATGTCTACACTATATTAATTCTCAGATGTTTCCAGGATTTTTTAGTTCTATATCCATACTTGTAAGATTCTCAGAGTGTAATAATTCTGCTGTGATGGTTTGAATGTGAATTCTCCTGAGGTGGAACATTTTTATACATGGTCCCCAGTGTTTGTGAAGGATTAGAAGGAAGACTTGTTGGAGAAGGTGTATCACTGGAAATAGGCATAAGGTTCCAAAATCCTCCCTCCATCCTTAGTGCTCTCACTGCTTCCTGTTTGCGGATCAAGATGTGAGCACTCAGCTATTGTTCCAGTGGCTTGGATCTCTGCTTGTTACCATGCTCCCTCTTATCCCTTGGGAATTATAAATCCCCAAGTAAGTCCTTCTTTCTCTAAGTGATGTTTCATGATGTTTAATCACAGCAATATAAAAGTACCAAATATACAGAGGTTCCATTAGATAAGTATACTGTGTCTATACACACAGTATATATATATATATATATATATATATATATATATATATATATATATATATATATACACATACATATATATATATGTATGTGTGTGGGTGTTAACCAGTTATACTTGCTATTTATGAAGAGCTTATTTAAGAGATTGTTACTTGAAAACTTTTCACCATTTTAAAAATTTAATAATACTGTGAAAACTCCTCCAACCATATTTATCAATGTAAATAATAGAGGATAATGGAAGTTATGATATATTAGTTCCTTTGTGGTGATCCTTTATCTTAAGTCTTAAACACATATCACTTAAGACCAGTAAGATGACTCAGCATGTTAAAGCAGTTGCTGCAAAGCTTGATTTCCTGAGATCAAGCTGTACCATACATGCCTCCCCACAAATAAATAATAAATAAATGTTATTTTAAAACTTTATGAGCATATGACTTAAGATGAACTTCTTTCTGAAGTTTGTATGACTGGTTCAATAGTGGAAAATGTCATAGTACGGAATAGTAATCTTCCTTTCTGGGTCATGGTCAACTTGTACCTGTCTTGGAATAAATTTTTACTTATTCCCTTTGAGGTGAGAATTGTGTTTTGTGCCAATAAAAGGTTTGTGGTTTTTATTCATTATACTTTCATAAATAAAAATCTCATATATTTTTTCCTAATGTTTCTTAGATATATTTTGGTAGTTTTTGTCTTCTAAGGACTGATTGCTTTCTCTAATTTATCATCACTGTGATATCTTCAAATCTAAATTCTGGATGAACTAAAGTATGATATTCTTTCATTAATTCATGATTTGGGTATTTTTACACTATCCTTTATCAAATTTACTAGACATCATATATAAATTTTATAGATCTTTACAAGAAAAATCATGGACTTTACTGATTTTCTACATTTATTTTGTGTTTCATTTATTTTAGTTATGATTATTTTGTCTAATTTTTAATGTAATTTGCTATTTATCTTGTAGGTTCACAAGATAAAAAAGCTTGAAATATTTTTATCATATTCAAACTTTATTTGTTACATTTGACAAAACTAAATGTGGTTTACTCACCAAGTACCCTAATGTTGAAAAAAAACTGACACTCAATTCCTCAGAATAAATCAACTATTAATATTTGCCTCAGGAATATAAACTTGTACAACCACTCTGGAAATCAATGTGGCACTTTCTCAGACCATAAGGAATAGCACTTCCTCAAGATTCAGCTATACCACTCCTAGGCATATATCCAAAAGTTGCTCAAGTACACAATAAGGATATTTGCTCAACCATGTTTGTAGCAACTTTATGTGTAATAGCCAGAAGCTTAAAACAACCCAGATACCTCTCAACTGAGGAATGGATACAGAAATTGTGGTACATGTATACAATGGAATATTACTCAAAGTACAAGGAAATTAAGAAATTTGCAGGCAAATGGTGGGAACTGGAAAAGATCATCCTGAGTGATCTATCCCAGAATCAGAAAGACACACACGGTATATACTCACTCATAAGTGGATAGTAGGCATATAATATAAAATAAACCTAAAATCTACACACCTAAAGGTACTAATCAAGAAGGAGGACTATGGCTAAAATGTTCAATCCCCATTCAGAAATGCAAAGAAGATGGACATCAGAAGAGGAAGAAAACAGGGAATAGGACATGACCCTGCTACAGAGGGCCTCTGAAATGCTCTACCCTGCAGGGTATCAAAGCAGATGCTCAGACTTATGGCCAACCTTTGGGGAGAGTGCAAGGAATCTTATGAAAGAAGTAAAAACCAAGAGAGGACAGGAGCTCCACAAGGAGAGCAACAAAACCAAAAACTCTGGGTACAGGGGTCTTTTCTGAAACTGATACTCCAACCAAGGACCATTCATGGAGATAACCTAGAACCCCTGCACAGATGTAGGCCATGGTAGTTCAGTGTCCAAGTGGGGTCCATAGTAATGGGAACATGGACTGCCTCTGACATGAACTGATTGGCCTGCTCTTTGATCACCTCCCCCTGATGGGGGAGCAGGCCACAGAGGAGGACAATGCAGCCAGTCCTGATGAGACCTGATAGACTAGGATCAGAAGGTAGGGGAGGAAGACCTTCCCTATCAGTGGACTTGTGGAGGGGCATGTGTGGAGAAGGGAAAAGGAGAATGGAATTGAGAGGGGAGAAGGGAGGGAGTTACAGGGGGGATACAAAGTGAATAAACTGCAATTAATAAAAATAAAAATTGAATCAAAAACAAAAAATAAATAAAAATTAAAACAAGGAAATCATGAAATTTTCGGGCAAATGGTGGGAACTAGAAAAGTTCATCTAGAATGAGGTAACCCAGAAGCAGAAAGACACACATGGTATATAATCACTCACTAGTGGTTATTGGACATATAATATAGGGTAAATATACTGAAATATGTACTCCTAAAGAAGCTAAACAACAAGGAATACCCTAGAGTACATGCTTAAACCTCTTTCAGAAGGGCAAATAGGATAGACATGGTCAGTAGGACAAGAGAGGGAACAGGACAGGAGCCTACTGTAGAGGGCCTCTGAAAGACTCCACTGAATGAGTTATTGAAGCAGAATCTGACTCATAGTCAAACTTTGGGCAGAATGCATGGAACTTTATGAAAGAAGGAGGAGATAGAAAGATCCGGATGGGACAGGAGCTCCAAAAGGAGACCAATAAAGCAAGCAAAACAAACAAACAAACACAAGCAAGCAAACAAACAAAAAAGCCCTGAAGAGAATGATATCCTAACCAAAGACCATGCATGAAGAAGACCTAAAATCCCTGCTCAGATATAGCCCATAGACTCAGTCTCCAAGTGAGTCCCTAGTAAGGGGAGCAGAGGCTTTCTCTAGCATGAACTCAGTGGCAGGCTCTCAGATCACCTCCCACTGCGGGTTGCAGCTGTGCCAAGCCACAGAGGAAGACAATGCAACCAATCCTGAAGAAACCTGATAGGCTAGGGTCAAATAGAAGGGGAGGAGGACCTCCCCTATTAGTGGACCAGGGACGGGGCATAGGAAAAAAGAGGGAGGGAAGGTAGGATTGGAAGGAAAAGAAGGAGGGGCCAGCAATCGGGATACAAATTGAATAAATTGTAATAAATGATAGTAATAATATATTTAAACTAAAAAAAGAAAGAAATATTGCCTCAGTTAAAATCTCATGAGAAACATTTTCTTCCATGCTTGAATGTTGTGTGGCTTGATATGGTGTAGGTTTTGCACAAGCAACATCTACTGTTAATTAATAAACGCAATGATCCTGTCATGTTCAGAAGATTTTATTTTATCCCAGTCAGCCCTGATAGTTGGCTCTTACAAGCTTTATGTCCCCTCTCTCATAGTGGGAGAAGATTTGATAACAATAGGGAGAAGATGATTGGAGATTAAGGTAAAGAAGTAGTGGTGGAAGGAAAAATTAATTATAACTAATAATGTTAGAAAAACTAGTATCAGGAGTGTTAGAGCTTTCCTCACATTGTTAGTCAGGTGTATCTAAAAGAAACTCTATAGTACATATATCATGACTAGTCTTTGTTGGCCATTAGAACTGGAAAGTTATTCCCTATTGCTGAAAATACCACACATTTGGGTCACAAAATATGGAGACATCAAGTTGTGATTAACCAGGAAGCTTCCCCTACGTTGGATTGAATTTTTTAACATTTTTATTTTATATTAATAACAGGTTATGTACTTTGTATCCCAGCCATAGCCCCCTCCCGCCTTCCTTCCCTATCCCCCCTATCCCTCCCTCATCTCCTCCCTGCCCCTCTCCAAGTCCACTGATAGGGGAGGACCACCTCCCCTTCCATCTAACTCTAGCTTATCAGTTCTCCTCAGGAATGGCTACAATGTCCTCTTCTGTGGCCTAACAAGGTTGCTCCTCCCTCGGTGGGTGGGGAGGTCGAAGAGCCAGCCATTGAGTTCATGTCCCAAATAGTCCCTGTTCCCCTTACTAGTATACCCACTTGGGTATTGAGCTACCATTTGCTACATACAAGCAGGGGTTCTGGGTTATAACCATACATGGTCCTACAGAAAGGTTCTTTGTAGTTTGCTGGAGAGAGAAAATATTTAAAAAATGTCTTATCTGAATGTGAACCCTCCGTGGTACAATAATAACTTTGTGACAAGACATGATCATGGATGCAATGAATGTTATCATGGAGGCATGAATGTTATAGCAATAACTAATCACTTTCTGATGGAATTTAAGTTCTGCTCAAGAGAAGCAAAAAAAAGCCTCTTTCTATAATAAAGTCTAGACACAATTATTTTGTTTAATTTACAGAGTATCAAACTACCATATGAAATCATATCTCCATAGCTATATATTAATACAGTTCTCAGAATTCAGTAAAAAGAATATTTTTGTTCAATGGACAGAGGCTGATGCAAAACTTCACAACTGCTTAAAACAAAGTGCATAAGGGCCTACGGAATACTTTTCCATAAAAGAACATCCATATTAATCTGTTAATGAGCTTTATATTTCAGATACAACATTGCTTCAATCATACTTAGCATAATTAATTTCAAATTTTATTCAAGTTATGTATTTACTTTGAAATATGATGTCGGCTATATTCCTCAAATTTTATCTACTCTATTATTTAAACTTTAATTCAAAATAATGCCTGATTCTTTATTTTGAAAATGTACATTTTTAGTATGTTTGTACATGATGTGTGAAGGGAGGTTCATGTGCCATAATGTGCATGTAAGGTCCTCGGTCATCTTTCACCTTTATGTGTTTTCCAGAGATTATATTCACCTGGAATGATTTATGAGTCAAGTATTTTTAACCACTGAGCCACATTGCCATCTCTTTTTTTTTTTTTACCTTTTTAAATTGATTGACAGTTTTTACATGTAAAAATTATTTCTAACTTCTTTTGGGTATTGAAAATACTATTTGTAACATAAATACTTCTGTATAATTAATAAACTTACTGTGGAATTTTAGCTTTTTGAAATTTATAGAATATCAGAATGATTTTATCTAGATTAATATTATATGTATATTAAAATAGAATATGATTTCCATAAGTTTTCAGTGTAATCACTTATAAATATGGATTAAGCCATGATAACTGATATTGCTTCAGAGTATATTTTCTAATTTGTTATTTTGTAGTTTCTTATTATTGGAAGCATTAAAATATTTTACTATTATTGTATAATTACTATGTTTCTTTCTAATTTCAATTTGGCTTCCCTTTTCTATTATTATTATTATTATTATTATTTACAATTTATTCACTTTGTATCCCAATTATAGCCCCTCCCTCATCTCCTCCAAGTCCCTCCCTCCATCCCTCTTCCTACCCTATTGCTCTCTACTATCCCTCTCCTCTAGTCTACTCATAGGGTAAGTCCTCATTCCCTACGGTGTGACCCTAGCCTATCAGGTCTCTTCAGGAATGCCTGGATCCTCTTCCTCTTTTAGCTGGCTAGGTCTCCCCATGAGGGAGAATTGATCAAGGATCAGGCGAATGAGTTTATGTCAGAAACTATCTCTTCTCCTTTGACTAGGAGACCCACATTGAGACTGAGCTGTCTATGGGCTACACATCTGAGCAGAGGGACTAGGTCCTGTGTATCCAACGGTCTTTGTTTGATGCATCAGTCTCTGTAGTCCACCCTTGACCCAGAATATTTTGGCTTTATTGGTCTCATTGTGGGGCTCCTGTCCCTTCCAGGTCCTTCTATATACCCTTACTTCCATATGACTCCCTGTGCTCTGCCCAAAGTTTGATTTTGAGTGTCTGCATCTGCTTTGATCCCCTGCTAGGTGGGGTTCTTTAGGGGACATATGTGGTGGGATCCCATACTGTGAGATAGCCCCAGGAGATAAAGCTATCCAGAAAGAAATGCTTAAGGTCAAACAAATTATAAAGGCATAGAAAGATAAAGAGAAGGCAGTATATGCAAAAATGTTTGCTTAATAAAGATTCGACTTTGCTTAAATATACATTGATTATATAAAAGATCATGTAAGTTACTGTCTGATCCTTGATATTTCCCTTGATTCTTTGTCATTGTTTACATAGAATTGTTGAAATAGATTCCTTCTTAATAAAGTGTTACAAAATATAGTGAATCTCATTTTAAAAGTGCATTTTCACCAAGAGTGGTATCTGGCCAATGTTTAAACTGTAAATTTAAAGTCTCATTAAGTTGTATGCTTTGTGGACCACCTTGCCCAGTAGTTCTCAACCTGTAGGTTCGTTGGTTTGTAACAGTATCAAAATTATAGTTATGAAGTAGCAACAAAAATAATTTTATGGTTGGGGTTCACCACAACATGGGGAACTGTACTAAAGGGTTGCGAAGGTAGAGAACCACTGATCTTACCTGTCAAAATTATGTGTGTACCCAGTGGGCAAGGCTATGTTTCAATAAAACTTCGTTAAGTATTTTTAAAAAGTGCAAACAGAGGAAACCCTGGAGCTGGAGAACTTAGAGAAAAGATCAAGAACCACAAAGGTAAACATTACCAACAGAATACAAGAGATGGAAGAGAGAATCTCAGGTGCTGAAGACACAATTGCGGAAACTGACACACCTCTCAAAGAAGACATAAAATCAGAAAAGTTCCAAACACAAAGCATCCAAGAAATCAAAGAAGTCATGAAAAGACAAAATCTAAGAATAATAGGAATAGACAAAAAATAACATTCAAAGCTCCAAGGTCCAGAAAATATTTTCAAGAAAGTCATAAAAGAAAAATTTACGAACATATAGAAAGAGAAGTCCATTAACATACAAGAGGCCTACCAAATAGACTAGACTAGAAAAAAAACTCCTCATATCACATAATAGTCAAAACAATAAATCTACAAAACAAATAAAAAATATTAAAAGTAGCAAGGGGGCCAGGTAACAAATAAAGGTAGACCTATCAAAATCACACCAGATTCCTCCAAAGAAACTATGAAAGCCAAGAAGGTGTGCAGATGTCACACACACTCTAAGAGACCACAGATGCCAACCCAGACTACTATAACCAGCAAAGCTTTCAATCAACATAGATGGAGAAAACAAAATATTCCATGCAAAAGCTACTCTTAAACAATATCTACACAGCAACCCAGCCCTAGGGAAGATAATAGAAGGAAAACTCCAATCCAAAAACTCTACTACACCCAAGAAAATACAGGATAGAGAAAAATTCACAACAATGAATTAAAAATAAATAAGCATCAGGGAGATGGAAATCAAAATGAGCCTGAGATTTCACCTTACACACATCAGAATGGCTAAGATCAAAAACTCAAGTGACAACACATACTAGAGAGATTGTGTAGAAAGGGGAACCCTCTTCCATTGCTGGTTGGAATTTAAACTTGTACAACCACTTTGGAAATCAATCTGACCCTTTCTCAGATAAATAGGAATAGTGCTTCCTCAAGATCCAGCTATACAATTCCTAGGCATATATCCAAAAGATGCTCAAGTACACAACAAGGACATTTGCTCAACCATGTTCATGATCAATTCTCACTTAGAAAGACAAATGTGATGGACATTGAAAGTATGAGAAAACAAGTAACAGGACAGGAGCCTAACACAGAGGACCTCTGAAAGACTCTATCGAACAGTGTATCAAACAGATGATGAAACTCATAACCAAAACTTGGGCAGAGTGCAGGGAGCACCTCCCCTACCAGTGGACTTAGAGAAGGGCAGGAATGAGATGAGGGAGGAAGGGTGAGATGGGGAGAGAATGAGGGAGGGGGCTACAGCTGGGATACAAAGTAAATAAACTGTAATTAATAAAAAAATAAAAATTTAATAAAAAGAAAAAAATAATGAAAAAGAGGGCACAACTTACCCAAACTTAAGGGATAAAATGAAAGCAATGCTAAAAGGAAAGTTAATAGCATTAAGTGCCTCCAGAGAGAAGTTTGAGACATCTCATACAAGCAATTTAATGGCACAGCTAAAAGCCCTAGGGGAGGGGGGAAGCAGACATATACAACAGAAGTAGAAGATTGGAAATAATCAGAATCAGATCCTAAATCAATGAAATAGAACAAAGAACACAAATCAAAGCATCAATGAGACCAAGAGCTCTGTCTTTGAGCAGATCAACATGATAGACAAACCCTTAGCCAAACTAACTTAAAGGCAGAAAGAAACTATATAATTTAGCAAAATTAGAAATAAAAAGGGAGTCATCATGACAGGCTCTAAGGAAATCCAAACAATCATTAGGTCTTACTACAAATCCAATATGTCACAAAATTTGAAAATGTAAATGAAATGTGCAATTTCCTTGATAGATTCAGTGTACCAAAATTAAATTCAGATCAGGTAAATATATTAAATAGTCCTATTTTCCCTAAGGGAATAGAAGCAGTCATCAGAATATTCCTTCAAAAATTAAAAAAAAATTAAAAAAACTAGATGGTTTCTCCCCAGAATATACTAGACCTTCAAAGAAGAGCTAACTCCATTTCTCTTCTAATCATTCAACAAAATATAAACAGAAGGAACATTACCAAACTCTGTGAAGCCACAGTCACATTCATTCTTAATCCAGAAAAAGACCCAACCAAAAAAGAGAACTTCAGACTTATCTCTTATGAACATTGATGCAAAAAAAAAATACTCAATAAGGTACTTGCAAACAGAATCAAAGAACATATAAAAGAGATCATCCATCATGACCAAGTAGGCTTCATCCCAGGCATGCAGGGGTCATTATATACACGGAAATACATCAATGTAATCCAACATACAAAGAAACTAAAGGAGAAAAACCCCACATGATCATCTACTTAGATGGAGAAAAACATTTGACAAAATCCAATAGCCATTTAGTTTTAAAGTCATGGAGAGATCAGGGATTCAAGGCACATACCTAAATATAGTAAAAAAAAAAATATTCAGCAAGCCTATAGCCAACATCAAACTAAATGGAGAGAAACTTAAATCAATTCCACTAAAATTAGAGACAAGGCAAGGGTGCCCACTCTCTCAGTATCTCTTCAACATATTTCCTGAAGTCCTTGCTAGAGCAAGGGCTTATTGCTAGAGCAATAAGACAAATAAAGGAGATCTAGGGGATACAAATCTGAAAGGAAGCAGTCAAAGTATAACTATTTGCAGTTGATACAGTAGTATACATGAGTGATCCCCCAAAATTCAACCAGAGAATTCTTTCAGCTGATAAACTCCTTCAGCAAAGTGTCTGGATACAAAATTAACTCAAAAAAAAAAAATCCAAAGCCCTCCTTATACCAAAGACAAAAGGCCCAAGAAAGAAATTAGAGAAACAACACCCTTCAATGTAGCCACTAATAACATAAAGTAACTTGGTTTGACTCTAACCAAGAAATTGAAAAAATTGTATGAAAAACTTCAAGTCTCTGAAGAAAGAAATTGAAGAAGATATCAGAAATGGAAAGATCTCCTATGCTCATGGATCAGTAAGTTAATATAGTGAAAATGGTCATCCTGCCAAAACCTATATACAAATTAAATCTAATTCCCATCAAAATACTAATGCAATTCTTCATAGAACTTGAAAGAACAAATCTCAATTTCATTTGGAACAAACAAAAAACCCAGAGTTATTAAAACAATCCTGTATAAGAACAGATTGTCTGGAGGTATCCCTATCACAAATCTCAAGTTGTATTCCAGAGCAATAGCAATAAAAACTGCATGGGATTGGCATAGACATGAAATGTGTGATAAAAGGAATTGAATAGATGACACAGAAATAACTCCCCACACCTACGGACACTTGATTTTTAACCAAGATACTAAAACCATACAATGCAAAAAAGAAGCATCTTCAACAAATGGTGCTGGTCTAACTGGATGTCTACATGTAGAAAAATGCAAAGAGATCCATATGTATCACCCTGCACAAAACTAAAGTCCAACTGGATCAAAGACCTCAACATAAAACCAGACACACTAAACTTGTTAGAAGAAAAATTGAGGAAGAGACTTGAACTCACTGGCACAGGAGACAACTTCCTGAAACAAACAAACAAACAAACAAAAAACACCAACAGTGCAGGCTCTAAGATCAGCAATCAAAAAGGGGATCTCATGACACTGAAAAGCTTTTTGTAAAGCAAAGGACACTGTTGTCAGACCAATATGACAGCCTACAGATTGGGAAAGGATCTTAACCAACCCTATATGTGACATATGGCTAATATCTAGAATATATAAAGAACTCAAGAAGTTAAAATGCAACAAATCAAGTTATCCAATTAAAAAATGGGGTACAGATCTAAACAGAGAATTCTCAATAGAGGAATATCTAGTGACAGAGATACACTTAAAGAAATATTCAACATCTTTAGTTATCAGGGAAATGCAAATCAAAAGACCCTGAGATATCACCTTACACCCATCAAAATGGCTAAGATCAAAACTCAAGTGAGAACACATGCTGGAGTGGATGTGGAGAAAGGGAAGCCCTCCTCCATTGCTGGTAGGACTATAAACTTGTAGAACCAGTTTGGAAATCAATCTGGCACTTTCTCAGACAGTTAAGAATAGTGCCTCTTCAACATCCAGCTATACTACTCCTAGACATATATCCAAAATATTCTCAAGAAAAAAACAAGGGCATTTGCTCAATTGTGTCTGTAGCAACGTTATTGTAATAGCTAGAATCTGGAAACACTTCAGATGTCCCTCACCTGAGGAATGGATACAGAAATTGTGGTATATTTACACATTGGAATGCCACTCAGGAATTAAAAACAAGGAAATTATTAATTTTTCAGGCAAATGGTACTAATAAATAAAATCATCCTGAGTGAGGTAACCCAGAATAAGAAAGACACACATGGTATATACTCACTCATAAGTGGATATTAGATATATAACATAGGAAAAACATTCTAAAATCTGTACACCTAAACATGCTAAGTAAGAAGAAAGACTCTGAGTAAGATGATCAATCCTCACTTAGAATGGCAAATGGGAAGGATATCAGAAGAGGGAGAAAATAGCCAACAGGACAGGATCCTACTGCAGAGGGCCTTTGAAAGGCTCTACCCAGCAAGGTATCAAAACACATGCTGAGACTTACAGGCAAACTTTGGACAGAGTGCAGAGAAATTTATGAAAGAAGGGGGAGACAGAAAAACCTGCAGGGGACAGAAGCTTCTCAAGGAGACCACCAGAATTAAAAAATCTGGGCACAGGGATCTTTTCTGATAAGGTGTTCCAACCAAGGACCATGTTTTGAGATAACCTAGAACCCCGTATAGATGTAGCCCTTGGCAGCTCAGTCTCTAAATGGGATCCCTCATAATGGAACAGGGACTAATCTCTGACATGAACTCAGTGCTTGGTTCTTTGATAACCTCCCCGATGGTGGTCCAGCCTTATCAGTCCACAGAGGAAGGCAATGCTGCCAGTCCTGAGAAGACCTGATAGGCTAGTTTCAGATGGAATGGGAGAAGGATCTCCCCTATCATTGGTCTTGGGAGGGGAATGGGAGGATACAAGGGAGGAATTGGGAGGGAATTAGGAAGAGGGTTACAGCTGGGATACAAAGTGAATAAATTTATAAAAATAAATGAATAAATGTATAAAAATTGAAAAAAGAAATTTGTTCCCTGCTTTCCTTTCCAGCCCAGATTTTGTCTGTCTTGAGTTTGAAAATGTTTTATGCTTGCTACCACAGGTTTTTTTCTGAGCTCCAGTACACAACAGCTCCACTGCATCATAAAAATACTGATTCCTTGAAGTTATTAACTATCTCTGGGCCTCATATTTTTTTGATCATTACCTTTCCAAAAAATTCTCTGAGCTTAAATTGAGGGTTGTTCTACATACATCATTTATGTCTGTGCACTTCATAGTCTCTTCTTTTCTGTATATTGACCATTTGAGTGTCTCTGTGTTGATTTTTAACTATACTAAGAGAAAGTTTTTCTCATGAGGGTTGAGAGTTGCAGTGATTTATGGAGGTAGCAAAAGTTAATTAACTTTAATTTCAATGTCATATCCATTTAGCTATACAATCATAGTAGGTCCTTTCCTATGAGCTATGATCTATCTAGCCAGAGGTTCTCAGTTCCTTTACAATAATAAGTTCTATCTCCTAGAGTAGGTGTCAAATACAATCATAAAGTTATTCCCACAACATTTATGCCACTATTACACCAGTAGAAATATCTTTCCGTTTTAGTCATTATTGTACCTCAGACTTCACAGGTAGATTGAACTGATGATTTTGGGTACAGTATATATAACAATCTAGTAAAATTAAACTAGGTAGTGGAAATATGCTTCCAGGTAAGCACCAGCTTGAGTTCTCCATGTTCTATGCTTCAAATATGTGATTTCTTTTGCAACATAATCTTACCAATAAGTTTTGGAGGGTAACCAAGGATACTGAACATCTCCTGTGAAGTGTCACATACCATTCACACCTACACACTTGTGTGCATGCACACACACACAAGCACACACTTGAAAACACATGGACACACACATTAAATATGAAAAAATTGAATATTAACATCTCTACATGATGTTCTTTGCTTGATTTTCCTAGAATCAAGAGAATATTTTGAAATGTATGTTTATATGTGCCATTTTTAGATTATCATAAAATATTGACCCTTGTTGGAATAAAGAATAAATATAGAACTAAGGGAGTATGTAGTTAAAACAGGGAAGTAAAAAAAATGCATAGACGCACCTACTTGATTAGACATGAATGAATATAGAAATGAATGACAGATTTTTGCTCTTAGTGATTATTTCCTTTAACTGATAGGATATTACTTCTGCTGTGTTACTAGTTTTAGCACTGTTTGTTGAACACTGAGTATGCACTAGCTTTGAAAGTCAATGTTTAAGTAATTGGTTTAGCAAGTCAGGGATATCCATCAATATTTCAAATGGAAAGAATTAAAATTTAAGTTACATATTTTTCAAGATCTGCAGATCTGTAAGGGGGGAGACTTGTATCTATCTTGCTGTCTTATTACTTAGTCCACTACTTGTTTTTGATAACTGTGTTTCATTTTTGGAGAGGAGGTAGTAACCCATGTTTAAATTTTTTCCTAGTTAATATCATTTAAAGATTCATACAAACAAAACCCTACTTTATATATGTATATTTTTGTATTTTAGGAAGCTTCTTCAAGAGTGGGTTTCTATGTGTTTTTTCCAAAAGTCTTTCGTGTTATTTATCCATCCCTATACTTTTTCCTCTACTCTATTATTCACTAATGCACCCCAGTTTAATCTTTCTTCTTGCATCATTAACTTTAAACCCTTTATTCCTGTGTATTCTGTCTCAGTTCCCTTTAGTAATTTCCTGACCTTTATGGATATTAAAAAAAAAAAACACATCTCTGATGATTCATTGCTAACATCCACAGAAGGGAGAAAACGTGATGTTTGGTTTTCTTTTCTGAATAACCTCACACAAAATAAATGTTTCCAGCTCTATCTATTTACCTGAGAATTTTATAATTACATTTTTCTTAATTGATAAATAATATTTTATTGTGTTAACATACCACATTTCCATGTCCTTTCATCATTTGATGATCATCTAGTCTGTTCTTATTTTATCAACATTGTGAATTAAAAAATAACACAGAATTGCAAGTGTTTCTTTAGAAAGATATAGTTATTTATTTATAAATTCAAGGATGGTATAACTGGATCTTGTGATATAATTGATCTACTTCTAGAATTTTGAGGAACCACCACAATGATTTCAATAATGGTTATACCAGTTTGTATTCTTGCAAGTAGTGAATAAATAGTCACTTTTCCCAACAGACACCCAGTATCAGCTATTATGTGGTTTTATTGATCTTGGTTATTATGATTGGGATAAGATGAAACTTCCATGTAGTTTTTTAAATATGTTTTTCTGGTGGCAAAAGATATTGAACAATTTATAATCTTTAAACAGTGAAAACAGTGAATATATTTATGAATAAGTTTTATTACTTTGAAATTTTAAAATGCCTTCTTAGTATGTACATGGAACAGTCTTTATTAGTGTGAATTTAATACTCCATTTTTGCATTTTTTCCAAATCACAGTGGTTTTATGACGTATATATCAATTACCCAACATTTTACACCATTGAGAATTCTTCTTGTTTTATAGTGTGCCATTTTTATCTTTTAACAACTCCAATTTTTTATTGAAAATATATTTTTTCTTCATGTAATACACACCAAACCACATTTCCTCTCCCTTCATTCCTCTTGGATCCCCCACATTCTCCTCTCCTTATGATACAATATCCCTTTGTTTCCTCCTCAGAAAAGAGCATTACAACAAACAGGACAAAACAAGATACAATAAGAAATATAATACAGAGGCTGCACAAGGCAACCCAATAAAAGGAAAACCCTTAAAAGCAGGCAAAAGAGTCAGAGATACATGTGGTCACACTGTTATTAGTCCCACAAAACACCATGCTAACAGCCATGACTTATATGCAGAGGATCTGGTGCAGATCCATCCAGGCTGTATATCCTGCTAAAGTCTCTAAGTTCATGTAAGTTTTGAGTAGTTGATTTAGAGGGCCATGTTCTCCAGGTGTCCTCCATCCCCTCTGATTCTTACAGTCTTTCTTCCCTGTGTTCTTCAGGGTTACACTATCTTCAGGTAGATGGACCCTATAGTGACTTCTTATTTAAACTCTACCTCTGCATAGTGTCTGTTTCTGGTTCTCTGTACCCACTACCATATGCTGTGGAAAGAAGCCTCTCTGATGATGACTGAACAAGAGACTAATCTATGAGTATAGCATAATATCATTAGGAATTATGCCATTGTTTTTTTTTTCCAGTCATGTTTGGTTTTACCTGAAGTCCCTGTGATATCCAATCTCTTGTTCCTGGATATCCAGGCAGTGAAGGACAATGGCCCCCTCTTATGGAGTATACTTCAAGTTAAGGCAAACATTGGTTGGCCATTCCTACATGTTTTGTTCCACCAACACATCTTGCAGGCAGAAAAGAGTGTAGGGAGAGGGTTTTTTACTGGGTTGGTGCCCAGGCTTCTCTTTCCATATCTTGCAGAGTACCCTTTCAGGACAAAGACATTCAAACATAGGAAAGCATACATCTACTGAAACTCTCTAAGTTCAATGAGATGAGTGAAAGTTGTTTTTGGCAATGACCCAGCTCCTAACAGCCTCCACCCCCACCCCACACACCTCCTATCAGTTTTCAGAGAGCAACTTTGTGTCCTAGCATTAGCCTCCATTGTTTAAGGATCTCCATCATTCTTATTCTCTTTTTGAATCTTTCTGATACTATGTCCCCCAGCCCTTGTTGTGCCATTTCTTATATATGATGGACATCTCAGAATCTCAAATGTCATTTGATGTTCCAACATTTGTGTGCGAATAATATTTATTCTGTCCATGTTATTTACTCACTTCATTTTTTGTTATTTACCCTAGCTCTCCTATCTTGTTGACTGCCTTTGGTACATTGCCATTAAAAACTTTGGGTGATTTCCAATAAAAGCAATGAGCAAGTTGATGCTGACTTGCTGTATGACTGGGGCTTTATAGATCTCTATTTAATCAGTCCAGCCTACCTATTGTACTTAAAAATTGACATATTTGTTGGTTAATTTCTCTTTTCCCTAATATACACCAAGTCTCACATTCCTGCTATGCTTAGTGAACAAAGGAGGTATTGGTGTTTGTCGGCTTTCTCCTAGGGGATCAGATAATTTAGATGTTTTAGCATTCTTGGCTTGCACATGTATTGAAAATGTTGTCCTTGGAGAATAATGCTTTTTTTTTAAGTGTGGAAAAGCTGTCCTCGTGATTTAAAAAGTGGTAAAAAAATATAAAAGTCTTCTATGTCATATTGTGTATTTTAGATTTTAACTCACATGTTTCCCCCACCCAATCAAGTGCCCATTTAATCTTTGAAAAGAAAATACACTACCATTACTTTCTGCTTTCATATGAAAGGACATTTTGAATGTGTTATTTTCCACATATAGGTCACCTCAATTGAGAGCCTTCATTTTAGAAAAAAAAAACATAAATGATATTTAGTTGTTGAATTACCAATCTCTCTAGTCCAACTTGAAAAGTTTTCATTAAAATTGGGGTAATAAGCAAAAATTATTATTGCCAAGAATAAATACTCAAAGTCTGGTGTTTTCATAGTTTCTGTTTAATTTCTGAACTGACAAACGATAATTGCTCAAGTAATTAAAATAATTAGGAAAGTGTGGAATCACAAAAGAAGAAGCCTTTTTAAACATGCAATTAAAACGCCTAAGGAAAATTTATGTTTTGTTGTTGTACCTTATCTAACAGAAAGCAGAGTACCACGTAGTTTCTTAATGGATTGACTATTGCTTCATCCCATACAATTTGAGTTCTGGCTGGGAACACAGCCCAAACATACTTATCTCAGAAGGTAAGTGTAGCATTAAAGTAGGTTTCTGAGATCTTGGACATGACATCTTGTAACTACTTTGGCAATAAATGATTTTCAAAATACACATTTTCTCAAAATGCTATAACCTCATAAGGTGATTTTGGGAACACACTATCCTCTGTCTTTAAACAACCGTGAGAGAAATTATGACCATAACCCTTGGATGGTCTTAGCATTTGAAAATGCTTATCTACTTTATGAGCTGCACAGGGAGGCTTTGGAATTTGAAAATTAACTGTGCTTTACAGAGAGAAATGACAATTTCTTTGGGTAATAGAACACTCTTATATAAGGCAGAATAACCTTAATTCGAAGAGATTATACCTTAAAATCAACCAAAGGAACATTAACTACAAGAATCATTTTGCTGTTTGTGTACCCAGACAAGCACTTAAGCCAATCCATTTTCTGATATGCTCCCTACAGCTGGAACTGCTGTCAAGACTGATGACAGCAATTTAAGCAAAGACCATCTTAGAAGTAAACAGATGGGTTTTAATCACAATTTTGTAAAAATCGTTCTATTAGGCATGAAATATTCAGTTCAGGTAAACTTTTTAGTGACTTATTTATTCAAAATATTGCTGTCAGTTTCTAATACTTTTGTGCACCAATCCTAGAATATTTATCTCAAGTAACACTCTCTTGATTTAACAACCTTAATGTATATTTCCTATAAATTAAAATTGGTCTTTGCTACATTGGAATTTTATCTTTCTCACAGAAACTCATTTATCATATTAAACTCCTGTCATGCACGACATGAAATAATTTTGTACACAATTACTTTTCATTTATTGTCAATGCACAAGTGAAATGAAATGTTTTTAGATCACAGCAAAATTTTGAATGTGATGAGGTTTGAAAGGAGACTACTAAGTGAATTTGGAAAAGAGATGTTTTGCATTAAATGATGGTAAAGTAGAGTCAGTAGAAATCATTTTTGAAATGAGCAATCGAATGTGAAAAGTTGAGAAGTTTTATTTCAAAACAAATTAATACACCATTGTATGTTCTATTAATTAAATATGATGAATGGTACCAAATAAGTTACTTACTTCAAATATGACTTTCTCTACAGATATTTATGAAGAAATTTTATAATAACATCATCCACAAGTCAAATACTTTTACTGAATATTTAATTTTTTCAAGTTGATTTTATGTTCTCTTTTGTGTGCTGATGACACAATAAACCTCAGAAAATATTTAACTAGGTTTGTATAATAGATGCTGTATCTGTTAAACAGTAGTCTTAACCATCTCAGTTCATTAATATGTAATTTCAGTAACTATATAAGAAAAAATACAAGCATTTAAATTAAAAATATTTTAATAATATTGGCTATGTATATTATTTATGTGGGGGTATGTGATTATTTCAATAAATATTAAAGTCTATAATAAATTGGAATAATTTACATTCCCTTTGTTCTCAAGCAAGGACTAGAACAAGAGTTGCAGTCCATGAAGAAAAATCTTAAATAATTATATCCAAATTATATATATGAATTATAATTAATTATTGTTAATTACAATTATTATTAAAGTATTATTTATATTATATATTATATTATAATCATATATAATTGGCTACAATTGGCATAGTTTTCAGTTTAGGGCTATGAAAATACTGACTTAGATATAAGGAAAATTTATAATTTTTGATGCTGACAGAAAAAAAAAACTCAAATATCACTGACAGCAATGTCTTCCAAACAGTTAAATAGTTTTTCAAGGTTGGAGTTAGGTGGCTTGTACTGGTATCAACTTTGACATGAGATTTGTTTACCTAATATCTCTCTCAGTTTTATTTGTAAAATCTACAGATATATGCAGTATAATTTTAAAAGTCACAATAACATGTAGCTCTTCCTAAAATATATTTCCTCATTTGCAAATGAACTGTAGAACCAACACTTTTATTTGAATCACTATGAGGCCTAATTGGAAGATTTTTTTTATAAGCAACTGATTTCATTCATCTCCTTGGAATTCCTAAAATGTATGCCTTCTTGCATATTTCGAATATATTTTATTAATTTAATTTATCTGATCTATCATTAAGCTAAACAGTTATATGATAAACATGTATTTCAGGAGTAACTAGAAAATTCTGAACATTTTTTTCCAATTGCTTTTCCTTGCTATGGTTCCTATGCCAAATAGACTCTGAAAAGGATAGGAATACATTCTTCATGACTTTGTAGAGCCATTAGGAGGCCACTGGGAGAGGGTAAGACTTGTTTTCTTCTCTAAGAGTATAGCCTTTTGTAAGTCAACTGCCCAAGTGGAATATCACACATACAAGAACAAAGACATGGGTAGCACAAATTGTTCTTGAAGAATTTTTTTTTGTTTTTTGTTTGTGTTTTTGTTTGTTGTTGTTTTGTTTTTTTGATCCAAGCTATTCCCACAGATAATATAGTTAAAGGGGAAAGCACCATATGCAAATGATTCAGGCCTTAAAGGCTAAGCCTCACAAACAAAATGAAACTAATTTAGTTTTAAAAGATGTGACTGCTACAATTTGTCATACTTTGAATATTTTTCTATGAGTTTCGATTTTGTTTCTATATAACATCATATTTAATATAGGGATATGGTTTTAAATTAGTGTCTATTCATATAATATTATTCATAGCTTATGTATTTGAATTTTCTATATTAAATTATACTCATTTTCCATCCACTTCCTTAAACCTGTACACTTATTCTCATATATATGTATATATATATATATATATATATTTTACAATTTGACCATTTACCCAGTAGCTGTATATCTAAAAGCTAAAAGCTATCTATGCTTAATGGTGTTTTGTAATCTTTCTTCACGTTTTCATCAACTACACATGTAGATCACCCTATTTTACTGTTAAAAATATTGTGTAACTCCTACTTCTTCTTTTACTTTAAATTTTATTTTATTTGTGTATTTATTTGTTACAATTTATTCACCTTGTATCCCCACTTGGGCCCACTTCCACATCTCCTCCCAGTCCCACCTACCCTTCCTCTTCTCCCCCTATGCACTTTCCCTATTCTTCTGATAAAGGAAGCCATCCTCACCTTCTTTGAATTAAAATTTTATTTTTCATTAATTACAGTTTATTTACTTTGTATCCCAGCTGTAGTCCCCTTCTGCCCCTCTCTAAGTTCAATGATTGGTGATGTCCTCCTTCCCTTCCATCTGACCCTAGCCTATCAGGTATCTTCAGGACTAGCTGCCATGTCCTCCTTTGGGCCTAGAAAGTCTGTTCCTCCCTCTGGGTGGGGAGGAAGTCAAAGAGCCAGCCACTAAGTTCATGTCAGAGTCATCCCTGTTCCCCTTACTAAGATAACCCACTTGGAAACTGAGATGCCATGGGCTACATGGGAGCAGGGTTTCTAAGTTATATCCATTCATGGTCTTTGGTTGGAGAATCATTCTCAAAAAAGACCCCTGTACTCAGATATATTTGGTCCTTGTAGAGCTCCTGTCCTCTCCAGGTCTTACTAACTCCCCCTTTTTTCATATGATTCCCTGTACTCTGCCCAAGGTTTGGTTATGAGTCTCCACTTCTCCTTTGATACACTGCAAAGTAGAGTCTTTCAGAGGCCCTCTGTGGTATGCTCCTCCTGTTACTTGTTTTCTCCTACTTGCAATGTCCATCCCATTTCTTTCTGAGTGAGAATTGAACATCTTAACCTGGGTCCTCCTTCTTGCTAAGCTTCTTTAGGTGTACAGATTTTTTTATGTTTATCCTATATTATATGTCTGGTATCCACTTATAAGCACGAATATACCATCTGTGTCTTTCTGCTTCTAGGATATCTCACTCAGAATGATCTTTTCTAGATCCCACCATTTGCCTACCAATTTCATTATTTTCATGTTTTCTTTATTTTATTTTTATGTTTTTATTTTATATTAATCACAGGTTATGTACTTTGTATCCCAGCCATAGACACCTCCCGCATTCCCTCCCTATCTCTTCCATCCCTCCCTCATCTCTTCCCTACCCCTTTCCAAGTCCGCTGATAGGGGAGGTCCTCCTCACCTTCCTTCTAACCCTAGCTTATCAGCTCTCTTCAGGACTGGCTGCAATGTCCATG
>CM053742.1:97287083-97299380 GCA_028658305.1 Pachyuromys duprasi
TTTTTTTTTTTTTTTTTTTTTTTGGATTTTTAGAAATCCTAGTATTTTCTGTAGGGCTAGGTTGCTCTGTAGCTATTGTTAAGTTTAGTTTTCTCATCAAATATTTTGTTTTATCCATTTATGTTGATTGAAATCTTTGCTGGGTATAGTAGCCTCATTTGGCATCTGTGGCTTCTTAGAGTCTGCACGACATCTGCACAGGTTCCACTGGTTTTCATTCTTTCTGTTGAGAAGTCTGGTATGATTCTGTTAGGTGTACCTTTATATGTCACTTGCCCTTTTTCCCCTCCCTGAATTTAATATTTTTTTCTTTATTCTGTAGAATCAGTGTTTTGAATATTATGTAATGTGAATAGTTTCTTTTTTGGTCTAATCTATTTAGTGTTATGTATTGCCTCTTTGATGTTTATGGACATCTCTTTAAGTTTGGAAAATTTTCTTTTATGATCTTCTTGAAAATATTTTCTGTACCTAGGAGACTGGAATCTACTTCCTTATCTATTCCTATTATTCTTAGATTTTGTCTTTTCATGGAGTCCTTGATTTCTTGGATGTTTTTTTGTTTGGAAATTTTCTGATTTTACTTTTTCTCAGAAAGGTATGTAAATTTCTGCAACGGTATCTTCAGCCCCTTAGATTCTCTCTTCCATGTCTTGTATTCTGTTGGTGATGTTTACCTTTGTGTTTCCTGATCTTTTTTCTAAGTTCTACAGCTCCAGAGTTTCCCCCTGTGTGTGTTTTCTTTATTTATTCTAATTCTGTTTTCATGTCTTGCACCATTTCTTTCATCTGTGGATTCCTGCCTGTACATGATAACCTCTATTTTTTGTTCATTTCCTGTTTATGTGCCTGGAATAACTCATAATAGATTGAAGATACTTTTACTGTGTGTTAGCTGCAATAAAATATCCATTGATTTTTTGAGATTCTGATGAAGCCATGACATCCTGATTTTTTTTTTTTTGCCTGCATTCTAATGCCAGCCTCTTGCCTTTTGGTTGTGTGTAGACTTGATTGATTATTCCTGTAGCCTGTACTGCAGACTGCACCCACCTGTCTCTAGGGTCTCAAGTAGTCTCTCCTGTATTCGCTGTCTCTACTGGCTCACTGTTTGTCACTGGTAGCTGGGGCACAGGGGAAGTTATCTTTCAGATTAGAGCTCTTCCAGTGTTCCACAGTCTTCCTTAAGATGGTGGAGGATGGGATTCGGTTCCCACACCTGGTTAGGCTCTGCTGGGTTCCCTGACTGTGCTGGTTGCTTTATTTCTTACTGGGTGGGCTAGGCTACTGGGGAGCAGGTAGAAAAGTATCAGAGCCTAGAACTGCTCTAGTGCCCTACAGGTCTCCTTGGGGAGTTCTAGGTTAGCTCCACTGGGTTCTCTCTCTGTGCTGGGTTTGCTGTTTCAGTCCTGTATGAGCCAGGCTGCTTCGGCACTGGCGAATGGATCTCTTTGCCTAGAGCTGCTCCAGTGTCCCTCAGGCTTCCCTTAGATGGTGGGGAATGGAACCTTGATCACAAGCTTAACTCAGCTCAGCTGTGTTCACTGTCTGTGTTGTGCTGGCTGATTCTGACCTGGATGACTCAGGCAGGTGGTGAGCATGGAGAATGGAGCCATGCCTCTCCCACCATACCATATCCCCTCGACTGGGAGGTGAGAATGAAGATCACTCGTTGCTGAGACCAGGAAGGTGTCCACAGGATGTTGTGTGGTCTCTCAGGTTTGGAAACAGGAGCCTGTATTGGCCACAAGGTGCCCATGGGACTGTGAGTGTGAGTGCCAAGGTTTGGGGTCTCAGTCTCACCCTCGGTGCAGGAAGGTATTCACTCCACAGTCAGTGAGAGTAAGTGCCCAAGGTCGGAGCTGCCAGGCACTGGTTCTCCTTAGGTGGCAGGTGGCCTAAGGCTGTAGGGTCAGAATCACCAGTACTCCACTCCTTCCTGTCCAGGAAGTTATCCACAGATAACAGGTGGGCTTGGGCTGGTGGGTCACCTAAGGCTACAGGGTAAAAGCCCCATGTGCTTACTGCCAGTCCCAGGAAGATATACACAGATGGTGGGTTTGGGTGAGTGGCCTAGGGACAGCACTAAGTTTTTAACATAAACTAATAGAAACACTTCATATTATTGAAGGCACTGACGTCTGAGTAAAATAATGAGTATAGTAAGACTGAGGTGTGTAGAAGGACTATAATATCTTGGCAAGGTTGTAAATATAGACACCTATACCAATATTTATGTTGTAGAAGCCATCCCAGACTTGAACCTATACCTAATTGGAGGAAACATATACCTAATTGGGGGAAAACTATATTCTCTAGGCTAAGAATTTAGATTACTCACCATAGCTTTCTTCATCCAAGAAGTTGTAAATTCAGGAAGTGACTTTATGATCACATGTCAGCTATAGTTAAATGATATTTAAAGACAAATGTAGCAAATAGTGTAGAAGTGAGGGAAAGATGGAGATGGAAGAGAGAGAGAGAGAGACAGACAGACAGACAGAGAAATCTAGGCAGGCCTACACAGAAAAAATGTGGGGATATGAGCTTCATAAAAAGAAGGAGATTTAGTCATATGTTTAGTTCCTACTTCCGTTATATTATGAGTGTTTTCTCAACTTCTGATATTTGGTTTTTATATACTTAAAATAAAGGAACTTTCCCCATTTTTTTCGAATTACAGCTTTTGTTTAATATATTTCAAATGGAAATGGTTTCAGAATATATACCATCAGCAAGGCTTCTTGGTATCCTACTGGTTTCCAAACCACACTTTGGAGAACTCTTCCCAAAATCACATTTAAAATTGACTTAAATTAATGAAAATAAATAAACCAGTAAAGAATTAAAAGCAGAGTTGACTACAAAAAAAGCAAGAGTCAGATCTAAGGTAAATTCTTAGGATGAGTAAAAGCAAGAATAGTGTGCACATTTTAGTGTATTCTGTGAGTACTAGGCACACGGAGAGATCAGACTATAAGAGTTACATAAAATTAAAGTAGGTAATTGATGCCATTATATGTCTCTACTCTCTATAGGTCAAGATTTATGGGCAAATCAGACATCTATTGATAAAATACTATTCCTTCTGTGTAATAAATTCACATAAATACAAATCCTTAAATTAAAAGAAAAAAATGTCTTTCTTGGTTTTGCTCTTTGCCTTTGGTAAAAATTCCAAATAATGCCCAAATCCTATAAGAACTAGCTTCCAAACATGTATAGGAATTGTACAGTTTTCTGTGTGCATAACTACATCAGTAAAACAACTTTGCTTCTAGCTCAGACTAATTAAAAAAAAAGATGTCAATTTTAATTTTTTTTCCTAAACTATTTCTCAGGAAGAATCTACGAAATTTTGTAAAAAAAAAATTCTCTTCTTCATATATTTTATCCTTAAGATAAAAGTCTACATTTATAACAATGTATCAAAAATACTTATTTTTGCATCAGTACACAAAATCCTATAACAGAGTTAAAAGTAACCTTATTTGGGAATAACAAATAAAACCTTAAATCAAGTAGATTCAATAATCTACCTTTATTTTCTATTCCTATAAGATATCCCTGTATATTCCTTGTTTCCCTTTGAATGAGACCATTAATAATAAACATCTCCCAATGACAATGAACATTCGTAGCCATAGAAAATAACTAAAAACATACCCAACTCCCTTTAAGGAAAATAGGCCTTTGTTCTCATGGATTTTTTTCTAGTTGACATTTTGGACATGTAGAAATCCTGTAGAGTGCCCAAATAAAGTTGGTTAATTAAGCAAAGTTATAAGTTTTAGGATATTGATACAAATTCGAGGTTACTTCCAATACTTTTAAACAGATATTAAAATCGAGTTAGGGTATCAGGTAATGCAAGTTAACTGCTAATTATTCAACTCATAGTCATGTTTATTTTATCACAGGAGTATACATCCTAGCTTTAACAGATAGGTTATGGTTTTTGCAGACAGATCTATTACATAAAGATAGGTAGTCTTCAAAAACATCAGATACCTAGAGAATGTGGCATTTAAAAGTGTCTTTATTATTTTAAAGATTCTTTGACAATGAAACATGTTATCTCCTGGCAGCACCCCGCCTACCTCAAAGAAGATAATGAGCTTTGAAGAACCTCCATATGGAGATGGCTTCAAATGTGGCAGACAAGCCACTCTGGCAAAAAAAAAAAAAAAAAAATACACTTGCTTCACGACAGGCAAATTCTGCCAAAAATGGGGCAAACTTAAATGCAGGACAAGTCGACTGCCAAACTTTGGCAAGACAGGGTAAGCAAGTCCTAAATAGTTCCTGCTTCACATATATGTCTGTCAAATATTCTGAGCCAGAAGGCTGAAGATGATGAGCCAATAATATAAAGAGTTATGGGTTCAGGCAGCAAACTGTCTCTGTCAATTTTTTATATTTTGGAAGCTGCTAACATGCACTTCCTATTTACTCTAAAAACTAATTTTATTATTTCTCAAGTCACTGATGGGGTTGAAGACCAAATAGTTATAATGCCACAATTAAGCTTAAGTAGTTTAAAAGTTAAGAAATGGCTTCATATAGGTAATACCAATAAGGATAAAAGTTAATTTAAATTTTTCAAGATAGATAGGATAATCAGATAATTTCTCTTAGGTTGCTAACCTAACAATTTTTTTATTTTTTTATTTTTTTATGTTTTCATTTTTATTTTATATTAATCACAGGCTATGTACTTTGTATCCCAGCCATAGCCCCCTCCCGCATTCCCTCCCTATTCCTTTCTCCCCCCACCACTCCCAATCTCTGGTTTCAATCCAGATATTGCATTGTGATATTTATTATAAGCATCCTGTCTTAACTCTGTGTAAACAAAATAAAGCAACTAGACACACTGTTCAGCAGTGGGAAGTGCCACAGAGAAGGAAACAAGTGGGAGGAGCGAGGGGGAGGAGAGAGAGGAGAAGAGAAAGCTGAAGGACAGATCTTGGAGCATGAACCAGTCAAAATATATCACAAAAAGCAAGTATAATGTGGAAAATCTAAATATTAGAAAACTATGAGGGCTTGGAGGTTTAGGAGGGAGTAACTATTGCCCAGCATTGTGTTCTAGGTTAACAACAACAATAAAAAAGTCTACATTTACACCATGTTTATAAGCCTATCTATGATGCCTCTTGTTTCATTTCTTAAATTTTTGTGCTTGAAACACAAAGACATTTGCTTAACCATGTTCATAGCAGCTTTATTCATAATAGCCAGAATTAAGAAACAACCCAGATGTTAACCCAGAATTAAGAAATAACCCCAATTAAATACAGAAATTGTGATACATTTTCACAATGGAATACTACTCAGCAATTAAAAACAAGGAAATCATACAATTTGCAGGAAAAGGATGGAACTAGAGAAAAATCATCCCAGAAGCATAAAGATAGACATGGTATATACTCACAATTGGATATTAGATCTGGCTGCTAGAGTAGAGGGACCCTGGACTTGGGGCTCCTGTAAGCACTCACTTGAAGGCTCACTCACTTGCTTTTAGCCATAATAGTAAAGCGCAGGGGATCCCCTTGTTCTTTACTCTCAGATTTGGGCCCATAGGGGCAAATGACAGTATAGGAGATCCATCAACTCAGTGGTGTCGACTGTTTGGCCACTGGGCAAGGAGACTGGTAATTGGGACAGCTGCCTCTTCTGTCTCAGTCACCAGGCATGGAGGATACTGCTTGGGCTAGCCACCACCAGCTGTAGCCACAGAATTGGAAGGCCAGTACTGGTGTTGCCTCTGCTGTCTAAGTCACCAAGCACAGAGGCCCATGCTTGGGACAGAGGCCACTGCCTGCCACCTCCACAGATCAGGGAGGCCTGTGCTTTGGGGCAAGGGGAATGCACGGTGATTGAATATTCAACACTCTCAGTCTCAGGAGACATCCACAGATGACTTGGATCCAAATTGTCCTGGGATATGGGTTGTCCCCTCTTGCCCAGGAAGCCTCACTGTCGATGTTCTGGCTTCAGCTGCCCCTCCATTCACCCATTTCAGAGTTTTAGATCCTGTGTGCCTCAGATTAGGCATGTGCTGTTTGCCACCATCTTGGACTTGGTATCTGGATTTACATTAGAAGTTATTTTTGTGTGAGTATGTACATATATAGTAGGGTGGGTGCTATGCTATTTGGTTACTGTTTCCTACTCTGGATCCTAGGCAAGTATTGTAGCTATAGGGTCCCAGAAGAGTATGTTTGCAGGTCAAATGTCACAAAGGAACGGGGATCAGTTAAAAGACTGACAGGTGTGATAGGAAAGCACTAAGAGGATCTTGGGTCTATACCAAACCAGAATCCCCAGGGAAAGAAAGTGTGCTGGGAGGAGGAACAGGCAGACAGCAGCAAGAATAAGAGAAAGTCTAGAGAGTTTGGGATGGAGGACAGGAACGATAAAAACAACAACAACAACAAAACATAACAAAACATGACCTGCTTGAGTCACAGACTTGTGTGGCTACTGGGGATCCCTGGTAGAGAATAATTTTTTTTGTTTCATTGAGTGACACATGGGAATTGAGATGGGCTAAAAGAAAAGGCTGAAAGGGGCTGGTCAAAAACCACCAACTAAATTTCTTAAAGCACAGAATATTATGCTTTCAATAATATACTTTATAATTTACTTAGAGTAAGCAATAAGAATATAATTTTATAAAAATTACAATAGAAAAGTCGTAGTTAGGTAAAATTACTATGTATTCAATTATTTCACCAGCTTGTTTATATTGAATATCTCACATATGTTAGTCTCCAGTTAAGAAAGCGAAGTCCAGCTTTAGTCCATGGTGGTCTGATAGAATACAGGGGATTATTTCAATCTTCTTTTATCTGTTGAGGCTTGCTTTGTGAAAATGATCTTGTACAACAACAGATCGTCTGGAGGCATCTCCATCCCTGATCTCAAGCTGTACTACAGAGCAATAACAGTAATAACTGCATGGTATTGGCATAGAAACAGAATGGTGGATCAATGGAACTGAATTCAGGACCCAGAAATAAACCCACACACCTATGGATACTTGATTTTTTACAAAGAAGGCAAAACCACTCAATGGAAAAAAGACAGCATCTTCAACAAATGGTGCTGGTCCAACTGGATATGTACATGCAGAAAAATGAAAATAGATCCATATTTATCACCTTGCACAAAACTAAAGTCCAAATGGATGAAAGACCTTAACATAAAACCAGACACACTAAATCGGTTAGAACAAAAAGTAGGGAATATCCTAGAACTAACTGGTACAGGAGACAACTTCCTGAACAGAACACCAACAGCACAGGCTCTAAGAGAAACAATCAATAAATGGGACCTCATGAAACTGAAAATCATCTGTAAAGCAAAAGATACAGTTGTCAGAACAAAACGACAGCCTACAGACTGGGAAAGGATCTTCACCAACCCTATATATGACAGAAGGCTGATATGCAGAATACATAAAGAACTCAAGAAGTTATAAAGCAATAAATAATGTAATCCGATTTTTAAAAAATGGGGTATGGAACTAAACAGAGAATTCTCTGTAGAGGAATAGAGAATGGCAGAGAAACACTTAAAGAAATGTTCAATGTCCTTAGCCATCAGAGAGTTGCAAATCAAAACGACCCTGAAATTTCACCTGACACCCATCAGAATGACTTATTTCAAAAACTCAAGTGATAACACATGCTGGAGAGGTTGTGGAGAAAGGGGAACCCTCTTCCATTGCTAGTGGGAATCTAAACTTTTACAACCACTTTAGAAATCAATCTGGTGCTTTCTCAGACATTTAGAAATAGTGCTTCCTCAAGACCCAGCGATACTACTCCTAGGCATATATCCAGAAGATGGTCAAGTACACAACAAGGACATTGGGTCAACTATGTTTGTAGCAGCTTTATTCATAATAGCCAGAACCTGGAAACAACCCAGATGTTCCTCAGTTGAGGAATGGATACAGGAATGTGGTGCTTTTATAAAATGGCATACTACTCAGCTATTAAAAACAAGGAAACCACGAACTTTGCTGGCAAGTGGTGGGATCTAGAAAAGGTCATCCTGGTGAGGTACTTCAGAAGCAGAAAGACACACATGGTATATTCTCACTTATAAGTGGGCACTAGATCTATAAGTAGGATAAACACTAAAATCTGTACACCTAAAGAAGATAAACAAGAAAGAATACCCAGGGTAAGATGATCAATCCTCACTTAGAAAGACAAATGGAATGGACATTGGAAATAGGAGAAAACAAGTAACAGGACAGGAGCCAACCACAGAGGGCCCCTGAAAGACTCTTCTTAGCAGTGTATCAAAACAGGTGTTGTGACTCATATCCAAACCTTGGGCAGAGTGCAGGGAATCATATGAAAGAAAGGGGAATTAGTATGACATGGAGAGGACAGGAGCTCCACAAGGAACAAATATATCTGAGCACAGGGATCTTTTCTGTGCCTCTTTCTCCAACCAAGGACCATGAATGGATATAACCTAGAATCCCTGCCTAGAAATCGCCCATTGCAGCTCAGTATCCAAGTGGTTACCCTAGTTAAGGGAATAGGGACTGTCTCAGACATGAACGCAATGGCTGGCTTTTTGACCCACCCCCCTCAAGGAAGGAGCAGTCTTACTAGGACACAAAAAGGGGACATTGTAGCCAGCCCTAAAGAGATCTGATAAGCTAGGATCAGATGGAAGGGGAGGAGGACCTTCCCCATCAGCGGATTTAGAGAGAGACAGGGAGGAGATGAGGGAGGGTGGGTAGGATTGGGAGGAAATGAGGTAGGGCTCTACAGCTGGGATACAAAGTAAATAAACTGTAATATAAATAAATAAATAAATAAATAAATAAATAAATAAATAAATAAATAAAAAGAAAAGCCAAGTCCCTGGTGACAGGATGTCTGATCACCTCTCCCTGGGGACGTAACCTTGGCAGTCCACATAGGAAAACAATGCAGCCAGTCCTGATGAGACCTGATAGACTAGAATCATATAAAAGGTGTGAAGAACCTCCCCTATTGGTGGACTATGGGAAGGGCATAGGCAGAGAGGAAGGAGGGAGGGTTGGATTGGGAGTAGAGGAGGGAGGGGCCACAGCAGGGATACAAACTGAATAAATTGTAATAAATGATAATAATAAAATAAATAGTAAAAAAATAAACAAAAAGAAAGCAAAGTCTGCTTTCTGCCTGTTGTTCTTGATTCCTGTCATAACTTAAAGAGGTACTTAAACAATGTCTAGAGCCCTTGATGTCCTGTAGATGAAGGAGGAAGATGTCCTCAAATTCCTTGCTACAGGAACCCACTTAGGTGGCACAAAACTTGAATTTCAGATGTAGCAATGCATCTACATATGGTGTATACTTCTTAAATCTGAAGAGGACCTGGAAGATGCTGTTCTTTGCAGCTGGGGCTACTGCTGTCATTGGGAACCCTGCTGATGTCGGTGTCATTTCCTCTAAGAACACTGTCCAGCAAGCTGTGCTGAAGATTGCTGTTGCTGCCACTGGAGCCAATCCAATTGCTAGCTGCTTCACACCTGGGACCTTCCCTAACCGGATCCAACCAGCCTTCAGGGAGCCCCGGCTTCTACTAATGAATAATCCCAGAGCTGACCACCAGCCCCTCAAAGAGGCGTCCTACATCAACCTGTCCACCATCACTCTGTGAAGCACACAGATTCTCCTCTGTGCTTTGTAGATATTGCCATACCATGCAACAACAAGGGAGCTCAGTCAATAGGTCTGTTGTAATAGATACTGGCCAGAGAAGTACTGCTTATGCATGGTGCTGTCTTCCATGAGCACCTGTGGGAGGTTATGACTGATCTTTACTTCTACAGAGACCCAGAGAACACTGAGAAGGAGGAATAGGATGCTGCTCAGAAGGTGATGGACAAGAACGAATTCCAGGGGGAATGGGGAATGGAGATCCTGAGTTCATTGCTGCTCAGCCAGAGATTGTAGACTGGTCTGATGGTGTGCAGTGCCCTATGTACCCATTCAACATTTCTGTAGTAAAAACTGAAGTACCCAGCCAGCTACTGAAGACTGGTCAACAGCTCCCACAGCACAGGCCACTGAGTGGGTTGAAACCATCACTGAGTGATCCTAAGCTCCTCTGCAGTCACCTGAGCAAAGGGAAGAAAGGTGAAAGGAAAATATGGTTCTTAAACACTGAAAATAAAAAGAAAGAAAGTAAAGTCTATGATACACTAAGTATGGCATCCAAGAAAGCCACACAGATGCCCCTTGAGGGGAGAGCAACCATACCAGGACACAGAGAAAGATTATGAAAGACAGTATTGATGAGACCTGATAGGCTAGGGTCAGATGGAAAAGGAGGAGGATCTCCACCATCAATGGACTGGGGAAGGGGCATAAGAGGAGATGAGGGAGGGAGGGCAGGATTGGGAGGGGATGGGGGGGGTTCGCTGGGATACAAGGAAAAAATGTAATGAATAAAAAATTATATTAAAAAAGAAGAAACATTTCTTTAAATATGAGCCCTGTTGCCAGATAGAATTTTCTAGTTCAGTCAAATGATCCCATATTTAACACATGGATGTATGTAACTTAAGGTTAACCTATGTATTCTGCAAAAATTTTTACTTTATAGAGAAGTGAGAAATTCACTTTGTGAGCTAATTGGAAATCATTTTAGATTTTGTGTTCATTTGATTCAAGGAAGAAGTTAATATAGCAACAGCATTAAGGTAGTATTTGAAGCTAAATATTAAATTATTCTGTAATTCTAAAAGAAAGCATATTTTCAATCTTCTTTTGCTCTTTTTTCAAATAATTATAATTCCATGCATGTTACACTGCAGGGATTTTTGTTTATTTTTTTATAAAAATGATACAACTCTTGTTATTTTTATTTTTCTTATTTTTCTATATGATAATAACTGTACTTTTCTCATACTTGACAATGTATAATCTAACTCTAACTTTCTCCTTTACCCTTCAGTGGTCCCTATTATCAATATTTTCCTTAAAAAATAAACAAAAAATAAATAAACAAAATACCTCTATTGATTATTCCACAGAAGTCTAACATTCATTCAGATGTTTTGTCTTTAAAATTCTTTTCAAATGTCCATCCCATTTGTTCATCTAAACGAGCATTGATCCTACCAACCTAGGTCCTCCTTCTTGTCTATTTTCCCTAGGTGTATAGATTTCAGCATGACATTCTTATCCTATAGGATTATATAAGTGAGTATATACCATATGTTTCTTTCTGCTTTTGGGATACCTCACTTAGGATGATCATTTCCAGGTCCCACCATTTGCCTGCGAATTTCATGATTTCCTCCTTTTTAATTGCTGAGTAGTATTCCATTGTGTAAAAGTACCATAATTTCTGTATCCATTCCTCAACTGAGAGGCATCTGGGTTGTTTCCAAGTCCTGGCTATTACAAATAAAGCAGCCACGAACATAGTTGAGCAAATTTCCTGGTTGAATACTTGAGCATTTTTTGGATATATGCCTATGAGTGGTATAGCTGGGTCTTGAGGAATCACTATTCCTAATTGTCTAAGAAAGCGCCAAATTGATTTCCAGAGTGGTTGTACAAGTTTGCATTCCCACCAGCAATGGAGGAGGGTTCCTCTTTCTCCACAACCTCTCCAGCATGCGATGTCACTAGAGATTTTGATCTCAGCCATTTTGGTGGGTGTAAGGTGAAATCTCAGGGTCATTTGATTTGCATTTCCCTGATGGCTAAGGACGTTGAGCATTTCTTTAAGTGTTTTTCTGCCATTCTATACTCCTCTACAGTCAGTTCTCTTTTTAGCTCTATACCACATTTTTTAATTGGATTACTTGGTTTCTTACTTTTTAACTTCTTGAGTTCTTTATATATACTGGATATTAGCCCTCTGTCAGAAGTAGGATTGGTAATGATCCTTTCCCAATCTGTTGGCTGTCGTTTCATTCAGATGACAGTTTCCTTTGCTTTACAGAAGCTTTTCAGCTTCATGAGGTCCCACTTATTGATTGTTGATCTTAGAGCCTGTGTTATTGGTTTTCTATTCAGGAAGTAATCTCCTGTGCCAATGAATTCAAGGGTCTTCCCCACTTTTTCTTCTAACCAGTTTAGTGTGGCTGGTTTTATGTTGAGGTCTCTGATCCACTTGGACTTTAGCTTTGTGCAAGGTGATAAATATGGATCTATTTTCATTTTTCTGCATCCAGATATCCAGTTGGACCAGCACCATTTGTTGAAGATGCTGTCTTTTTTCCATTGAATCGTTTTGGCTTCTTTGTCAAAAATCAAG
>CM053742.1:97299880-97315767 GCA_028658305.1 Pachyuromys duprasi
TGGGGAGAACAAGAGCTCCACAATGACCAAACTGAGCAGGGCACAGGGTTCTTGTATGAGACGGTTTCTACAATCAAGGACCCTGTGTGGATGTGGACTGGATCCCCTGCACGGATGGGGCCCATGATAATTCGGTGTAGGACTGAAGACCCTATTCAGGGAAACAGGGACTGTTTCAGTCATGATCTTGATGGCTGACTCTTTGACCCTCCCCCATACAAGCCGGGGCAATGACAGACTGGTTAGATCCCAGGGGAGGACATTGCAGCCAGCCCTGAGGAGACAGGATGAGCTGGGGTTGGATGTAAGGGAAGGAGGTCCTCCCCTGTTGGTGGACTTGGAGGGGGCGGGGAGGAGGGAGATGAGTGAGGGAGTGGGAAGATGGGAGGCTACACCTGGGATTCAAAGCACCTAACCTGTGATTGATATAAAAATAAATAAATAAATAAAAGAGTAGGTTATATACATTGTACTTGAGTGAATTGAATGACTTCATCTCTGATTTAAGTAGTCATTTACTTTAGGTGGTATTTCTGTCTTGAATGTGCATTCTTTGAGTTAGTATAATAAAAATTTATAAGTACCTATTTCTTGAGATTCAAATGCATTTAAAGCTCATGCAAATATATGAACTATTTTATATCCTAGAACCTTGGGAAAATGTTCATATTAAAAGATAAATTTTAGCTTGGAATTTAGAGATCATTTATACAGTATAACTCTTCCTTGTGTTTGACTGTACGATGAGTCTCATATTTTTTTATATTTTCCACCATAATCTTTAATAATTTGTCAAACATTTTCTCCCATCATGGTGATTGAACTCAGAACCTTGTGCATGGTAGTCAAGTACTTTATTGTTGAGTGCATTCTCTGTGCTTGTTTGGTCTTGTTGATATTTAATAAAGAAAATAATCTTATTAAATTAGATGTTGTCACACTAACTCATTGACCTATCTCATTTCAATTAAATGGTTTCAATTAAGTGGAACTTACTAGGAAATAACTAACCCATCTATACCTATCAATTTCTACCTCTCTGTGATCTGAATCATATTTATGTTAAATCGTTTTTCTGAATAATTTTGCTTCACATATCATATTAGATGACAACTTTGTACATCCTCTCTTCCTGTTATGCAAATGCAAATGAGAATTACTGGATCTTTATTGAAAGAGTTTGGATTTTAATGAAGGAATATATTCCTTCCATTAGAAATACTGTTCCAAGGGGCTTAATTATTAGAACTCTGATTAAAATATGTCCTAATCCTTGCTCCAGATGAAAAACTACTCCCTGAGGAGAAATGCTTACAGTAGGTAGAAGAAAACTTCATAAAACCTTGCACTTACACTTCTTATTTATTTCATTGTGGGAAATAGTATAATGCATTTAAAACAGATTTGAAAAAAAGGTATAAACAGGGGAAAATTGGGTGATATTTACTAAGCATACAATTATTATGTTGCTGTGTTATTGCCGTGTGGGCCTGTACACTCTGACAGCCAACATTAACCGTATATTTGTAACTCATGTAAAAAGCTCTCTTTCTTGCCTAACTAAGATCCCAATTTTGTTTACCTAGGATAATATTTAGCATTAAATCGTGGTCAGGTAAGATATGATCTTATTTTGAAAAAGAATGTGAGATTTATTGAATATTGTAATAGAATATTGTACAGGATCTCAATATTTTTGGGCAACTAGGTTTAGTATGAAAATGAACTGAAATATAAACAGAGAAGTTATGAATAGAAAATCTGGGCATAGCTGAAGTACTAATATCTAAAAAAGAACAGGCATTTCTATACATATATAATTCTTACTCTATGAGTAATTTATCAATAAATTGAACTAGCACATTTTTGAATTTTTAATTAATTATTACAATTTATTAACTTTGTATCTTGGCTTTATTAATTTTGTATCTTAGTCTCCTCCTAGTCATATTCACTCTCTTCTCCCACTATGCCCTCCTCTAGTCCACTGATAGAGGAGGACTCTTCCCTTCTATTTGACCTTATCCTATCCGGTCTCATCAGGGCTGGCTGCATCATCTTTCTCTGTGGCCTGGCAAGGCTGTACCACCCAGGGAGAAGTGGTCAAAGATCCAGCCACTGAGTTCATGTCAGAGACAGTCCCTGATCCTCTTACTAGGGTACCCACTTGGAAACTGAGCATCTTATGGCTTCATCTGACCAGAGGGTCCAGGTTCTCTCTTTGCCTGGTATTTGGTTCGCATATAGGTCTCTGCAAAGACCTTTGGGCCCAAATTTTTTGGTTCTGTTGGTCTCCTTATGGAGCTCCTGTCCCCTCCAGGTTTTTCTAACTCCCCTTTCTTTCATAAGATTCCTGCACTCTGCCCAAAGTTGGGCTATCAGTCTCAGCATCTCCTTTGATATCCATGTTTAATGTGATATTTTTATTTTACACAAAAACAAAGAAAAATTAGTGCATATCCATTTATATTTCTTAAGGGAATTTACATAGACAAGTTGTATGTGACATGATGAAATATTAAACTAAAAGAATATTCCTTGCCCTCAAAGCTATTCTATACTTCCTTTCAGTTCTCTCCCTTAATATTATGGAAACTCTAAGGAAAAGGACAGGTAAAAGAAATAGGTAACTATAAAACCAGGAATGAGAAAGGAGGGAAGACAGAAGAGGAGGAAAGACAAGAAGGATATAGTTCTCAGAGGCTATAGTAGGAATGAGGAGTTCTGGTTTAGTGGGCACATAACTTAAGCTTTGTATGATAAAAATATACTAAAGTTGGATAATGATAGTTACAGAATATGAATATAGTTAATGTCATTGAACTGCACTTAAGCAGTGATAAAATAATAAATCTTATGTGCACTTTATTATAGTTGAAAAGGCTGTCCAACTGGAAGGGGAGGAGGTCCTCCCCTGTTGTTGCACTTGGAGGGGGCAGGGAGGAGGGAGATGAGGGAGGGAGTGGGAGGGTAGGAGAGAATGAGGGAGGGGGCTACGCCTGGGATTCAAAGTACCTAACCTGTGATTGAGATAAAAATAAATAAATTTAAAAAATTAAAAAAATAAAAATACAAAAATAAAAGATTCAACCTTTAACAAAAAAAAGGCTGTCCAACAAAACTTCCACAAAAACTAAATCACAATGTCTTTTTCAAAATCAAATGAGAAAATTAATGTGAAAATACCTGACAACTTATAAACATTAAAAAAACAAGATTCATTCACTCATTTATTTATTTGTCCTATTAAAATGTTCAGATATATAACTATATTGCAAGATGGATGTTTATTAAGTGCCAAATTAACTATAGGATTGGGTAATTATTATTGTCCTTTTCAGAATTTTCAGCAGCTTGAATCAGTATAAAAATTGACTTCCTGAAGTGTTGTTGACAAATTTAAGCAAACATTGAGTGTAGAAGTAGAAAAATAATAATGTTAAATTATAATAATGACAATGATAAACTTCAGCAAGAATTATACTCCTGATGAGATCTAATAGACTAGGATCAGAAGGAAGGAAAAGAAAACCTCCCCTATCAGTGGCCTTGGAGAGCCACATGCGTTGAGAAGGTGTGGGGGGGGGAGGGTTTGGGAGGGAAGGGAGGAGGGAGCTACTTGGGGGCAACAAAGTGAATAAAGTGTAATTAATAAAAATATATGTAAAGAATTATTGAAATACTGTCAGTCATTCACAAAACTGAAAAATATCAATATATAAATAAAGAGTGGAAATGATCTAAACTAACATAAAATTTTGTTTACAAATATCTGTGAAATATGTTACATCAGTAATTTGATCATAGCCATTTAACCTTAGGATAGTTGCCTAAGCTACTAAACTATGGAGAGGGTTTTTTAATCTTCTAGACCTCATTTTGGCAAATTTAGATGTGGGATATCAAGACACTGCAAATCCTCCCAGTAAAACCATACTTGAACAGTATTCACAGTATGAATGTGTGTGGGTTTTCTAAGTGATTATGATACAAAAATATAATATTTACTGAAAGATCCTATGGAGCAAAAAGACAAATATGTTCATGTATGTTATTTGTATGTTAATATTCTGTAACTTTAGCAATGTGAAGTTATAATAGATTGCTGTATCAACACAAATATAGTCCATTTAAATGGAGAGTTCAAAGAATTTACCAGGCAATGGTATGTGCATTCATATTCCAAAAGTTGTTGTCGTATTGTCTTTTTTGATTTTACCCTTTGGAGCAGTCATATTATCACTACCCTCAATTCTCCATTTCTAACATTACAAATAGAAATACAGCTGTGAAAGGAAGATGCTCTTAGAATTAATAGTGTATCATTTACTTTATTTGACAATGCACAAAATATTAGTAATATATAAATACATATCATGTATATTTTTCTTGAGTAATTTTATTCAACACCATATTTTATATACATGCATGAAATTCTCAAATGATAATAAAAATGAAAAAATATGTAATTATATTGAAGTCCAATAATAGCTTTTAAAAACTCTGAAACATCTTTATAAAGCACAGAATAATAAGACAAAAATAAAAACTTTCTGGAGTAAACAGGCCACTGCGTGTGGACATTACAGGGTTATAGACCCACACCAATTCCTGCCCACAGTCTGCTTCCTGAGTAAAGATGTGATGTGACCAACTAGGCTCCACTCTCGCCAGCAGGCTATCCCTGTCTGATGACATGTCTTTGCTTCATTGAAGAAATATATCTCTTTTGAAATGTAAGTTAAGTTCACCATTTTTTCCTAAAGATTGTATGTAGGAATAGCATGACTTAAAATACTTATTTAATATACCTCAAAAATGTTTTAGAAGCTACACATTGATATGTATGTCTGCATTCCAGTATGTTAGTAAACTGAGACAGAAACTGTCAGAAAACTAAACATAGCAAATTGTACTACTCACCTCTCTGACTTATCTCTATTTTTTTAAATGTGCAAACTTAAGTTTATTGGTTCTTAGTTTTCTCTACCTTTATATAGTAATAGTAGTTCAGTGCCATTAATGGGGATTATCAAATTGCTGACAAGAAATATTATATAGATAAAGCTGGGAAAAAGCAGTATTTATTTTCTCTGAATGAGTTTCCCCTTTTATGTTATTTTCCTGAACCATCACACTCATCTTGAGCTCTTTTTTTGTAATGGTTGTTCTAATATCATTAAACTTTTTTTGCATCTCTGTAAATAATCATTGTGGTAGGCTGGAGTGGATAATTCAGTCCAAAAAGGAATTTCATTGTTTCATCTCCAGATTCCAAGTAAAAATATCAAATGTAGTCAGGATAGTCGGGGTGGTTGTAGTGGAGATGGTGGTAGATACTTGTACCTTCAGTGCTGGAGAGGCAGACACGGGCATATTCCTTGGACTTCTTAGCCAGTTGTGAGCCAGGACATTAATTCAAAGAAAGTGAGAGAACCTGTTTCAAAGAGAGAAAAAAAGAAATTTATGATTGTCCTTTTTATGCGACTATTCAGGGGGCAAAACATAGGTGAATCTCTGAATTTGTGGCCAGTAAAGGCACAGCAATAGTAGGAACAACAGAAACAAAGCAAGTTGGATGGCATTCTGGAAACATGACATTTGAGGTTTCCTCTGGCCTCCATATGTATATTCAGAGAGAAAATCAAAAGGAAAAAAAAACCACATAGGCAAATATATTTAGTTCAATTTCAGGGTTCTCTTTTCTTGTTTCAGTTTTGATGTTCATATTGACCATATTGTAATGATTATTGTGGCAGAATGGAAATGGCTAGGATTGGGTAGAGTGAGTGCAAGAAATTGATTATATCTTAACTAATTTAGGGTCAGATTTTCCATATAAATTTTGCAGTACAAATATTACTGTGATTTCAGAAAGAATCTAATTATAGCTGTGGAATAACTTGGAGAGAATCAATATCTTTATTTGGATAAGGTCTACATACTGTAATGGCTTATAATGGTTGTTAGCTTGACTATAACTATAATAAACTAAGACAAGTAGACCAGCTACCCTGTGGAGGATTTTCATAATTGGATCATTTGGGGTTAAAATACCTATGCTAAATCTGTGCCACACATTTTATTTGAAGCCTATATAAAAGAACATGGAAGAAGGAAACTTGTGTTTTGGCCTACTTATCTTAACCCTCACTGGCAAGTTCATCTATCCAGTTGCAAAAGCAATATTTCTCTGGTATTAGAATCTACATCTTTAGAATTTCAATATGGACTTTATACCAGCTGACACATCTAGACTAGTGGAATGAACAAATAACGGATTCTTGGCCTGTCGCTCAGGAAACAATCATTGTTGTGACATATTTAATTATATTAATAAATTTATATTATATATTATTGTATTGATTATATATGTTGAAATTTATTATGCATATATTATATAATATATACATTAAATATAATACATAATTGTATGTTGTATTATATATTATTTTATAATATATTATATAATAATATTGTACATTCTATAATATGTTATATATTATTTTATAATATATTATATATAATAATATTGTATGTCACTATACAATATTTTATATATTATGATATAGTAGAAATATATATTTATAGAATATATAATATATATAATCACTTCTTTTCCTTTAGGGAATACTGATACATACTCTAGAAAATTTGTATTTGTTGTTATCTGAATGTTTATGCTCCATCAGTTCATATGTTGAGACCCAATCTCCAATGCAAAGGTACTTGAACTAAATCCTTATGACATGTGTTAAGGCCAAACAGAAAATGTTCTCCTAATATGGGTTAATACCCTTATAAAAGAAGACTAATCATTGGGAAGATCTTTCCTCTGGTCCATGACATGAATTCACCTGAAAAGGCGGTTAAGTGTTGGAAAATGTGCCCCAACTTATCCATTAATCTACTAGTGCCTTGAACTTGAACTTCTGAGCCTATACAATTATGGCAAGTAATTTTTTATTTTTTATGTACCACTTAGGTAGTGTATTTTTCCTTATAGAAACATGTAAGAATATACATTTACTAATGTCATTCATGATTTTGGAATTTTTTTATCATCTTTCTTCATCATTGTATAGTTTTCAGCATACAAATATTATCCATGTGTTATACCTGTTTTATTGTTTAACAAGTAAAGTGGTTATGAGGGATGAAAAATACTTTGATATATGGCTATTTGTTATTGGGAGTCAGTTTAAATCTGTGCGAAATTAGCAGAGTAATAGTAGAAAAACTATGGCGTATGACTTGTCTAACCATAGTAGGTTCTTTATCCCCAAACACAGTTTCTACTTGTGGAGTTAGCCTTAAATCTGCTCAAAAAGTAGTTACTTATTAGTGTAATATTAATTCCACTCTTGCACCCGTGGCCATGTCTTGGGAGGTCTGTGAATCTCAGAGTTCAAATCTTGGTAAGATTGATGATTATATAGCCAGGATCTCTTCTGATAGAGTACATAACACCTACAAGCACTGTGAAAGTTAACTGCTAAGGAAGCATCCATGTGGGTACCAGGTTAATTTCTCCATATTTTATGACACAGATATCCAGTTTCTTCAGCAATAAGGTGCTACCAGAAAGTTCTAGAGCAGTGGTTTGCAAACTCTGGTTTTCATCTCTTTTGGTGGTTGTATATCATAAATCCTCCATATCAGATATTTTCATAACAATTTACAACAGTAAATAGCAAAATTAGACTTATGAAGTATCACCAAAAACAATTTTATGTTTGGGAGTCACAACAACATGAGGAACTGTATTAAAGTGTTGCAGCATTGTGAAGGTTGAGAATGACTATTCTAGAGGGTAACCAAGAGTAATGACAATGACAATTGTCTGTACTGTTTATGGATCTGTAGGATCTCACTGACAAACACTCCCAAGAGTGGTAACCCATTCTTGATGCTAGACGTCTTATTTGTTTTCCTGTGTTATCTGGTAGGAGCATTGTTGCCCCATTAGAGCAGGCTCCTAACTTGTTTCCTGTTTTCTCCTTCTTCTGATGTCCATCCTCTTTGCTTTTCAGGATGGGGATTAAGCATTTTAGCCAGAGTCCTCCTTCTTGATAGGTTAATTTAGGTGTACAGATTTTAGTAGGTTTATCCTATATTATATGTCTATATGAGTGAGTACATGCTGTGTGTGTCTTTCTGCTTCTGGGATAGCTAACTCAAGATTATCCTTTACCTGCAAATTTCATGATATCCTTGTTATTTATTGGTTATTAATATTGCATTGTGTAGATGTACCACAATTTCTGTATCCATTCCTCAGTTGAGGGACATCTGCATTGTTTCCAGGTTTTGGCTACTATAAATAAAGCTGCTACAAACATGGTTGAGCAAATGTCCTATTGTGTACTTGAGCCTCTTTTGGATATATGCCTAGGAGTGGTATAGCTGCATCTTGAGGAAGCGCTTTTCCTAGTTGTCTGTAGAAGCACCAGATTGACTTCCAGAGTGGTTGTACAAATCTACATTTCCACCAGCAGTGGAGGAGGGTTCCCCTTTTTCCACAACCTTCCCAGCATGTGTTGTCATTTTAGTTTTTTGATCTTGTCCATTCACTTTTCTTAATACTGAATAAAATTCCAATGTTATCATTGTCCATTCTTCGATCGATAATCACCTAGACTATTCCCATTTCCTTGCACTTGTAAATAGTGCATCAGTGAACATAAATGAGCAGGTATCTCTGTGGTACTATATAGCATTCTCTAGGGATGTACTCAAGAAAACACAAGATAACAACAAAACAACAATAAAACCTGAACAATAAAATATTGTTCCGGCTAGATAAATGGTTCAGTGATTTAGAACACTTGCCACTATTACAGAGGACCCAGATTTGTGTTTTCATACCAACACTGTGGTTATTAGACAAGTGTAACTAGAGATTTTTAAATTTTATTTATTGTTTTATTAATTACAGTTTATTCACTCTGTATCCAATCTGTAGCGCCCTCCCACATCCCCTCCCAATCCTATCCTCCATCTTCTCCTCCATTTCCCATCCCTGAGTCCACTGATAGGGGAGGACCTCCTCCCCTTCTCTCTGATCTTACTCTAGCAAGTCTCATCAGGAGTGGCTGCATTGTCTTCCTTTGTGGCCTGGTAAGGCTGCTCCCCATTAAGGGGAAGATGATCAAAAACAGACCACTGAGTTCATGTCAGAGAAAGTCCTTGTTCCCATTACTATGGACCTCACTTGGACACTGAGCTACCATGGGCTACATATGTGCAGGGGTTCTAGGATATCACAATGAATATCCTTGGTTGGATTATCAGTATCAGAAAAGACCCCTGTGCCCAGATATTTTTTTTACTCTCCTTGTAGAGCTCCTTTCCCTTCCAGATCTTACTGTCTCTCCCTTCTTTCATAAGATTTTTAAGATGCCAAAATATATATTGAAGAAAATAGCAACATCCTCAACAAACTAGATAATTATCCTTTACCCTAGACAAAACTCAACTTCAAATGTATCAGGGACTTCAGCAAAAATTTTGGTATTTTGAAACTAATAGAGAAGAGAACAGGGGATAATTAAACTCACTGGCATACAAAAGAATTGTCTGAACAGTACTCTAGTAACACAGGCATAAAACCAATAAATAATAAATGAAACATAATTAAACTAAAAGTGTCTGTGCATCAAAGGACACCTTCATTTGAATGAAGGGACATACTACAGAGTGTGAAAAAATGACCATTCATATATGTAAAAGGTGGTTAGTGTGTATATATATATATATATATATATATATATATATATATATATATATATATAATGAACCTAACAAAATCAAAAACCAAAAATCTAAACATCAAGAAAACAAGATATCCAGGTAATTGGTACATGTACTTTTTGAACCATATAATTCCTAATGACATTCTAAATGCTTATTCTTATTTATACAAATAAGTATAACTTTCATCACTATTCAAATAAGCTTCGTGTTATACAAGGGTACTGCTACAGAAATCCACAGCTAGGCAAAATGCAGAAAACAACTGACTATGTTATTTCCTGCATCCACTGATACATCTACAGAACAACCTTATGTCACAGTGAAATAACAGATGAAGAGTAAAAAGATTGTAAGAATCTAAAAATCCAAACAAATGCTAAGTAATTTATTTCTATATGACAAGAAAACTGTATCCATGAAATCTTAGTAATATGGTTGTCTAACAAAGACCCACACAATGATAAAACTACATGAAATGACAAATTGTATCATTTACTTTTCTACTAGTGACAAAGTTGTCTTTATAATTCATTGTTTTTATTTTTCACTCTTTAGCCAATAAAAAATGCTGACAGTTAAGGAACTTTAGTGTTTGGGGATTTTGTTCAGAGACTATGTTTCCTTAGTTGTTCTTTTGTTGCTGAGTATATATCATTTATTTATTTTGTGAAGGTAATTGTGTGCATTTGTTACTAATATTTCAATTTCCTATTATTCCATTAAAAGTAATCATGAGATGTGTTTATCATTAAGTATAAATATTTCCTAATTTTCTTGTATTTAGAACTGAAAGAATGGGGTTTTATGATAACTTTAAAGAATTTAAACCTATAACAATCACTTGACACCTCATATATGCCTTCTAAAGGTATTAGATGACATTTGAAATCCTCTAGGATCTTTATGAATGAAATGCTATGTTCTAAATGGCATCATTTTCCACAGGATGGAGAGTCTCCTGAACATTTTTATTCATTTCTGGAAATCAATAGAGTGCCATTGACTTGAGTTTCATCATGATCATGATGGAGTCTTATAGTTTAAGTTAGTCAGTATTGTCTTCTTTAATTTAGTTTTTTAATTTTTATTTTTATATTAATTACCATTTATTCACTTTGTATCCCAGCTGTAGTCCCCTCCCTCTTCCCCTGCCAATCCACCCTTCCTCTCTCATCTTCTCCTATGCCCCTCTCCAAGTCCACAGATAGGGGAGGTCCTCCTCCCTTTCCATCTGACCCTTGCTTATCCTGTCTTATCAGAACTAGCAACATTGCCCTCCTCTGTGGCCTGGCAAGGCTGCTCTCCCATCAGGGGAAGGTGATCAATGAGCTAGCCACTGAGTTCATGTCAGAATCAGTCCCTTTTCCCATTACTAGGAACCCACTTGGAGACTGAGCTGCCATGGACTACATCTGAGCAGGGGTTCTAGGTTATATCCATGAATAGTCCTTTTTGGAGAATCAGTCTCATAAAAGACCCCTGTGCCCAGATATTTTGGTTCTATTGTTATCCTTGTGGAGCTCCTGTCCTCTCTACATTTTCATATTTCCCCGTTCTTTGGTAAGATTCCCTGCACTCTGCCCAAAGTTTGTTTATGAGTCTCCTTATCTGCCTTTATACAATGCTGGATAGAGTCTTTCAGAAGCCCTCCATGGTAAGCTCCTGTACTGTCATGAAACGAGATAAGAGTGTTCTCCTTGCTAAGTTCTGTTTTCCTAGTTTCTTTTCATTAACTTAGGCAAAAGTCTTCAATAGTTTTCGAAAATATATTGGGTGGTTTGGTGGAGAAACAAGACAGGAAGATTTTGTAATACACTTAGTGATTTAGTAATTCTTATGCATGCATACTGGGACAGCTTAAATCCTGTTTTGTGTTTTTAACTGATAATTGTTTGTTGGGAATAACGCAATGTTTTCATATTTTTAACACTATAAAAAGAGACAATTAACATCCATCATATGATTAAGCTATGGTATTCACACAAGTATGAGGATATGGATGACCGTAATCTCTTTGACTTTATCTTCCTGTATTTCTTAACTAATTTTATTCATTTCATCCGTTACCATCTTCTAAGTATAGATTTAATTAAGGCCACCTTCTTGAATTTCACTTTTGTTAGGGTATCTAGGGCTACTTGCCCTGGATAAATGGATTCTGTAGATGTTGTATTGCTTTGGCTTTTGTTGATTCCTGTGGGTTAACTGGGCTCCTTGGGAGCCCAGGGGCTCTCACTCACCAGGAAAAGTCCTGGAGACAGCTGTCTTGCCATTGGATTTCTTACTTTGAATTTAGTGAGCTGATCCTGCTCATAAAGTGTGTTTGCAGAGAGATCCAAGATGGCTGCCACAACAGGACACTGTGTCTGAGAAGTAGAACAGCAGAAACAACGCAGCGACTAGGAGACTGAACTCTGGGACCTAAAACACCAGCATTTGTGATTGACAGGTAAGCAGAACTCTTACGGTGAGGAAATCAAGTGGGAAAATCCTAGGGACACCCAGTTATTCCCCGGAAAAAACTCCAGGTGACCAGCGGCACAAAGCTCTGATCTGAACTAGCAGCCACACTGGGCGCCAGCAGCCACCATACCAGACTGAGTCACACAGTCTCCTGACCAGTCTGAGGAGGACCAGGTACCATTTTGACTGACCTGCACACTGCGGGCGCACACTGCTCAGCTCCACCAGCAAACACCTCAGTCCTTGTGTGAGTCCAGAGGCCAGTCTGAGAAGGACCCGGGTTGGGTATCAACCTGTAGGCATACAGCAGGCACACACCAATGGCCCCCACCTGAAACCACCTCAGCCCGTGTGTGTGTGTGTGTGTGTGTGTGTGTGTGTTCACGGACCAGACTGAGAGGGCCTAGGGTACCGTTTTGACCGGCCTGCACACTGCAGGCAAACACTGCTCAGGTCCACCAGCAACCACCTCAGTCCATGTGTGTGTCCACAGGCCAGACTGAGAAGGCCTCAGGCACCATTTCAGACAGGGCTGCATACAGTGCATTCACAGTGCTCAGCAATGCCTGCAACCACTCCAGACCCACTGTGTGTGCCCCAAATATCAACTCAGACCGTGGTACACAGTCCCTGGCACATAAGGGGGTGCCAAATCTCCAGTCCAGGGGATAGCCCTTAGCAGCAAGCCCAGGGCAGAGCACAGAGTCCCCAGCTGACATCTCAAACCATGACACTCAGCCTCTAGCACACAGTGAGGAGCCAAGAATCCAGACCAGAGGGGTGACCAGCCTGCAGTGATCACAGCTTCTAGCACAGAGCACGAAGCCTGGCATACAGAGCCCACAACAGAGTTCAACTGAGACACAACACACACTATCAAACCACTGGAAATCCCTGGTCTTCTTGAAGAATACTCCTGACACAAGAGATTGACAGGTCCAGTCTGAAGTTCAGCCTTAAAGCACAAACAGCTCCTTGATTATATATAAACAAATGCCCAGAAATCGGCGAAAGAACTCACCCAACAATAATCAGGACACCATGGCCCCACCAGAAACACCCAAAAGCAATAGAGATTTTAATTCAGCGGAGACACAGGAAAATTATATTAGAGCTATGATTATACAGATATTAGAAGAACAAAAAGAGAGACAAAATGAGAAAATGAAAAAGGCCCTCAAAGAAATTAAGAAGAATTTAACTGCCCGCATAGAGGAACAATTAAAGATACACAAATAGGAAAAAACCAAAATAGGAGACACAGAAAATCAGATGAAGGAAATGGTACAAAGAAGGAAAACGGAATTAGTATCTATAAAGAAGACACAAAGGGAGAAGAATCTGGAACTGGAGAACTTAGAGAAAAGATCAGGAACCACAAAGGTAAGCATCAACAATAGAATACAAGAGATGGAAGAGAGAATCTCGGGAGCTAAGGATACACTGTCTGAAATGGATTCCTCACTCAAGGAATATATAAAATCAGAAAACTCCCAAACACAAAATATCCAAGAAATCAAGGATTCCATCAAAAGATGAAACCTAAGAATAATTGGAATAGAAAAAAAAAAAATAGAAATAGGCTCCAAGAACCAGAAAATATTTTTTAAAAATTCATAGAAGAAAATTTTCCCAACTTAAAAAAAGAAATGTCCATCAACATACAAGAAGCCTACAGAACACCAAATAGACTAGTCCAGAAAAGAAATACCTATCGTCATATCAAAGTCAAAATACTAAACCTAAAAAACAAAGAAAAAAATATTAAAGGCAGCAAGGGAAAAGGATCAAGTAACATATGAGGGTAGATCAGTCAGACTCACACCAGACTTTTCATCAGAAACTATGAAAGTCAGAAGGGCCTGGGCAGAACTCATGCAGTCTTTAATGGAACACAGATGCCAACCAAGACTACTATACCCAGCAAAGCTTTCAATCAACATAGATGGAGAAAACAAAATTTTCCATGACAAAACAAAATTCATGCAATACCTACACAGCAACCCAGCCCTTCAGAAGGTACTAGAAGGAAAACTTCAGCCCAACGGATACAACTACACCAAAGAAAATATAGCATACAGACAATTTCCCAACGACAAAAAAAAAAAAAACAATGAATAACAGTAAGACCACCAACATGACAATAAAAGGAACTAACAGTCATTGGTCACTATTATCTATCAACATCAATGGACTCAACTCCCCAATAAAAAGACACAGACTAACAGAATGGCTGCGGAAACAGGATCCAACATTCTGCTGCATCCAAGAAACACACCTATGCAACAAAGATAAACACTACCTCAGAGCAAAGGGCTGGAAAGCCATTTTCCAAGCAAATGGACCCAGAAAACAAGCTGGGGTAGCAATCCTAGTATCTAATTAAATAGACTTTCAACCAAAGTTAATCAAGAAAGATGAAGAGGGGCACTTCCTTCTCATCAAAGGAAAATTCCAACAGGAGGACATCACAATTTTGAACATTTATGGCCCAAATACAAGACCACATACATATGTAAATCAAACATTATTAAAACTGAAATCACACATTGATACCAACACCCTAATAGTGGGAGACTTCAACACTCCACTCTCACCAGGGGACAGATCATCCGGTCAGAAGCAAAACAGAGAAACAAGGGCACTCACAGACACCCTAAATCAAATGGACCTAATAGATATGTACAGAACCTTTCATCCTAGATCAAAAGAGTATACCTTCTTTTCAGCACCTCATGGAACCTTCTCCAAAATAGACCATATAGTTGGTCACAAAGCCAGCCTCAGCAGATACAGGAAGATTGAAATAATCCCTTCTATGGTATCTGATCATCAAGGTCAAAAGCTGGACCTCAACAACAAGAGAAATAGCAAAAGTGCTGCACATACATGGAAACTGAACAACTTGCTACTCAAGGACAGCTTGGTTAGGGAAGAAATTAAGAAGGAAATTACAGACGTTCTAGAATTCAGTGAAAAGGAAAGCATAACATACCCAATCTTATGGGAAACAATGAACGTAGTACTAAGAGGGAAGTTCATTGCACTAAGTGCGTTCAAGAAGAAATTTGAAACATCTCATACAAGCAACTTAATGGCCCAACTGAAAGCTCTAGAATAAAAAGAAGCAGATACACCCAAGAGGAGCAGACGGCTGGAAATAATCAAACTCAGGGCTAAAATCAATCAATTAGAAACGAATAAAACTATTCAAAGAATCAATGAAACCAAGAACTGGTTCTTTGAGAAAATCAACCAGATAGACAAGCCCCTCGCCAAACTAACAAAAAGGCAGAGAGAAACTATCCCAATCAGCAAAATCAGAAACAAAAAGGGGGGCATAACTACAGACACTGAGGAAATCCAAATAATCACTAGGTCTTACTACCAAAGCCTATATGCCACAATATTTGAAAATCTAAATGAAATGGACAGTTTTCTTGAGAGATTCCACCTACCTAAATTAAGCCAAGATCAGATAGGAAGATTGAATAGACCTATATTGCCCAAGGAAATAGAAGAAGTCATCACCAGCCTCACTACGAATAAAAGCCCTGGGCCAGATGGTTTTAGTGCAGAATTCTACCAGACCTTCAAAGAAGTCCTAACACCAATTCTCTATAAAGTGTTCCACAAAATAGAAATAGAAGGAAAATTACCGAACTCTT
>CM053742.1:97335209-97352500 GCA_028658305.1 Pachyuromys duprasi
GAGCTATCATGGGCCCCATCTGTGTGGGGGTTCCAGGCCACATCCACACATGGTCTAAAATGTAATTTAAAAAAAAGAGAAAACAAAAACAAACAAACAAAAACCCCACTATATGTATATATGAAGTGCTCAAATAATAAAACACTAAAAGAAAGGGATATTAGGAAAAACATTATTAATGATAAAATCTCATTCATCCATTCATTTACTTTATTCAAATATATATGAAATCATATAAACCAATCCAAATAGGAAGCTAGAAAATTGATAGTTACAGTTTTTTCCTTACTTTCTGCCACTCTAGCCAATGTAACTACCCTAAATGCTATAGTTACATATATTGTACTGCATTTCATTTCCTATTTTTCTTTCCTCCCTCTCTCCCTTCCTCCCACAATCCCATATTTTCTTTATTCTTAACTTTGTCTCCTTTCTCAGTCTTTATTTTTCCTTCCCTTTCTTTCTTTTCTTCTTGGATAAACCAAACATCTCCCCAACTTACACTGTGAGCCTAAATATGTTCTTCAATTCATGCTGCTCCTGGTCCCTACCTTCTAATTGCTATGATTGGAAAAATATGCAGTTATTAGCATGTTTCTATATCTAATTGTATTTCTATATGTAAATAAACATATGCTCTTAGTTGTTGTTATAATCTTAATTTGGCATTATTAGTATTATGCTTTATATTATATAATTGAACTTTCCTTTTGTATCTTCAACTCTTTACAAGTGTTGTTAGGTTTATATTTTTCTTAGAGCCTATTGATCCATTTTCATTACTATGCAGGAAATTGTAAAAAAACATTTATTGTTGTAAATTGAGTGCATATTAAATGGATTATTTTTATGATCTTTGTTTGTGCTTCCATGAATACTCAGATTTCCATCAGTTTATTCATGCATATACTGACATATATACTTCTTCTATGAAATTTATACTTTGTTATTACCCTTTAAGATTTGGGTTTTAATGTTCACAGTAATGATAATTCTCTTTTTTTAAATGTAATTTATTTATTTTTATATCAATCACAGATTAGGCACTTTGCATCCCAGTAGTATCCCCCTCCCTCATTCCCTCCCACTCTGCTCATCCTTCCCTCATCTCCTTCCCGCCCCCTCCAAGTCCACAGACAGGGGAGGACCTCCTCCCCTTCCATCTGACCCCAGATCATCTTGTCTCCCCAGGGCTGGCTGCAATGTCCTCCCCTGGGATCTAGCCAGGCTGTTACTCCCTGGAGTGTATGGGGGAGGGTCAAAGACTGAAAACATTTTACTGAATATACTTATTACAAATATATTATCTCAGTTTCGGGATTATAATTTTACTTTGCCTGGGGTGTTCTTTGCTAAGCAGAAAGTGTTGATTTTTCTCTTTTTAATTTATTTTTTATTTATTAACAGTTATTCACTTTGTATCCTAGCTGTATCCCCAACAACTGGTTGGGGATAACCTAGTTGTATCCTCCCAATCCTTCCCTCCCTCTCTCTTCTCCTCCCATGTCCCTCTCCCAGTCAACTGATAGGGAGGTCCTCTTCCCCTTCCATCTGACTCTAGTCTATCAGGTCTCCTCAGGACTGGCTGCATCATATTCCTCTCTGGCTTGGTAATGCTGCTCTCCCTCCAGGGGTAGGTGACCAAAGAGCCAGCCACACTGAGTTCATGTCAGAGATAGGCCCTGTTCCCTTTAGTAGGGAACCCACTTGGAGACTAAGCTGCAATGGGCTACATCTATGTAGGAGTTCTAGGTTATCTATAACCAATATTTTCCTTTTTTTCTGTAAGAGCCAAGGTGTTTTAAAATTCTTGTAAGATATTCTTCCATGTAGTTATTGGTCAGGTCCAGTAGTAGTCTGGTAAGCGATGATCAACTTCAGGAGGAAGAACAGAGGTTTCATTCCCCTCATAAAAGGCCAGAACTATCAAGGTGAGGTCCCTGTTCTAAGCAATGCTCCCAGTCTCGCTGGGGGGAGGTGGAAATGAGTTTTCCACTGACTATTACAGTTAGCTCTTTTAAATGAGATTGTGATATCAGATGACCCGGGAGTTCTGAATTCCATTGTTAATACAGAAGTTTTAAGGCCTTTGACTAAGCTGCTGCTTTATCCCTGCCTGTTAGGATAACTCTTCTTAGAGTTTTGGGGCTCAGGTCCAGAGGGCACACTGCTGAGAAAGGGAGTCCTTCTTAATAGACTGAGCTCAGAAATTATCCAGAAATGCCAGACTTCAGCCTGAAGCAGTAGAGTTGCACACTTTCACACTTTGAGTACAGTATTTAACTTAGATTTTCAAATATGTTTTTTGCTATTTTTCTGACAGCTGAGTATATGTTTTATATGATATTTTCTTAATAAACCATTTTATATCTGTTATTTATATTAATTTTTTTCTTATGATCTTCTATATTCATTAATTTTATGGCAGTTGTATGTAATGCACACTTGCAGCAAAGTATCTCATATTCTATTAATTATTTTGTCTTCATCAATGAATGTTCAACATGTTTTTATATTCACAATTATAAAATATAAGTCTTCATATCTAACGCACATGCCCATTTACAATGGTTTTGTTGTTGGAAATTGCTTAATCTTGTATTTTTACTCTATCAAACAATGTTTTATAGTATCATTTTTATTATAGTTGAGATTTGAGTTACTATGTAAATTAAAGGTAATTTATATCTTAATTTTGATAACTTTCTTGTTGACTTTTATTTAAGTTTCTGTTATTAGTCGCTCTAGGAAATTAGTTTCCTGGAAACAGAGATTGAACATATTTTCAGACTATATACTTTTGTTACTCTATGTACTTGCTGTTACTATTATGAATTGTATTTAATGTTAAAATGCATTTTTATAATAGCTGATGCATAATATCTTATGTATAATGTGTAGAAATGCAATAGACATGTGTCATTATATCAACCTACTTAATTATGCAATGAATTTACCAAGTTAACAAAGTTTTTTTTTTCTAAGAATTCATGTATCTTTAACTGGAGAATAATATAATTCTTCCTTTATATTTTTATTCATTTTTAAATAACACATGCCGGTATTTCTTTATTATAGTGAAATTTGATGATAATGGTAATCCTGATAGTGATAATCTTTATCAATATCTTATAGATCAATTCCATCAATTGAAGGAAATTGTTTTATGTTTGAGTTTCCCAAAAGGTTTTGATGTTAATACATATTTAGTTTTCCAAATGCTTATATTGTTTGTATGAGCATGTGTATGTGTGTATGAGAGAGAGAGAGAGAGAGAGAGAGAGAGAGAGAGAGAGAGAGAGAGAGAGAGGAGAAAAGGAGAGTTCACATATTTGCACATGCCATAGAGTGTTTGTGGAGGTCACAGGATATTTGTGCATGCCACAGAGTGTTTGTGGAGGTCAGGAGATAAATTTTTAGGAATACTTTCTTTACTTAAACCTTACCTTGAACACCACCACATCAAGATTTTAAAATACTAAATAATACATTTTATTAATCCTCTGATCATTTCATACTGTGTATCATTGAACCATTTTCTCCCAAATTCTCCCAGGCCCATTCTCTCTTGTGTTAACAAAACTTTTTTATTGATTTTCTGGGACTTGTACATCATGCATCCCTATCTCACTCACTTCTGTGTCCATTTAAGTTGCTCCCACCCTTGTGACTCCCCCCCCAAAAAAGTAACAATAAAATGGTACTGTCTGTATAATAAGTGTTCATAACTTTCACATTGTTTGATTTTTCTTTTCATGCTGAATAATTTTAGTACTGTTAATACTCATAAACCAGTTTTGTCTATATGTGCTTTTTATTATAACATGTTTTTCTGGCATACATTTCCTGTTTACCAAATTTCCATGGCATCTTATTAAGCATCAATATTAGGAAAGCATCCTGATTCCTGATGGATGAACCAGGCTTCCTTATTTGATTTTATGTCTGCCATCTTATTTTATGCATTTTGTATACATATTTTATTTGGGTCACACAATGTAACATAGACTCTATTAAAATTTAAGAATTTTATCTCCTCTGTCTTCTGAGTGTATTACTATTTTTTCTGGCTTTTAAAAAATGTTGTAGGCCAGAAAATTTATTTGTACTTATTTTCCCACTATTTTAATAAATATAATTTATAACCTCAAGTTCTATAGGTTTAATAGTTGAATTTACATACAATTCATTGTTTAAAATTTAGAACATATGCTAAATCGCTAGCCTTCTACAGCTCCTTCCTTTTGTGCTACTGTTTATTCAGTTACCCGCTTTATCTTAAAATTTCAGAACTTTATTTTTAATTGAGAGATATTTACTTCTTGTTTATAACCTCAGGTCTCTTATTTTCCCACAGTTATCTGTAAATTAGATTTTAATAATCAATTATCTATTACTATTTTTCTTTGTCTTTGCCCTTTCATCTGTGCAGCTTAAGGAAGCTATTTTAACATTCTACACAAATTTATGTTCTAATTATTATACCTGCTAATAGATTTTATTGATACTATTTCTATTATTCTAGCTGTAACTTCTGTTGCAATTCATTTCATCTGTAAAGCATTAAACTCTGATATACAGTGTTTTTAAAAATCTTTTTGGGACTATAGTGGACATGATGACTCAAACTTCTCATTTATCTTAGTAATAATAAAAAACTCTGTTATTATTTATCTTATCATATTTATTCCTTTTCATTATTCTAAAAATTGATGGAGAATTTGTTAATTTTTTGGCAAATTGAATGTAGTTATGAACATTCAAGTTGTTTTGATGTATATTATGAATATTTTTGCACAAATTTTTCATCATTGAAACAATGATTCTGTCCTATTTACAGAACTCCACATTCTCTATTACCTTAACCCTTCTATTACTAATGTGTTTCTTTCTAAATATCCTATAATTCATATATGATTCAGATGCTTTTCCCTTTGATTTATCTTACTTTATATATTATTTTCAAGTCTCAAATATGGTGTTATGTGTCATAATTCCATCCTCTTTAGGGTTAATTCATTAAGTGTACTATATTTTGTTTCCTCACTATTTGACCAACACTAGCATTAGCTGCATATTTTGGGTAGTGTCAGTAATGCTATTATAAACACTTGTATAAAAATACAGAGATCTTGTTTTAATATCTTTTATATCTATATAGTTAGAGATAGAATAATGGTCATTCTATGTACAATAGCTTGATAATTATAATACTTTTGCCCCATGTTCTGCTATTTTATTGTTTTAACGGCAGTGTATATTTATTCAAAAGTCTTTATAATCTTGCCAATATCATTACTTTCTACTTTTTGATATAACAAAATTATCATTAGGTATATTTAATGATTAGACTTGAGTTTCTGTTCATGGTATTATAAAATCTGTATAAAAACATAAATTTGCAACATGCAACCATTTCCAGTAAGGGTTGATAGATATAGCACTTCCTTCTATATTATAGATATTATCTCTTTGAAAATTACATTAACGTAAACAGGACATTTAACTCATGTTACACAGTAAATTTAGAACAAGAGGACAAAAATTATTTAAAGTGCACAAAATGACAATAAAAATAAGATGCACAAGTGTACAACAAGGACATTTGATCAACCATGTTCATAGCAGCTTTATTTGTAATAGCCAGAAGCTGGAAACAACCCAGATGTCCCTCAATTGAGGAATGGATACAGAAATTGTGGTACATTAACATAATGTAATACTACTCAATATTTAGAAACAAGGAAATAATGAAATTTGCAGGCAAATGGTGGGATCTAGAAATGATCATCTTGAGTGAGGTATCCCAGAAGCAGAAAGACACACATGGTATATACTCAGTTATAAGTGGATATTAGACATATAATATAGGATAACCATACTAAAATCTGTATACCTAAGGAAAATCTGTATACCTAATCAAGAAGGAGGAGCCTGGTAAGATGCTCAATCATCATTCCGAAAGGCAAACGAGATGGGCATCAGAAGAGGGAGGGAACAGGCCAGGAGCCTACCACAGATGGCCTCTGAAAGACTTTACACAGCAGGGTATCAAAACATATGCTGAGATTCATATCCAAAATTTTTGCAGAGTACAGGGAATCTTATGAAAGAAGTGGGAGATAGAAAGATCTGGAGGGAACAGGAGCTCGACAAGGAGAGCAACAGTACCAAAAAATCTGGGCATAAGGGTCTGTTCTGATACTTATACTGCAAACAAGGACCATGCATGTAGATAACTTAGAACCCCTGAACAGATGTAGCCCATGGCAGCTTACTGTCCAAGAGGATTCCCCAATGATAAGAACAGGGACCATCGCTGACATGAACTCATGGGCTGACTCTTTGATCACCTCCACCTGAGTGGGGAGCAGCCTTAACAGTCTACAGAGGAAGACAAAGAAGCCAGTCCTTTTGAAACCTGATAGACTAGGATCAGATGGAAGGGGAGGGGGACCTCCCCTGTCATTAGTCTGGAGGAGCAGCATAGGAGAAGAGAGAGGGAGAGTGGAATTGGGAGGGGTGGGGAAGGGGGCTACAGCTGGGACACAAAGTGAATAAACTGTAATTAAAAATAAAATTAAAAAAGAAAAAGAATTCTTGAATAGTAATATATGAAAAACTATTGTTTTAAATGATGAAAATCCCAACCATTTTATTTTATAAATAAAGACTCAGGAGCTCAATGCTGGGGTGAAAACCTGCTAGCTCAGAGAGGAAGAAAAAGCACCCAGCTGACCCTCCTTCTTAGATCACATCCTGATAGGAAAAGAAAGCCCCAAATGCTCTATGGATAGGCTGACAGGCCAGGATCAAAAAGCCAAAAACAAACAAACAAACAAATCTAAAGGCTCACTCAAATACCCCAAAGGCCCCAAATGCTAGAGAGCTAGAAAACTAAAGCACTAAAGAGCTAAAGGCTACTTCTACTTCTATGTGCTATTTTAAATACCCCTCAACTCAAAGTCCCTCCTACTCCTTAATCCCTGTCAGCTGATTTTTTCCTCTGCCTCTTGACCTAAGGTTAAGCTTGGGTGCTAGGGCTGGCTGAACCATGTCATAATCACCTGTTTACAGTAAAAAGAAAAGATTATCTCTAATACCAATGAGGCCTGTGGAGCAGGCTCAGAGAGATTTCTGCCTGCTTCCCATTTGCCTGCCCCCCCCCTGGGTCAGAAAGAGCAAGCCCAGCAGAGACAATGAACCTAGCTGAGGTGAGCTAGATAGTAACCCAAATCCCATTGTCTCATACAGAAGAGGCCTGTGGGGCACTACAGGAACTTTTAGCTCCTCATCCTTTCTGCCTGCTCCTCATCTGCCTGGTCCACCTGGTCAGTAACAATGAGCCCAGCAGAGACAGTGAAAGAGGTTAAAGATAGCTGGGTTCAGGACCCAAACCCCATTGTCATCCATCCTGAGAGCACCTACGGGGCATCTGAGGTGCTCTCAGCTCGGTGACATTTTTGCTTGCTCCGAGCTGTCTGGTACACCTGGGACACAGCCATTCAACCCAAAAGAGGGACCGCTAGGCCAGCGAACAATCAGAACTAGGCCTCTCTGAGCTATGCAGGAGACAACCAGATGGCTAGAAGCCAGCATAAGAAAAGAAACAACAAAACTCAGGGCTACATGGCACCAGGCGAAGCCCACAGCAAGCCTTTGAGAAACTATCACACCCAAAGCACAAAAAAAGATGTTTAAATATGAGATTATTAAAATTATAGAGAAATTAAGGAAGAAAATAAAGCTCTCAAAATAGCACAGGAAAAATATATTCAAAAAGAAGAAAGAATTGAAAACAGTTCCTTAAATTAAAGAAATATAGGTGTATAGATTTCAGTGTGTTTATCCTTATAGGTCTATATAAGTGAGTATATACCATGTGTGTCTTTCTGCTTTGGGGATACCTCACTCATGATGATCAGTATGATTAGATGAAAGGGGAGGAGGTCCTCCCCTATCAGTGGACTTGGAAAGGGGCAGGTAGGAGATGAGGGAGGGAGGATGGGATTGGGAGGGAATGAGGGAGTAGGATACAGATGGGATATAAAGTTAATAAACTGTAACTAATATTTAAAATTTTAATTAAAACATTAAAAAGAAAGAAATATAGGAAACTATAATCAAGCAAGAGAAGGAAATGAATAAAATTGTTCAAGATGTGAATATGGAGCTGGAAGCAATAAAAAAAAAAAAAAAAAAACACAATCTGAGGCAATCCTGGAGATGGAAAACCTAATGAAGAGGGCAGAACTACAGACATAAGCATCACCAACAAAATAGAAAAGATGAAATAGAGAATCTCAGGGGTAGAAGATACAATCGAAGAAACTGACACATCAGTCAAAGAAAATGTTAAATCTAAAGAGCTCTTGGCAAGTCCATCCAAGAATTCAACAGCTGGATCTTTGACCTTCCCTTCTCCCCCTTCCCCACTCCTCCCAAGCGAGGAGAAGCTTTGCTAGGCCATAGAGGACATCACAGCCAGTCCTGAAGATACCTGATAAGCTAAGGTCAGATGGAAGGGGAGGAATACCTCCACTATCTGTAGACTTAGAGAGGGGCAGGGAGGAGAGGAGAGAGGAATGATGGGATTGGGAAGAAATGAAGGAGAGAGCTACGGCTAGGATACAAAGTAAATAACCTGTGATTAATACAAAGAATTAAAAATATATTAAAAAAAAAGAAAAATAAATCTTGAACACTATGAAAAGACCAAACCTGATCTGGACTCCAAGATGGCAGTGACCTGTGCACACCTTGTCTGGGGGGCACAGGACTCGAAATTCTGAAATTGGTAAGTGGAGGAGCAGCTGAAGCCAGAACATCAACCTTGAGGCTTTCTGTGAAAAGGGGGATAACCCGTGTGCTGGGACAGTTTGTATCCAGGTCACTGTGGGCATCTCAAGGTCCTGAGAATGGCAAATATTCAACTCCCCTGCATTTTCTCTTAACCCAAGCACAGAACTCCCTCCTCAGTACTCACTGCTCCAAGTATGGACCTCCCTGAGACAGTAGAGGCAGTAACTGAGACAGTAGAGGCAAGCCTCCCTGTTCCTTGACATTGGTAGCAGGCAGCTGAACAGGCTTCCCTGCAGGCTCCAATACAGGCATCCCAGGTCTGTGGTTGGCTGTACAGGCTCCTCAGGGTCTCCCATTAGGCAGCTGTACTACTCTCCTCGGTTTGCAACAGCAGCGAACAGGTGTCAGCTAGTCTGCCAGGAGTCTCCAGCTTCCATGACAGAGACAACAGAAGTGGCTACCCCAAATATGGGTCTCAACTGCACTGAGGGCAAACAAAGAACGCCACTGAGCTGACTGATGTCCTACCGTCTCCTTTGCCCATTCAGGCCTAAATCTGAAAATACAGAACAGGGAGAAATCCTGTGTATTTTTATTATGTCTGCTAGCAAGTGAGTGTGCCTCCAAGTGAGTGCATGCAGAACCCCAAATCCAGGGTCCATCTATACTAGCAGCCAGACATCAGATACCTCCCATCCACACATCCACTGTGAGCAACAAAGGGATTTTTGGAACAGTGTTCTCAGCATTGAAGCCCCTGTTGTGAGTCTACCAGTGGAGTCCAAGCAAACACTTCCTGGTGCCCAGACAGATTTGAATACCAGGTGGACAGGCAGACAGGCCTGTAGGCCACTGAAGTATTCAGGGCACCTGCACATGGGCATTGTTCCCATGAAGAGCAGCAGGACCTGCAATCCTTCCTGCCCTTAAGCCCTACATTCCAGCCATCTACATGCTTCAGCACCCTATCCTTCAAGGCACACTTCTAAGCCCACAGCCGCACTTGTGCACCTGCGACTGTTACCTTCCTCACTTAGCTACAACTGAAACACCAATATCCACTTTCAAACTAGTGGACCTCTCTCATCTTCCTGAAGAATACTCCAGATACCAGAGAAAGATGGACCCAGTCTGAAGAACAGGCTCCAGGATAAAACAACAAATGTTACAAATAAGAAGATGGCTAGAGGTCAGTGTAAGAACACATCCAACAAAAATCAGGACATCATAGTTTCACCAGAAAATCAGTGAATATTTTCATTTATAGGAAACCCAGGAAAATTATTTTAAAGCTATGCTTACCCAGTTATTAGAGGCACATAAAAAAGAAATAAAAAAATCTCTCAAAAAATAGCAACACAAATAGAGGCAAATAAAGAGAAAATGAACAAAACTGTCAAAGAAATACAAGCAAATACAGCTAAACAAATAGAGGCACAAGTAGAAGCACAATTAGTGGCATATAGAGAGGAAATGAAAAAAAAAAATAGAAGCCATCATGGATAGACAGGGATACACATTCAAACAGATGAAGGAAATGGTACAAGACATTTATAGAAATTGATACATCTCTCAAAGCAAAAGTAAATTTAAAAACTTTCCAAACACAAAACATCCAAGAAATCAACGACACCATGAAAAGATGGAATCTAAGAATAATGAGGGAAACAGCAGGGCCGAGTTTAGAGCACTTAGCTGACCTCAATACTACCACACACGGAAAAGTTCTCAGGAAAAGTTCCCAGGTTCCTGCCCAGTCACCAGAGCCTGCTGCTCTATGAACCACACCACACACCACAGACTGGGTCTCCCTGTTGGAAGGAAACTCCAGGGTGGGGGAAATATCTGGCCCTACCTCAGGACACCCAGCTCCAGAAAAGATTCTGAATACCCACAGTCTTCAGGCTCTAGCCTCCTGCTGCATGCACTAGGGCTGTGCTCAGCTGCCACTGATCACCTCTAGGGTACTAGGGCACAGAGCTCCAACACAGACCTACAGAAGACTGGGATCCCCTTGATCAGCCCTCAGATACAGCTCCAAGGGGCAATCAGTTATGCCTAACAAAACTGATCAGACTGTAGGATGCCCAGGTTACAGCAGCAGCTCACTAAATTTACAGCAAGTATGATAGAAGCAGGGCAGCTGTCTCCAGGACTTCTCTTGGTGAGAGGAGAGCTACCTTGACTAACAAAGACCACAGTTACCACTCAGGTCTACATGCCTGAGGTGAGCTGTGGCAGTTCCTGAAAAACACCTGCCATTCAATGGCCACACCCAAAAAGCTGAGGAGGCCTCCTTCAGGAAAAATCATCTCGCTGCCCAGGGGTTTGTACTAGCCAGAAACTGGAAACAACACAGATGCCACTCACTTAAGGAATGGATACAGAAATTCTGGCACATCCTGAGTGAGGTATCCCAGAAGCAGAAAGAAACACAGGGTATATACTCACTCATAAGTGGATATTAGATATATAAGATAAACATATTAAAATCTGTATACCTAAAGAAACTAAACAAGAAGGAGGACTCTGGCTAATTTGTTCTATCCCCATTCAGAAAGGCAAAGAGGATGGACATCTGAGGAGCGAAAAAAACAGGAAACCAGACAGGAGCCTATCACAGAGGGCCGCTGAAAGGCTCTAACCTGTAGGGTATCAGAGAAAATGCTGAGACTCATAGCCAAACTTTGGGCAGAGTGCAAGGATCCTTATGAAAGAAGGGGTAGATATTAAGACCTGGAGAGGACAGGAGCTCCACAAGGAGAGCAACAAAATCAAAAACTCTGGGCACAGAGGTCTTTTCTGAGACTGATACTCCAACCAAGGACCGTTCATGGAGATAACCTAGAACTCCTGCACAGATGTAGCCCATGGCAGTTCAGTGTCCAAGTGGGTTCGATAGTAATGGGAACAGGGACTGCCTCTGACATGAACTGATTGGCCTGTCTTTAATCACTTCCCCTTGAAGGAGGAGCAGCCTTACCAGGGCACAGGGGAAAACAATGCAGACAGTCCAAATGAGACCTATTAGAGTGGTATCAGAAGGAAGGAGAGGAGGACTTCCCTTATCAGTGTACATGGATGGAACGTAGGTGGAGAAGGGGGAAGGAGGATGTGATTGGGAGGGGGGAGTGAGAGAGCTACAGGGGGGATACAAACTGTATAAACTATTATTAACAAAAATAAAAGTTAAAAAAAAGAAATAGAGAAATAAAAAGAAAAAGGAAAAGATGATTCCAGAATCCAAGGTCCAGAAAATTTTTCAAGAAAATCATAGAAGAAATTTTTACCAACTTAAAGAAAGAGATCTCCATAAACATACAAGAGTCCTACAGAACAGCAAATAGACTAGAAAAAGAAAAGAAACTCATGTCACATAATAGTCAAAACACTAAATCTTCACAAAAAAAGTATTGAAAGTAGCAGGGGAAAAAGGCCAAGTAACATAAAAAGTAGACCTATCAGAATCACAGCAGACTTCTCAACAGAAACTATGAAAACTAGAAGGGCTTGGGTAGATGTCATGCAGAATCTAAGAGACTACAGATGCCCACCCAGACTACTATACCCTGCAAAGATTTCAATCAACATAGGTGGGGAAAGTAAAATATTCTATGAGAAAACTAAACTTAAACATATCTACAGAGCAACACCTACCTACAAAAAATGCTGGAAGGTAAATTCTAATCCATTGAAATCAACAACACCCAAGAAAAGACAGGATATAGATAACATCACAAGAAAAAAATTAAAAGAATACAAGCAATGAAACACAGTAACACCACCAACTCCACAATTAAAGGAACTAACACTCATTGGTCAGTATTATCTATCAAGTCTGTAAACATCAATGAGACAAATCTCCAATAAAAAGACCCAGACTAATGGAACGGTTGGCAGAAACAGTATCCAAATTCTGCTGCCTCCAAGAACCACACCTCTGCAAAAAAGATAAACACTACTTCATAGTAAAGTGCTAGAAAAATGTTTTTCAAGCAAATAGACCCTGAAAACAGGCTGAGGTAGATATCCTATTATCTAATAAAATACTTTCAGCCAAAATTAACCAGTAAGATGAGGAGGGACACTTCATTCTCATCAAAGGAAAAATCCCCTAGGAGAACATCAAAATTGTGAACGTCTATGCCCAAAATACAAGAGCACCTGCATTTGTAAATGAAACATTATTAAATCAGAAATAACACATATATCTCAATATCTTAATAGTTGGAGACTTCAACACTCAATTCTCACCAATGGACAGATCATCTAGACAGAAGCTAAATAGGGAAATAATGACACAGAGATCCTAAATCAAATAGACCTAATATATATCTACAGAATTTTTCACCCAAACTCAAATGAGTATACCTTCTTTACAGTGCCTTATGTAACATTCTCAAAATTGACCATAAAGCAAGCCTCAACAGATACAAGAAGTCTGAAATAATCCCTTATATTTCTTCAGAACTCCATGGCCTAAAACTATACCTCAACCACAACGGAAATAACAAAAGCATACCAAGCTATGGAAACTAAATAACTCTCTACTCAATGACAGCTTGTTCAGGGAAGAAATGAAAATAGAAACAAGAGACTTCTTAAATTCAATGAAAATGAAGACAAAACTTAGCCAAACTTATGGGACACAATGAATGCACTGCTAAGAAGAAAGTTCATGGCACAAAGTACCTCCAGAAAGAAGTTTGAGACATCTCAAACAAGCAACTTAATGGCACATCTTAAAACCCTATGGGAAAAAATATAGACAGTCTCACCTAAGAGCAGTAGACCATTCCAAATAATCAAATTCAGAGCTGAAATAAATGAATTAGAAACCAAAAAACCAAAGAATCAATGAGACTAAGAGCTGGTTCTGTGAGAAAATCAACAATATAGAATAACCCATAGCCAAACTAACTGAAAAGCAGAGAGAAACTATTCACATCAACAAAATCAGAAATGAAAAAGGGGACATAATTAAGTTAAACATCAACAAATTAAGTAATCCAATTAAAAAGTGCTACATCCTGATCTGAAACCTGAGAGACTCTGGGCATGGTATGGGGTTTTGAAACCTCAAAGCCCACCCACTGACATACTTCCTCCAACAAGGCCACAGCTCCTAATCCTTTGCAAATAGGGCAACTTTGTGATGAGTAACCACACAAACATTAGAGCCTATGAGAACCAAATTCTTATTCAAACCACCACACCTGATGCTATAATTGGCTTTCTCCTCAGTGATGAGCAGCTGTAATTTCATTGTGGTCATCTGCTGTAATATCAGTAAGCTAGTTCCCATGTACTTACACTGTTGGTTGCAACCCCAAACAGTGTTATGTAATTAGATATGGTATCCCACATGGTAAAAAACAAATGGCAATGTGAAAAGTTTTCTGAAAGCACAAAGACCAACAATTACTTGGACTTGGACATCAGAAGAGAGAAACAGTGAACAGGACAGGAGCCTACCACAGAGGGCCTCTGAAAGACTCTACCCTGCCAGGTATCAAAACAAATCATGAGATTCATAGCCAAACTATGGGCAGAGTACAGGGAATCTTTTGAAAGAAGGGGGAGATAGAAAGACGTGGAGAGAACAGAGCTTCACAAGGGGAGCAACAAAACCAGAAAATCTTGCATAGGGGGTCTTTTCTGAGACTGATACTACAAAAAAGACCATGCAAGGAGATAACCTAGAACCCCTGCACAGATGTAGCCCATGGCAGCTCAGTGTCCAAGAGGGTTCCCCAATAATAGGACCAGGGACCATCTCTGACATGAACTCATGGGCTGGCTCTTTGATCACATCTACCTGAAGTGGGAACAGCTTTACAAGTCCACAGAGGAAGACAAAGACTCCAGTCTTGATGAGACCTGATAGACTAGGGTCAGATGGAAAGGGAGGAGGACCTCCCCTATCATTGGACTGGAGGAGGGGCACAGGAGAAGAAAAGAGTATGATTGGAAGGGTTTGGGGAAGCTACAGCTGGGATACAAAGTGAATAAACTGTAATTAATAAAAAATTTTAAAAATTAAAAAAATGTGGTACAGAGCTAAACAGACAGTTCTCAATGGATGAATATTGAATGGTAGAGAAACACTTAAAGAAAAACTCAAAGTCCTTAGTCAAATAAAAATGACCCTGAGATTTCACCTTAAACCCTTCAGAATGGCTAATTTAAAAAAGTCAAGTGACAGTACATGTTGGAAAGGATGTGGTGAAAAGGGAACTCTTCTCCCCTGCTGTTTGCAATGTAAACTTGTACAACCACTTTGGACATCAATCTTGTGCTTTCTCAGATAATTAGGAATAGCACTTCCTCAAGATACAGCTATACCGCTCACAGGCATATATCCTAAATATGCTCAAGTACACAACAAGAACATTTGTTCAATGATGTTAGTTGCAGCTTTAGTCATAATAGCCAGAAACTGGGAACAACCCAGATATTCCTCATCTGAGGATTGGATACAGAAACTGTGGTACATTTACACAGTGGAATATAACTCAGCAATTAAAAAAAAAGGAAATAATGAAAATTTCAGACAAATGGTGGGAAGTATAAAAGATAATCCTGAGTGAGGTATCCCAGAACCAGAAATCACACTTGGTATGTTCTCATTTACAAGTGGATATTAGACATATAGGATAAAACTTTATTTAAAATTTTAATTTATTTATTTTTATATCAATCACAGGTCAGGATTATTGCATCCCAGGCATAGCCCCCTCCCTCATTCCCTCCCACTCTCCCGATCCCTCCCTCATTTCCTCCCCACCCCCTCCAAGTCCACCAACTGAGGAGGACCTCCTCACCTTTCATCCTACCCCAATTCATCTTGTTTCCACAGGGCTGGCTACAATGTCCTCCCCTGGGATATAGCCAGGCTATTACTCCCTGGCATGTATGGGGGAGGGTCAAAGTGCCAGCCACTGAGTTCATGACTGAAACAGTCCCTGTTTCCCTTACTAGGGTCTTCAGTTGGACACTGAGCTATCATGGGCCACATCTGAGCCGGGGTTCTAGGCCATATCCATACATGGTCCTTGGTTGGAGAAACTGTCTCATATAAGACCCCTGTGCCCTGCTCAGTTTGGTCTTTGTGGAGCTCTTGTTCGCCCCAAGTCTTACTAACTTCCCCTATTATTATTATTACTTCCCACCCTCTGCCAAAGGCTTGGCTGTGAGTCTTAATATCTGCTTTGATACATTGCTATATTGATTCTTTCAGAGGCCCTCTTCAGTATATTCCTGTCCTTTTGCTTGTTTTATCCTCTATTCAATGTCCATCCCATTAGTTCATCTAAACAAGCATTGATCATACCAACCTGGGTCTTCCTTCTTGTATATCTTCCGAGGGTATATAGATTTCAGCATGACCTTCTTATCCTATAGGTATATATAAGTGAGTATATACCATATGTTTCTTTCTGCTTTTGGGATACCTTACTTAGGATGATCGTTTCCAGGTCCCATCATTTGCCTGAGAATTTCATGATTTCCTCCTTTTTAATTGCTGAGTAGTATACCATTGTGTAAAAGTACCATAATTTCTGTATCCGTTCCTCAAGTTGGACAATTCCGTTGTTTCCAAGTTCTGGCTATTACAAATAAAGCAGCTATTAACATAGTTGAACAAATGTCCTTCTTGTGTACTTGAGCATCTTTTGGATATATGCCTAAGAGTGGTATAGCTGGGTCTTGAGGAACCATTATTCCTAATTGTCTAAGAAAGCACCAAATTGATTTCCAGAGTGGTTGTACAAGTTTGCATTCCCACCAGCAATGGAGGAGGGTTCCTCTTTCTCCACAACCTCTCCAGCCTGCATTGTCACTAGAGTTTTTGATCTTAGCCAGTCTGGTGGGTGTAAGGTGAAATCTCATGGTCGATTTAATTTCCATTTCCCTGATGGCTAATGAGGGTGAGCATTTCTTTAAGTGTTTTTCTACCATTCTAGAATCCTCTACAGTCAGTTCTCTTTTTAGTTCCATATCCTATTTTTTAATTGGATTACTTGATTTGTTGCTTTTTAACTTCTTGAGTACTTTATAAATACTGGATATTAGTCCTCTGTCAGCAGTAGGATTGGAAATGATCCTTTCCCAGTCTATAGGCTGTCATTTGGTTTTGATGAGAGTATCTTTTGCTTTACAGAAGCTTTTCAGTTTCATGAGGTCCCATTTATTTATTGTTGATCTTAGAGCCTGTGCTGTAGGTGTTCTATTCAGGAAGTAGTCTCCTGTGCCAATGAGTTCTAGGGTCTTACCCACTTTTTCTTCAAACCGGTTTAGTGTGTCTGGTTTTATGTTGAGGTCTTTGATCCACTTGGACTTTAGCTTTGTGCAAGGTGATAAATATGGATCTATTTTCATTTTTCTGCATACAGATATCCAGTTGGACCAGCACCATTTGTTGAAGATGCTGTCTTTTTTCCATTGAATGGTTTTGGCTTCTTTGTCAAAAATCAAGTTTCCATAGG
>CM053742.1:97353000-97380147 GCA_028658305.1 Pachyuromys duprasi
TTGGTGGTCTCACTGTGATTCATTGCTTTTTTGTTGTTGTCATTGGGAAATTATCTGTATCCTATGTTTTCTTTGGTGTAGTTGTTTTTGTTGGACTGAAGTTTTCCTTCTAGTACCTTCTGTAGGGCTGGGTTGCTGTGTAGGTATTGCATGGATTTTGTTTTATCATGGAAATTTTTGTTTTCTCCATCTATGTTGATTGAAAGCTTTGCTGGGTATAGTAGTCTTGGTTTTGCATCTGTGTTCCCTTAAAGACTGCATGACTTCTGCCCAAGCCCTTCTGGCTTTCATAGTTTCTGATGAGAAGTCTGGTGTGATTCTGATCGGTGTACCTTCATATGTTACCTGACCCTTTTCCCTTGTTGACTTTAATATTTTTTGTTTTGTAGGTTTACTGTTTTCACTATGATGTGACGAGAGGTATTTCTTTTCTGGTCTAGTCTATTTGGTGTTGTGTAGGCTTCTTGTATGTTTATGGACATTTCTTTTTTTTAAGTTGGGAAAATTTTCTTCTATGATATTCTTAAAAATATTTTCCAGTCTTTGGAGCCTGGAGTCTTCTTTATCATCTATTCCAATTATTCTTAGGTTTCATCTTTTCATGGCATCCTTGGTTTCTTGGATGTTTTGTATTTGGGACTTTTCCAATTTTATTTTTTCTTGAGTGTGGAATCCATTTCAGCCAGCGTATTTTCAGCTCCCGATATTCTCTCTTCCATCTCTTGTATTCTATTGGTGATGCTTACCATTGTGTTTCTTGATCTTTTCTCTAAGTTCTCCAGTTCCAGGTTATTCTCCGTTTGTGTCTTCTTTATAGATTCTAAATCTGTATTTATGCTTTGTATCATTTCCTTCATCTGATTGTCTGTGGCTCCTATTTTTTTGTTTGTTTCCTCTCTGTATATCTTTAATTGTTCCTCTATGTCGGCAGTTATATTCTTCCGAATTTCTTTGAGGGCCTTGTTCATTTCCTCTTTTTGTCCCTCTTTTGTTCCTCTAATATCTGCATAATCATAGCTTTAACATAATTTTCCTGTGTCTCTGCTGAATTAAAATCTCCATTATTTTTGGGTGTTTCTGGTGGGGCCATGGTGTCATGATTTTTGTTGGGTGAGTTATTATGTCTACCTTTGGCCATTTGTTTATATATAATCAAGGAGGTGTTTGTGCTTTAAGGCTGAACTTCAGACTGGAACTTTCAATCTCTTGTGTCAGGAGTATTTTTCAAGAAGATCAGGTAATTCCATTGGTTTGATAGTATGTTTTGTTTCCTCAGTTGAACTTTGCTGTGGGATCTGTGTACCTGGCTTCGTGCTCTGTGCTAGAAGCTGTGAGTACTGCAGGCCTGTCACCCCTCTGGTCTGGAGGATTGGCTCCTCACTCTGTGCTAGAGGCTCAGTGTCCCTGGTTTAAGGTGTCAGCTGGGGGCGCCACTCTAGTCAGGTGGCTCTGCACTCCCGCCTGGGCTTGCTGCTAAGAGCTCTCTTCTGGACTGGAGACTTGGTGCCTCCTTCTGTGCCAGTGGCTGTGTACCAAGATCTGAGATGGTGTTTGGGGGCACACACACCTGATCTGGAGTGGTTGCAGGCGTTGCTGAGCAGTGTGCACCCTCTGTATGCAGGCTGGTCTGAAATGGTATTGGGGCCTCCTCAGTCTGGCCCGTGAACACACACAGGGACTGAGGTTGTTGCCGGAAGATCCGATAGATGTGTGCCTGCCTTATGCCTGCCGGTACAGGGACTGAGGTGGTTGCTGGCAGAGCTGAGCAGTGTGAGCCCGCAGTATGCAGGCCAGTGGAAAGGGTACCCAGGGCCTTCTCAGTCTGGCCCAGAGACTGTGTGATCCAGTCTGGTATGGCAGCTGTTGGCACCCAGTGTGGCTGCTCATTCAGATCAGGGCTGTGTGCCGACAGTCACCTGGAGTTTTTTCCAGGGAATTACTGGGTCTCCCTAGGGTTTTCCCACTTGATATCCTCACCGTAGGAGTTCTGCTCACCTGGCAATCACAAATGCTGGTGTTTTAGGTCCCAGAATTCAGTCTCCTGGTCGCTGTGTTGTTACTGCTGTCCTACTCCTCAGACACAGTGTCCTCTCGTGGCAGCCATCTTGGATCCCTGCCAGACAATCCATATAGGATAAATCTACGAAAATCTGTATACCTAAAGAAGCTAAGCTGGAAGGAAGACCCTGTATAAGATGATCAGTCCTCACTCAGAAAGGCAAACAGGATGGACATTTGAAGATGGATAAAACAGGGAACAAGACAGGAACCTACCACAGAGGGCATCTGAAAGACTCTACCCAGCAGTGTATCAAAGCAGATGCTGACACTCATAGCCAAATTTTGGGCAGAGTGCTGGGAATCTTACGGAAGAAGAGGAAGGTAGAAAGACTTCGAGAGTATAGGAGCTCCAAAAGGGGAGCTACAGAACCAAAAAATCTGGGCACAACAGTCTTTTTCTGAGACTGATACTCTAGCCAAAGACCATACATGAAGATCACTCCAGCCCATATGTAGCCCATGGCATCTCAGTGTCCAAGGGGTTTCCCTAGTTATGGGAGCAGGGACTGTCTGTGACCTGAATTGGCTCTTTGATCACCTTCCCCTAAGGGGGTATAACCTTACCAGTCACAGAGGACTACAATGCAGCCAGACCTGATGTGATCTGATAGGCTAGGGTCAGAGGGATAGGGAGGAGGACCTCTCCTACAAGTGGACTTGGAGATGGGCATGGGAAAAGAAAAAAGGAGGGTGGGATTTGGGTGGGAAAAGAAGGGAGCTACAGCTGGGATACAATGTGAATAAATTGTAATTAATAAAAATAAATAAATTTTAAAATTGTAACACCTACTAACTAGTCTGGCCTGTTTAGCATAACGAAATCTAGTATCTTGCGGATGGAGCTTTGTTTTGTATCTTTTCCAACAAGTCTTGTCTGCTTGTGTCTCACCAATCCAGTCCAGGATGCCCTTCAAACAGCTGTATAGCTCCCTTTTCATCCTTCTTCACCTCCAGAATTATACCTACCCTGCTTCCTGTCATGGTTGTTGTTGTCATGCCTGTGTTCTCTTGGTTGCTATGAGGGAAGGCTGAATTTTATTCGGAATACTTTGAACATTCTGTTGTTGCTGTGCAGTGCTTTGATTCTTGAAGTGAATGGCCTTAGTTTTCTTTCCCATATTACCTAGTTATTTTCTGCTTTCATTATTCTGCCAAGAACATAGAGTACTTTCCTTTCCTGCCTATATCACCAGAGAAGTGCTCATATATTTACGCTAAACTTCTTTGGATTTATTGCTCTAGCCATGATAGATACAAAATCTGAAATAAGATGTGTTAGTTCAAAGGGAAATGACCCCATAAAAATAATCTATTACAATGCACAATCACTATTTGGTGGAATTGTTTGAAAAGGTGTAGGGGTTGTGGTCTTGGTTTCAAAAGCCATGCTAGTTCCAGCATGAAACTTTGAAAGTGAAGTCTGTAATATGTTGGAAACTCCACTATGCTGGAATGCAGGAACCTTGAGATTTCAGCCAAGGAGAGAAGAATCCAAAGAATGAACCATATCAAGAGAAAGAATTGTGTTGTAGTCAACAAAGATGAAAGGAGTGAGAGATCTGGAGACACATAAAATGTGGAATTATAGATTTTGGATTTTAATGTGCAGGGTATAACTCTTCTTTTGATCCACTATTTCCTCACCATATCATACTTTCCTCAATTTGGCATAAAAATGTATATCCTGTACTAGTCTATGTTGTAAATATTTAATATGATTTTAACTGTGATTTTATAGGGGGGTTACAAATAAGAGATTGCCTTGAGTCTCAGAAGAACATTGTTTTTGGACTTCTAAACAGTTCTTGAGGCTTTGAAAGACTATGGGGATGTTTTTTTATTTTTTATTACATGCATTTTACAGCATGATATGGCCAAGGGTAAATGTTGACTAAGAAGTAGAAGGTTGTTTGAATGAGAAATGTACTACATAGTATTAATAGTCTACCTAGTTTGGTGTAACTTTTTGAAAAGATTTAGGAAGTGTGGCCTTGTTGGAGGGGTAGACTTTCAGGTTTTATTAGCTCATACCAAGCCAAGTCTCTCTCTCTCTCTCTCTCTCTCTCTCTCTCTCTCTCTCTCTCTCTCTCTCTCTCTCTCTCTCTCTCTCTCTCTCTCTTTATTTCTCTTTCTATTGTGTGCTATGGACCAGATAAAAGCTCTTAGTTACTGCTCCAGTGCCAGGCTTGCATGCTACCATGCTTCCTGCTATGATGGTTATGGATGCATTCTCTGAAACTATAAACAAGTTCCAATTAAATTCTTTCTTTCATTAGTTGCCTTGGTCATGGTGTCTCTTTATAGCAATAGATAAAATAGGTAAGACAATAGAGAAGCAAAATTAATCCTTTAATTTCATTACCCCAATTTCTAATTTGGTTTCTTTAGGTCTTAGATTGATGGATGTATAATAAACATTGTAGCCAACTTTGACATTGTGAAAATTATATATGAATCACACAGGTACAATGGTTACTGAATGGTCTGTGGTTTTTTATTTTAATTTCACTTTAACTTTATTTTCTAGGTCATAACATTCATCTGAGCTTTCCAAAGTCTTATACTGAGTATAGCCACAAAAATCAATGGCCACATTTTAGTAAAGGAGAAACCAAGCTTACTAGCTGAAAGTTCCAGGCAATTTCAAGTAGTAAGGTTTTGTTGACATGAAATTCTGGGTTTTGTGTTTTTGTTGTTGTTGTTTGCTTGTTTGTTTTTGGTTATAATATGGAAATTGCACATGTGAATTCACAACAGTTGAGAGAGTGTGCAATTAACCTATGTAATCTTAAACTACAGAGTATTCCAATGAGGAGAATGGATATAGGTAGAAAATCTTACTCCTAGATAAAGAGCCTTACTGGGTTCTGGGGAAGGTAAGAGTCATTTGTTTTAGGATATGGTTCCTGGTGGATTGACTATAGTAGAAGGTCATATACCCAATATAAAAAATAAAATTTTACATAATGGGTTTATAAAAATAAAGAGGATCCAAAGTTTGGTGAATAGGAGAGTGGGTATAGACCTGGGAGGAGTGGGGGAATGGTGTGAATAGGGCCAAAACATATTTTGTGTTAAAAAATTTCAAAGACCCAGTCCTGAAGAGACCTGATAAGCTAGAGTTAGATGGGAGGGGAGGAGGTCCTCCCCTATCAGTGGACTTGGAAAGGGGCAGGGAGGAGATGAGTGAGGGAAGGGAGGGAGAGGGAGGGAATGTGGGAGGGGACTCTGGCTGGGGTAAAAGTACATAACCTGTGATTAACATAAAATAAAAAATGTTAATAAAAAAGAAAATAATTCATAGAATATTTTTTGTTTGATTGGTTTTTGATTTTTTGAGACAGGGTTTCTCTTTGTACCCTGGTTATCCCGGAATTCACTTTTTAGACCAGTTGGCCTCACAGAGATTGACTTGTCTGTACCTCTCAAGTCCTGGGATTGATGACATGCACCGCTGTGCCCAGGTCAAAAAATTAATATTAAACAAATCAAGTGGAAGACTTTATTAAGTGTAATGAGTATGTTAGAGAATTGATTATACTAATTGGTTTTGTTTCAGGAATGAAAAAAATGCTATACTACTTGTTAGTAATTGTAATATATTATATATTTGAATAAATGAAGATCATTAGAGTGGATGCATAAAAATTGTAATAAAATTTTGTTCTTATATTTTAAAAATATGTAGTCAATTAGAAGTATAGTGAAACTACTTTAAAGTTATTAGGGAAGATATCAATAAGATATCAGGTTTATTGCGACTTTATATGGAAAACAATAATATAACCTCAGCAGTATACTTGATGTGAACATAAAATATTGTGAATATTCTTTTTTGGTTTTAATTAATTTATTTTTATAAATTACAGTTTATTCACCCTTAACATTTGCTTTGAATATTCTTAACAACTAACAAATATTCAGTCATCATGAGTTTTAATCATTGTACCTTAAAATTAACAGTTATTCTATTTTTAATAATTAAAAAAAATGGAGTCATAATTTATGTACTTAGTTTACCCCCTGAATTTTAATCTATATATCATTATAAAACATTTAACCTATAATGATCATGTTACCAAGTTATTTTAAAATACTTACCTACATATATTTTTGAAAATTGATTGATTGTGTAGATATGGCATTATAGTTAATTTGCTATAAAGTTGATTACCTCATATAATGCTGAATATTTACTCAATTTCTCAAAACTAGCTTACCTGGTAAGTCATCCGTCATCTTTCAAACTAAAAATATCTGATACTCTGATATTTTTAAATAATAAAAAAATCCTTTTAATTTTCAGTAACTCAACAAATAACTTATACAATGAATATTTGATAAACATCTAATAGTTAAGTTATGGAACATATGAAAATTTCATGTGCAGTTAAAAATCACTTATCTGCTACATTGAAATGCTATCAGGCTATCAGATATTAAACTGTGATAATAATGATTGTTGAACATTGATGCATTGTTAATTGGCTTAATGTTTTAAAAAGCTAAAGTATGTTTCATTATAGATATTTATAAATTTTGGAAAGTAGGTGGATTAGTTATACTTATTTATAAAACATGGATGAATATTTGTCTTTGATTTTAATTTTTCTTCAAATTCAGCAACATTACGTTGCTGTTTAGAAAATGATTGCTTTCTGAATATTAGAGTTTATTCCTTTCAGCTGACACCTTTAAACAAACTGAATTAAATTCACATATTAAATACTTGATTGTATGTATGTATATATTTAGTTATGGCACACTAGCATTTTTAAATGATGTGAGAAATGTAAATCAATGCCTTTATTAAAAGCAATATACAATTATTTTTCAAAATTGATATTCATTAAACTAATAATTCAGCTTGATCTTTAATAGTTCAGCTCTAATAAGTTGACTCTTATCTTTCCATATATCTTTACAGCAAATGTTTATATTGAGTTTTATTATTGTAGCATTTCTTTTTCAGCAAAAGCACGAATTTTAAAACAACTCAAGTGTAAACAATAGTAAAATGGCAAAATAACATCTGGTACAGACCTATATTAAATATAATGGAGTCATTCAAGTGCATATTTAAAATACTTAAAGACAAGAAAATTCCAGTCACCATTTAAATGTTAACTGAAATATGCTATACAGATAAACATACATGTATAAGATCCTAGAACACGTGTTTTTGTTTAAAAATATTGAAGATAAAGAAAATAGCTTGTTCTAGTAGTTCATGCTTATAATCCTAACAACTCCTGAGACTGAAGTAGCAACATCATGAGTATGAGGCTTGTTCCAGGCTAGTCTTGAATACAGTGAGAACTCTTATTTGAAAGATGAGCAAACAAGCAAATAAACAAACATTCCATATGTAAAAAAAATAATTAAATAGAAAAGAAACAGGTGTTAAGCAAATATATTGGATATTTTTAGTTATTATTTGATCTTAATGATTTAGTTTGATTTCTTATAATATTCTCCCTATTAGAAACTTTTCAAAGCTTCAGGAAAACTCCATGTGTAGGCAGAACACAGCACAGTTTTAGAGTAGTGAAGCTTTTCTGTGTAATACAATGGATGGTGAATGCCATTATATAGTAGTCTACATTCCGTGATAAATAACAACATAAGTTGAGTCCTAAGGTAAACAATGGAGCTTACTTAACAATAAGGTATAAGCAGTAAAACACTAATTGTTAACAAATTGATCTCCTAGTACAAGACATTAGTTACAGGAAAAATTTTGAGGTATTGATAGTCAAGATAAATTCTGTATACATTCCACATAGATTTTTGTAAACCTAAAACTACTAAACCTAAAAAATATAACTAAATAAAAGTTCTGAACTTAAAATAAAATCTACCTATGATTATAATAAATCTAATTATTATGTTTATTTAGGAGGTAGGGGAGGATAGCGGGGGGCGGGGGCGCATCACAGGAGATTTATCTGTATGGAAAGGTTAAGGGGTGTCTTCAGTGTTGTGCAGGAATACAGTGACTGTTTCTGTAGGTGAAAAGTGGGCACCTCTGTAAGAATGATATATTACAAATTTTGTTTTACATATTTGAAACTAATACATCTGATAAAGGCTGAAAATAAAATATCAAAATGTAAAGAAATGATCTGTCTGTAATGGAAATTTGAGTGCTTTATTATAAATAGCTTCTGTGTTTTTATAAACTTATCACTCTGCTATACTTATAGACAGGAGCCTAGTATAACTCCTCTGAGAGGCTTCATCCAGTAGCTGATGGAAACAGATGAAGAGACCCACAGGCCAAACATTAGTCACAGCTTGGGGAGTCCTATAGAAGAGTTGGGGGAATGATTTAGGGAACTGGAGGGGTCAAGTCTTCCACAAAAAGACCTACAGAATCAACTAACCTGGGCCCATGGAACCTCACAAAGATTAACCACCAAAAGCATGCATGGAATGGTCCTAGGCCCCCCTGCACATAATTAGCAAATGTGCAGCTTGGTCTTCATGTGGATTCTCCAGCAACTGGAACAGGGGCCCTCTTTGGTGCCTCCTTGTGGATCCAGTTCCCCTAACTGGGCTGCTTTTTCTGTCTTCAGTGGGAGAGGATGTGCCTCATTCTGCAGTATTATTGTGTGAAGGCAGGTTGATACCCATGGGGGACTTTCCCTTTTTTCTCTGAGGAGAAGGAGAGGGGAGAATGGGTGGGTAAGAGAGGCAGATACTGAGAGGAGAGGAGGAGGTCTACAATCAGGAAGGATGTAAAGTGAATAAACAGAAAACAAAAATATCATTAACTTTAAAAAATCAATAAATGTTTGTCTCAATAATGAACAACTCCAGAAAATCACGTTTCCTTTAAGATATTTAATGTGAAACACATCCTTATGAATGTAAAAATGTAAAATACATCATGCATGCACTTACACACATATCTGTACAGTATACATATATTTATGTGTGCAATCATATATATTTGTAAATACGTATATTTACAGCAAAATCACCTATGGGATAAAATTTGTTTATACTAATTTCTGATGCAAAACTCAACTAACATTTGAAATTAATTTTCATGTTACTCTCTCTATTTTTGATTAATGTATAGTATTTTCAAAAGAACACAGAGATTTGGAAATATAATTGTGTGAGTGTTAACATTTGCTCTGTGAATAATAAATTCTGAGTCTTCAAAAGTTGTTCATTCCAATAGTCATTTGAAGAGTAAAAGGTAGAACTAAATCTATAGTGTCAACAAATGTACACAAAAGAGTTTTAATCAAACATAAAGCTGAAATAGTTAACATTTCTACAATCATTTAATACCTGTGTTTCTTCACTCTTGTGTGTTGAAGTAGACGCAGAATTCTTTGCAAATTTTGTGGTGTCATATAATGTTCTGATACACATGCACATAGTTTCATGGATGAATCAGGACTGGAACAAATTTCTTTTGAAATATTATTTTTGTGGTTTAAAAAACTGCATACCCTTTTCTAGTTTCACTGAATTATAAAGAACATTATTTCTTCATAATCCTGCTATACAATAGCAGGCCTGAATGCAGTTCTCATAATTATTTAAAACTTAATGACTTATTCTCCTCCCACTCTACCCTTAATATCAGCAAAATAAAAATTTTAGATTCTTCATTAGTATGATCTCTTAGCATTTTTATACTGTACCTGGATTATTTCACTAAATGTTCAGTTTTTTTCCAGTGAATATTCTTAGAAATGTTATTTAAAATTATTCATCTGTTGATGCATGGGTTTACACATAACAATTTTACCCCCATTGATCTATGTATCCTTACTTAGGCAAAAACAAAAGTTTCAATAGTTATGGCTATGTGTCTGGCATATTTTGAAGCCATTTAATGTAATAACTCATTTTTTTTGCTAAAAATAAGTTTATATATTTAGGGGTTTGTGGTTTTGTCCTAATTTTATCATTCATTTGTCCTGTATTGAGGCATCTTTAGGGATTGTTACAATTTCAGTAACCATTCTTCAGTTGACAGACATATAGGTTGTTTCCAGATTCTGGCTATTACAAATAAAGCTGATATGAATATTGTTGAGCAAATGTCCTTGTTGTATTGTTGATCATCTTTCAGATATATATATACCCAGAAGTGGTTTACCTGAATCTTGATGTAGCATTCTTTCTAATTTTCTGAGAAAGCACCAGAAATTACCAGGTTACATTCCCACCAGCAAAGGAGGAGGGTTCCCCTTTCTCCACAATCTCTCCAGAATGCATCATCCCTTAAGTTTTTGATCATAACCATTCCAATGGGTGTGAGGTGGAATCTCATGGTCATTTTGATTTGTATTTCCCTATTGACTAAGGAGGATAAACATTTCTTAATGTGTTTCTCTATCATTCGATATTCCTCTGTTTCTCTCTGATCCCCATTTTTAAATTGGATTATTTGGTTTGTTGGTGTTTAACTTCTTGAGTTCTTTTTATATTTTGGATAATAGCCCTCTGTCAGATGTAGGGTAGGTGAAGATCTTTCCCCATTCTGTAGGCTCTTGGTTTTATGTTGAAGACTTTGATCAATTTTGGCTTTACTTTTTGCAGGATGATAAACATGGGTCTATTTACATTTTTCTTCACGTAGACACCCAGTTGGAAAAAAAAAAAAAGCACCATTTGTTAAAGATGCTGTCTGTTTCCCATTGTATGGTTTTGGATTCTTTTTAACGTAGATTTATTTTATTTTATTTTTATATTTATATTTTATTTTTTTCTATCATCACTCCTTGCCCTCTGCCAAAGGCTTGATCTCGAGTCTTAATATCTGCTCTGATACATCGCTACGTTTTTTTTTCATTGTTTTTGATTTATTTATTTGAAGTGTATGCGTGTTGTATCTGCATGTTTATCAGCATGCTATATGTATGTACAGTGTTTACAGAGGGCAGAAAACGGAATATACATGTCTATTTTATTTTTTATTTTATTTTTCACATTTTTTAAAATTTTTTGTTATCAATCACAGGTTAGGTACTTTGCATCCCAAGCGTAGCCCCCTCCCTCATTCCCTCCCACCGTCCCTAACCCTCCCTCATCTCCTCCCTGCCCCCTCCAAGTCCACCAACAGGGGAGGACCTCCTCCCCTTCCATCCAACCCCAGCTCATCCTGCCTCCTCAGGGTTGGCTGCAATGTCCTTCACTGGGATCTAGCCAGTCTGTCATTCCCTGGCATGTATGGGGGAGGGTCAAAGAGTCAGCCATCAAGTTCAAGACTGAAACAGTCCCTGTTTCCCTCACTAGGGTCTTTAGTCCTACACTGAGCTATCCTGTGTCCCATCTGAACGGGGGTTCCAGGACACATCCACACGTGGTCCTTGGATATAGAAACCGTCTCATACAAGGCCCCTGTGCCCGGCTCAGTTCAGTCATTGTGGAGCTCTTGTTCTCTCCAAGTTTCACCAACCTCCTCCATTTTTATTATTAGTTACATTTTATTAACTCTGTATGCCAGGTGTATCCTGCTCCCTCATTACCTCCCAGTCCCACCCTCCCTCCCTCATCCACCCCCTGCCCCTTTCCAAGTCCACTGATAGGGGAGGACCTCCTCCCCTTTCCTCTGACCCTGGTTCATCAGGTATCTTCAAGACTGGCTGCAAAGTCCTCCTCTGTGGCCTGGCAGGGCTGCTCCTCCCTTGCAGGGTGGGGAGGTCAAAGAAGCCGCCACTGAGTACAGTCAAAAATCTGTAGGTGTGTGGTTTTATTTCTGGGTCTTCTATTTAATTCCATTGATCCACAAGTCTGTTTCTATGCCAGTACCATGCAACTTTTATTACTGATGCTCTATTGTACAACTTGAGATCAGGGATGGAGATACTTCCATAAGGACTTTTATTGTAGAGGATTGTTTTAGCTACTCTGTTTTTTTGTTTTGTTTCGTTTTTGTTTTCATATGTAACTGATAATTGTTCTTTCAAGGTCTGTAAAGAATTGTGTTTGCATTTTGATGGGAATTGTTAATCTTACAGATCCATGAGCATAGGAGGTCTTTTCATCTTCTGATATCTTCTTCATTTTCTTTCTTTAGAGACTTGAATTTTTTTTCATACAGATATTTCACTTGCTTGGTTGGAGTCATACCAAAGTACTTTTTTGTGTGGATGTTTATTGTAAAGGGTGTTCGTTTCCTATTTTCTTTCTCAGCCCATTTATCTTTTGTATACAGGAAGGTGTCAAATTCTTTTGAGTTAATTTTGTATCCAGTCACTTTGCTGAAGGTGTTTATCAACAGAAGGAGTTCTCTGTTAGAATTTTGGGGGTCACTCATGTATATTATCATATCACCTGCAAATAGTGATACTTTCAATTCTTTCTTTCAAGTTTGTATCCCCTTGATATGTTTAGTTTTCTAATTGTTCTAGCTAGGAGTTCAAGAACTATGTTGAAGAGGTAAGGAGAGAGTGGTAGTCTTCCCTTTTCCCTGAGGACAATCCCTTCTTAACTACTGGTATACATTCAGGTTTGGAATGCAAGAATGCTAGTGTTTGGTGTTCACAGATGATGACAAGCAGCAAATATATATGTGATAACTTTGGAAGAAGGGAAAGCAGCCAAGTACTTTAATCACTTTATAGATGTGTCTCCCTGCTGGAAGTTGCCTGCTTGCAGGGAGTCTTCTTTCTTCAGATTTTTTTTTCTTTGGCAGATTCCTCAACAATATGCAAGTGAGTGTATCTAGAAGATTGTAAATCTATTTTTGTTAATAATTGAAATTAATCATCTCATCTACCAAGTATTTCTAGTGTCTTTTCATCATCAGAAAAGGAGTTGTCAGACTAGACAAAAATAAAGCATTGGCAGGAACTAAAACACTCATTGAGAGAGTGTGGGGTTCAATTGATCACACGGCTAGGATTACAGATAAAATTTTGGAGGATGATAAGTAGGAAAGGATTATTCATAATTTAGGGTTGCAAAAATTTGAGGAATTCCAGAAATGTATTATTATTTTCCTGAAATAGAATTAACTTCTCTTTTCTGCCTTGCTATATGGTCTTTGGAATGTGTTGTGACATCAGGTTCATGATGAGGAAATTTCACAAAGCTAACCTTACAGAAGGTACCATTATAACGTAGGAAAGGAAAATTAGCAGTTCTCTTTTGATGGCCGTGTTTGTTTTACCTAGCTTGAGATGGTCTTCTGTCTACTATAAGAATAGCCATATATTATCCTGTTGGAACCATAGCTGTGTGAATGGACTACTCTCTTTCCACTGTGGTGTTTACCTCTTCTTTTGTGTCTTTATAGCCTACTTCAATGTAGCCTCACAGAACTCATTTTGTACCTTAAGAAGAATTTTAGAGAACTAATTATTTCTTCATTAAATTAGATAGAGTTCTCTCATGAAACTCTTCAAGCCTGGTGGTCTCTTTTCTGAAATATTATTCATTATTAATTCTTGTTTTATAAGTATCTATAATTTTAAGTATATTATGAATTTGTATATTATTAACATTATTTCATTTTTGTTGTAGCTCTCAAGAAATTCACTTATTTTGTATAGACTATCAAATGTGTGGAGCCACTGTTATTCACAGTACCTTCCCTGTGACAGTGTTTTCTGTAACCTCAGCTCACATGTAATTTTCTTCCCATAATAATTGACTTCCAGTTTCCTCACTTTTCTTTTTTTGTAATGACTGTGATATAACAGGAATTTCATTTCCAAATATGTATTGTAATGATCATCAGAAATTCAAATTTTGTTCATTATAACATCACAACAAATACGAGACTCTTCAATATAAAAGTGAATGATGCTATATATTAATATTGTTATACATTGTATTAGAACTAATTTTTAAATAAGAGAAAAATTTAAATTTATGATTGAAGATACTCAACACTATAGTTTTGTATTTGTTGTCATACATAGCCAAGTATGTATGACATACTTCTTGAGAATTATCCTTTTGGCTGAATATCAGATATAATTCAAAATGATACTTTTATATGTATTTTCAAACAGAGAGGATCCAAGTTGACAGTGACAATAGCACAGTGTGTCAGACAAGCAGGACAGCAATGACCACACAGCGACCAACAGACTGAACTCTGGGCCTTAAAAAACAGCAATTATATTCCCAGGTGAGAGGAAACCCCACTGTGTGGAAAGCAATTGGGTCTAATCTCAGGTTACCCAGTAAAACCCTGGAAGAGTTCCAGGTCAAGACAGGCAATCCATTCCCCAGTATGGAGCCACATGTCTGCACCTGCTTGCTCTACACACTGTCCCAGACTAAATTGTGGACCCCAAAACACCAGTGACTGAGTCTCCCTGTCAGGAGGAAACCCAAAGTTGAAGGAAACATCAGGACTGACCTCAGGGCACCCAGCTAAACCCCAGAAAAATTCCTGGGTTCCCATAGGCTCAAGGGCTCTAGCCTCTGGCCACCTACCTGTGTGCTGCACTCACCTGCCACTGATTACTTCTTGGGTATTGGAGGATGGAGCTCCAACCTTAGACCTACCTAAGCCTGAGACCAACAGAATCAGCTGCCAGATGCTGCTCCAAAGTTCAACCTGTCTCCCAAGCTAAACTGCCCAAACCTAGGGCTCTCCAGGTCTTCAAGTGGGTTATGCACAGCAAACACAATATATGAACAGCTCTAGCTCACTAAATTCAGAAAAATAAGGCTAGTGGCAAGGCAGCTGTATCCAGGACTTCTCCTTGTGAGAGGAGATCCTCTGGGATCCCAATGAGCCCAGTTAGCCCTCAAGACCATACACCTTAAGAGAACTGTGGTAATTCCCTGAGAAACACGGGCTATTAATTGACCATACACAAAAAGCTGAGGAAGGCTCCTTTAAAAACAGTCATCTTAATGCCAAGGAGATCCCCCCCCCAACCCCAGGATTCTAGCAGGCACTAGAAACTAAGAGCCAATGCCTGAGACAGCGAGATGGATAGAGGCTAACATAAAAGCACAATCAACAAAAGTCAAAGGAATATGGCATCTCTAGAACCCGGTTATACAGGGGCAAGTAACCCTGGACACCCTATCATAAGTGAAATTCAAGAAGGTGATCTTAAACCTATGCTTACAAAGATGATAATGAATCAAATGCATTTCAAAGATGATAAGGAATCAAATACAATCCAGAAAGATAAAGTCAAAAAGATTATGGCCATCCATTAAAAAACACAGGAAAATAAAGACAGACTTATTTTGGCCATCCTTAAAGAAATACAGGAAGAAACAGCCAAATAGTTTGTGGCCTTTGGAGAGGAAATGATTAAATGGCTGAAAGAAAAAAGAAATGGAGGAAAGTTCCAACACGTTAGTGAAGGAATTGAGGGAAAATACAAACAGAGAAGTGAAGGAAATCAACAAAACGGCTCAAGATCTGAAGATAGAAATGGAAAAATTAAAGAAAACACAAAAGGAGGAAATCATGAATGGGGAGAACTTAGGGAAGAAAACAGGAATTACAGAGGTAAGCATATCCAACAGACTACAAGAGATAGAAGAAAGAATCCCAGGTGTTGAGGATACAATGGAAGAAATTATATATCTGTCAAAGAAAATGTTATATCAAAAAAAAAAAATCCTGGCACAAAACAGCCAAGAAATCATGGACAACATGAAAAGGCAAAACCTAAGAACAATAGGAATAAAGGAAAAAGAAGATAACCATCTCCAAGACCCAGAAAATATTTTAAATAAAATCATAGAAGAAAATCTCTTCAATTTAAAGGAGAAGACTATAAGTATGCAACAGGCCTACAGAACGCCTAATAGATTAGACCAGAAAAGAAAATTCTCCCACCACATAATAATCAAAACAGTAAATACACAAAACAAAGAAAAGTTACTAAAAGCTACAAGGGATAAGGGCCAAGCAACTTTTAATAGCAAACCCATCAGAATCACACCTGTTTTCTCAACAGAGGCTATGAAAGCCAGAAGGGCTTCGACAGGTTTCATGCAGACCCAAAGAAAACACAGATGTTAGCCCAGATTACTATTCCCAGTGAAACTCTCAATAATTACAGGTGGATAAAACAATGGCAAAACAAATTTAAAGAATACCTACCCACAAATCCATCCTAACAAATACTAGAAGGAAAATGCAACCCAAGAATTCTAACTGCATCCAGGAAATAAATAACAACACTAAGGAAAACTAAAAGTAGCTAAGCACAAAAGCACTACCACAAAAAACACCAAAATAAAAGAATTTAGCAGTCACTGTTCACTAACCTCTCTCAACATCAATGGACTCAACTCTACAATAAAAAGACACAGAGTAATGGAATTGGTGAATAAACAAGACACAACTTTCTTTTCCATGCCAAAACATTCCTAAGTCTAAAAGATAGATATTATCTAAAGTGAAGGGCTGGAAGATTGTTTTCCAAGCAAATGGACCCAAGATACAAGCAGGAGTAGTGATTTTAATATCTAGTAAAATAGACTTTCAACCAAAATTAATCAAAAGAGATGGAGAAGATCACTTCATACTTATCAAAGAAAAAATCCCACAAGAAAACATCTCCGTTCTGAGCATCTATGCCCCAAATGCAAAGGCACACACAATTGTGAAACAAACATTAATAAAATTTAAATCACGTATATATCCCCACAATTAATAGTAGGATACCTCAACTACCCACTCACATTAAAGGACAGGTGAACAAAACAGAAACTGAACAAAGAAATAATGACACTAAAAGATGTCATGAATCAAACGGACCTAACAGACATCTACAGAACTTTTCACCCCATCCCACTCCCCCAAAACTAGTTTATCTTCCTCTCAGCACCTCATGGAACCTTCTCAAAAATTGACAATATAGTTGGACACAAAGCAAGCCTCAACAGATACAAGAAGTTTGAAATAATCCCTTGTATCACATCAGACCATCATGATCTAAAACTAGACCTCAACAATAGCAGAAATAACAAAAATCCTACATACACATGGAAACTGCACAACTCTCTATTCAATGACAACTGGGTCAGAGAGGAAATCAAGAAAGAAATTAAAGACTTCCTAGAATTTAATGAAACTAAAGGTACAACTTACCCTAATTTATGAGACACAATGAAAGCAATGCTAGGAGAACAGTTCATAGCATTAATTGCCTTCATAAAGAAATTTAAAACAACTCATAAAAGCATCTTAATGGATCACCTGAAAGCCCTAGGAAAAAAAAGAAGCAGATACACGCAAGAGGAGAAAACAAGTTGGAAATAATCAAATTCAGGGACAAAATCAATATACTAGAAACAAAGAAAACATTTCAAGAAATCAATAAAACCATGACCTAGTTCTTTGAGAAAACCAGCAAGATAGACAAAATACTATCCAAAGTAACTAAAAGGCAGAGAGACACTATCTGAATCAATAAAATCAGAAATGAAAAAAGGGACATAACAACAGAAATGAGGAAATCCACTCATTAGATCACACTTCAAAAGGCTATATTCAACAAAATTTGAAAATCTGAATGAAACTGACAAAATTCTTGGTAGATTCCACCTACCAATGCTGAATCAATATCAGGTAAATAAATTAAATAGTCCTATATCCCCTAAAGAAATAGAAGCAGTTATCAATAGCCTCCCATCCAAAAAAAAAAAAAAAGAGTGCAGGGCCAGATGGTTTAAGCACAGATTTCTACCACATATTCAAAGGAGAGCTAACATCAATACTCTTCAAATTGTTCCACAAAATAGAAACAGAACAAACATTACCAAACTCCTTCTATGATGCCACAATCACCTTGAAACCTAAACCTGGGAAAGACCCAACAAAGAAAGAATATTTCAGACCAATCTCCATTAGAAACATTGATGCAAAAATGCTCAACATAATTCTCACAAATTGAATCCAAGAACACATCAAATGTGTGTTCACCCACTATGACAAAGTAGGCTTCATCCCCGGCAGACAGGGGTGGTTCAATATATGGAAATCCATCCATGTAATCCAACATATAAACAAACCAAAAGAAAAAAAAACACATGATCATCTCCTTAGATGCTGGAAAAAACATTTTATAAAATCCAACATTAAGTTTAAAGTCCTGGAGAGATCCGGGATACAAGGCACATAGCTGAAAATAGTGAAGACAATATACATCAAGCCTATAGCCAACATCAAACCAAATGGAGAGAAACTTAAATCAAACACACTGAAACCAGGGACAAGGCAAGACTGCTTGCTCTCTCTATATGTCTTCAACAATAAGAGCAATAAGAGAATTAAAGGAGACCAAGGGGATTCAAATAAGAGAAGTCAAAGTATCTCTATTTGCATGTTATATGATAGTATACGTGAGTGACCACAAAAATTCCACCAGAGAAATCCTACAGCTGATTAACACCTTCAGCCATATTTCTGGATACAAAATTAATTCAGAAAACTTTGAAGACCTCCTGTAAGAAATTAGGGAAATTACACCCTTCACAATAGCCGCAAATAACATAAAGTATCTTGGTGTAACTCCATTGCAGCAATCAAAAGACTTGTATGAAACAAACAAACAAAACAAAACAACAACAACAGCAACAAAAAAACCTTCCAGTTTCTGAAGAAAAAAAAATAGAAGATATCAGAGGATGGAAAGAGTTCCTATGCTCATGGCTTGGCAGGTTTAACATAGTAAAAATGGCCATCTTTCCAAAAGTAATCTACAGATTCAATGCAATTTCTATCAAATTACCAACATAATTCTTTACAGACCTTGAAAGAAAAAATATCAGCTTTATACAGAATAACAAAAAGCCCAGAATTGCTAAAACAATCCTGTACAATAAAAGATCTTCTTGGGGTATTTCCAGCCCTGATCTGAAGCTGTATTATAGAGCAACCGTAATAAAAATTGCATGGTACTGGCGTAGAAACAGACTGGTGGATCCGTGTAATCAGATATAAAGCCGCATACCTACGGACGACTAAATTTTGATAAAGATGCCAAAATCACACAGTGGAAAAAAGATGGTCTTCAACAAATGGTGCTTGTCTAACTGGATGTCTACATGTAGAAAATGCAAATAGATCCATATTTATCACAGTGTCCAAAAGTAAAGTCCAAAAGTGGATGAAAGTTCTCAACATAAAAGCTGATTCATTAAATCTTTTGGAAGAAAATGTGGGGAATAGCCTCGAACTCAGGAGACAACTTACTGAACAGAATATCGACAGCTCAGGCTCTAAGATCTACAATTAATAAATTGTGACACTGAAAAGAATCTGTAAAGCAAAGGACACAACAGAATAAAACAACCTACAGACTGGGAAAATTCTTCAATAACCGTACATTTGATAGAGGGCTATTATCCAGAATATATAAAATACTCAAGAAATTAGACACCAATAAACTAAATAATCCAATTATAAGTGGGGTACAGAGCTAAGCAGAGAATTCTCAACAGAGGAACATAGAATGGCAGACAAAAACTTAAAGAAATGCTCAACATCCATAGTCATGAGGGAAATGCAAATCAAAATGATTCTGAGATCTCACCTTATACCCATCCGAAAGGCAAAGGTCAAAACCTCAAGTGACAACACATGCTAGAGAGGATGTGGAGAAAGGGAACCCTCCTCAATGCTGGTGGGAGTGCAAACTTGTACAACAACTTTTGAAATCAACCTGGCATTTTCTCAAAAAACTGGCAATAGAGCTACCTCAAGATCCAGCAATACTACTCCTGACATTTACCTGAAAGATGCTCTACCATTTAACAAGGACATTTGTTCAACTATGTTCATTGAAGCTTTATTTGTAATACCCAGAACCTGGAAACAACCCAGATGTTCCTCAAGTGAGGAATATATGCAGAAACTGTGGTACGTTTACACAATGGAATACTATTCAGCTATTAAAAACAAGGAAATCATGAAATTTACAGGCAAAATGGGTGGAATTAGAAAAGGTCAATCTCACTGAAGTAATTCAGAAAGAGAAATGCATGGTATATACTCACTTATAATCGGATATTAGGTGTATTATATAGGATAGTCATATTAAAATCTACAGACCTAAAGAAGCTAAACATTAAGGAGGACCCTTGGGAGGATCTCAAATCTCATTCAGAATGGCAAAAAGGGTAGATACTAGAAGTGGTGTAATACAGAAAACAGAATGGCAGCCTACTATAGAGGGTCCTCTGAAAGGCTCCACCAAATAGGGTATTCTTTGAAACAGATGCTGAGACTCACAAGCAAATTTTGGAAAGAGCTCAGGGAGTCTTTTGATAAAAGAGCAGGGAGGAGGTGGTGGGAATAGAAGAACATGGAGCTATGGATAGCATCCCACAAGGGACAAAGAAAGCTAAAAACCTGAGCCCAGGTATCCTGCAGAGGCTGAGGCACAAAGCACCATGAATCCAGAGGATCTAGACCTGCTGCTCAGATATAGTCGATTGGCAGGTCAGTCTCTATGTGGGTTCCTGAGTGAGGGGAGCAGGGCTTGCCTCTGTCATGAACTCAGTTGCCTGCTTTGTGATCACTTGCCCCTTGTGATTAGACCTTACCAGGCCACAGAGAAAAAGGATTCAGATAGCCCTGATGAGACTTGACAAGCTATAGGCAGATGGCAAAGGAGGAAAACTCCTGCTTTCAGTGGACTAGGGGAAGGGAATAGGTTGAAAGAGGGAGGGTACAGGGTGGGGGGCGAGGAGGAGTTGAGAGAGGAGCCTTCAGTTGGGATATATAATGAGTAAATTGTGAAAAATATCAATATGATACTTTTATATGTATGTTCAAACATAATTTTATATATGCATATTTTATAGTGAGATATACATCTGTCTAGACAAATGTTTTACCTCACATAGTTACATTTTTCACAGTGAAAATGCCTGTCCACTCTGCATTTTTCAAGAATATAAGGTTGTTGTTAACTGCAGTTTCTATGCTCTACTTACTTAACTTTCACTTTGTATTCTCTAATTATCATTCCACAATTATACTTAGAAAATTTGTAAGATCAGTATATATGCTGTCATATTTGTTGTAACACTAATCACATTAGCCAAGATATAAAAAATTCAAATTTCATTTTCCTTTCCTGTATGAGAATGTTCAATGAGTTATGTCTGTTTTCTTTTTTATTTATTTTATTATTTTACAAATAATATTTGTATTCTTATGAATTTATACAGACTTGAAATATTTTACTTGGCGTAAATTAACCCATGTTCAGTCACAATTAAGCAGTTGTTGGAAAAATGATCCACTACTTCAAAATATCTAAGGTATAAATATGCTAATGTATTATAGAATAAAAATTGAACACTTAAATCAGGCACTTAAACTGGAAACACGAAATATATGATTAAAATCCCCACTTAAGATTAAAACTGAGAATGTTATGCATGTGTGTGTAAACCTGTCATCTGTATAGGTGAGATTTAGATTATTGACACTGCATGTAGTTCAAGTCTCAAGACTTGATGGAAGACTCTGGCATGCCTTGCAGGCAGGCTTGTTTAGTTGTGTTGTGGAAGTTCATAGTCAGCACCTCTGCTGATTGCTTGAGAGAACCCTTGTTAGTTAGTTAGTTAGTTAGTTAGTTAGTTAGTTAGTTAGTTAGTTAGTTAGTTTGGTTGGTGTGTGTGCACGTATCAAAGGACAACTTGTGGGGCTAGTTTTCTCCTTCTGTCCTTTGTGTCCAAGACTTGAGATTGAACTCAAGTCTTCAGGCTTGGCAGAATGTAACCTTTATCTGCTGAGCCATCTCATTGGCCCTGAGAGACAATATATCTTTTCTAATATCTCTGTACCTCAATCCTTTAGGTTAGGACTCTCTTAGTCCTCATTATGTATAGGAGTGCTCAGGAGGAGGGCTTGTCAGGCTGTTGATTTTCTAGAAAGCAGTGTTATACTATGTTTCTATTTACTTTTTATTATTACATTTCCATGTATTTATTTTTGTGGTACTAGGCACTGAACCCAGAACCTTGTGCATGCTAGCCTGGGTGACCTTTGAGCAATTAACTATATATATATAGTTTTATATATATATATATATATATATATATATATATATATATATATATATATTTTACTTTTGTAGCATGTGCCTCTGTGTGTGCGCACAAGCACATGTATGCATGCCTGTGTGTGTGTGTGTGTGTGTGTGTGTGTGTTTCCAGACAGGGTTTCTGTTTATAACCTTGGCTGTCCTAGACTTTGTAGATCAGATTGGCCTCTGAACTCAGAGGGATCTTCTCTGCCTCTGCCTCCCAAGTGCTGAGACTAAAGGCATGTCCCAACCCTCAACCCTCAATCCCAGTTTTCAACTTTCATTTTAAGATAAAAATCTTACTCTGTAGCCCATTTGGCTGTGATACTCCTGCCACAGTCTCCTGGGTAGCTGGAATAACAGGCTGTATTATGAGCTGGTTTGTTTGCCTTTTTACTAGTTTTCTGCAAACAATTTTTGTTTTGTGTGTAAAGTTGCATCTTTCTTTGTCTGAAGGTGCTGTTCAGGCCACATTTATTAAAAATGAGAATTTTTAAATTAATTTAAAATTTAACGTGTGTGTGTTGGTAGTGGCTTGGAATTTTTGAGAGTGTACCTTACTATGTAGCCCAGTTAGATCTTGAACTTTAAGACTATAGGCGGGTACCGCCACACACAGCCTCGGTTTGCTGTTAACATCCCAACTTTGCAGAAGATGCACTTTCTTTTATTTGACAGGAAGAGAGAAGAAATTCTGACCTTCCTACTCTCTTGGAAATTTCCAGTTCAAGAAGTGCGCAGAGCCACAGCATGCAGGGATTTTTGTGTGATTACTCTACTCTTTCCTTAAATTATTAAGCTGTGTTAAAACAGCAGCTTGGTGCATTTCGTGTTTTAGGTCTTCCTGTCTTCTGAAAAATTAATATTGCTACAAGAGTGACGTTAGTCTCAGTGTCTCCTTTCAGCATTTTTTTAAACTTGTTTTAAATTTTTTAATATTAGTTACAGTTTATTAACTTTGTATCACAGCTGTATCCCACTCCCTCCCAATTCCATCCTCCCTCCCTCATCTCCTTCCTGCCCCTTTCCAAGTCCACTGATAGGAGAGGACCTCCTCCCATTTCATCTGACCCTGGTTTATCAGGTATCTCTTCAGGACTGGCTGCAAAGTCCTCCTTTGTGGCCTGGCAGGCCTGCTCTTCCCTTGGAGCAGGGTGTGTGTGTGTGTGTGTGTGTGTGTGTGTGTGTGTGTGTCAGGTCAGGGAATAGTCCCTGTTCCCCTTAATGGGGAAACCCCCTTGGATACTGAGCTAACATGGGCTACCTCCGAGCAGGGGTTCTAGGTTATATCCATACATGGTCCTTGGTTGGAGAAACTATGTCTGTTTTCTTAAGTTTTGTCCTTTACCTAGGATATGTCCACTGAGGAAAGGAAATATCATATGTAGGTCTCATTTCACTGTTTCTCTTCTTTCTAATATCTTGCAGTTTCTTATATCTTCAATGCATTTGCAAGACTATTGTTTTTAATTAATTGCATATTCATATTCATATTCATTGTTAAGAAAGGTAATGTGAGCTCTTTTCCTAATTTCTTCCAGAAGTTACTTTGTTCCATGGAAAGATCTGTAGTTTTTTGCAGTCTCAACTGTAGAAGCAGCTTTGGTTCTGGGGCTCTCCAAAGAATAGGATTCAAATGGAACACAGTAGTAGATCAAGCCATCAAGAATTTACTTAGTTAAGAGAGAATAGACATTTTAGAAAATAAGAAGGATAACTAGACAGCAGTGGACATATTTTTTCAGGCACTGGGCTTAGGCTTCTCTATGTTGTATCTCACTTATATTTCTCTCAGGGTTGACACTTCTATGAAAGAAAAAATACTTTTTTCAGACTCTCATACTACCCAAATTTCAGTTTGTTGTAAGTAGAGGTATAAGATGCAAGCATATGCATTATAGGGGTTTAAATTCCCATAAATATGAAAAGTTTACTAGGGGAAAGAGGAACAACATTTTTGCATGCTCACCTGGAGAGGAAGTCTTGATGTTACTGGAATCTGACCTAGCTAGCATAGACTATATCATCTTGTTATACTTAGCATCTCTTATAGGATCTCTGAGCTGGTCCATCCAGAATCTTCTACCACCATCATTATCTTGCTATCATAAGAACAAGTCAACCATTATCATTCATAACATTCATAACATTTTTACATTATTTGCTGATATATATATATATATATACCTATAAATTTCTAAATACACAAATACAGCCTGCTCAGTATATATAATGTAAACGTCCTATCATGTGGGAACTGTTGTTCAGTCCTCCCTAGATAAGTTCCTATGTAAAAAAAATCTGTAGAGCAAAAAATAAAATGTAAAAGTTAGATTTTGAGATACTGATTAAAAATGTGCTGATTAATGGAGGTTTGATTGATTTGTTGGGTTTTTTTTTTTGAAGTTATAGGTCTAACTGTACCAATATCTAAAAGCCAAATATTTGTGAAATTTAAGTTACATCTGTAATTAAGCTTATGATATACTGTGGAAGAAAGTAAATTTTAGGTGAGACAATGTAGACGTTTAGTAGATGATGAATAAATATTAGTCATTCCTAGGCAGAGAAATAATACTGAATGGAACATATTTAAGGAACTTCTGGGAACCAGTGAGGTAAATTTTCAGAGCTATAAAAATATATTAGAGTTGAAACAATGACTTTCTATAAAGTAAGGGAAAATAAATAGAAGAGGGAAAGTGGAAAGTAACTATAAATAGCAGAGCAAGGAAACCAGTTCAGAAGTATACAAATTATTTAAAGCACAGAGTTGGGAACTTTCACTTATTTTAAAATGGATTTTAAAATATAAACCAAAGCAGACTTCAATAAGAAAGTTAATTCAAAAGACAGCCTCTTGCATTAGGGAGAATTTCTGATCTCAACAATTTGAAAATGCCTCAAAAGTAAATAGATAAGAATTTTCTTTTCCAGGAATAAGTATAAAGCAAATAGAGAGAAGTCATGTAACTGTGAGGAAATGATCTAAGGAATCTGATGAAAAAATGTGCCTTACTACTATCACCTGATTGCAGGGGAATCTAGAATGCGATTCCATGATTCCAGTGTTTGTTCAGGCCCCAAAGTCAGCAAAGTACACAGGCTTAGAGGAGACATTGAAATGAGACTAAAATTTAGTCAAAGCAAAGCAGCAAGAAAACAACTGACAGTGTGAACAACTGTTCAAAAGCCAACAACTGCAACTGTATACTCTTTTCCTAAAAGAATTCCAGGGACCAGTAAGTTCTCTATTAATGTATGCTATAGAAGATATTTATTTGTAAACTGGTGGGAATTTATAAAAGGTGTCCTTCAAATAATAATTTTAACTTTAACAACACTGTATAATTTAGTAAAAGTTTAGCACATTTTGTTTTATACATGTAAAGAGGCCAGCTTGGAACATATTACTTAATAATAAAATTTGCTACTTCATATAGCAGCTTCTAAGAAATGTTGTAAATCCTTAGGGGAAAAATTTTGCAATCCTTACTGTAGATTTTGTAAATGAATTATTCAGAACTAAGTATTCCAAAATATCTATTATTGTGGATTGACTAGAATTGCTGCGTACTGATGTGCACTTCTTTCCTAAGAACATAATAATAGCATGGAAAGGATGTGCAGTATTAACATTTTGATAGGTATCAGAGGAAAAGCAAAGCTTAAAAAATTACCTTGTGCAGAGAAAAGAGAGGAAAGGGCTTGCTAAAATCTTATCAGACTCACCACTGGTCCACCATTTCACAGTCAGCTGGAGAACTGATGTTGCATTTTAGGCTCTCATGAAAAGACTTCCTGTCATGTAAAGGAGGCAAATTAATTTATGTAAATGAGCATTTGGCAGCACTTCTGCTCCTTTTAGTGTTGACTAGTTCCACCTCTGATAAGACAGATCTAATTTCTTTTCCATTAAAATGCATTAAAAATACATTTAATGATTTCTTGCCTGGGTTTGATAGGAGAATTCAAGTTGTTAGCTATGGAGTGTCATTAATAAATACTTTTTTAAAATTAAAGTACCAAGAAGTGCAAGAAATTTTACTATAGATTTTAGAAAAAACTATGAGTACTAAATGGAATAGTAATTTGCCTTAGGGCTTGTTTAATTGCACATTCTTACTTATCTCATTGTAAACTTATTTTCAAATGTAAGTTGTTCAATAGAATATTCCTTTAATCCTTTTGCATAACTTATTCATTTTCCTGATAGGAACTTGAAGCAAATATACATTTAGCCTTCATAACAAAGCACAGAAGGATAAAACTGACAGTTATATTTTATGTCAATAATCTTCACTAAAATTAGATTTCTTCATGCGATTTTTTAAAATATATATACTGCCTATATAGGCATCATTATTTTTGGCAAAACTCTCTATTTCTCTTTAATCCACAGCATTTTTTCCAGATGAAACAAAAATTAGCTGAAATTCCTTTGAACATACTACTAATTACTATTTAACCAAAAGTAGACAAAAATGTCTTTTCAAAAAATATATTTTATTAGCTTTTACAGTTTATTCACTTTGTATCCCAATTGTATCCCCCTCCCTCATCTCCTCCAGATCCCACTCTCCCCTCATATTCCTCCTCTTTTCTCATCACCTAGTCTACTGAAAAGATGGAGCCATCCTCACCTACTATCTGACGCTAGCTTATTAAGTCTCATCATGACTGCCTGAATCCTCTTTCTCAGAGGCCTGATAAGACCACCCAGCCAGGGCAAAGTGATCAAAGAGAAGGCAACCACTTTCATGTCAGAGACAGCTGCTGCTCCACTTATTAGGGATCTCATTTGGATACTGAGATACCGATGGGCTACATCTGAATGAGGTGTCTAGGTCCTTTCCATACATGGTCATTGGTTGATGCATCAGTCTCTGCAGGACCTCCTAGGCCCAGATATTTTTTGGCTTGGTTGGCCTCCTTGTGCAGCTTTTAACCCTCCAAAACCCTCTAATGCATCTTCTTCCTCTGCCTAAAGAAGAAAAAGAGGGGAAGAGCCTTGAACTCATGGGTACAGGAGACAACTTCCTGAACAGAACACCAACAGCACAGGTTCTAAGCGCAACAATCA
>CM053742.1:97386369-97406020 GCA_028658305.1 Pachyuromys duprasi
TGTGCTCATGAATTCTGGGCTCCTCCCCACTTTTTAAAAACATGTTTGGTATGTCTTGTTTTATATTGAGGTCTTTGATTCACCTGGACTTTAGTTTTGTTCAGTGTGATGAATTTGAATCTATTTTCATTTTTCTACACTTAGTCTTCCAGTTAGACCAGCGCCATTTGTTGAAGATGCTGTCTTTTTCCATTGTATGGTTTTGGCTTCTTTGTAAAAAATCAAGTATCCGTAAGTGTGAGGTTTTATTTATGGGTCTTCCTTTCAATTCTATTGATCCACCATTCTGTTTCTATGCTAGTACCATGCAGTTATTAATACTATTGCTCTGTAGTACAGCGTGAGACCAGGAATGGACATACCTCCAAATGACCTGTTGTTGTACTGGATCCTTTTGGCAATTCTGGGTTTTTGTTTTTTCATATGCAGTTGAGAATTTTTCATTCAAGGTCTATAAAGAAATGTGTTGGTATTTTGATGGTAATTACATTGAATCTGTAGATTGCTTTTGGCAGGATATCCATTTGCACTGTTACTGCTATTGATGTATGCACACAGGAAATCTTTCCATCTTCTGATATCTTGTTCACTTTCTTTCTTTAGAGACTTGAAGTTTTTTTTTTTTTTTTGAACAGGTCGTTCACTTCCTTAGTTAGAGTCACAACAAGGTACTTCATGCTACCAGTGGCTATTATGAAGGGTATTGTTTCCCTAATTTCTTTTTTGACCCTTTTTTCTTTGCTATAAAGATAGGCTTCTGATTTTTTTTTTAGTTCATTTTGTATCCATCCACTTTGCTAAAATGTTTATCAACTGAAGTAGTTCTCCTGTTGAATTTTTGCAGTCGCTCATGTATACAATCATATCATCTGCAAAGAGTGATATTTTGATTTTTTTCCTTTCAAATTTGTATCGTGTTTATCTACTTTAGTTGTCTTATTGCTCTAGACAAACTTCAAGTACTATGTTGAAGAGATATGGAGAGAGTGGACAGCCTTGCCTTGTCCCTGATTTCAGTGTTTATTGGGTGTTAGTTTAGGTATCATGGTGACTGTAGCTTCATAGAATGAGTTTAATAATGTTATCTTAGTTTATATTTTGTGGAATAGTTTGAAGCATATTGGAGTTAGCACTTCTTTGAAGATCTGGTAGAATTCTGTGCTGAAATCATCTGGCCCTCGGTTTATTTTAGAAGGGAGAATTTGGTTACTGCTTCTATTACTTTGGGAGATATAGGACTATTCAATCTTTTTACCTGATATTGATTTTATTCTGGTAAATGGAATCTATCAAAAAAATTATTCATTTCATTTAGATTTTCATTTTTTTTGACATGTAGGTTTTGGTAGAAAGACCTAATGATTGTTTGGATTTCCTCAGTGTCTGTTGTTATATCCCCCTTTTCATTTCTGATTTTGTTGATTTGGATAGTTTCTCTCTGCCTTTTAGTTAGTTTGGCTAAGGGTTTGTTTATCTTGGTGATTTCCTCAAAGAATCAGTTCTTGGTTTCATTGATTCTTTGAATTGTTTTATTTGATTATACTTTACTGTTTTAAGCCCTAGATTTGATTATTTCCAGCTGTCTACTCCTCTTGGGTTTATCTGCTTCTATTTTTTCTAGGGCTTTCAGGTGGGCCATTAATTTGCTTGTATGAAATGTTTCAAATTTCTTCTTGGAGGCACTTAGGGCTATGTGTTTTCCTCTTAGCACAGCTTTCATTATGTCCAATAAATTTGGGTACTTTTTTTTCCTTTATTTCCTTTATTTTCATTGAATTTTAGGAAGTCTCTAATTTCTGTTTTCATTTCATCTCTGACTGAGCTCTCCTTTCTTACAGAGTTGTTTAGTTTCCACATTTATGTAGGGTCTTTGTTATTTCTGTTGTTGTTGAGGTCTAGTTTTAGGCCATGGCCATCTGGTAGGATTGAAGGGATTATTTCAAACTTCTTATATGTCTTGAGGCATCTTTTGTGCCCAACTCTATGGTCAGGTTTGGAGATGGTTATCTGAGGTGCTGAGAAGAAAATAAACACTTCTGAGTTTTAGCTGAAAACTTCTGTAAACATACTTAGGTCCATTTGATTTAGGACCTCTTTTAGTGTTACTGTTTCCCTCTTTAGCTTCTGTCTAGATGATCTATCCCTTGGTGAGAGTGGAATGTTGAAGTGTCCCAGTGTTAAAGTGTTGGGATTCACTTGTCATTTAAACTTTAATAATGTTTCATTTACAAATGCAAGTGCTCTTGTATTTGGGGCATAGATGTTCAGGATTTTGATGTCCTCCTGGTGGATTTTTCCTTTAATGATAATGAAGTATCCCTCCTCATCTTTTTTGATTAATTTTGGTGGGAAGTCTATTTTATCAGATATTAGAATAGCTACTGCAGCTTGTTTTCTGGATCATTTTGCTTGAAAAACATTTCTACTGCCCTTTACTCTGAGGTAGTGTCTGTCATGGTTGCAAAGGTGTGTTTCTTCTATGCAGCAGAATACTGGATCCTATTTACACAACCATTCTGTGTGTCTGTGTGTTTTTATTGGAGAGTTGAACCTGTTGATATTGATAGATATGACCAATTAATGTTCATTATTTTTGTTTTCCTTTTTATTAATTAGTTTTTAAAAATTACAGTTTATCCACTTGTATCCTACTGTAGGACCCTCTGTTGTCCCCTCTCAATCCCATCTTCCTTTCCTCTTCTCCTCCCATGCCCCTCCCCCAGTCCATTGATAAGGGAGGTCAATATGACCCTAGTCTATCAGGTCTCATCAGGACTGGCTGGATTGTATTTCTATGTGGACGGGTAAGGCTACTCCCCCTTTCTGGGGGTTAGTTTCTTTTATTGTGGATTTGGTTGTGCTACTGTGTTTCAATGCTTGTTTTCTTTTAATTTTTTTGTTGTGGAATTATCTATGTCTTGTGTTTTCTTGGGTGTGGTTGATTTTGGTGGATTGGAGTTTTCCTTTTAGTATCTTTGTTTATTGACATCGCTTTACTTAAATTGGGAAAATTTCCTTCAATGATTTTCATGAAAATATTTTCTGGACCTTGGAGCCTGCAATCTTCTTTTTCATCTATTCTTATTATTCTTACATTTCACCTTTTCATGGCATTCTTGATTTCTTGGATGTTTTGTGTTTGGAACTTTTACGATTTTACTTTTTATCTGAGAGATTTATCAATTTCTGCAATTGTGTCTTCAGCACCTGATATTCTCTCATCCATCTCTTGTATTCTCTTGGTGAATCTTGCCTTTGTGGTTCCTGGGCATTTCTCTAAGTCCTCCAGCTCCAGGGTTTTCTCTGTTTTTGTTTGTTTGTTTGTTTGTTTTTTTATTGATTCAAATTTTGTTTTCATGTCTTAACCATTTCCTTCATCTGTTTGAATGTGGATTCCTGTCATTCCATGATGGCTTCTAGTTTTTGTTTTTTTCCTCTCTATATGTCAGTGCTTGTGCCTCTACACGTGCCTCTATTTGTGCCTCTATTTGTTTGATTGTATTTTACTGAATTTCTTTGAGAGCTTTGTTTGTTTCCTCTGTATTTGCCTCTAAAAACTGGATAAGCATAGGTTTGTAATAATTTTCCTGTGTTTCAGATTAATTAGCATATCCATTGATTTGGGGGCTGCTGGTGAAGCCATGGTGTCCTGATTTTTGTTGGGTGTTTTCTTAAGTGGAACTCTAGCCATCTGCTTATCTGTTACCTTCGTTGTTTGTTCATGGATTCTGTACTTCAGTTTGGGTCCATATATCTCTGGTATCTAGAGTATTCTTCAGGAAGATGAGACAGGTCCACCTGTTTGAGAGTGGATTTTGTTTTTTTCACCTGTAGCTAAGGGAGGAAGATAGCAGGTGCATTGCACAAGTGCAGGCATTTGCATGGAAGTGTGCCTTGTGGGACAGGGTGCTAGGGCATATAGATGCCTGGAAGAGTGGAGCTTAAGTGCAGAAGGGGGTGCTAGTGCTTATACTGTGCACGAACACAATGTGCATGCTCAGGTGTTCTGAATACCTCATTGGCCTATAGGCTTTTGTATTGTCCTCCTGGTATTTGTATCTGTCTGGACTCCAGGAATTTCTTGCCTGGACTCTACTGAAAGACCCACAGAATAGGGGCTTCACTATTGAGAACGCTGTCCTAAGGGCCCCTGTGTTGCCCACAGTGAGGGTGTGGGTGGGAAGGATCTGATGTCTGGCTGGTAGCTTAGAGGGACCCTGAATCTAGGACTCTGCATGCACTCACTTGAAGAGCACACTCAGTGGCTCACTGGTCTAACTGGTATGCACAGGGCTTCCTCCTGTTCTCTACTCTCAGATTTGATCCCACAGGAGAAAATGAGAATGTTGGATATCATCAGATCATTGGTGTCCACTATTTAGATACTGGGGAAATGAAAGTATCATATCATGAAGTTATACATACTGCATAGAAAACTAACTACCTCTTTTTCAACCCTGGGTCAAGAATAACTATTTCTTATTTTTTTTTAATTATAGAATACAAGAGACTAAAATACAGAGACAATATATGGAACATCTTAGTCACACAAATTTTCTTTTTCGTATGAGGTGAACATTTTTAATGATTTTTAAATTTATATGACAACAGATGTGTCTACTTGTGTATTAGTGACACAAATGTGGGAGTAATTAAATGTCCTGTGATTGTACTTGAGGTACATTCTACAGAGGGAACTTATACCTGCTACTTTCAGCCCAATTAACAACTCATTCCTGGGAGGTAATGGGCTTAAGTGAGGAGTTATCACTGTTCTTTAATTAAATTGACACACTAGCAAACTGTCTTCTAAATTTCAGTTTATACCTACATGTAAAAGCTACTTGTCACCTTAATCATAGAAGCCTCTCTGCAGCTAATAATAGTGACTGCAAAGTCATTCCTGTTCACGAGGCTGCAAATACATGAGTTGAGGTTTCTATCTTAAAGAAGACTGTTTTTTTTGTTTGTTTTTTTGTTTTTTTTTACCACCCACTTTTATTCTCAGAAAACACTGCTGACGAGAGAACAGGATGTATACAACAGTCAGAAGATGTGGTAAAGGATCATGGAATATCATCCTGTAGAGTCACCCTGTAGACTCAGTACAGCCAGTGTAATCACAAACTTGAAACTGAAGTTAACTTCGTTGTGTCTAAGCAAGACACATAGGACCATACCTACTACTGAACTATTTTTAATTGGTCAATTCTGGGCAAAAGGAACTATGAACTATTTTTAATTGGTCAATTCAGGGCAAAAGGAACTAATTTTTTTCAGTTATATACTCACTGCTTAGCCCACTAGTCTCCAAAAGGTAGTACCAAACCCACAACCATGCAACTGTCTCTAGCTAAACTCAGTAGATCTCAAAACAAAATTAATAGACATGAAGATAAAAAATAAATTTGCAGGAAATGGTAGGTAGTTAAGGATAGTAAGAAGTGAGAATGATCAATATGCATTATGTACAAGTGTAAAATTATCAAACAACTCTAATTAACAAAAAGTGAAAACATTTATTCTTCAATAAATAGTATATGAATTAATTCCAAAAATACCATTAGGAAAAATAAGAAGTTTGATACTGTTAAAACTGCCAGGTCATAACTTATGTAAAAATGTCATTAAAACACATATTTAATTAAAACAGTATATATCTCAGCCACTTTAGAATGGTTAATTGTCTTTTTTCCTTATCAATATATATTTTTAAATTTTGTTCACCCATTAATAATTTCATATGGTCTTAACATTTTAAATACAATAATAGTAAATGAAATTTATCAGAAAATTTATGTAATTTATAATGCATGAGATAGATATTTGTCAATAATCATTATATCTTTGTTGGGCTAAATGAACAGACAACTCACTCTTCATCTACAAAAACATTTCAGAGCAGAGATAGATCTTTGGGTTAGAGCAACTACTTGACCTTCTTTGCATATGTTAGTTTCTGGTTCTGATCCTCAGCATCACCTAAACATATTCCATGGTAAGGGACAGATTTAAGTGCAACAACTTCACATGGAGGTTAGGAAGAAAAGAGAGATTTTTCAGAGGCTTATTTATGAATCTTATCTAACTAACCAAAAAATGAACAAAAAGAATGATAAATTTTAAAATTAATATGTTATAAAGTTAGTATAATTGTTTGTAGATTCCAGCAGCAGACACAAAATATTGAGAAAAGGACAGTACTAGTACTATGATCAGAAGAATTGAGTGATTTGAGCAGAGAATGACAGAATTTGGCTTAGAATCACAAAACTTATGATACTATCATAATCAGCCTGTATAGAGATTATCATGAGGAAATGATAAAAACATTTGTTTAAAAACACACACACACACAATAAGGGACGAAGCTAAGAAAATGACTATAAGAGAAAACTACCGTGGTTTTTAAAAATACCCAAACAAATCTAATGTCCTGAGAATTTTACTTCCTTTTAATTCTTATTATTTAGTGATTTAAATAAACAAACACATTCACTTGTTAACATGAGGATTACCATAAAAAACATGCTCTAGGCTCTGTAGATATGTTAGGCAGCTTGGTCTTCATGTGGGACTCCTAACAGCAGAAGCACGGGCTTTCTCTGATTCTGTTGCTTCCCTTTGGGACCATTCCACTTATTGAGATACCTCCTCAATCCTCAATAGGAGAAGATGGGTCTAGTCTTATTGCAACTCTACATGTCAAAGTTGGTTTATATCCATGGGAGGCCTCTCCTTTTCTTAAGAAAAAGGGAAGAATACTGCATAGAGGAAGGAGGGGAGAATAGGAAGAAAGGAGGGAAGAGAAACTGCAGTAGTGGTGATTAATTAATTATTAATTAATTAAAAACATGAATTAAGATCTTTCAAGTAAAATGAATGTATCCTAGAAATACACTTTTAAAGTAAGGATTTATCATAAAGCTAAATGTATAAAACAACATTAAATGCAATTATTAAATATTTGGCCTCTATTTCCACCTTCCATTTTCCTTCAGTATCTAAAGGTAAATGAATAATGTGCTACTATATAATGGCGTTATTAGGGATAAGCTATATAAAAATTTACTTTATATTAGCAACATAAAAATGACATAGAACAGTTTCATTCACTGTTGTGAATTAAGTTTATAGTAACCAGAACAAGACTAAAATAAATTAGAATATTACATGTAAGTTAATGAAAATAAAAATAATAAATACATATACATAGATATGGAAACTAGACAGAAATAGCTTTGTGTCAAAAATGAAATTTTAAAGAAGTTCTAATGAAGGATAACAGGAAAAAATTATGAAATATGTGGAAAAAAGTAGTAAGATAAGAGAAATGCTTTATTCCTCATTGGTTATTACAATTTTAAATTCAAATAGATCAAACAACGCCCTTAGCCATCAGAGAGATGCAAATCAAAACGACCCTGAGATTTCACCTTACACCCATCAGAATGGCTAAGATAAAAAAAAAAACAAGGGACAACAAATGCTGGAGAGGTTGTGGAGAAAGGGGAACCCTACTCCATTGCTGGTGGGAATGTAAACTTTACAACCACTTTGGAAATCAATCTGGTGTTTTCTCAGAAAATTAGGAATAGTGCTTTCTCAAGATCCAGCTATACCACTCCTAGACATATATCCAAAAGATGCTCAAGTACACAACAAGGACATTTGTTCAACCATGTTCTTAGCACCTTTATTCATAATAGCCAGAACCTGGAAACAATCCAGATGTCCCTCAGTGGAGGACTGGATACAGACAGTGTGATACATTTTCACAATGGAATATTACTTAGCAATTAAAAACAAGGAAATCATGAAATTTGCAGACAAATGGTTGCAACTAGAAAAGATCATCTTGAGTGAGGTAAACCAGAAGCAGAAAGACACACACGGTATATACTCACTTATAAGTGGATACTAGAACTATACAATAGGATAAACATACTAAAATCTGTACAAATAAAGAAGATAAACAAGAAGGAGGACCCTGGGTAAGATGATCAATCCTTACTTAGAAAGGCAAATGGGATGGATATTGGAAGTAGGAAAAAAACAAGAAACAGGACAGGAGCCTACCACAGAGGGCATCTGAACGACTCTACCTTGCAATGTATCAAAGCAAATGCTGAGACTCATAACCAAACCTAGGGCAAAGTGCAAGGAATCATATGAGTGATGGAGGAGTTAGTAAGACCTGGAGAGGACAAGAGATCCACAAGGACCAAATATATCAGGGCACAGGGTCTTTTTTGAGACTGATTCTCCAAGGACCATGAATGGATATAACCTAGAACCTATGCTCAGTTGTAACTCATGGTAGCTCAGTATACAAGTAGGTGACCTAGTGAGGAGAACAGGGACTGTCTCTGACATGAACTCAGTGGCTGGCTCTTTGACCTCCCTCCACAAGAGGGAGGAGCAGCCTTGCTAGGCCATAGAGGTCATTGCACTCAGTTCTGATAAGACCCAATAAGCTAGGGTCAGACAGAAGTAAAGGAGGACCTCCCCTATCAGTGGACTTAGAGGGAGGAGATGAAGGAAAATGGAGGGATTGGGAGGGAATGTGAGAGGGTGCTACACCTGGGATACAAAGTAACTATATTGTAATTAATATAAAAATAAAAATAATAATTAAAAAAACATGTGATCGAAGAGATAAAAGTTGGAAAACCTAGGGTTCTCCTTGTTGTTTAGCTTCTCTAGGATTGTAGTTTTATATATGTATATCCTATATTGTATGGCTAATATCCACTTATAGTGAGTATTCAGCATGTTTGTATTTCTACTGCTGGGTTACCTCATTCAGGATGATCTTTTATATTTCTATCCATTTGCCTTTGCAGCCAAATGTCCCACTCTTTTTTGAATCATTATTATTATTTACAATTTATTTGCTTTGTATCCCAGTTGTAGCATTCTTCCACATCTCCTCCCAGTCCTACTCTCCCCACATCTTCCTTCCCTATCTGTTTCCTGTAGTCCACTGATAGGGGATTTCCTCCTTTACTACTGTCTGATCCTAGCCTGTCAGGTCCCATCAGGACTGGGTGGATTCTCTTTCACTATAGGCTAGATAGCTCACTCAACCAGGGAGAAGTGATCAAGGTGCAGGCAAACAAGTTCATGTCAGAGACTGTCTCTTCTCCTCTTACTAGAGAACCCACATGGAGACTGAGCAGATTATATCTGAGCAGCAGGTTTATGTCTTCTCTATGCATGGCCTTTGGTTAATGTATCAGTCTCTGCAGTGCCCTCTGGTCCCCGCCTTTTTTGGCTTTGTTAGTGTCCTTGTGTGGCTCCTGTCCCCTCCAAGTCCTTTTATATCACCCTTCTTCTGTAAGACTCCCTGTGTCCAAAGTATGGCTCTGAGTCTCTGTATCTGCTTTGTTTTCAGGATGAGTGGAGTCTTTTAGGGGACATCTGTAGTAGGCTTCTGCCCTGTTCCCTCTCTTCTACTCGTTCTTGTGTCTATCCTGTTTTACCTTCTGAATGAGAATTAAGCATATTCCCTAGGGTCCTCCTTGTTTTTGGGTCTATAGGTCTTATTATATTTATCCTATATTATCCAGTTAATCAGAAGCAAACAAGGAATTCCAAAATACTTAGGGAACAATGAAAGATAATATAGAAACAAAGAAAAACGTATGCTCAATAAGAGAGAACAAAATATATAATGGTAAAACTGTGTATCTTAAATAAGTATATGACATCAAGGAACTATAAAAAATAACAATCTCCATGCAAATGTAGTTATGATCTTAGAAAGGATGATAAGGGAATACTATCAAAATAGCTATCATACAAGTGAGAAAACTACGTTGAAATGGATGCATTCATTGAAGAGCATAATTTCTGTTCACATGGTCCTGTTATACTTTGATTATTTGGTTTTGCTATTTGAAATATTATCTATTAAAAATAATACCTATTAATATTAATCCATATAAGATGGATATCTAAGAAAAAAGACATGATGATTAGCAGAATTCATCAGGGAATATGTATGAATCACTTTATTTTTGCAAATGACTGGATGGCTCATTTCCTATAAGAAATAGAACTACAGAAAGTCCAATCCAGTATGTGAGGAAAATGTCTCCCAATTCTTATCTTTATTCACCTGTTTAATCCATTTGCGTTTCACATAGTGGTTGAAATTGAGGTGTGCTTCTAATATGAAACATTCAAATTAGTATTGAGATTGAATGCTAGCTAAGACACTATAAAACTACAAGGTTTCATTAGAAATATCAAAGGTGATGAAAGATAAATCTAGTCAGACACTGAGAATGGTCAGATACCAATAATAGAATATTTCTCCTAAATTTATTTGGTAGGATTATTACTGACCCAAGGCTAATGCCTAACAAAAAGAGGAATCAAATCAAACAGGCCGGATTCAACTCTGATTAAGGAAATAGCCTTATTGCAAATACATATATGTATGTATATGTGTTTGGATGTGCCCAAAGGACTGTTATTAGACCTAATAAGTAAATCCAGCAAAGTTGAAGAGAATAAGATGAAGCATCAAGACTAATTCTGTTTTATAATACCACTGACATGGTCATTCCCACAAAAATATTACGAGACTGTGCTGAAATAGAAAAATTTATCCTCAAATTTATTTAGAAATTTATTAGCCTAAGGAAACACTCTTATTTTAAATATTTTAAAAGTTTGCAGTAATTTGAACAGCATTCTACAGGGATAAGAATAGATATGTGCCAATAAAATAAAAACGAGACCTACAACCAATCCATCTACCTAGAGCCACTTATCATTTTAAACATTTTATAACCATATATGTTACATAAAGTAATAGAGTTCATGTGTGTAGAAAATAATTTCAGCCATATTTAACTCTATTACTCTTTTGTCACCTGTTCTCTTTCCAATAGTTTCCTTTCCCCACAAATATCACCCCTTATACTTTCTGATCTTTCAAAAATCTAGATATTAGAGTTTGGAGCGATGGCTTAGTGGGTAAGAGCACGTATTATTCTTGCAGATGACTGGGGATTTTGTTCCCAGAATCCATATAGAGGTTCAAACCATTCTTCACACCACTCTGAGGGGATAAACACCTTCTTATAACCTGCATGCATGTGGTACAAAATTACATGTTGGCAAAAGTTAAAAATATTAAATCTAAATATTGCATCTGAGAAAAAAATGGGACATTTGTCTTAGTCGTGCTGATTTTATGTAACATGATGTTTTGCAGTTCTTTTTTCAGGCAAATACCATCCTCTCCTCCTTCTTTATAAGCAAATATTACTCAGTTATTTCTTTGAATTTATATTTGTATCTGTGTGTGTCTGTTTGTGTGCCCATGTCCATGAGTGTGTGTGCGTGTGTGTATCCAAGTGTGTGTGTGTGTGTGTATCTGTTCTACCAAGAAGTGATTAAGCTGGATCATAAGAAAGTTCTGCTCTAATTATTTTATGGAACCCTCTCTTGATTATCATAGCTCTTGGACTAATTCACATTCCCAAAAACAGTATATAAGAGTTACATTTTCCCAGTGTTTCTGGTAGCATTTGTTGCCATTTATTTACAGGATGAGGCAAGATGCCATGTCAATGAAGTTTTGGGTTAAATTTCAGTTATTGCTAAAGATATTGAACATCTTTAATACATTTTTGGGCCAATTATACTTCATTTGGCAATTACTTTTTAATATTTATTAGTGTATGATAATTTTTACTTGAATATTTTCTAATTTTTGAGATTATAATTTAGCTACAAGATTGCTCCCTTCCCTGTCCTCCCTATATATCTCCCATATACATCTTCCCTCTCTCTTTTAATTTCATGGCCTGTTTTTTCACTAATTGTTATTGCAAGCATATACATACATATACATATATATTCTTAAACATGACTGTGTAGTCTGTACAATGTTACTTGTACATATGTTTTCAAGGCTGACCATTTGGTATTGGATTACTAGACAGTGTGATGTTCCCTAGGGAAGAATATTTCTTAAACCATCAGCATTCCCTAGTCCCTGTAGTTTTTTTATATAGGAGTGGAAGCCTTATGGATTTTCAGTTGTACACATTGGCAAGTCCATTCTCCTTTTTCAGTTCATATTTAGGCATTATTAGAAGTTATGACCTCACAATAAACCCCATGATCTTCTGTTTCTTCATATCATTCTTCACCCTCTTCCACAATGTTCCCTGAGCCTTAACATCTGACAGAGGAATACAATCCAGAATTACAAATAACTCAAAAAGCAATGAGAAAACAAACAAACAAACAAATGACCCATTTGAAAGATGGGCATAGGATCTGAAGAGAAAGTTTACAAAAGATGATTTTAATGGATTAGAAATATTTCAAAAATGTTACTCATACCTAGTAATTAGGGAAATTCAATTTAAAAGAATTTTGATAGTTTATGTTTTGAATGTATTTATTTTGTAAATTATTTGTTCTTTGGATTGTTAATATAGATGAACTGTTTCTATATCTGAGTAGCAACCCCATTAGAGAAATAGATGGCAAAGATAAATTTCCAATGTTTAATGTGTTTCTTCACTACGGAACAATTTTAACAAGGAATATACATTGTTCTTGTCTTTACAGCAAATAGTGCTGAGATAAGCAGATTTACATGATTAGATAAATGAAGATTTGCTGTGGATAAATGATGCTTTTGTTTTAATCTCAGGTGTCGGACTGATTCAGATAATCCAGAGCAGCAAACTATTTGCCTCATGAGGGCTCTGAGAGGAGCTCTTTGCCTGCTGCAGATAGCTTAAATCTGAGGACTCTGGAGAGAGAATAAATGCCAGGGCCCAGATAGTGTTGGGGAGCTCAGATAAAGAACAAGTCTGCTGCTGCTTCCACTCTGAGTCTCATTTTGCTGTTGATGCTGTAGGACAAGAAGTTGGAGATCTCTGGAAACAAGGATTAGGCTAGCTCTTAGGAACCAGACAACCCTAACCAGCAGGAAGCAGGTTAAGAGTGCTGTACACCCTCTCCAACTAAACATTTTCTCTCTAATACCTGGTGTTGAGGTGGAGAAGGGAGAAATAGATATAAGAAATATAAATAAAAGTGTTTCTAAAAGTCCAACAACAAAGTTTTTTATGATGTTTTATAACCTGCAGTAAATTCATTATAGGAGTTAAAATAAACATAAGTAGTATAAAAGCAAACTTTAATGAAATTGTAATTGAAATGGATTCTTACCGATGCTACCTAAAGCACAAGTAACAAAAGAGAAAATGATTGGTTCTAAAACGATAAAATTTTGGAGAGTCAAAGGATATTACTAAGAAGATAAAACACATAAAGAAAATATTTTACTTTCAAACTCTTGTATTTAATATACAGAACGTGTTAATAACTCCTACAAATCAATAATGAAAACAATCAAATTATAATGTATATCTGGCAAAATGATTAACTGTTTGAGAGGACTTGCTTGAAACCTGACAAAATGAGTTTCATCTTTCTTTCCCACAATGCTGAAAGTTATTCTCTGAAATCCATATGTCTGACATGGCACAGAAGTACATACATATACCCCTCCCCACACACATATACACACATTACCCTTCCACTCTCTTCTTCTTTTATTTATTTATTAATTATTGCAATGTATTCACTTTCTATCCCAGCTATAGCCTTCTTCCTTGTCCCTCCCAATCCCACCCAGCCTCCCTCTTCTCCTCCCATGCACCTCTCCCAGTTCACTGATAGGGGAGGTCCTCAAGTAACAACACATGCTGGAGAGGACACGTTGGTGGGAATGTAAACTTGTACAAGCACTTTGGAAATCAATCTGGTTCTTTCTCAGAGAATTAGGAATACTGCTACCTCAAGTTCCAGCAATAACACACCTAGGTATATATCCAAAATATGAACAAGTATACAACATGGACAGTTGATTAACCATGTTCATAGCAGGTTTATTCGTAATAGACAGAAGCTGGAAACAACCTAGATGTCCCTCTACTGAGGAATGGATACAGGAATTTTGGTACATTTACACCCTCTTCTTCTACTCTAATTTCTCCTGTTACTATCACTACTACTAGTAATAATAGTAGTAATAATAACAGAAAGAGTAAAGGATGCACCAGGATGGCAGCAATCAGTGCACAACTTATCTGAAGGGCAGAGGATCCGAAACTACAAAACTGATGATTGGATGGACAGCTGGAGCCAGAACATCGACTTTGAGGGTTCCAGAGCTAGACAGGACAACCCATGAGCTGGGACAGATTGGATCCAGGCCCCTGGGAGACATCTCCAGGGGCCGAGAGTGGCAAATTTCTCTAGCAGTAGCAGAAGCATCAGCAGCAGACTTGGGCCCAGAGCTGCACCCCCAGCTACAATCCCAGGCATGGGCTCACAGTCTCTGGCCCAGAGCAGAACACTCAACCTCTGGCCCAGAGACTTAGTGCGCTAGACTCACCTTCCCAGAGAGAACTGTGGGCCCCAGGGTACCAGACCGAGTTTCCCTTTTGGGAGAAAACACACAGCTAGGGAATCAGCAGGTTTTTCAAGAGGGCTCTACCTGGAAAACAGTGTAACAACGGCAGCAGCTCACTAAATTCAGAATGAGAAACCAACCAGCAGGGCAGCTGTCTCCAGGACTTCTACACAGAGAGGAGAGCCCCCTGACTAACAAAGACCACAGCTACCACTCAGGCCTATATGTCTGAGGTGAGCAGTGGCAATTCCTGAGAAACACTGGCTGTACAGTGACCATACCCAAAAAGATGAGGAGGCCAACTTCAGGAAAAATCAACTTCCTGCCAAAGGGATTTTCCCTACCCCAGGATTCCAGGAAGCACCAGAAACTAAGAGCCAACACCTAAAATGGCACAATGGGTAGAGATCAGCTTAAAAGGTCAAACAACAAAAGACAGAGCAATATGGCATCTCTAGAACCCAGCCATCCAGGGCAAGGAGCCCTGGACACCCCAGCATAATTGAAATTCAAGAAGATGACCATACATCTATGCTGATGAAGAGGATGAGAGAGGAAACAAAAAGAATAAGAGGAAGATAAAATGAAACAGATTATGGCCATGTGTGAAGTAATACATGAAAACGCAGCCAGTTTGTGGCCTTCAGAGAAGAAATAATTAAATCACTGAAAGAAAGAAAAGAAACAGAAGAATGTTCAAACAAACAGTTGAGGGAAATAAAAGAAAAATAGGAAAATGCAATCACACAGGTATAGGAAATAAACAAAACAACTCAAGATCTGAAGATAGAATTGGAAAGATTAAAGAAAGCACAAACGGAGGAAATCATGGAGAGGAAGAACTTAGGGAAGAAAACAGGAACTACAGAGGTAAGCATAACCAACAGACTAGAAGAGATGGAAAAAAGAATCTCAGGTGTGGAAGATACAATGGAAGAAATTGATGTATCCGTCAAAGAAAATGTTAAATCCAAAAAAGATCCTGACATAGACCATCCAAGAAATCCAAGATAATATGAAAAGACAAAACCTAAGAATAATAGCAATAGAGGGAAAAGAAGATTCCCTCCTCCAAGGCCCAGAAAATATCTTCAACAAAATCATAGAAGAAAATTTCCCCAACTTGAAGGAGAGGCCTATAAGAACACAAGAGGCCTACAGAACACCCAATAAATTAGACCAGAAAAGAAAATCCTCCTGCCACATAATAATCAAATCAGTAAGTATACAGAACAAAGAAAAAAATACTAAAAACTGCAAGGGAAAAAGGCCAAGTAACATATAATGGCAAACAAAACAAAATCACATCTGACTTCTCAACAGAGACTATGGAAGCAATAAGGGCCTGGACGGATATCATGCAGAACCAAAGAGAACACAGATCTTAGCCCAGGCTAATATATCCAGCAAAACTCTCAGTCATCATAGATGAAGAAAACAAGATATTCAATGACAAAAACAAATTCAAACAATACCTACCCACAAATCCAGAATACAGGAGATACTAGAAGGAAAAATAGAACCCAAGAAAAGTAACTACATTCAGGAAAACACAGGAAACAAATAACCTCACTACAGCAAAACCAAAAGTAGCTAAGCACACAAACACAATACAATAGCCAACAGCAAAATCAAAGCATCTAACAGCCACTGGTCATTAATCTCCCTTAATATCAATGGACTCAACTCTCCTCTCCAATAAAAAGACACAGACTAACAGAATGGATGCATAAACAAGACCCAACAATCTGTTACATACAGGAAACACTCCTAAGTCACAAAGATACTTGTTACCTGAGACTAAAGGGCAGGAAGACCATTTTCCAAGCAAATGGACCCAAGAAGCAAGCAGGAGTAGCCATTGTAATACCTAATAAAATAGATTTTCTACAAAAATTAATCAAAAGAGATGATGAAGGTCATTTCATACTCATGAAAGGAAAATTCCACCAAGAATACACCACAATTCTGGACATCTATCCCCCAAATACAAGAGCACACACATTTGTAAAAGAAATATAAATAAAACTGAACCCACATAAATCCTGACACATTATTAGTGGGAGACTTCAACACCCCACTCTCAACAAAGGACAGGTCAACAAATCAGAAAATAAACAAGGAAACAATGACTTTAACAGAGGTCATGAATCAAATGGAACTAACAGACATCTACAGAACCTTTCACCCAAACACAAAAGAATTTAACATCTTTTCAGCACCTCATGGAACATTCTCCAAAATAGACCATATAGTTGGTCATAAGACAACTCTAAACAGATACAAAAAGATTGAAATAATTCCATGTATCCTATCTGACCACCGTGGACTAAAGCTGGATCTCAACGACAAAAGAAATAACAAAAAGCCTACATATACATGGAAACTGAACAACTTACTACTCCATGACAGCTGGGTCAGGAAAGAAATAAAGAAAGAAATTAAAGTATTCCTAGAATTCAATGAAAATGAAGGCATATCATACCCAAACTTATGGAACACTATGAAAGCAGTGCTAAGAGGAAAGTTCAAACACTAATTGCCTTCAAGAAGAAATTCGAAACATCTCATGCAAGCAACTTAATGGCTCATCTAAAAGCCCTAGAAAAAAAAAAGAAACACATACAAAAGAGGAGTAGACAGCTGGAAATAATCAAACTCAGGGATGAAATCAGTAACTTAGAAACAAATAAAACAATTCAAAGAATCCATGAAATCAAGAGATGGTTCTTTGAGAAAATTAACAAGATAGACAAACCCTTAGCCACACTAACAAAAAGACAGAGACACTATCCAAAACAACAAAACCAGAAATGAAAAGGGGGATATAAAAACAGACACTGAGGAAATCCAAACAATCATTAGCACTTACTTCAAATGTCTATATGCCTCAACAGCAGAATATCTAAATGAAATGGATAATTTTCTTGATAGATTCCACTTGCCAAAGCTGAATCAACACCAGGTAAATCAATTAAATAGTCTTATGTCCCCTAAGGAAATAGAAGCAATCATCAAAATCTCCCATCCAAAAAAAGCCCAAATGGTTTCAGCAAACAATTCTATCAGACCTTCAAAGAAGAGCTAACTCCAGTTCTCTTCAAACTATTTCACAAAATAAAAACAGAAGGAACACTATCAAACTCATTCTATGAAGCCACGGTCACCTTGGTAACTAAACATCACAAAGACCCAACCAAAAAGATAACTTCAGAAATTAGGGAAACAACACCCTTCACAACAGCCACAAAGTACCACAGAGTACCTTGGTATGACCCTAACCCAGCAAGTCTAATACTTGTATAAAAAAAAAATTCAAGTCTCTGAAGAAAGAATTAGACAAAGTTATCAAAAGATGAAAAGATACCCATGCTCATGGCTTGACAGGATTAACATAGTAAATGGCTACCTTACCAAAAGCAATCTACAGATTCAATGCAATTCCCATCAAAATACCAACACAATTCTTTAAAGACCTTGAAAGAAAAATTCTCAAATACATATGGAATAACACGAAACCCAGAATTGTTAAAATAATCCTCTACAATAAAAGATTTTCTAGAGGTATCTCCTCCCTGATAGAAAGCTGTACTATAGAGCAACAGTAATAAAAACTGCCAAGTACTGGCATAGAAACAGAATGGTGGATCAATGGACCCGAATAGAAGAGCCAGAAATAAACCCACAAACCTATGGACACCTGATTTTGACAAAGATGCCAAAACCATACAATGGAAAAAAGATAGCATCTTCAATAAATGGTGCTGATATAATTGGATGGCTACATGTAGAAAAATGCAAATAGATCCACATATACCACCCTACACAAAATACATTCCAAGTGCATCAAAGACCTCAATATAAAACCAGACACACTAAACCTGTTAGAAGAAAAATTGGGGAAGATCCTGGAATGTATTGGCACAGGAGACAACTTCCTGAACAGAACACCAAGAGCACAGGCTCTAAGATCAATAATCAGTAAATGTGACTTCATGAAATTGAAAAGCTTTTGTAAAGCAAAGGACACTGTCATCAGAACAAAACGACTACCTACAGATTTGAAAAGGATCTTCACCAACCCTATATCTGACAGAGGGCTAATATCCAGTATATATAAAGAACTAAAGAAGATAAAAAGCAATAACTCAAGTAATCCAATTAAAAATGGGGAACAAAGGTAAACAGAATTCTCGATAGAGGAATATCAAATGGCAGAGAAACACTTAAAGAAATGCTCAATGTCATTTGTCTTCTGGGAAATGCAAATCAAAATGGCCCTGAGATTTCCCCTAACACCCATCAGAATGGCTAAGATAAAAAAAAAAAAAAAAAAAAAAAAAAAACTCAAGCCACAACACATGCTAGAGCGGTTGTGGAGAAAGGGGAACCCTTCTCCACTGTTAGTGGGAATGTAAACTTGTACAACCACTCTGGAATTCAATATTGTGCTTTCTCAGACAACTAGGAATAGCACTTCCTCAAGACCCAGCTATATATATATCTAGGCATATATCCAAAAGAGGCTCAAGTACACACTAAGGGAATTTACTTCACCATGTTTGTAGAGGCTTTATTTGTAATAGCCAGAAGCTAGAAACAACCCAGATGCCTGTCCCCTGAAGAATGGATAGAGAAAGTATGGTACATCTACCCAATGGAATATTACTCAGCAATTAAATAAAAGGAAATCATGAAATTTGCAGGTAAATGGTGGGAACTGGAAAAGATCATTCCAAGTGAGCTATCCCAGAAGTGGAAAGACACACACGGCATATACTCACTCATATAGACATATAATATAGGAAAAACCTACTAAAATCTGTACACCTAAAGAAACTAATCAAAGGGAGGACTCTACCTAAAATGCACAATCCCTATCCTGAAAGGCAAAGAGGATGGACATCAGAAGAAGAAGACAACAGGGAACAAGTTAGGAGCCTTCCACAGAGGGCCTTTGAAAGGCTCTGCCCTATAGATTATCAAAGCAGATGCTGAGACTTAAGGCCAACCTTTGGGTAGAATGCAGATAATATGATGAAAGAAGTGGGAAATACTAAGATCTGGAGATGACAGATGCTCCACAAGAAGAGCAACAGAACCAAAAAATGTGAGCACAGGGTCTTCCCTGAGACTGATACTCCAACCAAGTAGCATGCTGGAGAAAACCTAGAACCCCTGCACAGATGTAGC
>CM053742.1:97406520-97425810 GCA_028658305.1 Pachyuromys duprasi
GGGAGTGACAGACTGGCTAGATCCCAGGGGAGGACATTGCAGCCAGTCCTGAGGAGTCAGGATAAGCTGGGGTTGGATGGAAGGGAAGGAGGTCCTCCCCTGTTGGTGGACTTGGAGGGGGCGGGGAGGAGGGAGATGAGGGAGGGAGTGGGAGGGTAGAAGGGACTGAGGGAGGGGGCTACGCCTGGGATTCGAAGTACCTAACCTGTGATTGAGATAAAAATAAATAAAAAAAATAATAATAATATAAAAAAAAGAAGAAATTTGAAACATCTCATACAAAAAACTTAATGGTTCACCTGAAAGCCCTAGGGAAAAAAGAAGTAGAAACTCCCAAGAGCAGTAGCTGGCTGGAAATAATCAAACACAGGGCTGAAATCAATAAATTAGAAAAAAAAATAAGAGGGGATTCAAGATGGTGGTGACCAGCACACACCATATCTGAGATGCAGAGTATCTAAAACTCTGAAATTTGTGAGAGGAGGAGCAACTGAAGCCAGAAAATTGACATTGAGCCTTCCTGAGTAAGAGGGAACATCAATGATATGAGATCACTTAGACTCAGGTCACCCACAGACCTCTCTGGGGATGGAGAGTGGCAAACATTCCAACTGCTTGCACTTCCCTTTTTCAGGCTTCCCTCCTCCACAGTGGATTAATCCCACAGTGCCAAAGACTCTTAGCACAGAATTCACTGTCTGGGGACTGAGACAGCAGAGCCAGGGCTCCTAGCTCCTCAGCTGCACATGCCAGCTGTACCAGTCTTCTGAGTCCCAGAACTGTGGTACCAGCCTTCCATGTCCTGGGTTTGCAAGTAGCTGTATGGACTCTGCAAGGCCTCTCAACCAGTGACTGTACAATCCTTCAGTGGTGGACAGCTGGCTACACAGCCACCAAGTCTCCAGACACACCAAATCACCCAGGTACACCAAGCCCTCCAGGCCACTTAGGTCTGTGGACCACTATTGTGGCTCCCCAGGACTTCCCATCAGGCACCTGGACCAGCCTCCCTGTTCTGCTGCTGCAGCTAGATTCCCAAGTTTGGCAGCTGCAGCACCACTGAGGTGATGAAATTCTTACACTAGCATTTGATCCAGCAGGCCCCAAACTGAGAGTAGATTAGAGGGGAATCCCCTGTGCTTTCTGACTTGACCTGCTAGAGAGTGAGTGCTCTTTCAAGTGCCTGAAGAGCACCAGATCCAGTCCTTTAAGCTAGCACACAGACATCAGATCCTTCCAGGCCACACACCCAATTTGGCAAACAGAGGAACAGTGTTCTCAACATTGAAGGCCCTCTTTTGCAGCTTTACCAGTGAAGATCAGGCAAATAAATCTTGGAGCTCAGACAGAGCTGAATACCGGTGGTGTGTAGGCCACTGAGGTATTCAGGGAATCTTCACAAGCAAATTGTGCTGCGAAGACCTCAAGTGCCTGCAATCCCTTTGGTGCATGCACAGCACCCCTACCTCACGTTTAAGGCATCTATATCTTCTAACAACCTACCCTTCAAGGCACACTTCAACACACACTCACATGCTTGCCAGCATTTGTCCTTCTATGCCCGCGAATCTTCCTCCTCTACGTACAGCCGAATCAGCAATACACAATATCAAACCACTGGACCTCTTTCATCTTCCCAAAGGATACTCCAAACACCAAAGACAGTACCAGTCTTAACTGCAGAATCCAGGAACAAACAGTGAAAGTTACAGATAAGCAAATGACCAGAGGTCAGCATAAGAACACACCCAACAAAAATCAGGACATCATGGCTTCATCAGCAACCCAAAAATCAATGGATACTCCAGCTCATCAGAAACACAGGAAAATGATTTTATAGCTATGATTATCCAGTTATTAGAGGTACATAAAGACGAAAAAAATACCTCAGAGAAATAGCCACACAAATGGAAGCAAATAAAGAGGACATAAACAAACTTTCAAAGAAACACAGGCAAATATAGCCAGTCAAATAGAGTCCCAAGTAGAGGCACAATTAATGACATAGAGAGAGAGAAAACCAACAAAAATAGAGACCATCGTAGAGAGACAGGAATACACATTCAAACAGATGAAGGAAATGGTGCAAGGCATGAAATCAGAATTAGAATCAACAAAGAAAACACAGAGAAAACCTTGGAGCTGGAGAACTTAGAGAAAAGATCAGGGACCACAAAGGCAGGTATCACCAATAGAATATGAGAGATGGAATAGAGAATCTCAGGTGCTGAAGACAGACTTGCAAAAAATTGATACTTCTCTCAAAGATAAAGTAAAATCAGAAAAGTCCCAAACACAAAACATCCAAGAAATCAAGGACACCATGTAAAGAGGAAACCTAAGAATAATAGGAATAGATGAAAAAGATGCCAGGCTCAAAGGTCCAAAAATATCTTCATGAAAATCATACAAGAAAGTTTTCACAACTTAAAGGAAGAGAAGTCCATAAACAAAAAAGAGGCCTACAGGATGGAAAATAGACTAGATCAGAAAAGAGACTCCTCACATCACAGCGTAGTCAAAACACTAAATCTACAAATATATATAAGCAAGGAAAATAGGCCAAGTAACATATGAAGGTAGACCTCTCAGAATCACATCAGACTTCTTTTCAGAAACTATGAAAATAAGAAGGTCCTGGGCAGATAGCATGCAGACTTTAAGAGGACCACAGATGCCAACCCAGACTACTCTACTCAGGAAAGTTTTCAATCATCATAGATGAAGAAAACAAAATGTTCCATGACAAAACTAAATTTAAGCAATGTATACACAGCAAACCAGCCCTACAGAAGATAATAGAAGGAAAAATCCAATCCAATGAAAACAACTAAACCCAAGAAAACATAGAATGCAGATAATTTTGCAACAAAAATGGAAAGGAAACAAGCAATGAATCACAGGAAGACCACCAACTCCAAAATAAAAGTAACTAACAGTCATTGGCCATTATTATCTGTCAACATCAATGGACTCAACTTTCCAATAAAAAGACACAGACTAACAGAATGGTTGGAGAAAAAGGATTTAACATTCTGCTGCATCCAACAAACACACCTCTGCAACAAAGATAAACAGTATCTCAGAATAAAGGGCTTGAAAATGTTTTTCAAACAAATGGACCAAGAAAAATAAGCTGGGGTAGATATCCTAATCTCTAATAATATAGACTTTAAACAAAAATTAATCAAAAAAGAAGAGGAGGGGCACTTTATTCCCATCAAAGGAAAATTCCACCAGGAAAACATCACAGTTTGAACATTTATGCGCCAAATACAAGACCTTCTACAATTGTAAATGACACCTTATTAAAGCAGAAATCACACATTGATCCCAAAACATTAATAATGGGAGACTTCAACACTCCACTTTCATCAAGGGACAGATCATCCAGAGAGAATCTAAACAAGGAAATAAGGGCACTTACAGAGGCCCTGAGTCAAATGGACTTAATACATGTCAATAGAACTTTTCACCCAAATTCAAAAGAGTATAACTTTTTTTCAGCACCTCATGGAACCTTCTCCAAAATAGACCATATAGTTATTCACAACACAAGCCTCAGCAGATACCGGAAGATTGAAATAATCCCTTGTATCCTGTCTGACCATCACGGTCTAAAGCTGGACCTCTATAACAACATAAATAGCAAAATGCCTACACATACATGGAAACTTAACAACTTGCTACTCATTGACAGCTGATTTAAGGGAACGAATAAGGAAAGAAATAAAAGGTTTCCTAGAATTCAATGAAAATGAAGGCACAACACACCCAACACAACAAAAGCAGTGATAAGAGGAAAGTTCAGAGCACTAAGTGATAGTAAGAAGAAACTTGAAACATTTCATACAAGCAAATTAATGGCTCACTTGAAAGTCCTAGGGGGAAAAAAAAAGAAGAAGCAGATAGACCCAAGAGGCGTAGATGGGTGGAAATATTCAAGCTCAGGGCTGAAATCAATAAATTAGAAACAATAAAATAATTAAAAGAATCAGTGAATCCAAGAGCTGGTTCTTTGGGAAAAATCAACAAGATAGACAAACACTTAGCCAAACTAACTAAAAGGCAGAGAGAAACTGTTCAAATCAGCAAAATCAGAAATGAAAAGGGGGACATAACAACAGACACTGAAGAAACCCACACAATAATTAGGTCTTACTAAAAAGCCTATATGCCAAAAAAAATTGAAAATCTAAATGAAATGGACAATTTTCTCCATAGATTCCACTTACCAAAATAAAATCAAGAACAGGTGGAAAGATTGAATAGTCCTCAATCCCCCAAGGAAATAGAAGCATTCATCAAAAGTCTCCCTTCCAAAAAAAGGCCCATTTCCAGATGGTTTCAGCACAGAATTCTACCAGACCTTCAGAGAAGATCTAACTCCAATTCTCTTCAAACTATTCTACAAAATAGAAACAGAAGGAACATTATCAAATTCATTCTATGAAGCCACAGTCACCTTGACAACTAAACCACACATAGACCCAACAACAACAAAAAGATGACTTCAGATCTGTCTCTCTTATGAACATTGATGCAAAAATACTCAATAAAATACTTGCAAACTGAATCCAAGAACACATCAAAGATATCATCCACAATGGCCAAGTAGTCTTCATCCTAGTAATGCATGTGTGGTTTAATATACAGAAATCCAACAATGTAATCCATCATATAAACACACTGAAGGAGAAAAAAACACATGATCATCTTATATGCTGAAAACGCATTTGATAAAATCCAACACCCATTCATGTTTAAAGTCTTGGAGAAATCTGGATACAAAGGCACATACCTAAACATAGTAAAAGCATTATACAGCAAACCTCCAGACAACATCAAAGTCAATGGAGAAAAATGTAAATCAATCCCACTGAAATCAGGGACAAGGCAATGCTGCCCACTTTATCCATATTTCTTCAACATACTACCTTGAAGTCCTAGCTAGAGCAATAAGACTACTAAAGGAAATCAAGTGGATACAAATTGGAAAGGAAGAAGTATCACTATTCACTAATGATATGATTGTATACATAAGTGACTGCAAAAATTAAACCAGAGAACTCCTTCAGCTAATAAACACTGTCAGCAAAGTGGCTCCATACAAAATTAACTCAAAAAATTGGTACCCCACCTGTATAACAAATACCAAAGGGCTGAGAAAGAAATTAGGAAAACAATACCCTTAACAATAGCTACTAATAACATTAAGTACCTTGGTGTGACTCTAACCAAGGAAGTGAAAGATCTGTTTGAAAAAAAACTTCAATTCTCTGAAGAAAGAAATTGAAGAAGATATCAGAAGACAGATGTCCTGTGCTCATCGATCAGTACGATGAACATAGATAAAATGGCCATACTGCCAAAAGCAATCTACAGATTCAATGCAATTCCCATCAAAATACCAACACAATTCTTTACAGACCTTGCAAGAAAAATTCTCAACTTCATATGGAAAAACAAAAAACCCAGAATTTCTGAAACGATCCTGTACAACAATAGATCGTCTTGAGATATCTCCATCCCTGATCACAAGCTGTATAAACAGAGCAATAATAATACAAACTACATGGTATTGGCATAGAAACCAAATGGTGGATCAATGGAATCGAATCGAAGACCCCAAAATAAAGCCACATATCTATGGATACCAGATAATTTATATTCAATTGAAAAAAGACAGCATCTTCATAAAATGGTGCTGGTCCATCTAGATGTCTAAATGGAGAAAAATGAAAATAGATACATACTTTTCACCCTGCAGAAAAGTAAAGCCCAAGTGGATCAAAGACCTCAACATAAAACTAAACACACTAAATCATTTAGAAGAAAAACTGGGGAAGAGTCTAGAATTCATTGGCACAAGAGACAACTTACTGAACAGAACAACAACAGCACAGGCTCTGAGATTAAGAGTCAATAAATGGTACCTCATGAAACTGAAAGCTTCTGTAAAGCAAAATAGAGTGTTGTCAGAACAAAACAGCCTACAGACTGAGAAAGTTTCTTCACCAACACTATATCTGACAGAAGAACTGGAAGTACAGGAGCTCCAAAATGACCAAATATATCTGAGGACAGGGGTCTTTTCTGAGATTTATTCAGCAACCAAGGTCCATACATGGATATAACGTAGAACCCCTGCTCAAATGTAGCACATGGCAGCTCAGTATCCAAGTGGAATTCCCTAGTAAGGGGAACAGGGCTGTCTCTGACATGAACTCAGAGGCTGTCTCTTTGACCTCAGCCCCCCTGAGGGAGGAGCAGCCTTGTTAGGACAGGAGGACATTACAACCAGTCTTGATGATACCTGATAAGGTAGGGTCAAATGGAAGGGGAGGAGGACCTCCCCTATCAGTGCACTTAGAGAGGGGCAGGGAGGAGATGAGGGAGGGATGGAGGGTTTGGGAGAGAATGAAGAGGAGGCTATGGCTGGTATATAAAGTAAATAAATTATAATTAATATGAAAAATAAAAATGATTAAACAAATAAATAAAATAATTCAAAAAATCAATGAAACCAAGATCTGGTTCTTTGAGAATTTCACGAAGACAGACAAACCATTAGCCAAACTAACTATGAGGCAGACAGACATTATTCAAATCAAGAAAATCAGATATGAAAAGGGGGAGATAACTATAGACACTGAGGAAATCCAATCATTAGGTCTTACTTCAAGAGCCTATATGCCACAGAATTCGAAAATCTGTATCAAATGGACAATTTTCTTGATTGATTCCACTTACCAAAGCTGTATCAAGAACAGGTAAATCAATTAAATAGTCCTATATCCCCCAAGGAAACAGAAGTGGTCATCAAAACCTCACATCTAAAAAAAGCCCAGGACTAGATGGTGTCAGCACTGAATTCTAAGAAACCATCAAAGAAGAGCTAACACCAATAGTCTTATAACTATTCCACAAAGTAGAAACAGAAGGAACATTACCAAACTCATTCTATGAAGACACAGTCACCTTGATACCTAAACCTCACAAAGACCCCAAAAAGAAAGAGAATTTCTAGCCAGTCTTGCTTATGAACATTGATGCAAAAAATGCAACCAAATACTCACAAACTGAATCCAAAATCACATCAAAGGTATCATCCACTGTGACCAATTAGGCTTCATTGCAGGTATGCAGGTGTGGTTCAATATATGGAAATCCATCATTGTAATCCTCCATATCAACAAACTGGAAGAAAAAAAAACAAAATCACATGATAATCTTAGATGCTGTAAAAACATTTGATAAAATCCAACATCCATTCATGTTTAAAGCCTTGAAGAGATCAAGGATAGAAGGCACTTACCTAAACATAAGAAAGACAATATATAGCAAGCCTATAGCCAACATCAAACTAAATGGAGAGAAAATTAAATCAATACCACTGAAATCAGGTACAAGACAAAACTGCCCAATCTTTCCATATCTCTTCAACATAGATCTTGATGTCCTTTCTAGGGCAAAAAGTGGAGATAAATTTCAAGGAGATCAAAGGGATTCATGTCAGAAAGGAAGAAGTCAAAGTATCACTATTTGTATAAGCTATAATAGAATACCTGAGTGACCCCCAAAAATCTACCAGTGATCTCCTTCATCTGATAAACACCTTCAGCAAATTGGCTATATGCAAAATTAACTCAAAAAGAGAGAAAGAAAGAAAGAAAGAAAGAAAGAAAGAAAGATATCTGGAGCCTTACATATACAAAATACAAATGGGCTAAGAAAGAAATTACAGAAACAATACCCTTCACAATAACCACAAAGGACAAAATCTATGTTGGTGTGACTCTAACCAAGCAAGTCAAAGACTTGTGTATTAAAAAATTCTAGTCTCTGAAGAAATAACTCGAAGAAGATATCAGAAGTTGAAAGAGCTCCCATGCTGATGGATTGGCAGGATTAATCTAGTAAAAACGGCCATCTTACCAAAAGCAATCTACAGATTCAATGCAATTCCCATCAAATTACCAACACAATTCTTTACAGTCCTTGCAAGAAAAATTCTCAACTTCATATGGAATAAATAAAAGTCCACAATCACTAAAACAATCCTCTACAATAAAAGATCTCAAGCAGTAGTGTAAAGCAACAGTAATAACAACTGCATGGTACTGGCATAGAAACAGAATGGTGGTCAATGCAATTGAGTAGAAGACCCACAAATAAACCCACACACTTATGGGCACCTGATGTTTTACAAACATGGCAAAAACCATACAATGGGAAAAAGATGGCATCTTCAACAAATGGTGCTGGTCTAACTGCATATCCATATATAGAAAAATGAAAATAGATCCAAACTTACTACCCTGCACAAAACTAAAGTCCAAGCGGATCAAAGACCTCAACATAATACCAGACACACTAAAGCAGTTAGAAGAAAAAATGGGGAAGAGTCATGACCTCATTGGCACAGGAGACAACTTCCCAAACAAAACACCAACAGCACAGGCTCTAAGAACAAAAATCAATAAATGAGACCTCATGAAACAGAAAGGCTTATGTAAAGCAAAGGACACTGTCCTCAGAATAAAATGATAGCCTACGTTTTGGGAAAAAAAGTCTTCACCAAACCTATATCTGACAGAGGACCACTATCCAGAATATATAAAGAACTTAAGAAGCCAAACAGCAACAAATCAAGAAATCCCATTTTAAAAAAATGGGGTACAGAGCTAAACAGAAAATTCTTAAAAGAGGAATAACTAATGGTAGACACTTAAAGAAATGCTAAACATCCTAAGTCATCAAGGAATTTCAAATCAGGATGACCCTGACCTGACATTTCACCTAATACCCATTAGGATGGTTAAGATCAAGAACGCAAGCGACAACACAAGCTCAAAGGATATTGAAAAAAAGGTAATTCTCCTTCATTGCTGGTGGGAATATAAACTTTTACAACCACTTTGGAAAACTTTAGAAATAGTGCTACCTCAAGATCTAGCTATACCACTCCTAGGCATATATCCAAAAGATTCTTAAATATACAACAAGGACATTTGCTCAAGCCAAAATGCCGAGACAACACAGATATCCCTCAATTGAGGAATAGATACCGAAATTGTGGTACATTTACACAATGGAATACTACTCAGCAATTAATAACAAGGAAATCATGAAATTTGCAGGCAAATGGTGGAAACTAGGCAAGATGATCCTGAGTGAGTTATCCCCAAAGTAGAAATACACACAGGGTATATACTCATACAATATAGGTATATACTCATTCATAAGTGCATATTAGCCCCATTGTAAAGCATAATTATACTAAAAGCTGTACTCCTAAAGAAGCTAAGCAAGAAGGAGGACCCTGGTTAAGATGTTTAATTCTCATTCAGAAAGGCAAAAAGGGATAGACATCAAAAGATAAATACTAGGAACAAGACAGGAGTCTACCACACAGGGCCTCTGAATGACTCTACCCAGCAGGGTATTAAAGTGGATGCTGAGGCTCATAGCCAAACTTGGCAGAGTGTAGAGAATCTTATGAAAGAATGGTCTGGATATCCACAAGGAGAACACCAGAACCAAAAAATCGGAGCCCAGGGTTCTTTTCTGAGACTGATACTTCAGCCAAAGACCATTCATGGAGATAACCTTGAACCGCTGTACAGATGTAGCTCTTTGTAGCTCGGTCCCCAAATGGACACTCTTATAAGGAGAACAGGAGCTGTTCTTTGACATTAACTCAGTGGCTGGCTCTTTGATTACCTCCGTCTGATTGGGAGGGGCAGCCTTACCCATTCACAGAGGAAAACTATTAAAGACAGTCCTAGTGAGACCTGATAGGCTGGGGTCAGATGGAAATGGAGGACGTCCTCTCCTATCAGTGGACTGGGGAAAGGTTATGGGAGGAGATGAGGGAGGGACTGAGGGTGGGAGGGCTGAATTGGGATTGGATGAGGGTGTAGGCTACAGCTGTGATACAAAGTGAATAAATAGTAATAAATAAAATTTATATTAAAAATAAAATTGCACAAGAAAGACATCGTAATTAATCTAACAAAGGCAATGAACAATGCTATAATGGAATCATTTTTTTTCTCTTTTTATTAGCTCTTTGATAGTTTCATACAAAGGAGTTTTATTACCCACTCCTCTCAATCCATCTTTTGTCCTCTACCCATGTAATTTTGTTCCTCTACAGTAGGATATAGAGTCTTTTGAGTATATTCCCTAGTTGTATAGCTTGATCATATTCATCTCTAGCTTCCTAAAAAATATCTCCAATGATTTGCATAGTGGATTTAAACACTCATCATAATCCTGCGTTGATTAGAATTTTTTTTATTTATTTGTTTTTGGATCTTAGCAAGTTTTATTTGAAAAGAATAAAATCTAAAAGAAAATTTCATTTTTATTTTTCCAATATTTTTGAATATTTGAATATTTTAAATATATTTTTAAAGTAAGTCTTGACCATTAGTATTTCATAATTTGAAAACTCCATCTTTATATCCATGCTCAATTTTAAATCGAGTTGTTTATTTTCTTGAAGTTTAGTTTTTATATATATTCTACAACTGACTGATGTTAGTCAGTTGTGCAGATGGCAACTATATATTTTTCTCATTCTGTGATGGTATCCTTTGATATATAGAATATTTTTCATTTCATCACTTTCCATTTATTAATTTCTGGTCTTTGATACCTTTGCTTGGGGGGTTCTCCTCAGAAAATCATCTCCTGGTCCACAGAGGGTCAAGTATTTTCCCTATTTTTACCTGTGACAGATTCATTGTTCTGGTTTTTATGTTAAGAACCGTAATCCATTTGAAATTGATTTTTTATACAGGGTGAAAGATAAGGATCTAATATAAATCTTCTACACATACTTCTCCAGATTAACTAGAACAATTTGTTGAGGATATTGTCTTTTCAACAATGTTTATCATTGGTCTAGCTGTCAAAATTCAGGTGGCTATAGCAAAATGGACTTATGTTTCTTTAATGCTGCTCCATTGATCAAAGTGTCTGTTTGTATTCTACTGCAATACTATTTTTACTACTGTAGTTTTGTAGTATAATTTGAAATCTGGGATTGTTAATAGATGCATCTGCCATTTCATTGCTCTGAATGATTTAGCTATCCTGATTTCTGTGTGTTTCTATATGAAATTTAAAATTATTTGTTCAAATTCCGTGAATAATCACATTGGAATGGTGTAATTGTATTGCATCTCTAAATTAGACATTTTTGCAATACTAACTATACTAATAAATAATCAAGGAATATCTTCCCCTCTTCATGTATCTTATCAATTCCCCTTTTTGATGTTTAATTCATGTTGTAAGACCTTCACTTTCATAGGAAGGTTTATTGTAAGAGTTTGATGGTATTGTGTGTGGAAATCGCTGATTTCCTTGTTAGTAACCTTGTGGTTTGTGGATAGGAAGACTATTGATTTTTTGTTGTGATTTTTTATTTATTTTTATATCAATCACAGGTTAGGTACTTTGAATCCCAGGCATAGCCTCCTCCCTCATTCCCTCCTACCCTCCCACTCCCTCCCTCATCTCCCTCCTCCCCGCCCCCTCCAAGTCCACCAACAGGGGAGGACCTCCTCCCCTTCCATCCAACCCCAGCTTATCCTGTCTCCTCAGGGCTGGCTGATTTTTTGTTGTGATTTTTGTATCCTGACACTTTAGTATATGTGTTTATTTGATCATATGATTTTTATTGGAATTCTAAATTTCTCTTATTTATAAAATCATATGATACTTTGACATCCTCCTTTCCTGTTTGCATCCCTTTCATTTAGGTAATCAGTTCTACTGCCCTAGTTTGGGCAAAACTTCCAGAACTACATTGCATAATATGTGTTACAGTAGAAATGCTTGTCATATTCCTAATTTTAGTAGAAATACTTTGAACTTTTTACAACTCAGGATAATATTGACTATGGTCCTTTGTACTGGGTTATTATGTTGACATATATACCCTCCAGTTTGAAATGCTCTATAAAGAGATATTGTTTTTGTCAAAAGGCGTTTCTCCATTTAACAAAATCATTGTGTGGTTTCTGTCACTGAGTCTATTCATGTATTAGATTTTTTTCCTTTTAATGACATATGGTGATTCATACCTGCATTTCTGGCATGAAGCCAACTGGTTCACAATGAATAAAATTCATGATTTATTCTTAAATTTGGTTTCCAAGTATTTTATTGATATTTTTTTTAATTTTTATTTTTTATATTAATTACTGGTTATTTACTTTGTATCCCATCCCAATCCCACCCTCCCTCTTTCCCTCATCTCCTCCCTGCCCATCTCTAAATCCACTGATGGGGGAGGTCTTCTTACCCTTCCATCTCACCCTAGTTTATCAGGTCTCATTAAGACTAGCTGCAACGTCCTCCTCTGTGGACTAGCAAAGCTGCTCCTCCCTCTTGGGGAGAGAAGTCAAAGGGCCAGCCACTGAATTCATGTCAGAGACAGTCCCTGTTCACCTTACTAGGGGGTTCAAGGTTTTATACACACACACACACACATGTGTGTGTGTATGGTCCTTGGTTGGAGAATCAGGCTCAGAAAAGACCCCTGTGCTCAGATATAATTGGTCTTTGTGGCACTACCTTCCTCTCCATGCCTTGCTAAATCCCCCTTCTTTCATATGATTACCTGCACTCTGCCCAAGGTTTGGTTATGAGTCTCAGTATCTGCCTGGATACATTGCTAGGTAGAGTCTTTCAGAGGCCCTCCATGTTAGGCTCTTGTCCTGTGTCTTGTTTTCTTCTACTTCCAATGTCCATTCTATTTGTCTTTCTAAGTGAGGACTGATCATCTTACCCAGGTTCCTCCTTGTTTAGCTTCTTTATGTGTACAGATTTTAGTATGTTTATCTATCTTATAGGTCTAGTATCCACTTATAAGTGAGTACATACCATGTGTGTCTTTCTTCTTCTAGGCTACCTCACTCAGGATGATCTTTTCTAGATCCCACCATTTCCCTGCAAATTTCATGAGTTTCTTGTTTTTGATTGCTGAGTAGTCCTTAGCCATCAGGGAGATACAAATCAAAACCCCCATGGTATTTCACCTTACACCCATCAGAGTGGCTAAGATAAAAAACTAAAATGAAAACACATGCTGGAGAGGTTGTGGAGAAAGGGGAACCCTCCACCATTGCTGGTGGGAATGTAAACTTGTATGAGCATTTTGGAAATCAATCCAGCACTTTCTCAGACAATTAGGAATAGTGCTACCTCAAGATCCAGCTACACAAGTCCTAGGCATATATCCAATATATGTTCAAGTACATAACAAGGACATTTGTTCAACCATGTTTGTAGCAGCTTTATTTGTAATAACCAGAACCTGGAAATGACCCAGATGTCCCTCAGCTGGGGAATAGATACAGAAACTGTGGTACATTTAATGATAACTTTTTTTGCCACTTGAACAATATTGTCAGTTATTTTATTTTTTATTTATTTTTGTAAATAATTTTTGTTTTTTATATTAACCACAGGTTATTTCCTTTGTATCCCAGATGTAGCCCCCTCTCATTCCATCCCAATCCCACCCACCTTCCCTCATCTCCTCCCTGCCCCTTTCCAAGTCCAATGATAGAGGAGGTCATCTTACCCTTCCATCTGAACCTAGCTTATCAGGTATCTACAGGACTGGCTGCAATGTCTTCCTCTGTTGACCAGCAAGACTGCTCCTCCCTTGGAGGGGGGTGGGTAGGGAGGTCAAAGAGCCAGCCATTGAGTTAATGTCAGAAATAGTCCCTGTTTCCCTTACTGGGGAATACACTTGGATATTGAGCTACCATGGGCTACATCTGAGCAGGGATTCTAGGTTATATCCATACATGGTCCTTGGTTGAAGATACAGTCTCACAAAAGATCCCTGTGCCCTGATATAGTTGGTCCTTGTGGAGCTCCTGTCCTCTCCAGATCTTACTAACTCCCCCTTCTTTAATACGATTTCCTGCACTCTGCCCATGGTTTCGTTATGAGTCTCAGCATCTGCTTTGATACACTTCTATGTAGAGTCTTTCAGAGGCCTTCTATGGTAGGCTCCTGTCCTGTTACTTGTTTTCTTCTACTTCCAAAGTCCATTTCATGTGTCTTTCTAAATGAAGATTGATCATCTTATCCAGGGTCCTCTTTCTTGTTTATCTTCTTTAGGTGTTTAGATTTTAGTACTTTGGAAATCAATCTGGTGCTTTCTCAGACAATTTATTGATAAATTTTAATTCAAGTTTAATTCATATAGACATAGATGTTTTTAGTTAGATCATTGTCTGATTTTGGTATCAGTGTTACAGGGGCTTCACAAAAGAGAATTTTAAAATGTAGTTTTTCTCCTTTTCTAGTTTATAGAGTAAGTGAGGTGGTTAGTTCTATGAAGTTATTGTAGAATTCTGCACTAAATGCATATATCCCTGAGCTTCTGTAGTTGAGAACATATTTTTATATTGTGATGATTTTACTTTTATTTTATGTGAATGAGTCATCTGCCTGCATGTTTCTCTTTATACGTGTTTTGTATACATGGGAGCCAGAAGTGGGCATCAGATGAAATGGAACTGAACATACAATCACCTTTTAGCCACATTGAGGGTTTGGGGAATAAACTTAGTTCCTCTCTACAAACAGAAAATGTTCTTAGCTACTCAGGCATTTCTCTAGCCCCTAGCTGGAAGATTTTTGATAGATTCTATCCAATTGGAGATTATAGGTCTTTTAAAAATGTTTCTTACATATTGATTTCCATTGCATAGGTCACATATGCACATATATAAAGATAGATAGAAATTGGTCCATTTTATTATTTTCAAGTTCGTTGGAATATAAATTTATGAAGTACGTCTTTATGGTTATCTGAATTATTTCAGTATCTATTTTAATGTCTCCATTTCATCTTTCATTTCATTAATTTGAATTCTCTCATTTTGTTTATTTGGCTAAAAAGTGTGTAATCTTCTTTATCTTTTTATCACCATGATTTGAAGTTTTATTTTTATAACAAACTAAATTAAAAGGCATAATAATTCTGCTATTAAAATATAGGTTAATATTTAAAGATTATAATTTGGTTGTAACAGGTTTCTTTTCCCTTTTTTCCTTCCCAACCCTCCAATATATATAATGTTAATTTATGTATATTTTTATTGATGGATGCTTGGTATTGGATAACCTGTTCATGTGCTTCTTCTCTGGGAAATATCACATTTCCTGACCTCAAAGGTCCTCAGTTATTTATAGCACTTTGTATAGAGTGCAAAACTCTTGGGATTGTCCAGTTTGTCATGCTTCTTGGAATCAAATTGATGAGAATTTATGGGTATAATTTTTGACTATACTTGGAGATAATCTCACAGTAAACTCCTTGAGCCTCTGGCTCATAAAATATTTTCATCCGCTCTTTTTCAGTGTTCTCTGAGCCTTGGGTGAAGGAGTGTTTTGTATATGTATTCATTTGAACGGGGCTCGACAACTCTGCATTTTGATTGGTTGTTGTTTCTGTAGTGGTCTCTAATTGTTTCAAAGAGAAGTTTTTTTTTTTTTTTTTGATGAGGGGTGGGGAGACTATGCCTATCTATGGGTATAGGTATACACATTTGTAGATTGTTGATAGGGATTATTCTGGTTTAATAAATTATTAGTTGTAGATTTTCCCCCAATAACCATGACTTCACAAGCACTGAATAGTTAGTTATGTTTCCACTACAGGGCATGGTTTCCTTCTTATTGGTCAAAATAGAGAGCTATCAGTTATTACCAGGGGATGAGTGCCACTATTACACCATTAGGGTTATTTTGCCATGCTGGTCATTTATGTGGTTCATAGGCATCATAGGTGTTGGTTAACTCTTATATTTTGGAAGTTTAGCATTGATATTTTCTGACATTCTGAATGATAGTTCTCAGAAAGAGAGCATTCAGGAAGTTCCACCTCAGGGATTTGTGGGGGACTTGTTTCTGAACTGCATGGTGTCTTCAGCAATAAGGAATCACTTGAACAGCTCTAGGCAACAATTCAGAAGATAAGTTTCTCATAACTGGTATTGTGTTTTTTTCTTAGTCAAGTCTTTGGTTTTTGAAGGGAGCACCATCAACCCAGATAAGAAAAGCATTAATTGCTGAGAATGCTTTCTGTTATCCAGCATATGTTTTTGGAGACATCATCACATATTAAGTGACTTAAGTTGCATGTGCTAAAGTTTGGTTCTTTGATTTTGTTCCATTGGTTTATGTATCTTTTTTGTGCCAGTACCATATTGTTTTTATTAATATGCCTCTTTATATATCTTAAAATCTGGAATTAATATCTGGAATTCTCATTTTTCCAGCATTATTCTTTTTGTTCAAGATTGTTTTGATTATCCAGAGTCTTGGAGGTTTCACGTGAATTTAGGATAATTGTGTGTGTGTTTGTGTGTGTGTATGTGTGTGTGTGTGTGCATGTGTGTGAGAGAGAGAGAGAGAGAGGAAGAGGGAGAGAGATGGGGATTTTGATTGGGATGGCATTAAATTTTTAAATATCTTTTGGTTGAATAATAAAATAACAGCTGGAAGTGGTAGTATCCCAGATTTCAAGTGGTACTACAGCTATTTTAATAAAAGTAGCATGGTAAAAACAAAAAAAAAATGGACACATTTATCAGTAGAATCAAACTGAAGACCCAGACATAATTCCATGCATCTAGAGATACCAGACTTTTTGAGGAAGAGGACAGAAATACACACTTGAAATGAACACTATTTTTCACAAATTTGGCTGGTCAAACTGAATGGCTATATGTAGAAGAGCACAAACAGACCTATAGCTACCATTCTGCATGAAACTCAATTTCAGAAGGACTAAGGATATCAATAGAAGGCCAGATATCTTGAATATGATAGCTCAGAAAATAGGGGATTTTCTTAAACTTATTGGCACAAGAAAGTACTTTCTGAACAGTATATCATTAACATAAGCTGTAAGACAAATGACTAATAAATATAACCTCATAATATTAAAAAGCATGGCAAAGGTAAACATACCACCATTAGGGAAAAATGGCAGGGTAAAGAATGGGGAAACGATCTCTATTAATTATGTATTTGTAAGGTGATAGTGTCTAGAATATATGAAGAATTCTTGAATTTTTGGTATAGGCACATAGTGTTATAAACTTCCCCCTTAGGACTGCCATCATTAAATTGCAAAGATTTTTTACATTTTAAATTTTCTATTGAATTCTAGGATCTAAAAATTCTCTTCTTGGTTTTATTCTTGGCACAATTATTCTTTAGTGATGTAGTATTTAGTTCCCTCGAATTGTTTATGTTCTGTAGTTTCTATTACTATTTTTGCTTTGCTTAATACCATTGTGGTCATATATATTGCAAGATATAGTTTCAATTTTTGTATATTTGCTGAATATATTGCTTTGTGTCTTATTATATGGTCTGGTTTCGATAAACTACGACTTATGAGAAGAATGTACATTCATTATTATTTAGGTATAATTTCTGTAGATATATTTTAGGTATATTTGATTTACGATATCATCAATTCATGAGTTTTTCTATTTAGTTGATTCCACCATGACTTGTCTATTGGTGAGAATGTAGTACTAAAACTATCTACTATGCCCTTGTTGGGGTCAGTCTGTGATTTTAGATCTAACAGTGTTTCTGTTATGGAATTGGGTCCACTGTGTATGGTGATATGTTTTTATGACTGTAATTTCCTGTTGGAGAATATGGTAAATGTAGGGTTGCAGTCAAGCAGCCTGTAGGACTCCTAGACTTTAGGTCACATCTGATGGCTACAGGGTCCCTTGCTTCAAGTAGGCTGGGATCAAGGGAGTTTCAAAACAAAGGAGACAGGTTGAGATGAAGAGGTGATCCTTGGTATGAAGTTGTGACATTTGGGTGTCTGCAATGGAGGATAAAGGGAGGAAGAATGTAAATAGCTTTCCTGGGTCTACAACATATCTTCATAATGAAAAGGTAAAACCATTCAAGACATAAATTGAAGAAGAAAGTAATGGATGGAAAGAACATTTATGCTCCTGGATGGTAAGACCAGTACTGTGAAAATGACTACCTTACAAAATGCAACCTGTGGTTTAAATGCAATCAGTCACTATCAAAATGACAACATCATTTTTTACTGAAGAAAACAACCTAAAAATTCGGGTAGCAAAAGCAAAAATTCGGATAGCAAAAGCAAACCTGAGCAGAAGAGTAAAACTATATTTAGCTACTATTGTCCTGGTTTTCAAGACATTAATAAAACAACATGGTATTGGCACAAAAGGCATGAAGCAATTAAACAAAATAGAAGATCCAGCACAAACACTGTTTTATGCAACAACCTGAGTTTTGAAAAATATACCAAATGCATTAGTCACTGGAGAAAAACCTCTTTAACAAGTGAAACAAATGGTCCTGGGAAAACTGCAAATATCCATGTATACAAGGATGAAATTTGGTATGTATCTTTCATGCTGCACAAAAGTTAACTCCAAATGAATTAAAGAAAGACCTTAATTTGAAATGCGAAATTCTAGGTTATATCTATACATAGTCCTTGGTTGGAGTAGTCTCATATAAGACCCCTGTGCCCATATATATTTGGTCCTTGTGGAGCTCCTGTCCTCCCCAGATCATATTAACTCCCCCTTCTCTATATAACTTTTAAAAATTATTTTTAAAAACTAAATATTCAGGAACAAATGCTAAAATATATGTATGAAAACACTAAATAGATAGATAGATAGATGATAAATAGATAAATAGATAGATAGATAGATAGATAGATAGATAGATAGATAGATAGATAGATAGATAGATAGATGGATAGATAGATAGATAAAAAATTTGAACAATTTTAGCTTGTTTCAACTCACAACAAAAATCTCACAAATGATATAAGAAAATCAGGTCACAGTGAGATTAAGAGACATTGCCAATGTCAAATAGGTGGCAAATGGTGAAGATAGTATATTAACCCAAAAATGTAGCCTCTGATTTTGTGCTTTTTATCAATTATACTATACTGTGCATCAACTAGATGTGAATAAATATATGAAAACACATATTCCTTTGGCATATCACACTGAAAGTATTTAAATAAATCTCTTCTTCTTCCTCAAAAAAAATGCGAAATTCTAAACCTGCCAGGGAAAAATAAGGAAATACTTCAGAATATAGCCACACAAGGACATTCTGAACAGGACTCTAGTCACTCAGGAAATGAGATTGATTATTAACAAATGAAAAGTGAAGAAATTGAAAAGCTGCTTTACAGCAAAGAGCTGAATGAAG
>CM053742.1:97426310-97445742 GCA_028658305.1 Pachyuromys duprasi
TTAAATAAATCTCTTCTTCTTCCTCAAAAAAAATGCGAAATTCTAAACCTGCCAGGGAAAAATAAGGAAATACTTCAGAATATAGCCACACAAGGACATTCTGAACAGGACTCTAGTCACTCAGGAAATGAGATTGATTATTAACAAATGAAAAGTGAAGAAATTGAAAAGCTGCTTTACAGCAAAGAGCTGAATGAAGAGAAAACAAGCTGACATGACTAAGGAAGTAGTTGGATGGGCAGAAAGTATGGGACCTGATGACCTTATACTGGAGAGTCTGCTCACAGATGAACAACCAATGGCAGGCTCTGAGATGGTTTGAAGGAACCTGATGAGTTGCCTAAATCTTTATCACCATCTTTCTTTTCTGGAGTAAAGGAGTCTGTAACTGCTCACCCTTGATTTGCATTCACCAGACTCCCTGTGTCTGTGGATGACTCTGCCTCTCACCCCTCAGCCTGGACCTCCTGTCTTCACCCATGGGCTGGAACAACAGACAACAATTGCTAGAGAATGAGTATTGAGAGAGAAACAATCATTTTCTGTTGAGGGTGTAAAGCAGTGTGGCCATTGTGAAATATTAATGTGGAGGTTTCTCAAAAGGCTAAAAATAGCTATCATATGACCTAACTATACTGCTTCTGGGCAAATTCCTAAATGACTCTGTATCTCACTACAGAGGCACTTGTGCATGCACGTTTATTGCTACTCTCTTTACCAACAGCTAGAAAATGGAACCAGCCTGGAAGTCCATGAACTGATGAATGGATAATGAAAATTCAGTATGTCTACATACACAAATTGAATTTTATTTATTCAGAAATAAAAATAAGTGCACATGTAATTTGTTGGAAAATAAGTTGAACTGAAAAATATATTAAATGAAAGCATTAAAAAATCTGAATAATTAAAAATAATCCTGAACCAAAAGAACCATGCTGAAGTCATCACACCACCTCAATTGAAGTTATAGAACAAATTGACAAGAGCAAAATCATGGTACTCGCATAAAAATACACATGGGTAAAATAAATAGAACAGAATACACAACAATAGACTTAGGAGGCTTCAACTACCTAATATTTGATGAAAGTGCACAAAATATAGTGTAAAAAAAGTCCTCTTGAGTAAATACATACTTACATGTAGAAAAATAAAAAATAAAAATAAGCTCATGTCTTATAACATGTTCAAAATTATTTCAAAGTATCCAATGAATGTTAATCAAACATCTGAAAATAGGAAACATTTAGAAAATATGTAGGGAAAACAGTTCAATATGAATATATGCAAGTAGTTTCTTGGAGAGGGGCATGGGAGGAAATGAGAGAGGGAGGGTAGGATTGGGAGAGAATACGGGAGAGGGGACTACAGCTGGGATGCAAAGCGAATAAAATGTAATTAATGTAAAAAATAAAAATTTAATTAAAATATTTTAGTAGCTTAAGAAATAAAAACAAAATTGACTAGCTGTGAATACATTATATTACTAATAAAAGAATCAACATAGATAACAGAAGGTATATATAATGGATAAATCTTCGTTAGCTATATGGGGGATTAATATCTAGAGTCTATAAAGGATTTTAAAAATATGATAAATTCAATAAAATGAACTAAATTAAAAAGGCTAATATGAAATGTCTTTCTTTCTGTCTCTGTCTCTCTCTGTGTGGGTGTGTATGTGTGTCTATCACCGTATCTCTCTGTCGTTTGTGGATATGTTTTTTTATCATTTTTATTTTATATTAATCACAGGTTATGTGGTCGAAGAGGATATAAGTTTTTACGCAGACAATTGAAAGTCAATGGGAGACTGTCTAGAGGAGTAGCTCTCAACCTCTGGGTCTCTACCTCTTTGGCAAACATCTACCTCCAAAAATATTTACATTATGATTCATAACAGTAGCAAACTTACAGTTATAAAGTAGCAACAAATATTATATTATGGTTTGCTGCCTCATTTCTGCTTCTCCCCTCTGGGTATCCAGGCTTCTTGAGCACCAAGCTGGACTGTAGGGAGCTAAGTTAGCTAGAGCAAGAGGGTGCAATGCAGAATCTCGGTGTTTGCTGAGTATAAGATAAACATCCTTCTCAGAAGACAGCTCATTTAATTGGGGAGGAGGTGAGGGGAAGGAGGTATTTATGCTCCCTGGGTATGTGGTCAGAGTCTCTGGGGCAAGGTTTGTATGGCTGTGATCAATTGCCTAGGTCAGGGTTGTTGGAGGATACTTTATCTGCATACTCAGGAGCTGTAAGGTATGGGGGAAAAGCTTATGAGGTCAAATAAGGAGTGGAAGCTTATAACTGTCAAGTTAATAAATTCTTACTAGTGTTGATGTGAGGGCAGCCATTTGGTGGCACCAGGTTAGGAGGCTGCAGAGAGTCAACTTCTGTTGTCCTCATCTAAGGTTATCCAAGTTGAAGTTCTCTTCAATTTTTCCGCTGTAATCCTGGGCCACTATGGTCCCACAGTGTTTGAGGGTCACCACAACTTGAGGAAACATATTAAAAGGTTGTAGCAATAGGAACTTTAAGAACCAGTGATCTAGAAGAGCAAATACATTTAGTAAGAGGATGAAGGGACAGATCTAATGAGGTTAAAGTACATGATATATTAGTGTGGCAACTCACAATGTAAATTATCACCATGTACAATGAATAAACACAAACAGAAAATTAAGGGATATTGCAAAATAACTGGCATAAAGAAAATATTCTACATTTAATACTGAAAAATATACACTATACAAATTTCAAGCTTTTAGTTTATAAACGTGCTTTCAGGGATGAATGTTGACATTTCCATTTTTCTAATCCAAGCTTTAATAATGTGTGTTTTACTCCTGTAGGATCCGTACTATATATTAGCTGTATATCTGTTCACCTGTCAGAAAACCAAGGAAATCCTAATTTTAAAATGTTTTTCCTCAGCATATTTTTATTAATTATTCTATCCAATACACCCCATCACACTTGTTTCCCATACTTCTTTGGTTCACCCTTGCACACTTTTTGCCCTCCTACTTCCTCAAAAAAAGCAAAAGGAAATATTCATTATGTTCAATTTGAAATTGTATACTCATTGGAACATGGTCAAACTCCCACTGGCCAGCCCCTTAAAGAAAACTGATTTGTATACGCTTTTGAGGCTTTGAAAAGTCAGAGGTGAAATTAAAATAATTTATGTTAAAGAAATGTGTATGAAAGGTAAAATACTGGTTGTTTAGCTATGTTGAAATTTTGCATTATATTTGAGATTGAAATAAATTGGGGTTTAACTGAGGCTACATGAGTTGATAAAGAGAAAAGGATGCTAGAAAAATTAATTGAAATTAATTGGAATCAGATTGAGATTTCAGATTTTATAATCAGGAGGGTTTCTTTCTTTCTCTTGACTATTGTACTTAATCTTCTCCATTTCTGTATTGGTTTCTCATTGAGTTCACATTGATTTCTCCTGTTAGAAAGTAATATGGTAGCTGTATTTTAAACTGGAGAAGAAAAATGATGAAATAATTGGTTCAATATTCTACCATGGATACCAGGCCTGACATAATGACTGAACCTGAATATTCAGACGTGTGAAAAGGGGTTCAGCTTTTGCTCTTCTAATATAAAATATTTTGATGATAGTCTCAACCTTCAAGATCAAATTACTTTCTTTGAATACTCAAATCAATGTAGACATACACAAAATCTCAGATGTTAAACTATTATATGGTATAAAAACATTCCAAGATCAAACTACCTTGAAAAATGAAATTAAAAGGATGCAGTGTGTCTGTTTTTCTGTTTCTGAAATCTGATAAGCTAGGGTCAGATGGAAGAGGAGGAGGACTTCCCCTATCAGTGAACTTTGAGAGGGGCATGGGAGGAGATGAGGGAGGGAGGGTTGGGTTGGAAGGGAATGAAAAAGGTAGCTACAGCTGGGATACAAAATGAATAAACTGTAATTAATTTAAAAAACTAAAAATTTAATTAAAAAGTTATAAAAAGAAAGTTGATGGTTTATTTGCTCAACAAGTATTTACTTAGCATCTGGTATGTGACTGGATTTATTATATATAGTAAGGTAAAAAGATAATTTAAAAGATAATGTCCTTTCCTTTAACATATAATGTAATTAATTAAAATAATATAGAAAGATTAAACCTTAAATTGTACTTTACTCATTTTAGTTGGTTCTTATTTTGGATTTATTCACTTTCTTATCTTTGTCTTGTCCGTTTATCTGTAGTCCAGTATGGCAGGGAACTCACTCTGTAGCTAAGAATATTGCCAAACTCAGGGCTATATTCCTGCCTTAACCTCTCAGGTGCTGAGATTTGCATCTGTAGATTTACCGTATTATTTTAACACAATCTATTTGCCTATGTTGTTCAATATGACAATTACTCATTAGATGTAGCTAGTCATGTCATTTAAGGTAATTTTATTGGAAAGTTATTATGTAAGTATAAAAATGTATGCAGAATCAGAGCAGTCTACAATTACTGGTTATGGATACTGTGCTTTCTGCTAGATTTGACCCTCATTGATTATTAATGCGAGGAAATTTGTTACTTTCTCTTGCCTTTACTTTCTGTCAATTCCGTGCCCTCCTCCTCATCCTTGCCCTCTTCCTCTACCTCCTCCTCTTCTTTTCCTACTTGTTCTTCTCTACCTAATCCTCCTCTCCCTCCATGTCTTCTTGTTTTTTTTTTTAATCTTCATCTTCTTGTTTCTAGAACTCTCATTCTACACATATCTGTCTAGTGTGTGTTCACATGACTCTGGGTCTATCTATATTAGAATATTTACTTCAAAAATAGAAGAATGATTTATTAATTTTCTTCCTAGGTATTGTATATCAAGTATCTAGCAGAGCAGATCACCCAAGAGATTTAGAAAGTTCCTTTTTTTTTTTTTACATATAAGTCAAGTTATTTGATCAATACAACAAAAGTACATGTTTTAGCTGTATTTAAAATAAAATATTGTATGAATTACAGTTTACCATAAAATTAGTGATAAGATATGTGTTTTGATATTTGGAGCCATATAATAATGTGCCTTATCGCAATTTGTTAGGCTGAAAATTCAGATAATAGATTTATTTTTCTTTAATATTATCCATATTCTATAAAAGTTATATTTTGTGGTGGAGATGACCTACCTATCTATTTCATTTTATACTGTTTCTTAAAGAAAACTTGAGTTGAAAGATTGCTCAGTGGTTAAAAGCTCTTGATGTTCAATTATGAATACCAGATTTTGCACTCAGCACCCACATAACGAGCCTGAAGTCCAGTAAGTTCCTCTTCCAGCTTTTAGGAATTTGATGACATATATGAGTTTTACATATGAAATCATATAGTCAAACAGCTGCTTACACAGCTATGTACACAAAACAAACACAGACTCACATGTACATAAGCAAAATATACATGAAATATTATGATACAAAAATAGATTATTAAAATTTAGGTAATAACTAAAAATAACTAAGGAGATAAGGAAATTATCAGTTATGCTGTCATAAAATGATAACAAGCTGAGTATCTTTTTATTTTTATATTAAGTACAGATTATTCACTTTGTATCCCAGTTGTAGCCCCTCCTCATTCCCTCCCAATCTCTAATGAATTCTTGTTAATGGAGATTTCCAGGAGATAAAGTAAAGGTACCCCAGATTTGACACCAGCAGCTACATGGCATGAAGTATTTTGAATGAAATATGTATGTTAGTTGTATTTCTCAATTCCTCTTTACAAGAAAAAAAGAAAGATGAAATTTGCAAATATCTTTCTGAGATAATATAAAAATTGTTCTTTTCTGAATATAGAGCTTCAACATAGTAATGTTATTGCATCCACAGGAGATATCTGTATCTTGAATTAACAATTATAATTCAGCTAAAATTATAAATTATCTATAGTCCTTCAGGTAATGCTGGGAGCTCATGAGTCCCATTCCCTTGCAGGTCTTCTGGAGGTAAACCAAAATGGTAGTGAGATAATAAGTGTAATGTCATTTCCAGAAAGTGTCTTTTTTATTTTTTATTTTTTTACAGCACATGGCATCCAAATTTTCCATTTTTCCACACTCTTTCCCATGGTGTTGGCTCTCTCGCTCTCGCTAGCTCTCTCTCTCTCTTATACATATACACCGAGGAAGAACTAGAGGGACAGATTTATTTTGAAAGAAATTATTTAGTGGGAAAAGATGAATGAATAGGCAATTGGGATATGAAAATGACTAATATTCACTGTATGTATTATATGTATGTACATATATATGTATGTGTGTATGTATGTGTGTCTGTATAGAACTAACATTGTATGTATGTATATATGTATGTATATACATGTACGTGCATACACATGTACATACATGTGTATATGTGCATTAATGTGTGCCTGTATGCATGATGAATAAAACTAAAATATAAAATAAATTTAAGTTATAAGACTTTTAAATAGAGTCCCGGTTGTCATTAATAATAACCATGTATGCACTCTTTTGCCTGCACTCAGGGATAGGTATTATTCGACACCTCCAACCTAAACTTCCTGTTATTATTCCTGCAAATAGAGATGACTTTTCATCATACAGTATTTTTGGCTGCTACTCAAACCCCTACAAGAAAAAAGTCAAGAGGTCCATAAGGCATAATTCAAAATACTTAAAATTCTTAATTGTCCTTTTAAAATCTTTTTTATTTATTTTATTATTACAATTTATTTACATTGTATCCCAGTGTAACCCCTCCTTCATAATTTCCCAATTCCATGTTCCTTCAATACTTCAACTCCTATGCCCATCCCTCAGTCCACTGAAAGAAAAGACCCCTGGGCCCAGATATTTTGGTTCTGTTGGTCCTCATGTGGAACTCCTGTCCCCTCCAGGTCTTTATATCTTTCCTTCCTTTCTATATGATTCCCTGCACTCTGCCCAAAGATTGGCTATGATTCTCAGCATGTGCTCTAATACCCTCCTGGGTAGACACTTTCAGAGGCCTCTTTGATAGATTCCTGTCCTGTTCCCTGTTTTCTCCTTCTTTCAATGCCTATCTCATTTGTTTTATTAGTGAGGACTTATAAACTTCTCTATGGTCCTCCTTTTTGTTTAACTTCTTTAGGTGTACAGATTTTAGTATGTTTATTCTATCTTATAGATCTAGTATACACTTATAAGTGAGTATATACCATGTGTGCCTTTCTGTTTCAGGATAACCTCACTCAGAATGATCTTTACTTGTTCTTACCATTTGTCTGCAAATTTCATGATTTCCTTGTTTTTAATTGCTGACTACTATTCGATTGTGTAAATGTACCATTCCTTGTAGTATCCATTCCTTGTTTTACAAATGATATGACAGTATACATGAGTGACTCCAAAAATTCAACGAGCTGATGAACACCATCGGCAAAGTGGCAGGATACAAAGTTAATTAAAAACAAAAACAAACAAACAAACAAACAATAACCAGTAGCCCTCCTGTATATGAAAGGGTGAAATAGAAATTAGGGAACCAACACCCTTCAGAATAGGCATCAATAACATAAAGTACATTGGTGTGACTCTAACAAAGCAAGTGAAAGACTTGTTTGAAAAAAACAAAACAAAACAATTTCAATTCTCTGAAGAAAGAAATCGAAGAAGATACCAGATAATAGAAAGCTCTCTCATGGTCATGGATTGGTAGGATTAACATTTATGGATATTTTATATTTGAGAAATAAGCCAAAACCATACATTGGAAAAAAGACAGCATCTTCAACAAATGGTGTTGGTCTAACTGGATGTCTACATGCAGAACAATGTAAATAAATACTCATTTATCACCTTGCACAAAACTAAGATCCAAGTTGAACAAAGACATCAACATGAAACAAATCAAACTAAACCTGTTAGAAGAAAAAGTAAAGAAGAGCCTTGACCTAATTGCACAGGAGACAAATTCCTGAACAGAAAACTAAGTACAGGCTCTAAGACAGACAATCAATAAATGGGACCTGATGAAAATGAAAAGCTCTGCAAAGCAAAGGACACTGTCATTAGAACAAAGGACAGCCTACAGTGTGGGAAAGGTTCTTAACCAACCCTGTATCTAACAGAAGGCTAATATCCATATTATAAAAAGAACTCATGAAATTAAATAACAACAAATCAAGTAATCCTATAAAAAATGGGGTACAGAGCTAAACAGAAAATTCTCAATAGAGGAATATCTAATGGCAAAGAAACCCTTAAAGAAATGCTCAACGACCTTAGTCATCAGTCAAATCCAAATCAAAATAAACCTGAGATTTGACCTCACACCCATCAGCATGGCTAAGGTAAAAAAATCAAGGGATAGCACATGCTGGAGTGGTTATGGAGAAAGGGGAACCCTCCTCCATTGCTGGTGGTAATGTAAACTTGTACAAGCACTTTGGAAATCAATCTAGCTCTTTCTCAGACATTTAGGAATAGTGCTACCTCAAGATCCAGCTATATCATTCCTAGGCATATATCCAAAAGATGCTCAAGTACACAACAAGGACATTTGTTCAACCATGTTTGTAGCAGCTTTATTCGTAATAACCAAAACCTGGAAACAACCCAGATGTCCCTCAACGGAGAAATGGATACAGAAATTGTTGTTCATTTACAGAATGAAATACTACTCAGCAATTAAAAACAAGGACATCATGAAATTTGCAGGCAAATGGGGACTAGAAAAGATCATCCTGAATTATGTATCCCAGAAGCAAAACGACACACATGATATATAATCACTTATAAGTGGATATCAGACATGCAATATATTATAAACGAACTAAAATCTGCGCACCTAAAGAAACTAATCAAGGAGGAGGACCTTGGGTAAGATCATCAATCCTCACTCAGAAAGGTAAATATCAGGAGAGGGAGAAAAGGGGGAACAAGGCTGGAGTCTACCACAGAGGGCCTCTGAAAGACTCGACCCAGCAGTGGATCAAAGTGGATTCTGAGACTCATAGCCAAACTTTGGGCAGAGTGCAGGGAATCTTCTGAAAAAAGGGGGAGATTAAAAGACTTTGAGGGGATGGGAGCTCCATAAGGAGAGTAACAGAACCAAAAATTCTGGGCAAAAGAGTCATTTCTGAGATTGACTCTCCAACCAAGGACCATGCATGGAGATAACCAGAATGCCTGCAGGTCAATCTCTAAGTGGATTCCCTAGTAATGGTAACAGGGACTGTTTCTGACATGAATTCAATGGCTGGCTCTATGATCACTTCCCAGTGATGGGGGAACAGCCTTACTAGGTCACAGAGGAAGACAATGCAGCAAATCCTGATGAGATCTGATAGACAAGGGTCAGATGGGAAGGGAGGAGGACCTCCCCTATCAGTGGACATGGGGAGGTGTATGGGAGGAGAAAATAGAGAAGGATGAGATTAGGAGGGGAAGTTGAAGGGAGCTACAGCTGGGTTACAAAGTGAATAAATTGTAATAAATAAATAAATAAATAAATTAAAATATTTCAAATGAGGCTTTAGTTGTTAACATTTATTTTATGTCATTAGAGAAAACACTAAAAATACATGAACTCTTTTTTTCTTTCAGATTGTTGGAAGTTACATGATGTATGATAGAACTAGGAATCATGTAATATATGCCTTTTATTTCACAATGAAGAAACTGAGATTTGGATTCAGAAAATTGCTTGTGTAAAGCACACTGATACTCAAAAGTCTAGACAATAATTGAATCTAATTCAATATTTTTATTTCACACAATTTATGAGTATTTTATATGTTCAACACATTTTTACATTTTATATGCTTCACAGTTAAGAACCTTTACAACGCCTGTATCCTGTGTGAATAATATTAAGATTTTCAGACAACTGTTTGCTACATCTCACACCATGGGCTGCTTTGATAGCCATTAAAGAAGAGGTCTTTGTTATAACCTAAAATAAGTCAACAGTCTTGGGATGCTTATAGCTATTCTGAGTGAATACTCATTTTTTAATTCACTTTTATTGTGTCACCAGTCACAGTAAGATGGCTCCCTTACTTTACATTTCTAGCTACAACATCTTTATCCTAATTATAACACCAAGATATGTAAGGCGACTCTTGAAATACTAAGTAGACTCAACTTCTGTTGCAGAGGCCACTAGCATTTGATCACATTATTTTCTCTACAATCTAGCATACACAACTGTGAAGATGATATGCTATGTTTTATGTATTTCCACTGTATTCATTTCTTTACATTTTGTTGTTTGAGGAAATACAGGGACATTAACTGTGTTGTTTAAAATATTATTCGAGTGGAAGAGCAATGGCTCAGTATTTCAGAGCACTTGATGCTCTTGCAGAAGACCCAAGTTCAGCTACCAACAAGGCATCTTATAATTTCATATATATCCTAAGAATATCAGATATACTCCTATTGTTTCCTCTGGCACTTAATTCATTGTGCACAGACACAAAGAGAGACAAATAAACATGCACACACAAAATCAAAAGTAAAACTTATCCTTAAAATTTATATATCAAGGACCATGTATGGATGTAACCTACAACCCCTTCTCAGATGTAGCCCATGGCAGCTCATCTCCAAGTGGTTTCCCTAATAAGGGGAACAGGGACTGTCTCTGACATGAACTATTGGCTGACTCTTTGGTCACCTCCCCCCTGAGGGAGGAGCAGCCTTGCCAGGCCACAGAGGAAGACAATGCAGCCAGTCCTGATGAGACCTGATAGACAAGGGTCAGATGAAAGGGGAGGAGGATCTCCCCTATCAGGGGGAGGGAGGGGCATGGGAGGAGATGAGGGAGGGAGGAGAGATTGGGAGGAGATGAAGGAGGGGGGATATAGCTGGGACACAAAATGAATAAACTGTAATTAATATAAGAAATAAAAAATATTAAAAAAGAAAAAAAGTATGTATTTATGTGGGGCTCCTGGCACGTCCATGTTCTTCTATCCTTCCTCACACTTTTCCACAAGACTTTGCATGCTGTGCCCAATGTTTGTCTGTGAGTGTAAACTTCTGTTTTGATCTACTGCTGGGTTGAGCCTCTCAGAGGACAGAGCCAAATAATCAGGGCCCATAGGGGCTTATGGAGACTGACGCACCGACCAAGTCTTGTACATAGTCTATACCTAGGCTCCCCTACACAGATGTAGCAAATGGGCAGCTCCGGTTTCATGTGGGTCTCCTTCTAAGGGAAGATGACTACCCCCAGCCCCCTGAGTAGGACTGCCTCAGCAGGCACAGACAAAGAGGATTCATTCAGTCCTGATGCAGTTTTATGAACTGGGGTAGGTGAGTGGGTATGGGAATCCCCTTATCCAAAGAACAGAGGAGTGAATACAGGTAAGAGGAAGGGAGGGTGGGATCAGGAGGAGAGGAGGATGAGGCTGTGATCTGAATCTAAAGTGAATTAATTAATCAATTAATTAATCAATGAATTAAGAAAATTAAAAATGTATCCATAATTGTACAGTAATTAAATCATTAAACATTAAATATTTGCAACAGGAAATTACATATGCAATAAATATATACATACATAATACATATTTATGTAATACATATATATAATGCATCTGATGTTTTCTAGTTCCATCCACTTGCCTGCTAATTTCAAGATTACCTTGTTTTTAATAACTGAGTAGTATTCCATTGTGTAAATGTACCACAATTTCTGTATCCATTCCTCAGTTGAGGGACATGTGGGTTGTTTCCAGATTCTGGCTACTACAAATGAATAAACTTCTATGAACATATTTGAGTAAATGTCCTTATTTTATTGTGGAGTATCTTTTCGGTATATGCTCAGGAGTCTTATAGCTGGATCTTGAGGTAGTACTATTCCTAATTGTCTGAGAAAGCCCCAGATTTATTTCCAAAGTGGTTGTACAAGTTTACATTCCCACCAGCAATGGGGGAGGGTTCTCCTTTCTCCACATCCTCTCCAGCCTGTATTGCATTTTTGATCTTAGCCATTCTGTTCGGTCTTAAATGGATCTCAGAGTTGTTTTGGTTTGCATTTCCTTGACTACTAAGGATGATGAGCATTTCTTTAAGTGTTACTCCGCCATTCAATATTCCTTTGTTGAGAATACCTTGCTTAGCCCTGTAGCCCATTTTTTAATTAGATCATTTGTTTTTGTTTTTTTTGGGGGGGGGGTATCTGCTTTCTTGAGTTCTTTATACATTCTAGATATCAGCCCTCCATTGAATATAGGGTTGGTGAAGATCTTACCCCAGTCTGTAGGTTGTCCTTTTGCTCTGCTGATAGTGTCCTTTGTTTTGCAGAAGGTTTTCAGCTTTACAAGGTCCCATTTATTAATTGTATATCTTAGAGCCTGAGCTGTTGGTGTTGTGTTCGGGAAATTGTCTCCTGTGCCAATGAGTATCTTCTTGTGTGTATGCGTGTCTCTCTGTGTGTGTTTGTGTGTGGTTTTGTACAAATGCGTACAGGTGTCTCTGGAGGCCATTTTGCCCCTTCACAGTAATAGAAAAATAACTAAGATATGGTATGATAGAGATGTCCCATTTAGAGTAAAGCATTCTACAGTCTCTTCTTTTCTCCACTTTGATCAGCATGAGTCTTTATATTAATCACCATTTTCTTTATAAAGATGATTCTTTAATGAGGGTGAAAAAAGGGGCCAATCCATATCTATAAGTGTAAGTCTTTAGGAATAAGTTTAATACTATTTTCATTTAGTAGAGTAACTCTACAGGATCTATATTCTTCCTATTTACAAGTATTACTTGGCCCCAGTAGCAGGACTATTTATGAGTTTCAATTCATAGAGTCTTAAATCCAATCAGAATGTGGTTACATACTCTCATAACATCTATGCCACTACTTCACCAGTGGGTGTGGTTTTCCAGGGCACTTGTAACTGTAACTCTCATTTTTTCCGGATAATTAAAATTTTAGATTACTGTTCTCCTGTAATATTGTATGCAGACCCTTCCTTTAATATGCAACTAGTCAGTAGGGATGAAGCTACGAGCTATGTACCAGTGACATGTATCCATATTCTTTTAATTAAATACATGGTGCCCCCAGCAATAGGTTATTACTATCATCATACAAACATGATCTGGAAGGTATCCAAAAGCACTGGCTCCTGTAATGTTTTGTATCTATTGTTACTTGGATCAACAAACTCTGAATTTTGTTTGATTGTTATTTTCTATAGAGTATATTGGATGAATTCCCAAGAACTGTACAGCAGGATCAAGTAGTAGATAGATTTGGGATTTATTTTAAGAAACTTGAGATGAGATAAGTGACTTGAAATTATATTGTCTATTGTCTGCCACTTTTCTTGTCAGGTCTCATCTTTGATGTCTCTGAAGCAGTAGTTGTTCCTCAGGTAAAGCAATATACCAGTTTATTTTTATTTTAATAATTAATTAATTAATTACAGTTTATTCTCTTTGTATCGAAGCTGTAACAGAGTGCAAGGAATCCTATGAAAGAAGGGGAAGATAGTAAGAACTGGAGAGGACAGGAGTTCCAAAAGGAGAGCAACAGAACCAAAATATCTGGGCACAGAGCTCATTTCTGAGACTAATTCTCGAACCAAGGACCATTCATGTGTATAACCTAGAAGCTCTGCTCAGATGTAGCTCATGGCAGCTCAGTATCCAAGTGCGTGTCCTAGTAAGGGGAACAGCGGTTGTCTCTGACATGATCTCAGTGGCGAGTTCTTTGATCACCTTCCCCTGATGGGGTAGCAGCCTTGCCAGGCCACTGAGGAAGACTATGCAGCCACTTTTGATGAGACCTGATAATCTAGGGTCAGATAGAAAGGGAGGAGGACAGTAGTTAATTTTATTTATAGATTTACTTCATGCATTTGGCGACATGTGTTTTTCCTGTGTCTGTGTGTGTGTGTGTGTGTGTGTGTGTGTGAGTGTGTGTGTGTGTGTGTTTGAGATAGCATTTCTCTATGTAACAGCAACCTTGGCTATCCTGGAACTCACTCTGTAGAGCATGCTAGTCTTTTTTTTCCCTTTTTTTTCATTTTTATTTTATATTAATCACAGGTTATGTATTTTGTATCCCAGCCATAGCCCCCTCCCGCATTCCCTCTCTATTCCCCCCTTCCCTCCCTCATCTCCTCCCTGCACCTTTCTAAGTCCACTGATAGGGTAGGACCTCCTCACCTTCAATCTAACTCTAGCTTATCAAGTCTCTTCAGGAATGGCTACAATGTCCTCTTCTGTGGCCTAGCAAGGCTGCTCCTCCCATGGAGGAAAGGGAGATAGAAGAGCCAGCCGGTGAGTTCATGTCCAAAATAATTTCTGTTCCCCTTACTAGTATACCCACTTGGGAATTGAGCTACCATTTGCTACATACAAGTAGGGGTTCTAGGTTATAACCATACATGGTCCTTGGTTAGAGAGACAGTCTCATAAAAGCCCCCTGTGCCCTGATATATTTGGTTCTTGCAGAGCTCCTGACCTCTCCAGGTCATACTAACTCCCCCTTCTTTCATATGATTCCCTGAACTCTGCCAAAGGATTGGTTATGTTTCTTACTATGTGCTTTGATACACTGTTAGGAAGTGTTTTTGAGGCCCTCTGTGGCCGGCTCTTGTCCTGCTACTTGTTTACTCCTACATCCAATGTCCGTCCCATTTTACTTTCTAAGTGAGCCTTAATCCTCTTACCCCAGGTCCTCTTTCTTGTTTATCTTCTTTAGGTGTACAGATTTCTGTATTTTTATCCTATTGTATAGGTCTATATAAGTGAGTATATACCATGTTCGTCTTTCTGCTTTTGGGATACCTCACTCAGGATGATCATTTCCAGGTCCCACCATTTGCCTGCAAATTTCATGAGTTCCTCCTTTTTAATTGCTGAATATTATTCCATTGTGTAAAAATACCGCAATTTCTGTATCCATTCCTCAACTGAGGGACATCTGGGTTGTTTCCAGGTTCTGGCTATTACGAATAAAGCAGGTATGAAAATAGTTGAGGCAATGTCCTTGTTGTGTACTTGAACATCTTTTGGATATATGCCTAGGAATGGTATAGCTAGATCTTGAGGAATCACTATTCTTAATTGTCTAAGAAAGCACCAAATTGATTTCCAGAGTGGTTGTACAAGTTTACATTCCCACCAGCAATGGAGGAGGGTTCCTCTTTCTCCACACCCTCTCCAGAATGTGTTGTCACTAGAGTTTTTGATCTTAGCCATTCTGACAGGTGTATGGTGAAATCTCAGGGTCATTTTGATTTGAATTGAGCCCACAGAGATCTACCTGCCTTTGGCTCCTGAGTGCTGAGCTTAAAGGCTGGCAAGATCTTAACCCTGCTGGAGACATTTTTAAAAAATTGTGTCTCAAGTTTCTTATTCGCTTTTCTTTCAAAATTATTATTCTGAAGAGTCTTTTAAAATTATATTTGTATTTTTATATTAATTACAGTTGATTCATTTTGTATAGGAGCAGTAATGGATTTCTGTGTATTGAACCACCCCTGCATTACTGGGATGAAGCCTACTTGGTCATAGTGGATGATATCTTTGATGTGTTCTTCTATTCGGCTTGCAAGTATTTTGTTGAGTATTTTTGCATCAATGTTCATAAGGGTGATTGAAATTCTTTGTTGCATCTTTGTGAGGTTTAGGTACCAAGGTGACTGTGGCTTCATAGAATATGTTTGATAGTGTTCCTTCCATTTCTATTTTTGTGAAGTAGTTTGAAGAGTATTGTATTAGCTCTTCTTTGATGGTTTGATAGAATTCTGTGCTGAAACTTTCTGGCCCTGGGATTTTTTGGATGGGAGTCTTTTGATAACAGCTTCTATTTCCTTAGGAAATATAGGACTATTTAATTGATTTACCTGGTCTTGAATCAGCTTTGGTAAGTGCGATCAATCAAGAAAATTGTCCATTTAATTTACTCTTTCAAATTTTGTGTCTTATAGGCTTTTGAAGTAAGACCTAATGATGGCTTGGCTTTCCTCAGTGTCTGTTGTTATGTTCCCCTTTTCATTTCTGATTTTGTAGATTTGGATGGCATCCCTCTGCTTTTTAGTTAGTTTAACTAAGGGTTTGTCTATCTTGTTGACTTTCTCAAAGAACCAGTTCTCAGTTTCATTTGATTGGTTGAATTGTTTTATTTGTTTCTAATTTATTGATTTCAGTCCCAAGCCCTCTACACCTCTTTGGTGTCTTTCTTTCTGTCTGTCTTTCTTTCTTTCTTTCTTTCTTTCTTTCTTTCTTTCTTTCTTTCTTTCTTTCTTTCTTTCTGTCTTTCTTTCTTTCTTTCTTTCTTTCTTTCTTTCTTTCTTTCTTTCTTGCACTTTTATGTGAGCCACAAAGTTGCTTGTATGAGATGTTTCAAATTTCTTCTTGAAGGCACTTAGTACTATTAACTTTTAACACTGCTTTCATTGTGTCTCATAAGTTTGGGTATGTTGTGCCTTCATTTTCATTGAATTCTAGGAAGTCTTTAATTTCTTTTTTCTTCCCTGACTTAGCTGTCATTAAGTAGCAAGTTGTTCAGTCTCTGTCTGTGTGTAGGCATTTTGCTATTTCTATTGTTGAAGTCAAGCTTTAACTCATTGTGGTCAGAAAGGATACAAGGTATTATGTCAATCTTCTTATATTTGTTGAGCCTTGCTTTGAGGCAAGCTATAAGTTTATTTTGGAGAAGGTTCCATGAGGTGCTGAGAAGAAGGTAAATTCTTTTGTGTTTGGGTGAAAGGTTCTTTAGATATCTGTTTGATTCATGACTTCTTTTAGTGTCCTGGTGGTGCTAGGAGGACACTATTAATGACCAGCAGCACAGCAGGGTCGGCACAGTGATCAAAAGATGGAACTCTGGGCCCTAAAATACAAGCATTGTGTTTCCTAGGTGAGAGGAAACCCCAAAGTATGGGAATCAATAGGGTCTTGGTCACCCAGCTAAACTGTGGAAGAGTGCCCATGTCCTGCCAGGTGCTCTGTCACGAGCCCAGAGCCAAATTCCTGTGTTCTCTGATCAAAGCCCCAGACTGAACAGTGGACCTCACAACACCAGAGAAGAGGATTTCCAGTCAAGAAAACTTCATATTGTAGGAAGCCATCAGGACTGACTTTAGTTCACCCAGATAATCCCTGAAAAAGGACCCGGGTCCGGTGGATGCTCAGCTGTGAGCCCAGTGTGGGGTGCTCAGTCACCAGTGCAGAGATCTGCCTTACTCAGTGTCCCAGAAAGAACTGTGGTCACCAGGGCAATGGAGACTATAGGGAGGAAATTCCACAGTTAGAGAAACAGCAGGTCTGACCTCAAAGCACCCAGCTGAACCCTTCACCCTGAAAAGTTGTCTCCTGTGCCAAGGAGTTCAAGGTTCTTCCCCACTTTTTCATCTAAGAGGTTTAGTATGTCTGGTTTTATGTTGAGGTCTTTGATCCACTTAGACTTCAATTTTTTGCAGGGTGAGTACATGTAGACTTCCAGTTAGACCAGCACCATTTGTTGAAGATAAACATACTAAAATATGTATGCCTAAAGAATCTAATCAAGAAGAAGGACTTTGGAAAAATGTTTTCATTCAGAAAGGCAAAGAAGATGGACACCAGAAGAGGAAGAAAACAGGGAACAGGACAGGAGCCCACCACATAAGGCCTCTGAAAGACTCTACCCTTCAGAGTATCAAAGCAGATACTGGGACTCATAGTCAAACTTTGGGCAGAGTGCAGGGAATCTTATGAAATAATGGGGAGATAGAAATACCTGGAGGCGACAGGAGCTCCACAAGGAGAGCAACAGAACCAAAAAAATCTGGAAATAGGGGTATTTTCTGCGACTGATACTCCAACTATGGACCATTCATGGAGATAACCCATAACCCTTGCAAAGATGTAGCCCATGGCAGATCAGTGTCCAAGTGGGTTCCCTAGAATTGTGAAAAGGATAGTCTCTGACATTAACTGTTTGGCGTGCTCTTTGTTCACCTTCCCCTCAGGGGAGTACAGTTTTACCAGGCTACAGATGAAGACAACCCAGCCACTCCTTATGAAACCTGATAGACTAGGATCAGATGAAAGGGGAGGAGGACTTCTCCTATCAGTGGACTGGGGGAGGGGCATGGGAGGAGATGAGGGAGAGAGGTTGGGATTGGGGGGGAGAGGGAGGGAGCTACAGCTGTGATATAAAGAGAATAAACTATAATTAAGTAAAATAAAAATAAAATTTTATAATAAAAAGAATTAGAGGAAGATAAAATCAAACAGATTAAGGCCATCCATAAAGAAATGGAGAAAGACAAAGTCAAACAGGGTATGGCCATCCATAAAGAAATACAAGAAGATGCAGCCAAACAGTCTGTGGCCTTCAGAGAAGAAAAAATTAAGTCACTGAAAGAAAGGAAAGAAACAGAGGAATGTTCAAACACACAGGTGAAGGAGTTGAAGGAAAAACAAAAAAAATTAGTCAGACAAAGAAGAAAATTAACAAAACTGTGCAAGACATGAAGATGGAAGTGGAAAAATTAAAGAAAACACAAATGGAGAAAATCATAGAGAGGAAGAACTTAGGAAAGAAAACAGGAACTACAAAGATGAGCATAACCAACAAACTACAAGAGATGGAAGAAAAGAAGATGTCGTTGTATCCAACAAAGAAAATATTAAGTCTAAAAATTTTCTGACATATACCACCCAAGAAATCCAAGACATAAAAAGAGATAATCTGAAAATAATAGGAATAGAAGAAAAAGAAGATTCCTGTGCCCAAGGTCCAGAAAATATTTTCAAAAATTCATTGAGAAAAATTTCCCCAATCTGAAGGAGAGGCCTAGAAGCATACAAGAAGCCTAGAGAACATCTAATAAATTAGAGTGCAAAGAATACCCTCCCACCACATAATAATCAAAATAGTAAGTATACAGAACAAAGAAAAAATACTAAAAGCTGCAAGGGGAAATGGCCAAGTAACATATAATGGTAAATCCATCAGAATCACACCTGACTTCTCAGCAGAGACTATGAGATCCAGAAGGTCCAGGATGGATATTATGCAGATCCTAAGAGAACATGGATATCAGCACAGGCTACTATACCCAGCAAAACTCTCATTCATCATAGATGGAGAAAACAAGATATTCAACTACATAAACAAAATTCAGCAATACCTACCCACAAATCCAGTGTTACAGAAGATACAAGAAGGAAAAAATACAACCCAAGAAAACTAACTACTTTCAGGAAAACACAAGAAATGAATAACCTCCCTACAGCAAAACTAAAATTAACCAAACACACAAAACCACTACCACAGTCAACATCAATATCAAAAGATCTAACAGCCACTGGTCACTAATCTCTATCAACATCAACAGACTCAATTCTTCAATAAAAAGACAAAGAGGAACAGAATGGATGCATAAACAAGACCCAACAATCTGTTGCAGACAAGAAATACACCTAAGTCACAAGGATA
>CM053742.1:97471701-97495081 GCA_028658305.1 Pachyuromys duprasi
CTGGCTAGATCCCAGGGGAGGACTTTGCAGCCAGCCCTGAGGAGACAGGATAAGCTGGGGTTGGATGGAAGGGAAGGAGGTCCTCCCCTGTTGGTGGACTTGGAGGGGGCGGGGAAGAAGGAGATGAGGGAGGGAGTGGGAGGGTAGGAGGGAATGAGGGAGGGGGCTATGCCTGGGATTCAAAGTACCTAACCTGTGACTGAGATAAAAATAAATAAATTAAAAAAAAAGAAAGTGAATAAAATGAAAATAATACTAAGAGTGACTAATGAAAATAAGAAGTGCTTTTAGAAGAGGGAACATGGTCTCATCCATTATGTAATGACTCCATTTAAATTACTTTTATCTCTGTATTTATTTAGCTAGTGTCTTTAGTGGTAGGTTATGAGAGGGTTGCTCTCTAGTTCCTAAAGTTACTGCAGCAAACTCCTATTTATTCTTTAGGAAGACTATGTAATTAATGAGGAGTCTTTAGTTGAAGTACTATTATGAAAATGTAAAGACTTTTCCAAAAATATCTAAGGAGCCAAATTACAACCAAGAAAAACCCATGCCAAATCTCTTTTAGAAATTAAAAATATGTGTCCACAATTTGTAATGAATACAGACTCAGGAAGAATGTGTAATCCTGTATTGTTCCTGATTGTAGTGGAAATTCTTTGGATTTGTCCCATTTATATTGATGGATCTGGTCAAACTGGATGTCTGAATGCAGAAAAATGCAAAATGATTCATACCTGTCACCCTCCATAAAACTCGATTCCAAATGGAGCAAAGACCTCAATATAAGCCCAGATACACTAAACATAATAGAAGAGAACGTACAGAATTGCCTGCCTCGAACTCATTGGAACAGGAAAGGACTTTCTGAAGAGAACACTGTTAGGACAGGCACTAAAATAGCAATTAATAAATGGGACCTCATGAAATGAAAAAGCTTCTGTATGGCAAAGGACACCATCTTTCAGGTAAAGCGGCAACCTACAGAATGAGTAAAAGATGTTCAAAAACTCTATTATATGTAGTTTTTCTCTGCCTTCTCGCAGGTGCTTCTCATTCTGTTTGTTTTGTGCAAATGTTAGTTTATATTATATTATATTATATTATATTATATTATATTATATTATATTATATTATATTATATTATATTAATTATATTTCAATTTTATCCCCTATAATACTGTTTATTTTCTAATGAGACATAGAAAGGGGGTAGTCCAGATGAGAACAAAGGTGGAGAGGAAGTGGGAATAATAGAGGGGAGGGAAAACATAATCAAAATTGTCAGGAGCCATGGTGCAGCTATCTTAGAATGTTGCTGCTAATTCAGCTTTACCTTTGGCCAAGTTAAACTCATTTTCCTACCACCAGGATATTTCTACAAATAAACTATCTCCTCAATGAATCTTTCTTAAACTTGTGACATGAGTCATAAGGAAGTTGGCAGAGCAAACTAAGGAACCTAGAGCTAATTTTTACTCTTTGTCTTCATATATGGCATGATGTACTTGAGTAAGCTGGTTTTCAGTATGTAAGGAACTTGGAGAAAAATAAATTTGGTTTCATTTCTCATGAAGTCCTGAGTATGCCTTCTTTTTAAACTTTTTATTTTTTCACAGAGTAACTATCTTTTTTATTTTTTATATTGAAATTTTCTTATTAAATTCTTTATTAATTATACTTTATTTACCTTATATACCCCTGTAGCTCCCTCCTTCTTCTTGTCCCAATCCCTCCTTTCCTCCCACTTCTGCACTCCTGTTTCTTCCCAAGTCCACTGATAGGGGAGGTCTTCTTTTCCTTCCTTCTGACCCTAGTCTATTAGGTTTCATCAGGAATGGTTGCATTGCCTTCCTCTGTGGCCTGGTAAGGCTACTCACCCCTCAGGGGGTAGTGATCAAAGAGCAGGCCAATCAGTTCATGTCAGAGACAGTCCCTGTCCCCATTACTATGGAACCCACTTGGACACTGAACTGCCATGGGCTACATCTGTGCAGTGGTCCTGGGTTATCTCCATGCATGGTACTTTGTTGGAGTATCAGTCTCAGGAAAGACCCCTGTGCTCAGGTTTCTGGGTCTGTTGCTCTCCTTGTGGAGTTCCTTTTCTCTTCCGATCTTACTATTTTCCAGTTCTTTCATAAGATTCCCTGTACTCTGCCCAAGGGTTAGCCATAAGTCTCAGCATCTGCTTTGATAGTCTGCAGGGCAAAGCCTTTCAGAGGCCCTCTGTGGCAGGCTCCTGACTTGTTCCCTGTTTTCTCTTTCTTCTGATGTCCATCCTCTTTGCCTTTCTGGATAGGGACTGGGCCTTTTAGCCAGAGTACACCTCTTGATTAGTTTCTGGGAACAGGGGTCCTTTTGGAGACTGATACTCCAAACAAGGACCATTCATGGAGATAATCTAGAACCCCTGCACAGATGTAGCCAGTGTCAGCTCAGTGTCTAAGTAGGTTCCCTAGTAAAGGGAACAGGGACTGTCTCTGACATGAATTCGGTAGCCTGCTCTTTGATCACTTCCCCCTGATATGGGTACAGCCTTACCAGGCCACAGAGGAGGAAAATGCAGCCAGTCTTAATGAGACCTGATAGACTAGGCTCAGATGGAAGGGAGGAGGACCTACCCTATCAGTGGACTTGTAGAGGGGAATGGGAGGAGATGAGAAAGGAGGGTGGGGCAGGGAGAAAATAAGGGAGGGTTTACAGCTGGGATACAAAGTGAACACACTTTAATAAATACAAAAAATAATAATTTAATTTAAAATAAGAAAGAAAAATGTTTTATGCCAGTGAATGAAACAAAAACTTTAAATGATTTTCAGAAATTATTAGATATAAACTGGCTAAGACCTTATTTAAAATTGCACACAGGAGAATTGAAACCTTTGTTTGATATTTTAAAAGGAGATTCTCATCCTACGTCTAAATGGCAGCTTACTGATGACACTCTATTAGCCTTAGAAAAAGTAGAAACAGTGATAGAAAATCAAAGATTGACTACATAGATTACTATCAACCATAGGGAATTTGTATATTAGCACCTTCAGTTCTTTGGCAAGCAAGGCCTTTAATGTGGATGTATCTCCCTGTTTCACCTGCTAAGGTAATTACTCTGTATTATGAAGCTGTAGCTTAATACAGCATTCCCACCATGAAGCTTGTAAATATTTTGGAAAGGACCCTTATTACATTATTATTCCTTTTACTAAGCAACAGGCTCATTGGTTATATCAAAATACTGATGTATGGCCTATTGCCCTTGTTAACTTTATGGGAAGGATTGATGATCATTATCCAAAAGACAAATCATTACAATTTGCAAGTATGAATGAATTCTTATTCTCCATAAATTAAAAAAAGAGCCTTTATCCAAATTGATTTCTGTATCTAACTGCAAGCAGTTTTTAATAATCAAGATCAAGAAACCATGTTGCAATTTAAACCTAAGTTGGCTCAAGTCATAGAAGTGCATGCAGTAACAGAAGTATTTCTTACTTTACAAAATAAAGCTTTTAACCTTTATACAGATTAGTCACTATATTGCACTGCTTTAATTATGCTTGAGACTGTCCTTATTTAGATACATCCAATCATCGAGTTCTTCAACTATTTCAGCAAATACAATTATCTATGATAAATAGAACACATAAATATTATATTGGCCATTTAAGAGCTCATTCTAATCTTCCTGAACCATTGACACAGGGAATTATAGAGCTGATACCTTAACACAAATGTTTATAACAAATGTTGAAGCTGTTCAGAAATCACATGCCTTGCATCATCAAAACAGTAATAGACTCAGACAACAGTTTGTTATTATTAGTGAAGCAGCTTAACAAAACAATGTGCTCATTACCCTCAACATTTTGTTGTCCCCATTGTGGCATTAATCCTAGGGGATTGACCCCTAATCAGCAAACGGCAAATGGATGTCACTCATATCCCCAAATTTGTCAAAATTACATATGTTCATGATACCCTTAATATTAATTCAGGATATACCCTTGCTACACCTCATAGTGGAGAGGCTACTAAACATGTAATATCACGTTGCCTTAGATGATTTTACATTATTGGAATACCAGAAACTATAAAAACATAAAGGGACTGGTTACGTCAGTAAACCTTTTCCAAAGTTTTGTTTATACTTTGAAATTAATGATAAAACTGGTATAGCTTATAATCCGCAAGGAAAAGGAACTGTGGAAATAACTCATCAAACTTAAAAAAATCAGTTACTAAAAATAAAAAGGGGGAGTTATACCCCCTTACTCCACATAGTTATATTTCACATGCTCTTCTTATCTTAAATTTTTAAAATTTGGATGCAAAAGAAAATCTGCTGCTGAGCGATTTTGGAATACTCAAACCAGCAATAAATTTGCTCTCATAAAATGAAAAAAATCCTTTAACTGGAAACTGGAATGGACCCAACCCATTCCACTGATATGGGGACGAGGACATTTTTGTATTTTTTTTTTTCACAAAAAGAAGATGGTGCACTACCAAAAGGCTTGGTCCACCATTTTGAAGCTCAAAGTGATACAAAAAATTAGGAGCCTATTGTTAATAATGATATTATTGTACCCAGATGAAGGAATGATATATGAGGACTATGTTCTTGACACATCTATAATGCATCCAACTTCTTGGGAAGGAAAAGAGATTATATTGACAGTAAACGACACCAGACAGTTAGACTTATCTGCTATTATTTTTCTCAAACATCAAAGGGAAGAGAACTTTAATTACACTGGTTTGGGATGTGGTCTTCCTATTTGTTTTTCCAAAAATGTTTCTTCCCCAGGATGTATAAACATTTATTCAGGAACCCTGGCGGGGAATACTAAAGATAACTGTGATAGCGAAGTGCATATTTGGAAACTTTTGGATAGCCATACTACTGGACAGCTGCTGCTGCCCTTTCTCAAGAAATTAAAACTGCTCATTTTGCAAATGATTTAGCTAAAAATGTTAATATAGTTTTAGGGACTCAAGATTATATAGACAGAAAATTAGAACAAAAATTAGATGCATTAAATAATGTAGCACAATTTTTAGGTGATGAATTTCAAGAACTTAAGATTAGGTCACGATTAGAATGTCTTGTTAATTTTAAATGGAATTGTATTATCTCAAAGATTATAGTGAAAGTCAGTATGATTGGGAGAGAGTTATAAATCATTTTTTGGGAGTTTGGCATGTTGATGTATCTTTAGACTTGTTAGCTTTACATAATGAAATTGTTAACTTGGAAAAAGCCAAGCCTTTGAATTTTAACTCAGTAAAAATGGCAGAAGATATTTTGCACAGTATGAAGAATTCTTTACTTTTTCGTGGTTCATTCACTCATGGTATTATTGGCGTAAAAGACATAGCTGCTTTGTTATTAGGATTATGCAGCATTTTTCAATGCATACTTTGATGTGGTATGAATATGTTTCTAGATCCTGCTGCACACATACATGGCCTTCATTTGAAGACTCTGTCCTCCCCAGTATAATATCGGGCTGGTAGTCAATGGCAGGTAAAAGTTTGTGCAGATACCTATCAACCTAAGACAGGGAAGTGTAGTTTGGAAGGCACTCACCTGATTTGGGGTAAGGAGGTTATCTTGCCAAGGCAACCTAAGAAAGGCACAATCCTTTTACAAAATAAAAAAGGGGGAAGATGTCAGGAGCCATGGTGCAGGTATCTTAGAATGCTGCTGTTAATTCAGCTTTTCCTTTAGCCAATTTAAACTTGTTTTTCTACCATCAGGATATTTCTATAATGAAACTGTTTGTTCAGAGTGAATGTTTGATGAACTCATGACATGAGTCATAAGGAAGTTGGCAGCGCAAAATAAGGAACTTAGAGCTAATTTTTACCCTTTGTCTTCATACATGGCATGATGTGCTTTTGTAATCTGTTATTCAGTATGTAAGAAACTTGGAGAAAAATAAAATTGGCTCCATTTCTCATAAAGTCCCGAGTGTGCTGATTTCATTCTCGCCTTCTTTTACTCTTCACTCCCCTAGTTTTGACCTCCACTGAATGACTAAGCAGGCTTGGTCACAGAATATATTATGTGAGAAAAATTTTGAATAAGAGAGAAAAAAGCAAAAACAAAATAATGAAATTCACAGATAAATGAATAGAAAAAGAAATCATCCTGAGTGAAGTATTCAAGACCACAAAAGACAAATATGATATGTATTTACTTATACGTTGATATTAGCTTTTCTGTCTTCAATAAGCAGTCTATAATTCATATGTCTACAGAGGTGAGATATACAGTAAAAAGTGTGAGAGGGAGGATTAAATCACCCAAGAAATCAATATCATGCAAAATAGTCATAAATGTCATGAGAATAAACAGCCACTTTCTGATTAAAATTCAGTCCAATTCCACAAGGTGAACCCCATACCTGGTACTGTTTTTAGCTCCAAAAATACAGGAAAAGATAGGCCATAGGTCCTTTAAGAGAATCTAGTATTATTTTGATAAATGGTAACAGTATTAAATAGCTCCTAATGAATTTATCCTTCTACTCAGAGATGAATGCACCACTCAATCCTTATCAGAGAAGAATTTTTTTTCAGTAGATTATGATGAACACAAAGGCTTGCAACTGATCAAAGTACAAAAAATCTAGAGACTGTACAAGATACAACTCAAAAATTGTGTCTCCATTTCAGAACACCAACAGGAGGGTTGCGCTAGGAATTCAAAGCACTTGTGATCATATACGCAAATCCTGCACAAACTCAAGGCTTACAAACTCTCAGTGTACAGGGTGTAGTTAGACATGATATTTCAACCGTGGATAAGGAGCTGTTGGGAACTGGTAACTTCTTGGAGAGGGAGCATTGGTTACTACTAAGTATGTGGTCTCAGGTATATTAACCATACTCTAATGGGGATTCACATATAGTAAGTGTTTATAGGCAAAAGAAATTGGACCTGATGGGATTTTATTTAAAAAAAAGAGGGTCATGTGGGTAGTAAAAAGGATTTACATATGGCAGGAGTGAGGGGAGCATGAATATGATCAAAATGCATTGTATCAAATTTTCAAAAACTAATAAAATTACAAAGAAAAGTAAAAATAAAAAGGAGGTATTTAAATAAGCAATTATAAAACTGTTTATCTTAACATTACTTAAAGTATATAAACATTTGGATTTTTATAAGACATTGGTAATGATGAGTTGAAGTAAAGCATAAAGGCAAGCAAACAATCTAAACAGCATATCCAGAGAAATAGTTCAATCAATTGAGTTAGGTATCTACTACATCAAGAAAGCAGCTGTGGAAGAAAGACATGAAAGAAGTCAATTTACTGGAAACATAAATTGCATTTAAATTCTTGGGCTAGGTGCTTTCTGATAAGGTTCCAGAAGGAAATGAAAGATTCCAAACACATGTCTTCCAACATGCTGAAATCTGTCTCTTAACAGTGCATAGAGAAGTACTTTCTCTAGTATACTTTAATATTCAGGACAACAATTTTGAATAGATGAAATTTTGCAACTTTCAAAAGTTCCTCTTTGTCATCTTGAGTGAGGTGACCCAGACCCAGAAAGTCACAAATGGTATGCACTCACTTATAAGTGGATTTTAGCCATATATTCCAGGATAAGCATACAGACCGAAGGAAGATAAATATCAAGGAGGATCCAAGAGGGGATGGATAAATATCACTTGGAGGGGGAGATGGAATAAAAACAAGTAGTTTTCGAAGACAAGAAAAAAGTAGGAGAGGAGGAGTAGTTAGTTAAGAGGGTAGAGAGCAGACCAAGGAAGAGCTAGGGCAACACAGCCGAAAGCCTGTGGAGAAAAGAGAAACTGAGGGTTAGAGAATATTTGTGACAAGCTGGAGACCCAAGGATATGAGGGCATCCAAACAAAGACTGTTAGTAGCAGAAACCAGACAGATAGAAGAAGATACCCTCTAGTCAGTCTTCCCTCCTAGTAGAGGGAAGGGAACACCAACAAACCAACAAAAACTTCAAACCCAAATTCACCCTACCTACAAGATGTACAGGGATAAAGATAGAGTAGATAGAGCAGAGATTGAGAGACTGCCCAACCAATGCCTGGCACAAGCAAAGACCAACCCTATCTGAGAGTGCCAACCCCTGACACTATGAGCAGTTCTGCTAAGCTTGCAGATAAGAGCCTGTGAGAGTTGTCCTCTGTGAGACTCTGTAGAGCAACACCTCAGCCACACATTGGGCAATGCTTAGGGATTCTTGTGGGAAAATGGGAGGAAAGAGACAAGGAACTGGAGGTGACAGGAGCTCCACAAGGAGACCCACAGAGCCAACTAAGCAGGGCCCAGAAGAACCTGTTGAGACTGAAGCATCAACCAAGGACCACGCAGATCAACTTAGACCCACCCCCTACAGAGGTAGCAGATGGGCAGCTTAGGCTTCAAGTGGGTCCTCTAGTAAGGAAAGTGGGGACTGCATAGAACATGGACTCAGTTTGTAGCTTTCTTATCACTTCTTTCTTGTGGTACTGCCTTGCTAGACCACAGGGGAAGAGAGTACATGCTAAGTCCTGATGCAACTAGATGAGCTGGGGTGATTGAAAAGGGGACACCTCTTTTCTGAGGAATATGCAAATGGGAAGGGAGACTAAGGGAAAGTGAGATTGGGAGGGGAGGAGGGATCAGGCTACAACCAGGATGTAAAGTGAATAAAAAAATAAAGAAAATTTTTAAAAGTTCCTCTTTGTTTATTTTGATAAGTAATTTCTTGTCAGGAGCTGTGCTGCAGCTATCTTACAGTGTTGCTGCTAATTCAGCTTTACCTCTGGCCGAGATAAACATGTTTTTCTACCATTGGAATTTTTTTTTTTTACAAAGAAACTGTTTGCTCAGAGTGAATGTTTCATGAACTCATGAAATGTGTCATAAGGAAGGCGTGTGGTGAGATACAACTGACCCCAAATTTAAAATTTTTGTCTCTTTTTGATTTTCGTTTAAAGGCTTTGAGTTACAATGATACTGATTTATATATTTATATACATTTATATTACACACACACACATATATATTTGAACAAGTTGGTGAAGGCACATGCCTTTATTCCCAACACAAAGTAAAAAGAAACAGGCAGATATCTGAGTTCTGCATCAAGCTTATTTACATAAGAAAAGGCAGGATAGCAACTCTTGCTGCTTAGCCATTTGCAGAGATAGTCTAAAGATTCAAAATGACAAAATTTCCTTAATGTTATCATGTAAAATTCTTTTTTCTTATTAATAGATGTTATGTCCTTACTGGTCTAAAGGTTGGATTCACATCATTTTTAGGTTTATGTAAAGAGAGATAATATCACACTGCTCTAAAAACTGCCTTATCCTTTTAAATGTGAAACATTTTCACCGGGGAAAAATATAGTCATGCCTATGTATAAAATACACAACAGGCTTACAGGTGAAAAAGTACATACCAACTTAGTTTAGTCCTAAAAACTCCAAAATTATAGTCACATGTTTAAAAAACAAAAATGTCCATCCCATATAAAAAAAGGGGGCAAGCCAAAAAATAGCCAAAACCAATGTAAAAATCTAAGATATACTTAATGCTAAGAGTAAGAGAGTTTATATGCTATTGCTAAATAGTTTAAATAAAGTTTGGCTATAAAGGCATAATTGCCCATCCTGTATAAAAAAGGGGCAAGCCAAAAAATAGCCACAGCCAATGTAAAGCCCAGGTACAAGATGCCTAGGGTATGCTTAAATGCTAAAGGTAAGAGAGAGTTTATATAAAGTTTGGCTACAAAGGCATAACTGCCACGTCTGTATATAAATAGGGATAGGACAAATAGCTACAACATATATACAAATCTAGGGCTAAACCTCTAAACAAGTACAAGATACCTATGGTATGCTCATATTCTAAATTAAAAAGAAGTTTATATAAAGTTTACTTAAAACATGTGTTTTCTGTTGCTCAGGGCAACCAGCTTGTCTCTCTAATGGGAGGCTTCTCTAGGGAAATGGGTAGCAACTTGGCCTAATTCAATAGGCACACAAGAGCCCAAAAAGATATTTTAATCTATCCATCCTTGTTTTGATTTCAACAGGATAATGACTGTATGTTCAATAATAATGGTAACTTATATTGCTTTGATCCCTTTATGTGGGGACAATTCTAAAACTAACTGAGAGGTAAAAAAAGAAAGAAAGAAAGAAAGAAAGAAAGAAAGAAAGAAAGAAAGAAAGAAAGAAAAAAGAAAAAAATTGTCTCTAGCCAGAACTTCAACAATACTTGGCCAATAAATCCTTGGCTATAATATTCTCAAAATGTGTAATGCTAACCTTTTAATTTACATAGGTAAAATTGGCTTACAGTTTAGTTTCATCCTGCACATCTCATGCATTTTAATTTTAGAACTCTATAATGCTTGTGAGAAATTATTGTTTGTAGAACAAAAGAACTGGACACCAGAGATGCTGGATCAAACCTAACAGGATTCATCTTTCAGCATGCTGAGACATTGACACATCTGTTCCAGCATCTTGCATGCTCCAGCATTCTGCTTGTTCCTGCCTCAACTGCTTCAATTGCTGTTGCTCATCAAAGCTTGATCCCAAAAGAACTTTAAAGAAAGCTACTGATCTTAATTGGTCCAGCATTTTAGACTGTTCCAAAGAGGGCTTTCATTAAGCCTAAAATTTCTCAACATTCAAAGACTGAACCACAAATATTATTGCTTGCTTAGTTCACCAATTTTATTTAGGCCCCTACAGGATTTCTATATGTCCAAAATGTCAGGTAGAAGAAATCCATGAAAACAATGTCCAATTTTCCTTAAAAGGGGTTGGAATGTTTTTGGTTGTTTGCTATGGCTACGAAATTTTATTGTCATTGGGAGATGGTTATTATTAATGGTCTTGTTCAAAGGGAAACAGGAAATATACAGGGATATCTTATAAGAATAGAAAAAAGCTAGATTATTGAAGCTTCTCAAATTGGGGTTTTATTTGTTATTCCCAAATAAGGTTAATTTTAACTCTGGTATAGGAATTTGCATATTGATGCAAAAATAAGTATTTTGATACATTGGTATAAGCTTTAGGATATTAATACAAATTCAAGGTTACTTCCAATATTTTAAAACAGATATTGAAAACAGGTTAGGGTATCAGGTAATGCAATTTAATTGCTAGTTATTCAACACATAGTCATGTCTATTTTATCACAGGAGTATACATCCTAAGTTTAACAAATATGAATTTGTAGACAGATCTATTAACCTAAAGATAGATAGTCTTCAAAAACTTCAGAGTCCTACAGAATATGGCATTTAAAAATGTTTTATTATTTTAAAGATTCTTTGACAATGAGACAAGTCATTTCGTGGCAGCACCCCACCTACCTGAAAGAAGAGAATGAGCATTGAAGAACCTCCATTGGAGATGGCTTCAAATGTAGTAAACAAGCCACTTGGGTAAAGAAAATACCCTTGCTTCACAACAGACAAATTCTGCCATAAATGGGCAAACTTGAGGGCAGGGCCAGTCAACTGCTGACCTCTGCCAAGACAGGGTAAGCAAGTCCTAAATACTTCCTGCTTCACATATATATCTGTCAAATATTCTGATCCAGAAGGCTGAAGATGATCCTCCAATGTTATAGAGAGTTATGGGTGACTGTTCAGGTAGCAAAGTGTCTCTGTCATTTTTTTTTTGGAAGCTGCTAACATGCACTTTCTATTTACTCTAATAACTAATTTTATTCCTTCTCAAGTCTCTGATGGAGTTGAAGACCAAATAGTTATAGTGTCACAATTAAGCCTAACTAGTTTAGAAGTTAAGAAATGCTTTCATATAGGTAATACCAATAAGGATAAAAGTTAATTTAGGTATAGAACATTAAACTTGTCAAGATAGATAGGATAATCAGATTCTTTTTCCTAGTTTTCATAATTTCATAATTATTATTGTATTGAAAGAAAAGGAGCCTTTTATTGGACTTAAAGGGGAAAATGTTGGTATAATGTTCCTTTGGAATGTATACACTTTACTCTTGTTCATTCAAATACTGATTTCTCCCCCCCCACACACACACTCTCTGGTTTCAATCTGGATATTGCATTTTGAAGCATCCTGGCTCATCTTTATGTAAATAAAATAAAGCAACTAGACATATTTTTGAGCTGGGAGGAGCCAGAGGGCAGGAAATGAGTGGGAGGAGAAAAGGCAAGAGAGAACTTCAAGGAGAGCTAGGGGAAGGCAAAGCTGGAGGAGAGATCATGGAACAGTGTGGAAAGATGGACTGGACCTAGTATATCACTAAAAGCAAGTACAATGTGGGAAATCTAAATGTTAGGAAACTATGAGGGCTTGGAGATTTAGGAGGGAGTAACCATTGCCCAGCCTTGTGTTCTAGGTTAACTAAAACCCCAGTCTCTGTGTAGTGATTTGGTAATACAGCTGTTTAGGATCAACAGCAAGCATTTCTAAAAGATAATTATTAGTAAATATTAATAGGAATTTACAACAAAGGATTTTAAACATATATTCAAATTAGTTACATGTATATGAAGTGTAATTACAATAAATTTATCCAGAAAAAATATTTTTATTTCCATTTTAAGATTTTTTACAATACAATTATTTCATTCATGATATTTTATTATTTTTTCTAAATATTCATATTACCAGTTAGAAATACTAAAACATTATATTTTTTTTCTTTTTGGAATCATCAAATGCATTTCCTTTGTATATAGATCCAAAATTGGCATAAGCACATCTGATAGCTTTAAATAAAACAAATAAAGCTCTTTTCTTTTTTTAATAATTTATTTATTTTTATATTAATCACAGGTTATGTACTTTGTATCCCAGCCATAGCCCCCTCCTTCATTCCCTCCCACTCTCCCCATCCCTCCCTCATCTTGTCCTTCCCCTTTCCAAGTCCACTGACAAGGGAGGACCTCCTCCCCTTCCATCTGACCCCAGCTTACCAGGTCTCTTCAGGGTTGGTTCCAATGTCCTCTTCTGGGGTCTAGCAAGGCTGCTCCTCCCTCGGGATGGGAGGGGGAGAGCCAGCCATTGGGTTCATGACAGAAATAGTCCCTGTTGAATACTGAGCTACCATGGGCTATATCCGAGCAGGGGTTCTAGGTTATATCCATACATGGTCGTCGGTTGGAGAAACTGTCTCATAAAAGCCCCCTGTGCCCTGATGTATTTGCTCTTTGTGGATCTCTTGTCCTCGCCAAGTCTTACTAACTCCACTTTCTTTCGTATGATTCCCTGCACTATGCCGAAGGTTTGATTGTGAGTCTTAATATCTGCTTTGATACATTGCTAGTTAGAGTCTTTCAGAAGCCCTCTGGGGTAGGCTCCTGTCCTGTTGCTTGTTTTTTTTCCTACATTCAATGCCCATTCCATTTGTTTATCTAAGTGAGGATTGATCATGTTACCCCAGGTCTTCTTTCTTGCTTATCTTCTTTAGATGTATAGATTTCAGTATGTTTATCCTATCTTATAGGTCTATATAAATGAGTATATGCCAAGTGTTTCCTTCTGCTTTTGGATTTAACTGTGTTTTAAAATATTTTTTACTTTTTATATTAATCACAGGTTATTTACTTTGTATCCCAGCCATGTCCTGCTCCCTCATCCTCTCCCAATCTCACCCTCCCTCCCTCCCTCTTCTCCTCTCTGCCCCTTTCCTAAGTCCACTGAGAGTGGAGGACCTCCTTCCCTTCCATCTGACCCTAGCTTATCAGGTATCTTCAGGACTGGCTTCAATGTCCTCATCTGTGGCCTAGCAATGCTGTTCCTCCCTCAAGGGGGGGAGGGGTGGTCAAAGAGCCAGCCATTGAATTCATGTCAGAAATAGTCCTTGTTCCCCTTTCTAGGGAACCCACTTGGATAATGAGCTGGAAAGAGGACCCAGTGTAAGATGATCAATCCTCCTTTAGAAGGACAAATGGGATGGACATTGGAAGTAGGAGAAAATAGGGAACAGGGCAGGAGCCTACCACAGAGGGCCTCTGAAATACTCTACCTAGCAGTGTATCAAACAGATGCTGAGACTCATAACCAAACCTTCAGCAGAGTGCAGGGAATCATATGATAGAAGGGGGAGTTAGCATGACTCTTTTCTGTTTAAGTTTTTTATTAATTACAGTTTATTCATTTTGTATCCCAACTGTAGCCCCCTAACTCCTCCCATACCCCTCCTGCATTCCACTGATAGTGGAGGACCTCCAACCTTTCCATGTGCTCCTAGCCTATCAGGTCTGATCAGGACTTCATTCATAGTCTTCCTCTGTGGCCTGGTAAGGCTGCTCCCCACTCAGGGAGAGGTGATCAAAAAGCCAGCCACTGAGTTCATGACAGAAACAGCCCCTTATTCCTTTATTAGAAAACACACTTGAACACTGAGCTGCCGTGGGCTATATCTGTGCAAGGTTATTTCCATGCATGGTCCTTGGTTGGAGTATCAGTCTCAGAAATGACTCCTGTGCCCAGATTTTTTGGTTCTTTTGTTCTCCTAGTTAAGCTTCTGTCTCCTCCAGGTCTTTCATCTTCTCCTTCTGTAATAAGATTCCCTTCACTCTGCCCAAATTTTGGCTATGAGTCTCAGCATATGTTTTAATACCGTTCTGGGTAGAGTCTTTCAGAGGCCCTCTGTGGTAGACTCCTGTCCTATTCCCCGTTTTCTCCTTCTTCTGATGTATATCAACTTTGCCTTTCTGAGTGAGGATTGATCAACTTACCCAGGGTCCTTCTTCTTACTTTCTTTAGTTGAAAAGATTTTAGTATGATTGCCGTATATTACACTTATAATATTCACGTATAACTGAGTACATGCGATGCATGTCGTTCTGCTTCTGGGAAACCTCACTCAGGATGACCTTTTCTAAACCTCACCGTTTGCCTGAAAATTCCATGATTTCCTTGTTTTTAATTGCTGAGTACAGAATACCAACAGCATGGGCTCTAAAATCAACAACAAATAAACGGAACCTCATGAAACTGATAAGCTTCTGTAAAGGAAAGGGCATTGTCATCAGAACAAAACAACAGCCTACAGAATGGGAAAGGATCTTCACCAACCCTATATCTGACAGAGAGCTAATATCCAGAATATATAAGAACTCAAGAAGTTAAACAGCAACAAATCAAGTAATCCAATTTAAAAATGGGATACAGAGCTAAACAGAGAATTCTCAATAGAGGAATAACAAATGGAAGAGAAACATTTAATGTCCTTACTTATTAGGGAAATGCAAATCAAAACAACCCTGAGATTTTACCCTACAGCCATCACAATGACTAAGATATAAAACTCAATTAAACACATGCTGAAGAGGATGTGGAAAAAGGGGAACCTTCCTTCATTGCTGGTGGGAATGTAAACTTCTACAACCACTTTGGAAATCAATATGGTGCTTTCTCAGATAAATAGGAATAGTGCTTCCTCAAGATCCAGCTATACCATTCTTAGGCATATATCCATACTATGCACAAGTATACAAGGAAGACATTTGCTCAACCATGTTCTTAGCAGCTTTATTCGTAATTACCAGAATCTGAAACGAACCCAGATATGTCTCAATGGAGGAATGGATACACAAAAAGTGGTACATTTACACAATAGAATACTACTCAGCAATTAAAAACAAGAAAATCATGAAAACTTTCTTGAGAAATTTCTCTCACATAGTTTTTCATATGTGATGTTGCCTTTGCTACTTTTCTATGGCTGTGATAAAACACCATGATTAAAGGACTCTCTTAGGGTTACTGTTTTTGTCTTGAAACAATACTACCAAAAGCAAGTTGTAGCAAAAAGGGTTCATTTGGCTTACACTCACACATCATAGTCCATTACTGAAGCAAGTCAAGTCAAGAATTAAAACACGGCAAGAATGTGGATGCTGGAGCTGATATAAAGGCCATGGAAGAGTGTTGCTTACTGGCTTTATCCTCATGGCTTGCTCACCCTGCTTTCTCAAAGAACTGAGGACCAGGGATGGCACCACCCACATTGTGCTGGGACCTTCCCCATCAGTCACTGATTTAAAATTGCTCATCAGGCTTTCCTATATTTGGAACTAATGGGGTCATTTTTCTCAACTGAGGTTACTTCTTCATAGATGTCTATATATACATCAAGTTCACATAAAACTAGCCAGCACAGTCAACTTATACAAATTAAGGGAGTTATTTCATGCTTCATGCTTACAGTTCTAGAAGGATGGGGGTTTAAAATCATTATGTCAAGGAGCAAGGCGCATGACAGCAGGAAGGCAGACATAGAGCTAGAGCAACAGTTACAAGCTCACATCTGGATCTGAAAACAGGAGGGAGATAGATACATGCACACACACACACACACACACACACACTCAGAGAGAGAGAACTGGGTCTATTCTGAGTATTTTGAAAACTTAAATCCTTCCCCAGTTTCATGTCTCTGCCAACAAGGCCATACCTCCTAGTCATTGCCAAACATCCACCAACTGGGGACACAGAGACTTATGAGGGATATCTCATTAAAACCCAATTTGCATTTTCATCAATGGAATATAATGAATTCATTTTCTCTATACCCTTAGCAAAATTTGTTTTGACTCAATATTATCCATCATAAATAATATGAGGTAATATTTATATAGCTCTTTTATGTATGCACATATATATTAACTAAGATAAAATACATATACAAATGAGGTAACATAATGTTCTGATATATGATATATTATGTAAGGTTTATATAGTGAATATATATGTTTCCTTGAATGTTCATAATTTTTTGTAGTGAAAGCATTCAGCATTATTTTCTCTAGCTTTTGAAAGTTATATTATTATCGTAAAACATTATTTATTATCAACCTTATATTAGTGACTTTGCTGTTCCTGTGATAAAACATGACCAAAGAAGTTGGAAGAAACCAGCCTCCAGTAACACACCAAAGCCACTCTCCCTAAGCCTGCCCAAATATATCACCAGATAGGGAACCAAGTATTTAAATACCTGAAACTATACAAACCACCACAACCCTCCTATGTATTTTCATATCCAAACATCCTATGTCTAATGATATCTTAGCTCTCATTGATAAACTGATAGATATCATACCAACATTCTATATCTCCTAATAACAACCATTTATCTTTACCTTTTGTGAGATTAAATGTTTTTAGATTCCTCATGTTCATGAGATAATGCAATATTTCTGTTTCTGTGTTTGTTTCACTTGTTGAAAATGACAGGACTTTCTTCTTCTCAAGGTTAAGCAGTATTCTGTAGTGTATATTTGGTCCACTTTCTTTATCCACTAACTGTAAAACAAAACAAGCTGTTTCTATTTCCTTTTTGCATATAATGCTACAATGAACAAGTTAATGCATATGTCTTTGACTACTGACTTCATTTCCTCATCAGTATTTATTCATCAGCTCATGTAATTGCATGCTAGTTCTATTTCTTTTGAGAATCTGCCCTCATTGCTTTGGATAATAGGCATATGAATTAATATTGTCATCAATAGTGTGAAGTGAATCTTCTTTTCCCATGTCCTTAGTAGTACTTGTTATCCTTTTACTTTTAACAATAGCCATTCTTTCATACATTTGTCTGAAATTTTCATGATTTCCAAACCAACCTACCCACAAACATACTCAATCCTTTTGGTTACCCTACTGACAGGACCTGGAGGGACATTGATAGAACAGGTAGTGCAGAGGTTGAGAGAATATTCAACCAATGCCAGACCCAAACCATAGAAGAGAGGCAAGCACTATCATTATTAAGAATACTCTGATATGACTTCAGACAGGAGCTTAACAGAATTGCTTTCTTAAAGGCTCCACCAAGCAGTGCCTCAAAACAGATACTAAGAGGCACAGCTAAACATTAGGCGAAGTAAAGGGAGTCTACAGGAAAAGAGGGAGGAAGGATAAATGGACCTAAAGATGACAAAAGTTCCACAAGAAGACCATCAGAGGCAATCAACCAGGGCCCAGAGGGGCCTATGGATTCACAAACACCAACCAAGGACAATGCATGATCTGGACTAAGGTCGTCTACTTATAAGTAGCTGATGCACATCTTAAGCCTTATATGGGCTCACTGGTTAGGGCAGTGGAGAATATCTCTGACAAGGAAGATGTTGCCTGTTTTTTAATAACTACCCCCTCGTGGGACTGCCCTACCAGAACACAGGGGAGGAAGATTAACTCAGTCTTATGTGAATAGATAATTTGGGGTGTCTGGGTAGGGAGGAACTCCTACTCTGAGGAATAGGGAAAGGGGGATTCAGGAGGAAGGGTGGGTCTGGAAGGAGAGGAGAGAGAGGCGTATATCTGAGAAGTAAATTGAGTTAATTAATAAGAAAGAAAAAGAAAAAAAAAAGCCATTCTTAGTAGAGTGAATTGGTATCTGATTGGTGTTTTAAACTGTATTTCCCTGATGAGTATTTTAACATAAACCTCTCAGCCCTTCATATATCTTCATCTAAGAAATGTCTAGGGGAATCCAAGATGGCAGGGACCAGCACACACCATATCTGAATCAAAGGATCCGAAACTCTGAAATTCGTTAGTGGAGGGGCAGCTGAAGCCAGAACATCTACATTGAGGCTTCATTGAGCACAGGGGACAGCACATGAGCTGAGACTATTTAGCTCCAGGTTATGCATGGACTTCAATAGGGATGGAGAGTGGCAAACCTTTGAACCCCCTCCACTTCCCCTTGTCGGTCATCCCTCCTTCTTGGTGGAGCCAGCACACAGTACCCGAGGCTCATAGCACAGAAATCCTTCCGCAGTCAATTGAGACAGTGGAGGAGGGGGTCCTTGCTCCTCAGCAGCAGGTGCCAGCTGTACCAGCTTTCTGGATCTTAGTTCTGCTGGACCAGCCTTCCAGGTCTGGGGTCTGGTACCTGCCTTCTGGATCCCAGATCTGCGAGCAGCTGTATTGTCCTGCAGGGCTTCCCAGCCAGTGACAGTGTCTGACGCCCAGTCCCTCAGTGGTAGGCAGCCAGCAAAACAGGACACCAAGGTCCACCAGGCCTGCCGGGCAACCCAGGTCCTTGAACTGTTGTAGGGGATCCCTAGGACTTTCCAGCAGGCTTCTGTATTGGCCTCCCAGTTCTGCTGCGGTGGCTGGACTCCCAGTGGACAGCTTTAACAGCCTATGTTCTGCGGCTGCAAGCACCACTGAACTGACTACATACAAATTTGCCTCTGCAGACCCAAATCTGAGAGTAAAGAACAGGAGGAACCCCTGTGCTTTCTGATTAGACCTGCTAGAGAGTGAGTGTGCCCTCAAGTGAGTGCCAGCAGAGCCCTAGATCCAGGGTCCCTCTATGCTAGCAGCCAGACATAGGATTCTCTCCCACCCACTATGGGCAACATAGGGATTCTTAGGACAGCATCCTCAACATTGAAGCCCCTGTTCTGAGGGTTTACCTGTCTAGTCCAGGCAAACAACTCATGAAGCCCAGACTGAAATGAGTACAAGTGGCCTGTAGGCCACTGAGGTATTCAGAGAATCTGTGCATGCTCACTGGACCTGCAAACAGCATCAGTTCCCTCAACTTCTCTTATGCCTGTACCACTTCTTGTCCCACACTATAGGCAGCTACACTCTCTAGCACCCTGTCTTTAAGGCATACTTACACACACACACACACACACTTGCTATCGCAGATTTGTGCTTCTATGCCAGTGGATCTTCCTCCCTTAGGTATAGCTGACTCTCAAACGCACACTCTCAAACATGTGGACCTCTCTCATCACCCTGAAAATTACTCTAGACACCAGAGAAAGATGGACTCAATGTGAACTACAGACTCCAGGAGCAAATAGTGAAGGTTGCAGATAAGTCTGCCTAAGAACACATCCAACAAAAATCAGGACACCAGAGTTTCACCAGTAACCCCCCAAATGAATGGATATTTCAATTCAATGGAAACACAGGAAAATTATTTTAAAGCTAGGCTTATCCAATTATTAGAGGCACAGAAAGACAAAATGAACAAAGCTCTCAGAGAAATAGCCAAACAAATGGAAGCACAAGTAGAGGCACAATTAGTGGCACATGAGAGGAAACAAAGAAAAAAAATAGACCATCATAGAAAGACAGGAATCCACATTCAGATGAAGGAAATGGTGCAAGGCATGAAAACAAAATTAGAATTCATAAAGAAAACACAAACAGAGAAAACCCTGGAGCTGGAGAACTTAGAGAAAAGATCATTAACCACAAAGGTAAGGATCATCCATAGAAGAGACGGAAGACAGAATCTCCAGTGCTGAAGGTACAGTTGAAGAAATTGATACTTCTCTCAAAGAAAAAGTAAAATCAGAAAAATTCTAAACACAAACATTCTAAGAAGCCAAGGTCACCATGAAAAAGACAAAAATCTAAGAATAACATGAATTGATGAAAAAGAAGATTCCAAGCTCCAAGGTCCACATATGTTCAAGAAAATCAGAGAAGAAAATTTCCCCAATTTAAAGAAAGAGATGTCCATAAACATACAAGAGGCCTACAGAACACCAAATAGACTAGACCAGAAAAGGAACTCCATATGTCATATCATAGTCAAAACAATTAATCTACAGAACAAAGAAAAGATATTAAATGCAGCAAAGGAAAAAGGCCAAGTAACATATAAAGATAGACCTAGCAGAATCACACGAGATTTCAACAGAAACTATGAAAGCCAGACAGGCATGGGCAGATGTCATGTAGAACTTAAGGGACCATAGATGCCAACCCAGAATACTATATCCAGCAAAGCTTTCAATCAGCATACATGGAGAAAACAAAATATTCCACGACAAAATTAAATTTAAAGAATATCTACACAGCAACCCAGCCCTACAGAAAAAGGATAGCTCCAATCCAATGAAAACAAATAAACCCAAGAAAACATAGGATACAAATAATGTCACAACAAAATATCAAAAGAAAACAAGCAATGAATCATAGTAAGACCGCCAACTCCACAATAGAAGGAACTAACATTCATCAGTCACTATTATCTATCAATATCAATGAAAACTCTCCAATGAAAAGACACAGACTAACAGAATGGTTGCAAAAACAGGATCCAACATTCTGCTGCATCCAAGAAACACACCTCTGAAACAAAGATAAACACTACCTCAGAGTAAAGTGCTTGAAAAATGTTTTTCAAGCAAATGGACCCAGAACACAAGCTGAGGTAGTTATCCAAATATATAATAAAATAGACTTTTAATCAATATTAATCAAAAAAGATGAGGAAGAGCACTTCATTCTCATCAACAGAAAAATCCACCAAGAGGACATGACAATTCTGAACATCTATGTTCCAAATATAAGAGCACCTACATTTGTTGGGTTTTTTTTTTTCCGATTTAATCTCATTTTATTAACCTCTGAACATAAGGTTTTATAGGGCATGAGATTGAAGGCTGTAACTCTTGTAACTGGAATTCTAAAGATTTCCTCTAGAAAGGAGAAAGCCAGACAAAGCTGTCTGCTGATGTCTGGTACAGCACTCTTTTCATGTGTTTATAGATCCATCATTAATAACAGGACTTTCCCAAAATGACGCTCCTGTACCAAAAACACCATGCGCACCATGTGAAGTTCTCTGAAAGGGAAGTCTGTAACTCAGGCTGGTAGCTCTGAGCAAGGGCAAATTGATGCTCATTACATTGAAATTCACTTTTTATGCTCAATTCCATTAATAAAGTGCTACCTTTCATTTCTAATCCATTTGGGAAGAAGTAAGAGGGGCTACTTGTGTCTTTCAAGGCAGGAAAGAATATGGGAGTCAGTCTAGGAGGTGATCTTATGCTAACACAGGAGAGCAGGAAAAGAGAATTGGGAGTTTATCCCCTCTGTTTGATAAGATCCCCAGGAAAGGTGGGTTTGAAGGAGGGGCTGGGATTGGCCTTCTCACTCCTCAGCATCTTCTACTGTATGTCCCCACATCTCTGCCACTATTTATTTTATCCCAACAAATCAGAAAGGAACACAAGAAGGATGAGAACAACAGTGACTCGAGGGATACTGTCACAGGGATTGAACAATAGAGATCATTGTTTACCAAAAAGAAATATCATTTTGATTCATTATACACAATGCAAACAGTTTAAAAATTGTCATTCAGTGTGTATTTTATGAGTGCTTGGAATGCAGCAGATGCTGTGTTACTGAGAGTATTTAAAGTAGCTGTTTAAAAAAACCCTGTTATGCTTTATTTCTTAAATATCATTATTGGCCTGGGGATATGCCTCAGTTGGTAGACTGCTGGCCTACAGTGCATGAAGTCCCGAGTTTGATTCCTAGCACTGTAAGCATCAGGCATGGTGGTGCATGTCGGTAATCCCAGCACTCAGGAGGTAGAGGCAAGAGGACCAGAAGATCAAAGTCACTTCTGTTGCATCACAAGTTTCCGGCTGGTCTAAGCTCCAAGAGGTCTGTCTCAAAAAATTATTATTATTCACTATGAAAACTATTAGACTCAGCCGGCACGGTAGCACACACCTTTAGTCCCAGCACTTGGGAGGCAAAGTCAGGTAGATCTCTCTGAGTTCGAGGCTAGCCTGGTGTACAAAGTGAGTTCCAGGAAGCCAGGGCTACACAGAGAAACCCTGTCTTAAAACAAACAAACAAACAAACAAACAATTGGACTCAAGATCAGACTCAATGAATGGTCAGTGCAATTTCAGACAGAAGCCACTAGATTCTGAAATATCCCATCAGAAAAAGAATGTAGAAAGGCTTTTGATACTTGAATGAGTCAGTGACCACTGGAGAAGGACAGTGACGGTAGGCAGATGCTGACACTGCATTTGGGAGCACACCTGTATTCCCAAGTGGATTCCTGTGTTGTGGGCTGGGTAAAGTGGAAAAGGGCAGGGGTTGCTGCCATCATTTCCTATCCATAAACATTGAGTAAAATATTTCAGTACTAAAGCCAGAATTTTGAATTGCTTTTTTTTCTTTTTCTTTTTCTTTTTAATTAATTTATTTTATATCAATCACAGGTTAGGTACTTTGCATCCCAGGCATAGCCCCCCTCCTTCCTTCCCTCCCATCCTCCCTCTCCCTCCCTCATCTCCCTCCTCCCTGCCCCTCCAAGTCCACCAACAGGGGAGGAACTCCTCCCCTTCCATCCAACCCCAGCTCATCCTGTCTCCTCAGTTGAATTACTTTTAAGAAGGTCCAATACATATAAGAGTTAAATCCAACTAATTAGGAGAAACTGGATTCCAAACAGGTTGCTGGTGATTTCAAGCACTTTCTACAAGGGAGAGTTTTTGTGATTTAAAGGTATTTTTTTTGCCATTAATTTTCTTTTCTTTTCTTTTTAATTTATTTATTTTTATATCAATCACAGGTTAGGTACTT
>CM053742.1:97495581-97512665 GCA_028658305.1 Pachyuromys duprasi
AGGGAAACAGGGACTGTTTCAGTCATGAACTTGATGGCTGACTCTTTGACCCTCCCCCATACAAGCTGGGGAGTGACAGACTGGCTAGATCCCAGGGGAGGACATTGCAGCCAGCCCTGAGGAGACAGGATGAGCTGGGGTTGGATGGAAGAGGAGGAGGTCCTCCCCTGTTGGTGGACTTGGAGGGGGCGGGGAGGAGATGAGGGATTGAGGGAGAGGGTGGGAGGGAATGAGGGAGGGGCTATGCCTGGGATGCAAAGTACCTAACCTGTGATTGATATAAAAATAAATAAATTAAAATAATTCTGAAGATATCTGTTAATAAATGCAGCATGCACCAAAATAATAAAGCTCTTATATTATAAATTCATATCCAACTTTAAAAAAAGCAGATATTGAAACTCATAGCCAAACTTTGGCAGGAAATCTTATGAAAGAAGGGGGAAATAGAAAGACATGCAGTTGACAGGAGCTTCACAAGGACAGCAACAGAAACAAAAAATCTGGGCCCAGGGGTCTTTTATGATACTGATACTCCAACCAAGGACCATGCATGGAGAGAACCTAGAACCACTACACATATGTAGCTCATGGCAAATCAGTATCCAAGTGGGTTCCATAGTAAGCAGAACAGGGACCCTCTCTGACAGGAACTCAGTGGCTGGCTCTTTGATCACCTTCCCCTGAGGGGGCCAGCCTTATCAGGCCACAGAAGAAGACAATGCAGCCAATCCTGATGAGACCTGATAGGCTTGGTGAGATAGAAGGGGAGGAGGACCTCCCCTATTAGTGTACTGGTGAAGGGACATGGGAGGAGATGGGGGGGAGGGTAGGATTGGGAGGGGATGAAGAGTGGGCCCCAGCTAGGATACAAAGTGAATAAATTGGAGTAAATATAAAAAGAGAAAAAAAAAGATTAGAAAGACAGGTCATTCCTAGTACTGGAGAGACAGCTCATTGATAAGATCACTGACTGTTTTTTTCAGAAAATGACTTTTCAATTACCAGCACCTACACGATGGCTCACAGCCATTCATAACTCCAGATTCATAGGAGCTTACACCTTCTTCTAGCTTCTGTGGGTACCACATGAATGTAGTGGACAAACATACATGCAGGTGAAACATTCATATACATACAGCAAATTTAAAAAATAAACATTTTTGTTGAAAAATTTTCAGCTGGACTTGGAATATGTGTGTGTGAATCTGATCTAGTCCCCTAGGCTGGTATACTTTTTAAATAATTTTTATATTAATTACAGGTTATTTACTTTGTATCCCAGCCATAGCCCCCTCCCTCATTTCCTCCCAATCCCACCCTCCCTCCCTCATCTCCTCCCTGCCCCTCTCTAAGTCCACTGATAGGGGAGGACCTCCTTCTCTTCCATCTGACCCTAGCTCATCAGGTCTCTTCAGGACTGGCTGCAATGTCCTCTTTTGTGGCCTAGCAAGGCTGCTCCTACCTCGGGGGACGGGGGTCGAAGTGCCAGCCACTGAGTTCATGTCAGAAATAGTCCCCGTTCCCCTTAATAGGGTACCCACTTGGATCCTGAGCTACCATGGGCTACATCTGAGCAGTCTTATAAAAGAACCCTGTTCCGCGATATATTTGGTCCTTGTGGAGCAATTGTCTTCTGTCTTTTCTAGCTCTTAGTAACTCCCCCTTCTTTCATATGATTCCCTGCACTCTACAAAAGGTTTGGTTATGAGTGTTAATGTCTGCTTTGTTACACTGCTTGGTATGTGTATGTGTGAGTCTGATCTAGTCCCCTGAGGTTTCTATAATTTTTCACTGACAAACTATTTTAGTCAAAATTTAATGAAAATAGTTATGAAAAGTTAATTTATAGCCTTAAATATTTAGAGGTATCACTAGAATTTTTGAATTTTGCATTTTAAATCTTTCATATCACACAAAAGAAGATGTGAAGTACACTGACTTATCCAAAAGCTTGTAAATGAGACACTGAACTCAGCAGTTTGAAGTTGTTTGAAATTCTACCTAATTTGTTTCAAGGATGTTAGTCTGTTAAAAAAGCTCTTTGAAAAAGAATGTAAAAAACAACATAGTAAATCAAATACCAGAATAAGTTTAGAGTTGTCATAATATTAGTATACTGAATTAGTAAAGACGTTATAAAATTGAGGTCACTGAGATAGCTCACAAGGTAGAAGTTCTACATGCCAAGCTTGAAGACCTTAATTACATCTACTGGTTACCCAGGAGCCTGTCAGTGTTGTCATCTGAGAGACTCTACCTAGTAGCCCCTCAAAATAAATGCTGTGACACACAGCCACACTTTGGGAGTATTGTGGAAACATGGGAGGAAAGATAAAATGACCTGGAAGTGACAGAAGTCACACAAGAAGACCAACTGAGCCAATTAACCAGTGCCCGGAGGGGCTGGCTGATACTGATGTATCAACCAAAGACTAGCCTCAGGCCCTCTAAAAGGATGTAGCAGATGGGCAGCTTAGGTTTCATGTGGGTCCTAAGGAAAAAGGGGTCTGTTTGGGGAAAGGACTAATTTGCCAGCTTTTTGATCACTTCCCCCTGAAGGGTCTGCCTTCATAGGACATAGGGGATGAGTACATGCTCGTTTCTGATGCAACTTGATGAGCTCGAGTGGATGAAAATGGGAGCTCCCCTTTTCTGAGGAATAGGCAAGGCGTGAGGGAGGGAGACACTGCAGTGGAAGAAGGAGGAATGGTGCTACAACCATGTTGTAAACTGAATAAAAATAAGGAAATTTTAAAATATAAAAATATTAAATTATGTATGTGCAATATTTGTCTATTATGAAATATTGAATGCTGCCATTTTATGAATGAAAAAATGTACTCAAACTTATTTAGGGATATATGTTGACAATGTGAAAAAATTATCTCTTTTATATTTCTCTCCTGAACATGATTATAATAACATTAAAGAGTAATTGAAAAGTATTATAAGGTCTACGGACATAATCATGTGGTTTTCTTCCTTCTGTTTGTTTATGTGGTGGATAACATTGATAGATTTCTGTATAATAAACCACCCCTGCAGGCCTGGAATGAAGCATACTTGGTCATGGTGGATGATATCTTTTATGTGTTCTTGGATGAGGTTTGCAAGTTTTTCCTTGATCATTTCTGCATCAATGTTCATAAAAAGAGTTAGGTTTGAAAATCTCCTTTTTTGTTGGGTCTTTCTGAAGTTTAGGTATCAAGGTAACTGTGGACTCATAGAATGAGTTAGGTAATGCTCCTTCGGTTTCTATTTTCTGTTAGGTGATGTTCTTTCTGTTTCTATATTTTGAAAAGTATTGGTGTCATCTCTTCTTTGAAGGTCTGAAAGAATACTGCACTGAAACCATCAGTCCCTGAGCTTTTTTTGAAGGGGATACTTTTGATGACTGCTTATATTTCCTTGGGGAATATAGGATTATTTCTTCAATTTACCTCATCTTGATTTAATTTTGTTATATGGAATCTATTAAGAAAATTGTTTAGCCTCATACCCCATTTTTAATTGTATTGCTTGATTTATTGCTTTTTAGCTTCTTTATTTCTTTATACATTCTGGATATCAGCCCTCTGTCCGATATAGGGTTGTTGTAACAACAGTGTCTTTTGCTTTACAGAAGTTTTCAGTTTCATGAGTTCCCATTTATTGATTGTTGATCTTAGAGCCTGTACTGTTGGTGTTCTGTTCAGGACCACTGAATACCTCCATGGCCTATAGACCCCTTGTACAGTCCTCCTGGATTTCAAATTTGTCTGGGCTCCAGGAATTGTTTGCCTAGACTCCACTGGGGGAACCATAAAGCAGGGGCTTCAATGTTAAGAATGTTGTTCCAAGGATCTCTATGTTGCCCACAGTTGGGGTGTGGGTGGGAGAGATCAGATGTCTGGCTGCTAGCTTAGAAGGACATTGGTTCTGGGGCTCTGTAAGCACTTCTTAAAGGCGGACTCTCTCACTCGCAGGCCTAATCTGAAAGTACAGAGTATCCTCTTGTTCTCTACTCTCAGATTTGGGCCTGCAGGGGCAAATGAGAATGCAGGAGATCCTTCAGCTCAGTGGTGTCCACTGTTTGGCAGCAGGACAGGTTTGCCTCTGTAGCCTCAGTCAGAGAGAGTAAGAGGCACCTGTTTGTACTAGCCCCTGCCCAGACCCAACAGCAGCTCTGGGAGGTCTGCCTGTGTAGTTTCAGACACTGAGCCTAAGGAGGTTTGTACTTGGGTTAGCTGCTACCAGCCTGCAGCTGCTGCTCCCAGAGGGGCCCACCCGTGCCTTTTCAGTCACTGAGTGAAGAGTCTTGTGCTTTGGGCAATAACTGTAGTCTTAGCCAAGGAGTGTCAGTGCTTGAGGTAGAAGCCACAGCCAGTGCTGTGATGAACAGGGATACCCCTGCTTGGGGAAAGAGGAAATGCAGGGGTTTAAATATTTTCCACTCACAGTCCCTGGAGACATCCACAGGTGACCTGGATCCAAACTGTACCAACTCATGGGTCGATCCTTCTTGCCCAGGAAGCTTCAATGTAGATGTTCTGACTTCAGCTGTCCCTCCACTCACCAATTTCAGAGTTTTGGATCCTGTTTCCCACAAATACAGTGCGTGGCTGGTTGCTGCCATCTTGGAACCTCCCTGGAACACATTTTTAAAATCTTCATGTAACAGTAATTTATTGCCAGGTTTGTGCAATATAAAAATTATGAGTTGATGTTGTGCTCTTTCCTGGAACTTTTTCCAATAGAGTGATATACCCAGAATCCAAAAATACTTCCTGGGAGAGACTAAAAGAACCACTATATTTGCTACTAGAGTATGAAGAAAACAAACAGGAATGGAGATTGCCTCATCTATAGGAGAAAAAACTATCATAAAATTATACTTTATAAATTCAATGAGGTATAGATAATTTACTTTCAGTAGCTATCAACACAAGAAATATATCATATACTTCAAAAACTGGGTTGGAACAGATGTGGAAGCCTTTTCTCTTGGTACTAGCTCTCAGAGTATCCAAAAGTGCTATGTAAAATGCAAAGAAAGAAAAGCCAACAACGGTCCTACTGCGCTGTGACATATATAAAATGCAATAACTAGCCAACCAAGATATTACCCAAAATACCATACTGGCAGTTATGTTGTAGGCATAACTAACATCTTTCTATGTGGATTTAAGGTTCACTCAATAAGGAGAAATTCATGTCTGATATGGTAAACTAGCTGACTATCTACGGCTAGTAAGTTCCTTGAGGAGAACTTATAATTATTACTTTCCTCAACCAGTACCATTTGTAATTGCATTCTAAATACCCATCATTATACTCACATATAAGTATAACTCTCATTCATTATTAAGGAAGATTCTTTTTACAAAGTATAAAATACTACAGAAATAAACAATTGATCAAAAGGCAAAGAATGACAAACCATGGTTGAGCAATCCTGATGGGTACATCTAGAGCACAACCTCTACATCTAATGTTTAGAGAACATTATTAAAGAGGGAAAAAATATTGTACAAGTTAGAGGACCAACCAGGTCATTTGTTGCAAAATAGTGTCTCCTACATATAACATGAAAGGTGTACCCATGAAATTTTAATAAAATGTTTTCATAAACAGGGTGTGCAATTGAGAACTCTATTTGAAATGCCAAAATGGGTGACAAAACTCTCTTAAGGTCTGACCTTTACAAGAAGTGCTATTGGCAATCAATGACTGCTAAGAGAGGGTGAAGCACTCTTCCTCAAGGATGAACCCATTGGTAGATTTTCTAATCCAGAATTGTCATGTAAATACAATCAACACTAAAAGTACTCATCAGAAGGTGTGTGTGTGTGTGTGTGTGTGTGTGTGTGTGGAGAGATAGAGAGAAAGAGAGAGAGAGAGAGAGAGAGAGAGAGAGAGAGAGAGAGAGAGATTGAACTTGATGGTGGCATGCGAAGAGTTGGATAGTGAAGAGAGAAAAGCATAAAATGTGTTAATACAGTACTTTGTACTGCACCTTCCATGCTATATATCTATGAGGTGCTATTTTGCAACAGATTACCTTGTCCTCCAGCTCATAAAATATTTTTCCTTTTTAATAATGATCCCTGAATATTAGGATTCAGGGCTGTGTTCAAGATGTACACATTGGTATTGGGCAACCATTGGTTGTTGTTCTTTGCATTTTGACCACTTTTAGATTTCTAGTAATTAATTATACCAATTTATTATAGTAAGTAATTATAGTAATTTCCACTTATTAGAAAAAGAATATCCTTTACTAAAAAATGAGAGCTATACTTATATGTGGGTATAATAATGTGTATTTAGAGTGCAGTTACAAATGGTACTGGTTTAGGAAAGAGACAGTAATGAGTTCTCCTCAACAACCTAGTACATTACAAGCCATAGATAGTAAAATTTACAGTACCAAATATAGATTCCCCCCTTATTATTAAATTATATATTAATTCTCAAAAAATAAAAAATAAACATATAATATGAATTTGGTAAAATTACTTAATTCAACATACTATAATAGGAACTTTCTATTTCTAAATGCTAAATTCTTTGCTTATTTCTGGGTATATAACAAGTGATGCATACTGATGTGGGCATGACTTGACCCCAAATCACAATGTGAGATAGATAACAAATGTAGTAAATATTTTCTATTATATCTTTGAAACTATGGAGAAAATAAGTAGGGAGTCAAAACAGAGAAAACGATATCTCAGAAGTATTGAAAAAGATGTGGGGTACAGATAACATTGCAGTGACTGAATTTAGCAGATGATGAATATTCGCTGATTTTACAGGAAGTGATTTTTATAACTTCTTTTTTAAAATTTCTCTCCAGGTAATTTTATTTCTATATTACTTTTTATTTATCATACAAAATAATACTTTTCATTATGGCAATTTTAAACACACGTAGGACACTTAAAGTCACTGGCAATTAAGAACAACTTTTAGCTCTGTTCCCCATTTTTTAATTGGATCACTTGATTTATTGCTATTCAACTTCTGTAGTTCTTTATATATACTGGATATTAGCCCTCTGTCAGATAAAGGGTTGGTGAGGAAGAGAGCTAAACAGAAAATTCTCAATAGAGGAATATCAAACAGCAGAGAAACACATAAAGAAATGCTCAACATCCTTAGCCATCAGGGAAATGCAAATGAAAACGACCTTGAGATTTCACCTTACACCCATCAGAATGGCCAAAATCAAAAACTCAAGTGATAACACATGATGGAGAGGTTGTGGAGAAAGGGTAACCCTCCTCCACTGCTGGTGGAAATGTGAACTTGTACAACCAATCTGGAAATCAATCTTGTGCTTCCTCAGACAACTAGGAATAGCGCTTCCTCAAGATCCAGCTATACCACTCCTAGGCGTATATCCAAAAGAGGGTCAAGTACACAATAAGGACATTCGCTCAACCATGTTTGTAGCAGCTTTATTTATAATAGCCAGAAGCTGGAAACAACCCAGATGCTCCTCAACTGAGGAATGGACACAGAAATTGTGGTACATCTACACAATGGAATATTACTCAGCAATAAAAAACAAAAACAAGGATATCATGAAATTTGCAGGTAAATGGTGGGAACTGGAAAGGATTATCCTGAATGAGCTATCCCAGAAGCAGAAAGACACACATGGTATATACTCACACATATAGACATATAAAATAGGATAAACCTACTAATATCTGTACAGCTAAAGAAACTAATCACGAGGTAGACTCTGGCTAAAATGCTCAATCCCCAGCCAGAAAGGCAAAGCAGATTGATATCAGAAGAATAAAGCAGGAAACAAGCTAGGAGCCTGTCACAGAGGGCCCCTGAAAGGCTCTGCCCTGCATAATATCAAAGTAGATGCTGAGACTTATGGCCAACTGTTGGGCAGAGTGCGTGGAATCTTATGAAAGATGTGGGAAATAGTAAGATAGGGAGAAGACAGGATCTCCACAAGGAGAGCAACAGAATCAAAAAATTTGAGCGCAGGGGTCTTTCCTGAAACAGATACTCCAACCAAGGACCATGCATGTAGAAAACCTAGAACCCTGCACAGATGTAGACCATGACAGTTTAGTATCCAAGTTGGTTCCATAATAATGGTAACACGCACTGCCTCTGACATGACCTGATTGGCCTGCTCTTTGATCACCTCCCCCTAAGGGGGGAGCAGCCTTACCAGGCCACAGAGGAAGACCATGCAACCACTCCTGATGAGAGCTGATAGACTATGGTCAGAAGGAAGGAAAGGAAGACCTCCCCTATCAGAGAACTTGAGGAAAGGCATGTGTGGGGAAGGGGGAGGGAAGGAAGGTGGGATTTGGAGGGGAGGAGGATGGGGTTTTGGGGGTATACAAAGAGAATGAAGTGTAATTAATAAAAATTTTAAAAAAGAACAACTTTTAGCTATCCTAAGGAGAGTGTGGATTTACCAAGTAACACTAGCATCTAGCCATGTGATGAACAGGAAGAACATGTGGACCATCAAATAAGCATGAAACAAACATCATTAAATCATTAAAGTGATAGACAGAACTTCTATTATGTGTCCTAAGACACTTATTCCAATCTCAATAACCAGGTACAATTAGTATCGATCAGTTGAGGTTTATTTCTGAATCATCATTTTAAAAGAATGATAATATTGAACAACCATGTATAATAGACCACAGGTTCTTTTAAATTGTTTAGCTCATCTTGGTTTATCTTTGCAATATCATATATAAATTCATCTAAAATTTTATCCTTATGCTATAGCTTTTCTTGGTACACTTTAGGGTTTTAATTATGCCTTTATTCTTTGCTAAGTTCTTTGCTCTCTATTGTGATAACTCTGCTTCTCTCTAACATCATAAATTTAATGTTTCTATCAATTCATTTAGCTAAAGTTTGCCTATCTTGTTTAACTTTTGAAAGACCTAACTCTTTCTTTTATTGATTATTTCTGTTTGTTGTTGTGGCTTTCATTTAACTAATTTCTGCTTTGGTTTTAGTTATTTATTTTCATTTCCTCCTTTTGGGTTTGGTTTGTTCTTGCTTTCCCAAAGCCTTAAGATATACCATTAAATTATTTGAGTTCTCCAAGACTTTTAATTTAGTCACTTAGAACTTCAAATTTTCTTCCTAAGAATACATTCATTATATTCCAGAGGTCTTTAATGATGTGTGTTCATTTTCATTTATTTTCAGGAATTGATTTCCTTTTCATTTCTTTGGGAAAGACTCCACAAGACTGACTAGTGCTGTTTTAAAGGCTGTGGGTGCTTTTGGAACTCAACACCATAAATATGATACTTCATTATAAATTGTTGGCCAGGATTTTTTTTTTGTGGCTAGGCCAACCCTCATACCTCCTCCCTTCCAATTTTTCTTTCCCTTCTCCTCAGAAAAGGGGAGCCTCACCCCCATTTTTGCCAATGCACCCTATCACAAAAATCATAGCAGGATGGCATATCCTCAACCACTGAGATGAAACTGAACGAATCAGACTAACTTTGTAACCTATGTTTCTCTTAGTTGCCTTATAGCTTATATTTTCAAGTTTTAGGCACATGTTAATTAAAGCCTCTTAGTGCTTCCACAGAGAGCAGAGGAATGTAAAAATTCCTGACATTGCCATCTTTGGGGCAGAGATAAGAAAGAAAACAAGCAGAGGTCTCTATTAGGTAAGAAATCACTGGGCTGGCGTCTGTGAGAGAAACTTTGTTTGAGAATTGGGCCAAATGGCTCCATCTTTCTCCTGAATGGCTCCTGACCTTTGACCAAAAGCTTATAGCCCCCTCTCCTCAGAACAGACACAGCATGGGACAATCACTCTCCCACCTTTAACTGCAGCTATACCTCAGATGGCAGGAAATTCCAAACTGACTTAAAGATCAGATATCCCCCAGATATTTATGACAGGACTGACTGGACCTAAGGGTGCCCAGAACCAACTAATTATCTTAAAAGAACAACTACCTCATCCAATCCTGAACTGCCAAGACTGTACCCTCCGAGAATTCCTGAGCCTTCCCCTTAAAAACCCAGGGTATTTGTCTCCTGGTGGCACTCTTTGTTAACTAACAGCCTCTTGCATTTGCAGCGGTGGTCCATCTCCTCTCCTTAGCCTTTTTCATGCCCCTCTTTTGGTAGATGAGCCCCTGCTGAGCCTATTAGGCTTCTGCTGGGCCTAACAAAACAAGGCAGCAAAGGAAGTAAAATGCAATCTAAAGGCAGACAACAGGGTCAGAGACAGCACCCACTCCAATTATTAAGAGATACACCTGAAGACCAAGTAGTACATCTGCTACATATGAACAGGAGGCCTAAGTCCAGCCTATGCATGCTCTGGTGTTGGTAGTACTGCCACTATGAGCTCCTACAGGCAGAGTTTAATTGATTCTATAGGTATTCTTGTGGTGTTTTTAAACCCTACTGCTTCTGTGGTAAGCTCCTGTCCTGTTTCTTGTTTCCTCCTTCTTTCAATGTCCATCCCATTTGTCTTTCTAAGTGAGAATTGATCATCTTACCCAGGGTCCTCCTTCTTGTTTAGCTTCTTTAGGTGTACAGATTTTAGTATGTTTATCCTATCTCATAGGTCTAGTATCCACTTATAAGTGAATATATACCGTGTAAGACTCTGCCTAACAGTGTATCAAAGCAGATGCTGAGACTCATAACCAAACTTTAGGCAGAGTGCTGGGGTTCATATACAAGAAGGGGGAGGTAGAAAGACCTGTTGGGGACAGGAGTTCCACAAGGCTTGCAACAGAACCAAAAAATCAGGGCACAGTGGTCTCTTCTGAGACTGATAGTCCAACAAGGTCCATTCATGGATATAACCTAGAATCCCTGCTCAGTATCCAAGTGGGTACCCAAGTAAGGGGATCAGGAACTTTCTCTGACATGAAATTAGTGACAGGCTCTTTGAACACCCCCTCCCTGAGGATGGAGCATCCTTCACAGGCCACAAAGGAGGACATTGCAGCCAGTCCTGGTGAGACCTGATAAACTAGGGCCAGATGAAAGGGGAGGAGGACCTCCCCTATCAGTGGACTTAGAGAGAGGCATGGGAGGAGATGAGGGAGGGAGGGTGGAATTGGGAGGGAATGAGGATGGGGACTACAGCTGGGATACAAAGAAAATAAAATGTAATTATTGTAAAAAATATTTTAATTTTAAAAAACCGCACAGCTTTCTCAATCCTTCCCCACATTCTTCCACAAGACTCCTCAATTTCAGCCTTTTGTTGGGAGGTGGGTATCTGCATCTGTTTCCATCATCTTCTGAGTGAAGTCTCTCAGAAGACACTTATGCTAGGTTCCTGTCTTCAAGTATATCAGAGTACCATTAGTAGTGATAGGAGATGGCTCTATCCCATGGGATTAGACTCAAGTTGGGTCAGTCATTTGTTTGCCATTTGCTCAGTCTCTGTTCCATCTTTATCCCAGAACATCTTGTAGGCAGGACAAATTTTAGGTTGAAGGTGTTACCCGCCCTCCTTTGGGATCCTGCTTGACTATAGTAGGTAGCCACTTTAGGCTTCATATCTCCCACTGCTAGGAGTTCATTCATTTGTTTTTAATAGCAAGTAGTATTCCATTGTGTAAATGTACCACATTTTTTCTTTATTCATTCTAAAGACAGACATCTAGGTTGTTCCAGTTTCTGACTTTTACAAATAAATTTGCTATGAACAGAGTTGAGCAAGTGTCCTTGGAGTGTTTGAGTTGAACATCTTTTGGGTATATGACCATGAACAGTATTGCTGGGTCTTGAGTAAAACTATTCCCAATTTTCTGAGAAACCACCAAACTCAATCTCCAAGTTTACACTCCCACCCACAATGAAAGATTGTTCTTTGCTCCACATCATTGACAGCATGTGCTATCTCTTGGGTTTTTGGTCCTACCCATTCTGACAGGTGTAAGATGTAATTTCAGAGTTGTTTTGATTTACATTCATCTGATGACTAAAAATATTGAACATTTCTTTAAGTGTTCCTCTGTCACTAGAGATTGTGAATTTTCTGTTTAGCTCTGTACTCCATTTTTAATTAGGTTATTTAGTTTGTTGTTGTTTGATTTCTTAAGTTCTTATATTTTTTAGATATTAGCCCTTTATCAGGTATGGGTGGGGAAGATCTTTTCCCATTTTGTAGGCTGCTCTTTTGTCTTATTTACAGTGTCCTTTGTCTTACAATTTTCAGTTTTATGAGATCCCATTTATTAATTGTTGATCTTGGTATTAGATGTTACATTTTAGCATAAAATTATATCAAACTTTTAAAGAAGAGCTAATACCAATGTACCCCAAACTATTCCACAAAACAAAAACAGAAATAATACTTCTAAACTCATTCTGAGGCTGGAGTCATCCTGATACCTAAACAATGCAATGACTCCAGAGAGAAAATTTCAGACCAGTTTCCCTAATGAACACTGTTGCAAAAACACTAAATAAAACACTCTCAAAGAGAAGCTGAGAGCACATCAAAAACATCATTGCCCATAATCAAGGAAGCTTCACACCAAGGATGCAGGGGTGTTTCAATATATAAAACTCAATCAAGGTAATCCATGATTTAAACAAACTGAAAGAAAAAAAAGGCACATGATCATTTCACTGGATGCTGAAAACGTCTTTGACAAAATCCAACATCCCTTCATGTTAAAAGTTTGGAAAGATCAGTGGTACTAGGAATATACCTAAAGGCAATAAACGCAATATACAGCAAACTGATAGCCAACACAAAGTCAAATGGAGAGAAACTGAAAACAGTTTCACTAAAATCAGGAACAAGATAAGACTGCCCACCCTCTCTGTATCTTTTCAATATAGTACTTGAAGTTCTAGCTAGAGCAATAAAACAACTAAAGGAGATCAAGTGCATACAAACTGGAAAGGAAGAAGTCAAATTATTGCTTCCCACAGATAATATGATAGTACACATAAGAGACCCCCAAAATTCTACCTGAGAACTTCTAAAACGGATAAACAACGTCAGCAAAAAGGCTGAATACCAATTTAACTAAAAAAAAAAAAATCAGTAGCCCTCTTATATGCAAATGATAACTGGGCTGAGAAAGAAATTAGGGAAACAACACCTTTCATAATAGCCACAAAAAATATACAATATCTTGCTGTCACTCTAAACAAGCAAGTGAAAGACTTGTACGACAAGAACTTCAAGTCTTCTGAGAAAGAAATAGAAGAGGATATCAGAAGATAGAAAGATCTCCCATGTTCATGGATCAGTAGGATTAAAAAGTAAAAACAGCTGTCTTACCACAAGCAATCTACACATCAAAATCCTAATACAATTCTTTTTTTTTCTGTGTTTTCAAGACAGGATTTCTCTGTGTAACTGTCTCTCTTGGACTGGCTTTGTAGAACAGGCTGGTCTTTAATTCACAGAGATATGCCTGCCTCTGTCTACCCAAATGCTGGGATTACAAGACTGTGCCACTGTACATAGCTTTCAACACACTTCTTTACAGACCTGTGAAGAGCAATTCTTTTTTTTTCACATGGATAAATTAGAAAAACAAAACAAAACAAAACTTCTGGAGGTATCACCATCCCTGATTTCAAGCTGTACTACAGAGCAATACTAATAAAAATTGCATGGTATTGGTATAAAATAGACAAGTTCATCAATAGAATTGAATCTAAGACCTAAATATATACCCTCATACCTATGGACACTTGATTTTTGACAAGACAGGAAAAGCCTTTCTATGGAAAAATAAAAAATCCTTCAACAAATTGTGCGTGACTAACTGGATGTCTCCATGTAGAAGAATGTAAATAGATGGATATTTAGTATCCTGAAAAAACAAAACTCAAGTCTATGTGAATCAAAGACCTCAACATATAACTAGATATTCTAAATCTAACAGAAGAGAAACTGGGAATGTCCTTGAAAGATATGGTACAGGAGACAACGTAAAAAGAAATCCAACAGTTCAGGTTCTAAGGTATTCAATAAATTCTCAGAGGCCCCTCAAATTATGCAGGATGCTGCTGTTCTTCTTTGTTGCCCAATGGAAATGGATAATTAGACCCTATTGCTGAAGACACTACACATCTAAGTGGTGATAAGATTTAGACAACCTAGGCTGGAAATATATAGGAAGCTGATTCCATTTGCCTGATTTTCACAGTTCCAGAGGGTGCTCTGTAAGCTTCTTGGAGATGAAAGGGTATCAACAACCACATCTAGCCATGAAACCTATAAATAATAACACCCAACAGCTAGACAAATTCTAACCTCTTGTGCAATGATTGTATTTGAGTAATTAACAGGAAGGAATCTATGTCATATGTTGTTAATCCGGTTAGCAGTCCTTGCCTGAGGACATCAAAGGCCCTAGATAAGAACTAGGTTCTAATTTTAAGATAGGTAAACTGAGGTAGCATCAGGCTGTCTTTGATTATCGTTATAGTCACAAGCAAATGTTGCTCTCAGTTTAACTTAAGAACCCCTTTTTGTGGTGAACAATGGTCTGTGCAGAGTCTCATAACTGCTCAAAATGAATATTGAGTTCAGTGCCTGTCCTTAAAGAAGACATTTAGAACATACCTTCTAAGTCTCAGGAAACACTATGAAAAAGCATGTAAAAGGATGTAACAGCCAGAATGTAGGGAAAATCATAGCAACATGATATTTTCTGGGCATTAAGAAGACTTTGCAATCAAGTTGCCTGCACTTGGTGTATACAGAATTTTGTCTGTCAACAGTCAAACATGAAAAAGGGAGAGCCTAATAAGACACTGCCTCGCCCACTGATAGATTATGGGAAAGTGGAAACATTTCCTGGTGATCTCAGTAGGCTTCAACATATAGTTCCACAATGATGGTTACAAGAATGGTTCCTATTAGGAGGACAAACAAACACAGCATATGTGGGGATCACGTGGGAAAAAGAGGCTTAATAGGGAAAGTAAAAGATAAGAGAAGAATAGTGTAATAGGCATCAGAATTCCTTGTAATCTTTTATGAAATTTTCAAAGAACAAATTCAATTTTCTTAGTTAGGGTTTTATTGAAACATCGTGACCATGGTAACTCTTAGAAAGGACAACATATAATTGGGGGCTACCTCACAGTTTTACAAGTTTAGTCTATTATCTGACAAAGATCAACTATGACAGGTCAGGGTAGAGTGAGGAGGTGGACAGAGATTCAGGAACAGAGCAAGTACTTTGTAACTGGAGAAAAACTCTATAAACACTATGAACTCTTCCAGGGTCTGAATCCTTTTTTAATTACATTTTTATTTTTATATTAATTACAATTTATTCACTTTGTAGTCCTCACCCTCCTCCCCTCCCAATCCCACTCTCCTTTCCTAAACTCCTATGCCCCTCTCCAAGGCCACAAATAGGGGAGGTCCTCCTCCCCTTCCAAACGCTGGCTTATCCAGTATTATCAGAAGTGGCTACAATGTCCTCCTCTGTGGCCTGGCAAGGTTGCTAACCCCTAAGGGGAAGGCAGTCAAAGATCTAGACACTGATTTCATGTCAGAGACAGTCCTTGTCACACTTTTCTAAATGTAATTTAACAAGTTTACCTAACAAGTGTAATTTAGCAAGTGTAATGACAAAAATACCTAAAGCAGTCACAAATACATACACATGATTGTTCATATAGGCATTGCTCATTACATTAAAACACATGATCCAACATTCCTGGTTTGCAGTGGTCCCTTCACTCACATGCACAGGATTGAAAATAAAAAGAATTTTTTTTCTCCTACATCCAATGCCCATCCCCTTTGTCTTTCTAAGTGAGGATTGGTCCTCTTACCCCGGGTCCTCTTTCTTGTTTGACTTCTTTAGGTGTATCAATTTCAGTATGTTTATCCTATCTTATATGTCTATATAAGTGAGTATACACCATGCGTGTCTTTCTGCTTTTGGGATACCTCACTCAGGATGATCATTCCTAGGTCCCACCATTTGCCTTCAAATTTCACGATTTCCTCATTTTTAATTGCTGAGTAGTATTCCATTGTGTAAAAGTACCACAGTTTCTGTATCCATTCCTCAACTGAGGGACATCTGGATTGTTTCTAGGTTCGGGCTACTACAAATAAAGTGGCTATGAACATGGTTGAACAAATGTCCTTGTTGTGTACTTGAGCAATTTTGGATATACGCCCAGGAGTGGTATAGCTTGATCTTGAGGTAACATTATTCCTAATTGTCTGAGAAAGCATCAGATTGATTTCCAAAGTGGTTGCACAAGTTTCCATTCCAACCAGCAATGGAGGAGGGTTCCCCTTTCTCCACAACCTCTCCAGCATGTGTGGTCACTTGAGTTTTTGATCTTTGCCAATCTGATGGGTGTCAAGTGAAATCTCAGGGTCATTTTGATTTGCATCTCTCTTATGGCTAAGGACATTGAGCATTTTTAAGTGCTTCTCTGTCAGTTATATGTAGTTAAAGGATATGTTTTTAAATGGAGTTAAAATTTATACTTGTTCAGGAGACAGGAAGGAGTAGATTTTGCATTTTGTTTTTTATCTATGACCTTATCCACCATAAGTATGTTGCTACAATTATAATACCAGGAATGGTTCCTTCATATTGGTTGTATTCAAGTATATAGTTGTCTTGTTATTTCCAAGATATAAGTGTCCTTATTATACCTATGGGATATCTTTCCAGGCAGGTTATTGTTATGCATCATATGATATAATGCTACATAAGGACTACTGGTTGATTTTCTTCTGTGGAAGCTTACAAAGCACCTTAGAATTCTGTGAGAGGTTTTCTTTTTTTTATTAATATTTTTAAAAATTTATTTATTTTTATATCAATCACAGGTTAGGTACTTTGAATGCCAGGCGTAGCCCCCTCCCTCATTCCCTCCCACCCTCACACTCCCTCCCTCATCTAGGTCCCTGCCCCCTCCAAGTCCACCAACAGGGGAGGACCTCCTCCCCTTCTATCCAACCCCAGCTTATCCTGCCTCCTCAGGGCTGGCTGCAATGTCCTCCCCTGGGATCTAGCCAGTCTGTCACTCCCCAGCTTGTATGGGGGAGGGTCAAAGAGTCAGCCATCAAGATCTTGACTGAAACAGTCCCTGTT
>CM053742.1:97513165-97544402 GCA_028658305.1 Pachyuromys duprasi
GAGGTTGTGGAGAAAGAGGAACCCTCCTCCATTGCTGGTGGGAATGCAAACTTGTACAACCACTCTGGAAATCAATTTGGTGCTTTCTTAGACAATTAGGAATAGTGATTCCTCAAGACCCAGCTATACCACTCTTAGGCATATATCCAAAAGATGCTCAAGTACACAACAAGGACATTTGCTCAACTATGTTCATAGCCGCTTTATTTGTTATTTTATTTTTTTTGTTAGCTGAAATTATAAGTGGAAGCTGTTAAAGTTACTGACAAATTGTGTCTGGAAAGGCCAAAAGAAATTATAGTGACTGAGGTTAAACCTGTATTCCCCAGGAGACAATACTTGAAGCACATGCAATTTCCTTTTTAAATAAAAGGCATATACTCTAAGAAACTGAGTAAAAACAAAAATAATATGATGTCAGAGCAAAAAGAAAGGTCAGTATCATGGGAAGATACAAAACTTCTCCTTAATACTAAATGTAATCAGCTTACTTAAAAATTTGTAAAAAGCTAATTAATGATTTTTTTAAAAGAAGTCCATCTCAGAGAGAAAAAGAATTTGTTAAATTTCTCTTCGATGAACAATTCACCTTTTAGTGTTGATTTCCCATGCATTTATAGCACACAGGTTAATCCAAGCTTCATAGTCAAAAAGCTTAACAAACAATATCCAACATGTATAACATAAATTAGATGAATATATATTCAGATCATGTTTGAAATTAGTTACTTGAGGCCAATTGTGCGGAAATGACTGTTCAGAGACTCTGATGAAAAATACAACCATAATAATAGAAAATAAAACCACATAAAAGCACTGTGGCACTGACTGGAATTATATTTTGTACATCACCTTAATTATATGAGCCTCAAATTATAAAAGGTGTAAATACGAGGAAGACAAGTGTACCACTCATGATCAATCTCATAATAAAGTTCCAAATTATCCCAAAACATATAATACCAAAAAAGAAATTCAATAAGTCAAATTACCAGTAAAATGTTTGCACCAGAACAAAATAGAAATAATAGAAGACATCCAGATTTATACTAAATTTTATATTTAGTTCAATTATATTTGGTGTAATCCAGGATTTCTTAAATCTCTTACAGTTTCTCTAGATAGTAAAATGAAAGTGATTTATACCATTTTAATGGTTAAAAATTGCAAAATAATATATTTTACATATAAAAGGTATGTAAAATTCAGATTTCAGGATCTGAAATGTGAAGCTTATTTAAACATAGTAACATTTTTACATATTACATAGGATTGTTTTGTGTTAGAAGCGTTCAGCTCAATAGATGTAATCTAGACAATGTGGCTTAAGAAGCCTAACATGTTTATTATCTACTCCAGCACAGAAAAAAAAAACTGCTGCTTCATGATAAAAGTAGAAATCAAATCTATAAGCACAAAAATTAAATATGCAATAAAAGTGTGCATAATAAAATGCTAAACTTAGATTTTTCAATAAATGTTTGAAGCTGTCATAGGGGTATAAACCTATAAGGCAGGTCGACAGAGAAACATGGCTAATATAATGATATCTTTTGTTACAAAGCAAGTTTCAAAACAAGGCTAGGATATATGAAACCAGTCCAGAGTTTATTAAAACCTTCATAATTAATTAATTAATAATTAAATGATATTGGCAAACATTGATGTTGATATACAGAAGATTAAAATTAGAGCTTTATATGCTCCATTATACAAAAATAAAATCAAAATGGGTTAATGATAATGATAAGTAAGTAATTTTAATCCAGCAACATGCCTACTCTTCCAAGAGATCATATCCAAAAACTTAGGTCTGTGTGATCCATCTGGAATACAGACACAGCCTGAGCACACACTTTTAATTACTCTGGCTAGAATTTAGTACATACCTTTAAAGCCAAATAATTATATCAACTTGAGGGGAAAGAAAAATGAGGGATCAGTGAAAAATCTGACCGAATGAGTTAGAGATAGTATATGCTCACTTCTCAAGAGAAAAGAAAAGTGCGAGAAGCTATTTAAAAACATTGCACACAGAGAGAAGGGGAGAGTTTGTGGAAACAGTACAATGAAATAGAAGAAGAATACAGTAGAGTCTGTGAAGTAAATACAGTACAACTTGGTGCAGTAGAGTTGGGTTCTGTGCAGGCAGTTTGATACAATTTAGTTTGTGGAGTTAAGAAGCAGTTTTTCCAAGCAGAGCAGCAATTCAGTGAAAGGCAGAGAAAAGCCAATTTGAATTTAGAGGATTATGTAAAACTATAAAACTTTTGCACAGCACAGAAAAAATATCATAAAGGGAAAATTACTGAATTAGAAGAAAACGTGCCAACTGTACTTTGGTTAAGCAGTTAATATTACAAACATCAATGAAGTTATTCAATATTCAGAAAGATAGCTCAGATATATGTAGACTATAAACTATATAAATGGAATATATATTTAAATGATACAGAAATGACCAAAAGATACACCAAAAAATCCAATAATTATAATTGTTGCATTTTTACCTATTTTGAACATGGTAAAATAATATTTCATTACAACTGGGAAGATATTTATGAGAAAAACAAAATGTTCTAGTAAGAATCGAGAAAGAAAATCTGCTATATACTACAGGTAAATTATTATAGTTGTTATGAGAAAAGTTTTTCAGTTCGTCAGAGTAACTAAAAGTAAAACTTGATGATCCAGAAGTCTCACTTTTGCAGGTAAGATCAAATGATATGAAATCAGAATGTGGAAAACACACCAGCACTCTCTTTGTTTAATTCTAGATTATTCAGTTTCTGAGATATGGAATCAACCTACCTGTTTATCAATAGATTAATCAATACAGAAAACATGATGTATACACAAAATAGAATATTGATCATTTGTAAAACATGTATTCCTTGGTCATTTATGATATCATGACAAACCTCAAGAACAATGAAATAAAGTGGGTACAGAATGACAAATACCTCAAGGTTCCATTCATACGTGCAATCTACAAAATTGATACAAGAATTTGAGTGTGTAATGGTGTTTCCAGAAGTGATAGGATAGAGATAAAGGAAGGATAAATTGGTCAAAGGAGTCATAATTACAGTTAGGCAGGAGGAATAATTTTGTCTGTTTTATAACATTTTGAATACATTTAATGACAATAAATTATTGACAATGCTGAAAGTATTTATAAACTATTCTTATAAAAATTATAGTTATATGAATACATTGCCTCATAACTATTTAATTACTCTCATTCATTAATTAATTCCATTCACCCTTGCTAAAAATATAGTTATTTGGGAATATTATGTTATATGTGATAAGAGGACAGGAGCTCCAAAAGGAGAGCAAGAGAACCAAAATATCTGGCATAGGGGCCATTTTGAGACTGATACAATGACCAAGGACCATTCATGTATATAACCTAGAAGCCTTGCTTAGATGTAGCCCATGGCAGCTCAGTATCCAAGTGGGTTCTTTAGTAAGGGGAACAGGAACTGTCTCTGGCATGAACTCAGTGGCCTGCTCTTTGACCACCTTCCCCTGATGGGGGAACAGCCTTGTGAGGCCACAGAGGAGGACAATGCAGCCAGTTATGATGAGACTGAATAAGCTAGGGTCAGATGGAAGAGGAGGAGGACCTCCCCTATCTGTGAACATGGAGAGGGGCATAGGAAGAGATAAAGGAGGGAGGATGCGGTTGGGAGGGAAGGAGGGAGGAGGCTACAGCTGGAAAACAAAGTGAATAAAGTATAATTAATATAAAAATAAACATTTAATTAAAATATGCAGAATTTGTGTTTTAAAACTAAGTAATAATTTGTTACAAAGTATTCATTTTAGAAATATTTGCCTTCCTTCAGTACTTTTAAGCTGCTGAATGTTTCACTTAATCTGTCTGAAATTTATGATCCTGTGAAAAATGATTCAATGCCACAGTTAATTTTTAAGTCAATGACAAGCCATTTATCAACATAACATTTATCGAATAAAACATTTCTTTCATTGAATGAAATGTATTTATTTTCATATATTGGAGTCTCATATGTATGCAAATTTATTCTTTAGTCTTTATTCTGTCACGTTGATTTATTTATTTGCTTGTGTACCTAATATTTTAATTATTACTTCAGTAAAATAGATTTTAATGTTTAAAACATCAAAATTATAATTCTTTATTACTTTTTTCTTCTGTGTAGCAACATTATTTTTTATTTTAGTTAGGATTACATCATCAGTGAATAGTAATAACTTTACTTCTTCCTTTTTATGTTTTATTGCCAATTTAATTATTTGGCTAGGTCTAATAGCACTGTGTTGAATAGCAGTTAAAGTAGGAATCCTTATGGTATTTTAGATATTCAATGTCAACTTTTCTTTTATTTACTGTGAAATATCACTTTAGGTGTGAAGTTTTTCCATACAGACTTTTATATATTAAGTACATTATTTCTATACCTAATTGGCTAATATTTATTTATGTAAATATTTATTTCTCTTGTGGCAATGATGATTGAATTCAAGGCTTTGCACTTACTAAGCAAACACTTTATTCCTAAGCTATATTCAGCAGGTTGCTAAAGTTTGTGAAAGAATGATTTATCCTCATTTTGGGATAACTATTGAATATTTCTATTTCAATTCATTCTTTATGTTGCATGTACCTTTTTGGTTGAAGCAGCTTTTAGTTGTAGAAAAATACCAGTCTTTTATATATTTTAAAAAAGATTTTAATTAATTCATATATTTATTCTTCTCTCATTTTTTATATCCTAAGCACAGTTTCCTTTCCTCCTCTTTTATTAGTACCACCACCATCTCTGACATCTACTCCTCTTCTGTTTCCCTTCAGGAAAACAACTTTATATATCAATTTTGATTGATCTCTCTGGGAGATATATAATTTTTATAGTGCTTTCCAATTATTTCATCATGATATTGATTTTAGTATTTTGTTATGGAAGAATTTTATGACTGTACTCTAGGAATATTGGTTATTTATTTTCTTTGCAACATTCTTGTGGTTGCCAAAGTAATTCCTTTTTTATACTAACTTCAAAATTATTTTTAAAATAACACAAAAATATTCAAACTAAATATTAATATTATTTTAAAATCACTGGAGTACACCATAAGCCATGAAACCATGCATCTTTCTAGTTTTAATCTACCTGCCATAGGGAAATACTCTTAGCTGCATTCATGATTTTTTTCCATTTTTAGAAATTATACATATACCAAGCAGATACATTCATTTCATTACATTAAATAAAAACCACAACACATGCAAACGTATTTACTATGCATTGGCACTTGACTATGATCACAGACATGAACCTAAACCAGTAAATACAATACTTTACTAATCTCATTAAAATCTTTACATTGTTAACAGTTTTATTTTGTGAGAAAGACTATACTAACAAGTCTTTTATATTTTCTATACCTGAGTGTGTTTCCATATTCTTTCCAATTATATGAGTAGCGAGTATAAAGTAGAGTTCCTGGGTCAAATGGTTTATGCATCAGTTTAATCAATTTGAGAAAATGCTTTGAAAATGCTGAACAACTGTTTGACTGGCAGCATCTGGGAGGTGTAGCCTTTCCATGGCCCAGTGATACCATTCATTGTCACACTTTTTTTATACCAATATTTTGCTGGGAAAAAATGTGCTGCTTCTCAAAAAATGGATAGCTCTCCTGTATACAAACAGTAAATAGACTGAGAAAGAAATAAGGGAAGCAACACCATTCACAATAGCCACAATTATAATAAAATATATTGGTGTAACTCTAATCAAAAAAAGTGAAAGACATGTATAACAAAACTTTAAGTCTCTGCGGGGAAAAAAAAGACCAAACTGAAGAAGATATCAGAAGATAAAAACATCTCCCATGTTGATGGATTTGTAGGATTAATACAATAAAACCAATCTACAGATTCAACAAAATCCCCATCAAAATTACAAAACAATTCTTTACATACCATCAAAGGACAGTTCTCAACTTCATATGGGAAGAAAAAAAAACTTTTAGAGGTATCACTATCCCTGATTCCAAACTGTACTACAGAGATGTAGAAACTACATGGTACTGGCATAAAAACAGACACACTGATCAATAAAATAAAATAGAAGACTCAGATTTAAATCCACACACCCATAACTGGCTGAGGTTTTTTTTTTATAAAGAAGCCAAAAATATACAATGAGAAACATAAAGCATCTTCAACAAATGGTGCTGATTTAATTGGATGTTGAGATGTAGGAAAATGCAAATAGAACCACCTCTATCACCCTACAAAACACTCAAGTCAAAGTGGATCAAAGACCTCCCCAACATAAAACCAACTACACTAAATATGATAGAAGAGATGGTGGATAGTAGCTTTGAATGAGTTAACACAATAGACAACTTCCCAGAATGAATTAGCACAACTTCCTGAACAGAACACCAATACTGCAGGCACTAAGATTAACAATTAATAAACGGAACCTAATGGAACAGAAAACCTTGTGTAAGGAAAAGGACACCATCAATTAAGACAAAGCAGAAACCTACAGAATGGTAAAAGATATTCAATAACTCCACTTCTGATAGAGGGCAATATATATATATATATATTTATTTATATTTACATATATAAATATATATATATATAACTCAAGTTATATATATATATAACTCAAGAAACTAGACATCAACAAACCAAAAAATCAGGTTTAGAAATGGGGCACAGATGTAAACAGAGAATCCTCAACAGCAGAATATCAAATGGCCAAGAACCACTTAAAGAAATGTCCAACACCCTAACCCATCAGGGAAATGGAAATCATCTTACACCTGTCAGAATGGCTAACATCCCACAAGTGACAGCTCAGGCCATCTAGTATATGGAGCAAGATGAAATCTCCTCTATAGCTTGTGGAAGTGTAAACTTATATAACCACTATGGAAATCAATATGGTATTTCCTCAGAAAATTGGGAATCAATCTAACTCAAGATCCATCTATATCACTCCTGAGCATATACCCAAAGGACAGTCCATAACAGAAGGACACTTGCTCAACTGCATTTATAGAGGCTTTATTCATAATATCCAGAAAGTAGAGAAAACCTAGATGTCCCTCAACTGAAAATAGATAAAGTGTGGTACACTTAAGCAATGGATTATCACTCAGCTGTTTAAAACAATGACATCGTCAAATTGTCAGGCAAGTGGATAGAAGTAAAAAAAAAGCTAAAGAGATTTTTAGAGTTAGAAATATTTTCTAGGGTTTAGTTCTAAGTGTTAGGGTGTTGGCATTAAGTTTCTAAAAGTACAATATATAATATATATTGGCTGATATAAGAAAATATCGTGCTTTTAACTGGGAGTTCAACTTGAGGAGATGGCCATTTATAGAGTAGATCATCCTTTGATTTTTTTTTTTGTGACAGTTTTTGGCATAAAGATCACTTTGTATCTTGTGACTACCATTTTCCTGGATTTTTTTTAGTCTTTCAGCCAATGTTGTCTTAAAACTGAAACCAATTTCTTGTAGCCAGCGTGTTCTCTAGTCTTTTTATGCATTCAGTATTTTAGAGATGATGTAGTGAAGGAAGGAAGGGGAATGAAATATATGTGATATGAAAGCAGAAAAGGGGCACGTTTCAGAGAAAAACTGGAACCAGGAAGAGGGGCCATAACTGAAACTTAAGAGAGCAGATGAAGGAGGTGAATTTTTAAAAAGTTATATTGATATATGTATGGGCTAAGTATGATGGTGCATACTTCAAATCTCATCACATGAGAGGCAGAGTCTGACACAAGTCAGGGCTAATAATGAGAACTTGTGCCAAAAGAAGAACAGACAACAAATCAAAAGACTTAAGAAAAACTATAAGAACTAATCTCATTACTTCACATGGCAAAAGAAAAATAATTTCAAAGGGGAAAAAAACAAAATAATTTCCATTTAGCTACTTTTATATACACTTGTAGTTCTAATACTTATATATAAAGTTGGAAGGAACAAAATTTCAAAACTACTTTTAGCTACATAGTGAATTTGAGCTCATTATGGGCTGGTTACAGGAGACCATATGTCAAAGAATATATAAAGAACTCAAGAAGTTAAAAAGTAACAAATCAAGTAATCCAATTTAAAAATGGGGTACAGAGCTAAACAGAGAATTTTCTATAGAGGAAAATCAAACTGCAGAAAAACACAAAGAAATGTACAAGTCCTTAGTCATCAAGGAGATGCAAATTGCAAATAAAAAAATAACTGAGATTTCACCTTACACCCATCAGAATGGCTAAAATCAAAAACACAATTGACAACACATGCTGGAGAGGATGTGCAGAAAGGGGAACACTCCTCCATTTCTGGTGGGAATGTAAACTTGTACAACCACTTTGGAAATCAGTCTGGCACTTTCTCAGACAATTGGGAATAGTGCTTCCTCAAGATCCAGCTATACCACTCCTAGGCATATAGCCAAAAGATGCTCAAGTACAGAAGGACATTTACTCAACCATATTTGTAGCAGCTTTATTTGTAATAGTGAGAATCTGTAAATATACCAGATGCCCCTCAACTGAGGAATGGATATAGAAATTGTGGTACATTTACACAATGGAATACTACTCAGCAATTAAAAAACAAGGAAATCATGAAATTTGTAGGCAAATGGTAGGAAACAGAAAGTATCATCCTGAATGAGGTATCCCAGAAGCAGAAAGACACAAATGGCATATACTCACTTATAAGTGGGTGCTAGACATATAATATAGGATAAACATACTATAATCTGTACACCTAAAGAAGCTAAACAAGAGGGAGGTCCCTGGGTAAGCTGATCAAACCTTACTCAAGAAGGCAAACTGGGTAGAAATTGGAAGAAGGAGAAAACAAACTCTACCCAACAGGGTATCAAAGCAGATGGTGAGGCTCATAGCCAAACTTCAGGCAGAGTGCACGAAATCTTATGAAAGCCGGGAGAGATAGAAAGACCTGGAGGGGACAGGAGTTTCACAAGGAGAACAACATAACCAAGAAATCTGGGCTCAGGGGTCTTTTCTGAGACTGATACTCCAACCAAGGACCATGCAGGATATAACCTGCACAGATGTAGCCCATGGCAGCTCAGTATCCAAGTGGGTTCCCTAGTAAGAGGAACAGAGACTATCTCTGACCTGAACTTAGTGGCTGGCACTTTTACTCCTCCCTCACAAGGGAGGAACATCCTTACCAGTCCACAGAGGAAGACAATGTAGCCAGTCCTGATGAGACCTGATAAGGTAGGGTCAGATGGAAAAAGAGGACGACCTTCCCTATCAGTGGATTTGGAGAGGGGCATGGGAAAAGATGAGGGATGGAAGGTGGGGTTGGAAGGGAAAGAGGAAGGGACTACAGCTAGGATAGAAAGTGAATAAACTGTAATTAATATAAAATTTAAAAGATCAAAAAGAAAAATGGAATGTAAAAGTAAAAACTATAATTAATAATTATAATTAATAAATGTATTAGTAAATGATATCAATTATTTGTATACTACTTGTCCAGGATGCATAAGACCCTGAGTTCAAAAACTGATAATCCAGAAATTTTAAACCCCAGCAACAAAAATTGGCAGAAAATGTCCTTATGGATATTTAAATGGTAGTTTTAGCCTCCTATTTATATGTCTTTTCCTCAGCTTTCTAATACCTATGTTTCTGTCTTTCTAATTATATTCATATTGGCAGTTATATTATTTGATTAATTTTTCTTTTATTTAAAAATTATAGTTATAGTTATAGTTATTTATATTTTGTATTAATATTTTGTGCGCATGTGCACATGTTTGTGGAATTGTGTGTATGTGAACACAAGTGACATAGAGCAGAAGATAGCTTTTTGGAATCAGTCCTCTCCTTCCACATTATTACACGGGATCAAACAGAGGTTATCAAACTTTCTACAACAAGTGACTTTACCCACTCAGTCATCTTCTGTGCTTTCCTATTTTTATATAAAATGTGATTGTTCTTTTATGAAAACTAATAATATAATAGGAAATTTTAAGTTGATGACAATTCTATATTGACAACGTATATTTATATACTCTGATTACAGTATTTTTGAAATCACATTTCATATCTATATTTCATGTTAATATCCTGTGTATGTGCTACTGATTTAAGCAAAATAGTATTGTTATTCACTCCTTAGTATTTCCTTGTACTTTTGGTTTTTATCTGTGAATAATTTTATACTTTTTTCTTTCACATGGATTTGTGATTCGATATCTTTATTTTTGTTAAACTTAAAGGATTCACTTTAATATTTCATAAAAAAAGTTTCTCTAGTAGAGACTTGTTCAACATTTGTAGTCAGATCCTTCCTGTAACCTGGAACCTCTCTAGCTTAACAGTTTTAGCTATGTATTTCTATTATTTGTGTGGGCCCCAAATCCCATCAAGCAACCATTCATTACCCTCAAAACACTCAAATTATTATTACATCAGAAGCTGCATAATGAGAACACCATGAGCAAAAGCTACTTGGAGAGTAATGATTTTATTTTACAATTCTAAGTTCACAATCCATCATTGAGTTTAGTCAGGAAAGGACATAATGGCAGTAACCTAGAGCCAGGAACTGAAATAGAAGTCATGCTGGAATGCTCCCTTACAAGACTGTATCCCCTGACATGTTAATCCTGCTTTCTTATACAAGACAACTTACTCAGTGGTTTTCTTATAAAAGACCAAAAACCACAATGGGATGAGTCCTCCATATCAATATTCATTAAGAAAATGTCCACCAGACTGATTATTCAGAAACCCCCTTTTCTGGATAAGTCACATTTTTTCTTTACAGAATCTGCAATCTCACAAACCTAGTTTCAAACTCCCACCCACAAATCTTCCTCATTTGCAATTATCTGTTTTGGGTAAGTCAATTGTCTTTATAATTCCCCTATCTCTGTTCCAGCCATACTCGCACATGACTTCATAGCTACAAGCTTAGCTCCACATTAATGGTCTTATACTCTGCTTTCTTCAAGAACATATTTGCCTGGCAGTGCACTTTCTTATTTCCTGTGCCAGCTACCATCTTTGCACCCACAGGCCTAGCTCTGTACATCTTGTATCAAAGCCATTTTGCCTGGTCCAATTAAACAGCTCATCAATCAGTGTTACCTGGCTTAGATAAGGTTATGGTTTTCCTGTACTGGCCCAATCTAAGGAAGATCAGATTATCACATACGACACATAAGAAAGGAAGTAATCCTCATGTATGGGTCAAATCACAAAAACAAAATGGATATGAATGGCCAAAATAGCATGTATCCAATGAAACCTACTAGTCTATAGAACTATTCTCTAATGGTGAACCCCATATGAACCCTAGGACAAATATATAAAAGAAAAGTCATAAAATTTATTCAAGAATTCAAGGAATATGAAAATGAAAGAAAAAACTTAAATAAATTGAAAAAGATAAAGATAAATGATTGAGTGATGTCCAAATCAATACAAATACATGTCTAGATAGCATGACAAAAATAATTCAAAAATTGGAAACTGAATTGGGGAGACACATGTGTGTAGAAGGGAGAGGGGGGGTTGGATTGAGAGGGGAAGAGGGAGAGAGATACAGGTAGGATAAAATGTGAATAAACTATAATTAATAACAATAAAAATTAAATATATCTTTTAAAAGATATAGAAACATTGAAGAAGCCACAAGCTAAAATAAAGACAGGACTGAAGAATTCAAAATTCCAACTAGGTAACTCAGGGGAATACTTTAAAAGTTCAGTCAGTGAAGCAAAATACAGAATATCAGAAACTATAGATAAAGCAAAAGAGCTAGGTGAAATAAATGAAGAAAATGAAAAAAAAAATTAAAAAGCATGGGAAATGAACATGCAGGAAATATAAGTGAAACTCCAAATTTAATAAAGAACTATTGGCAACTAAGAAATAAGGGAAGTTAGAGAAATATTCTTCCCTAGAAAAAAGCACAACAATTGGTTATTCAGTACCAAATGATCACTCCTGAAAACACAGGTATAACTAACTGTACACAGACTGAGCAGGTACATATTTAGGTGTATATATATTATATGTATTATATATTATATCTGTAATATTTAATTACAATTTATTCATTTTGAGTCCGTGCTTTAGCCCTGTCTCTCATCTCCTCCCAGTCCCACCCTCCCTTCCTCTTCTCCCCTTATGACCATCCCTTAGTTCACACTCATACTCTCCCAACCCCACCCTCATCTCTTCCCATGCCCTTTCCTCAGTCCACTGATAGGGGAAGACCTCCTCCCCTTCCATCTCACCCTAGCCTATCAGGTCTTATCAGGACTGTCTTTTGTAGTCTTCCTCTGTGGCCTAGAAAGGCTGTCTCTTCCTCAAGGGGAGGTGATCAAAGAGCCAAGCATTGAGTTCATGTCAGAGAAAGCCCCTCACTGTTTCCTTTACTAGGGAAACCACTTGGATACTGAGCTGCCATGGACTACATCTGTGCAAGGGTTCTGGGTTATCTCCATGAATGGACCGTGGTTGGAATATCAGTTTCAAAAAAGACACCTAGGCTTAGAATTTTTGGTTTTGTAATTCTCTTTGTGACACTCCAGACACTTCCATATCTTCCTATCTCCCACTTCTTTCATAAGATTTTCTGCACTCTGCCCAAAGTTTGCCTATGAATCTCAGCACCTGCTTTAATATCTTGCTGGTAGAGTCTTTCAGAGGCCCTCTGTGGTAGGCTCCTGTCTTGTTCTTTGTTTTTATCTTCTTTTGTTGTCTATCCCCTTTGCCTTTATTAATGAAGACTGAGCATCTTTCACAGGGTACTCCTTCTGGCTTAACTTCTTTAGGTGTACAGGTTAACCAATATTATATGTCTAATATCCAGTTATAAATGAATATATACCATTTGTGTTTTTCTGCAGAATGATCTTTTCTAGACCCATAATTTGACTTTAAATTTCCTGATATCTTTTATTTTATTTGCTGAATAGTATTCCATTATGTAAATGTACTACAATTTCTCTATCTATTCCACAGTTACTGGAAGAGTGTGGAATACATTGGTACAGGAGACAATTTCCTGAACAGAACATCAACAGCACAGGCTCTAAGATCAACAATCAATAAATGGGACCTTACGAAACGTAAATGCTTCTCTAAAGCAAAGTACACTGTCAACGGAATAAAACAATAGCCTACAGACTAGGTAAGGATCTCTACCGATATTATATCTAACAGAAGATTAGTATCCAGAATATAAAAAGAAGTCAAGAAGTTAAACACCAAAAACTGAAATAATCCAATTAAATACAAGGTACATAAATGAACAGAGAATTCTCAACAGAGAAATGCCAAATTGCAGAGAAACACTTAAAAAATGCTCCACATCCTTAGTCTTTGGAAAATGCTAGTCAAAATGACCCTGGGATTCCACCTCACACCCATTAGAATAGCTGAGACCAAAATCTCAAGTGACAGCACGCGCTGGAGAGGTTGTGGAGAAGGAGGAACCCTCCTCCATTGCTGGTGGGAATTTAAATTTGTACAACCACTTTGGAAATCAATGTGATGTTTTAGCATACAATTTGGAATAGTGCTAGCTCAAGATCCAGCTATACTACTCTTGGGTATATATCTGAAAGATACTACACCATACAACAAGGACATTTGCTCAACTATGTTCATATCAGTTTTACTCATAATAGCCAGAATCTGTAAACAGATTCTGATGTCTCTCAACTGAAGAAAGGATACAGAAATTGTGGTACGTTTTTACAATGGAATACCACTCAGCAATTAAAAACCAGGAAATAATGAAATTTGCAGGCAGATAGGTGGAACTAGGAAAGATCATCCTGAGTGAGGTAAGCACAAGCAGAAAGACACTCATGATATGTACTCACTTTTAAGCGGATATTAGACATATAACATAGGATAATCATCCTGAAATCCATAGTCCTAAAGAAGCTAAACATCAAGGAGGACCTTAAGGAAGAGGCTTATTCCTCACTCAGAAGGGCAAACAAGATAGACATTGGAAATAGAAGAAGACAGGAAACAGGACAAGAGCCTTTTTCAGGGGCCTTCTGAAAGACTCTATACATCAGGGTATCAAAGCAGACAATGAGATTCATAGGCAAATTTAGGCAGAATACAGTGAATCTTCTGTAAGAAAGAGGAGATAGAAAATCCTCGAGGGAACTGGAGGTTAACAAGGAAACCAACAGAGCCAAAAAACTTGGGCCCAAGAAAACCTGCAGAGACTCATACCCCAACCATGCATGTAGAGGACATTGACTACCTGCTGAGATGTATCTCCTGGGCAGCTCAGTCTCCATGTGGGTTTCCTAGTAAGGGCAAAAAATGGGCTGTTTCTGACATGAACTCAGTGGCTAGCTTTTTTATCACCTCTGCTTGAGGAGTACAACCTTGCCAGGCCACAGAGGAAGATGATGATGCCAGTCCTGATGAGACCTGATAGACTAGGGTCAAATAAAAAAGGAGGAGGTCTTCACCTATCAGTATTCTAGGGGAGGGACAAATAGGGAGAAGAGGAGGATGGGTGGGAATGAGAGGGGACAACGGAGGGGGCAACCAATGGGATACAAAGTGAATACATTATAATAAAAATAAATAAATAAATAAATAAATAAATAAATAAAAACAAAAATGTACAGCTCCTCCCCAAAATGTTCTCTTTTCTTGATTTTAAACTATATGTAGTATCTTCTGTAGAATGATGAAAAGTTCATCCAAACATCTTAACCATAATTCAAAAAATTTATATGTCAAGCTTTACTTTATATTCTGTTGTCTAGATGGGAGATTGTGCACCATATACCCAGATTTCAATTACTGAAGGCAATGCTCCAGGCCTCAACTTTAGAGTACAGATTTAAATGTTTACACTCCAATCATGAGCTCATTCTCCAGAATGACTTAATAATATAACAAAGTCACAGGGCCCAAATTTATCTATGAATTTTGCACATAGTATGTGGCTCATGTTACCCTAACACCAGAAATACAAAATGCAAATACACATTACAGTTAAAGGACAAAACAACAATTATAAGACAATTACTTGTTGAATATTGAATTTGTATTTTTCAAACTTGATGAATTCATTTGTTATTACTTCTCATATAGTTCTTTGGTGTTTTTGCAGCTTTCTATCTATATGATAGATAAATAATGACAATATATGTTTTTCTTGTTGAACTACTTCCAATTCTATGTTGAATAAAAATAGTACATGAAAACATCTTTTTATTAAACACATTATTTTTTTAATTTCATGTGCATTAGTGGTTTTGACTGCATATATGTCCATGTGAAGGTTTGGATCTGGAGTTTCAGACAGTTGTGAGCTGTCATGTGGGTGCTGGTAATTGAACCCAGGTCCTCAGGAGGAGCAGCCAGTGCTCATAACCATCTCTCCAATCCCACATGAAAATATCTTAATGGCATTCCAGATCCAAAAGAAGGAGCATTCAGATCTTTCCCTAAATAATATGAGGTTCTAACAGGTCATTCTAGGTCATTATAAGCATATATGTTATTATGTTTTATTTTTATATAACTATGCAAACATCTTCAATATATTTCCAATTAAACCTAACAACGTATTAAAAATAGTTTTCATAGCAATCAAATAAAGCTCATTATGTGGTTGTAAAGATTACTGAATATATGCAAATCAATAAATCTGATACACTTGGGAGGCGGAAGAAGTATTACAAGTGTATTGCTATCGCAGGTGGGTAGAGACCCTGTATTAATAAATAAAAGTACATAAATTATTATATAGTAGAATCATGCATTAAAGTAGCACTGAAAAATTAACTGTAGAAGGAACATTCTGCAAACAAGAAAGATTATATATAATAAATGTCTTACATTGGCCATAGATATGATAACTACTAACAAAATTTATTACATATACTTTTTAAGAATTTAGAGTTAAGATACAGGAAAAAAATTTAAGTTTATCATATATGTCTCAAAGAATAAGATGTATAAATAAGTAATCAGGAAAGTATTGCATAGCCTGAAAAGTACTCCAAGACAGAGAAAATGACAGATTATTTCAGTAGTATATCATACAGTGGTATTCCAATTACCAACCATGGCCCATTTGAAACATGATTTCCATTATTTTATTTATTTATTTAATTTCTACTGTATTTATTTATCTTTTCAAGGGGTATTTCAACTTACTGTGAGTTAATGAAAACAAACAATACAAATAATACTGATGTGTATAATAACTGATTAATGAGAGTAAAATATTGGAAACCGTACATAATAAATGTAGGCATTCACAATACATTGTATAATTTTCTTCAGCAATGTTAAGAAATACAGTTATAAAATTTATATAATAAATGAAACTTTCAGAATTGATTGATTCAGCAGGCATTGCTCAATTCAAATTTCTATGGTGGTATATTTTAAGAAAATGTGTGTCTGCTAGATATATGAAATTATTAGGTAGATATGTCATAAAGAATTGAAAGGTATTTTTGAAGAACTAGTTTCATCTGTAGTAAATGAGTAGGGAATAAAAAGGAAATTTATTTCAAAATTAAGTGGCAAAGAATTGGACCTTGAGTTAAGGAAGATGATAATTTCTGCTTATTTTCACTGTAAGCAAATTACAAAAATGGACTGTCTTAAATGATCTCAAGGAAATACAAGGAATTCTGAACCTGGGTCCTATTTTCTATATCTATTTCTTATTTTAAATGTTTTAGAATTGTTTTCAAGGAAAAGCATCATAATTGTAGAACTGGTAGTACTATCCTCAAAAATTTGGAAGAGTGCCTGAAAAAAAGTCTGTTATTAGATATAAAGAGGACAGGATTTCAGAAGTGTATTGGATATTTAACAAATATGATGATACATGTCTGAAAAACAGTATATTCCAACGCATTATGTTGAACCTAATGTCTGTGTATTATGACAGAATAAGTAAATACCAGTTGATTGAATCAGTGTCTTTCAAGAGAAAAGTTCCAGTTAAGTGTAAAAGTTGATGAATAGATAAGGTATCTCAGAAAAAAAAAACTTGAATAAAGAAAAACAAAATCTTATGATACCTTAAGTAAGAGGGTGGTGGTCAACAATTTAAGTTGCATCATTTTATGTAGTACCTGTTCCTTGTATTGCACTTTATTTTTTTAATATTAATCACAGGTCATTCCCTTTGTATCCCAGCTGTATCCTGCTCCCTCTTTCCTTCCCAGTCCCATGTTCCCTCCCTCATCTCTTCCCTGCCCTGTTCCAAGTCCACTGATAGGGGAGGACCTCCTACCCTACCATCTGACCTTAGTATCAGGTATCTTCTTATGTAATTTATTTCCAAAATATTTTCCACGTACAATTTGTGAAAGTACAGATTCATAAATCAATATTTACACAAGTCATTAAGCTAATGTAGTTAATATTCCATTCTCCTTTAAGATATTTAGAAAAAGAATTCTTGACTCTAACAGCTGTATACCCATCTTCTGTTATTACAATGTATCAATACTTGTATAGAAGATATCTGTATCAATTAGAAGATATTCATGTTTCTATCTATCATTACTCTTATTTGAAGTTGTCAAATTTTTTTCCTGTTCATTTATCAAACACAACAGAGATATTTTTCATGAAAAATGAATCTTTTCTCACATTCATGCAATTTGTTAAGAATCATGGTCGCTTACTATTTATGTGATTCACACAAATATCTTGTTACAAATTAAATTAGCTACAGTTATTATCCAGTTCTCCTACAAGTATATTTGGGTATAAGAACCTCATTCAATTCCATTAAAATTGTTTGAGGCAACGTGATTTTGACATCAGCTTGAATCATGTATTATTAATTTCTATTAATCTTCATTATGTAAAATATTACTCAGCCTCTGCAGCATTAGACATCTTACAAATAACTTGTTTAATGAACATTTTCATTGTTTCTGTGAAAGAAAATAGTACAAGCATCTTTCTGAAATTTATACCTACAGTTTGTTGAATCATCAAAATTAATTTTTGTTCATGTTATATTCTATACAATAATATAGAACTTCATGTTGGAATGTTTGCTTTACTCTATTCTTTCACCACTAATTCTCATAGTTATTACAGGTAGATAATAATCTGCACAAGCTCTAATTGATGTTCTAGCTTTAAATTACTTTGGTTATTATAATTTTATATGTATAAAATTATAAAAGCAACCACAAAAGTATTTCAGAAAATTTATTATCCTTTTATTACTAAAATTCATACAATATATTTCACAGAAAATATATTTTAATTGATTTAAAAAGAATTTGTACTTTTAGGCTAAATGGATCATTAGATCAATAACTCTTTTTTAAATTTATTAATTAATTTTAATATTTTTATTTTATATTAATCACAGGTTATATACTTTGTATCCCAGCCATAGCCCCCTCCCACATTCCCTCCCTATTCCACCCTTCCCTCCCTCATATCCTCAGTGCACCTTTCAAAGTCCACTGATAGGAGAGGACCTCCTCCCCTTCCATCTAACTCTAGCTTATCAGGTCTCTTCAGGAATGGCTGCAATGTCCTCTTCTGTGGCCTAGCAAGGCTGCTCCTCCCTCGGGGGGCAGGGAGGTAGAAGAGCCAGCCATTGAGTTCATGTCCAAAATAGTCCCTGTTTCCCTTACTGGTGTACCCACTTGGGTATTGAGCTACCATTTGCGACATACAAGCAGGGGTTCTGGGTTATAACCATACATGGTCCTTGGTGGGAGAGACAGTCTCATAAAAGACCCCTGTGCCCTGATATATTTGATTCTTGTGGAGCACCTGTCCTCTCTAGGTCATACTAACTCCCCCTTCTTTGCCCTCTGCCAAAGTGTTGGTTATGTTTCTTAATATTTGCTTTGATACCCTGCTAGGTAGATACTTTCCAAGGCCCTTAAAGTCAAATTTATAGATAAAAAGTGACTTGTGGGATTTTTGAGTGAAAAAAAGTTGTCACATAGATGTAGCTTTTTTTTCAAAATTTATAAATGTGATGAATTTTCAGAAGTCTTAAAATAAATATTATTATGCAATGAGTAAAATTAAACATTGTAATAAGAAGCATTTTGTACTGCCAAAATGTGAGAAGTGTCCTTTAGGAAATTGAAACGATTATGATGACCTTTGTAGTGACCTTTATTGTACCATGTGCATTATCAAGAATAATTAACTGGTATTTAGCCTATATAAAATGTTTGTCAAATCTCCTGAAAATTTTCCACACATTTTATATTTAAACACATTTTACTGATATATACTAAATCATATAAGACCATTTCTTAAATTTCTATTAGCTACTGGCCAGTATATTTAATGCAGAATAGAAGTGGATAAGAAGGTGTGGAGAGATATTTGGATTGTAAGGTAGAACTGTTGAGTCTTTATTACTACAGCAACTGTGTCAAGTATGTTTTTTCTTTTCTTTTTTTCTTCTTTTTTCATTTTGGACTTCTGTAGAAGATTTTCATGGATAAAAAATGAAGTAATCAGTATGATGGCAACATACTAATACTAATATATCTTCCGTACTTCTACATATAAATTAACTAAAGGTTCACTGATTTTGCACACATTTCCAATATCTGGGGAAATTACACTGCTTTGGCTGCTTCAGTTACATAACACTTCATAAAATTTTCAGTGTCATCCAAAATATCTAAATTGCTATGGATGACACATGCAAGAACTATTCTAAATAGAAACAAGACATTTCCTCTGTGTTACTCTGAAATGGTCACAGACTTATGAGCCTCTTCCTGTCCATTAATACAAACTTCACAATTCGTTCTAAATATTATAAGTGATAAGAAAGAGAGCAGGTTCAAGTAGCCTATGAAGGTGGTGAGTTCTGATAAAACCTGCAACTGAGATTTTAACTTCCTGTAAGATTCTGTTTTGATATTTTGTAACACAGACGACTGTCCTAAAGGGCACTAGCAAAGTTGTTATGACTATATTTGTGACAATGGTTTATTTATCACTAAAGTGCTTTCATTTTTGGCAAATTGAGAATATAGGTACTAAAGTAGTGTTAAACATAATTATTTTTCTTAGACTCCTAATTTCTATTACTGTTCTTCATTCCATTCATATATATTGGGATTTTTGACAAAGTGTTTTTATTTCTTTAGACTGTTACAATGAGAATTGGATAGAGAAGTAGAAAAATATCTGGACTAGTAAAGAAAACAAAAATATATTTCTAAAAGATATAAATATTAAAAAAGCATTTCTTACTTGTTATGGATAATCTGAGTTCAATATTTCTCCAGATTACAACAGTGAATTCTATTAATTCATGCAAAAACTGAAAAAAAAAAAACAAAAATAAGCAATGGCTGAAATGGAATGTTTTTCTCGTATTCAGGCTTACCTATAAATTATTAAAGTTACATTATTATTGTAACTATGAAAAGAATCCAATGAACATGATTGCCAATAAGAAAATTACTTTACTTTTACAAAGTCAGGAAACTGAGCAGAGCTGAGCAAGACACCTGATCCAAGTTCCAATGTCCTCTTCCCCACGGAGGCCTTTGGGGCACTGGACCAGGCTCTAGTCTGGGAGATCTTTCTGCCTGCTTCCCAACAGCATAGCACTTGGGTAGGAGTCAAGGAGGATAGCACAAACAGTGAGCTTAGCTGAGCTAAGCCAATCATGGGATCCAAATACCACCCTCCACCTTTTTAAAGATCCATGTGGGACACTGGAGCAGCTCTAGACTCGGGGATCTTTCCTATAGTGTCTCAGCTACTTGAGATACCTGGATCACAAAATGTGAGCCAGAGGATACAGCGAATCTCAAAGGGTGACTACATGAGACTCCAGGGACAAGTGGATTCAGTCTGTAGTACAGGTTCCAGGAATAATCAGTCAAGGCTATAGACAAACAGATGAATAGAGATAGGTGTAAGAATACAGGAAACAAAAACCAGAAAATCATGGCTTCACCAGAATATCTAAAACTCAACAGATATTCTATTACAACTGACACATAGAAAAATTATCCTAAATCTATAATTTTGAAGTTATTCAAGGCACGTGAAGAAGAAACAAACAAAAAACATAGAAACATTTAAAGAGGAAATGAACAACAACAAAAAAATAGAGGCCACCGTGAACAAACAGGAATCCACATTCAAACCGATGAAGAAAATGGTACAAGACATGAAAACAGTAAAAAAATAAAGAAAACAAACAGAGAAAACCCTGCAGTTGGAGAACTTACAGAAGAGATCAGGAATCACAAAGGTAAGCATCATCAACAGAATACAAGAGGTAGACAAGAGGAGCTCAGGGGCTGATGATACAATTGCAGAAACTGATATATCTCTCACACAAAGAGTAAAATTGGAAAAGTTCCAAACACAAAACATCATATATATATATATATATATATATATATATATATATATATATAAAAATAAAGAGGATATATATATATAAATATATATATATATATATGAAAAAGGCCAAGTAACATATAAAGGCAAACCTATTGAAATAACAACAGACTTCTCAGGAAACTATGAAAGTCAGAAGGGACTATGTGGATATCATGCATACACTTAGAGATCACAGATGCCAACCCAGACTACTATATCCAGCAATATTTTCAATCAGCATAGATGGAGAAAACAAAATATTCCATGACATAACAATTTTTATTACAATTTCTTCACTTTGTATCCAGCTGTAGCCCCTTCCCTGCTCTTTACTCAATCCCACTCTCCCTCCCTCTTCTTCCCCTATGCCCCTCCCCTAGTCCACTGATAGGGGAGGTCCTCTTTGCCTTCTGTCTGAGTCTAGGTGATCAGGTATCATCAGTACTGCATGTATTGTCTTCTTCTGTGGCCTGCAAGACTGCAGCCTAAAGGGAGGAGATCAGAGAGGCTGCCACTCAGTTCATGCCAGAAACAACACCAGATCTTCTTACTATGGAACCCACTTGGAGACTGTATCTATGGGCTACATCTGAGCAGGGGATTTAGGCCCTCTCCATGCATGATATTTGGTTGGGGTGTCAGTATCTATAAGACCCCTCAACAGAGGCTGAGACTCATAGCCAAACTTTGGGCAGAATTCATGGGATTATATGAAAAAAGGGAGCAATTAAAAGACCTGGAGGGGACAGGAACTCCAAAAAGAGAATAAGAGACATAACTAAATTTAAACAATATATACACAGCAATTCAACCCTACAGAAGATATTAGAAGGAAAATTCCAACACAACAAGATCAACTACAGAACACCAACAGCACAGGCTCTAAGAGCAACAATGAATAAATGGGACCTCATGAAACCGAAAAGCTTCTATAAAGCAAAGGACACTGTTATCAAAACAAAACAACTGTCTACAGACTGGGAAAGGATATTCACCAACCCTTTATCTGACAGAGGACTAATATCCAGTATACATAAAGAACTACAGAAGTTGAAAAGCAATAAATCAACTAATCCAATTAAAAAATGGGGAACAGAGTTAAACACAGAACTCTCGATAGAGGAATATCGAATGGCAGAGAAACACTTAAAGAAATGCTCAATGCCATTAGCCATCAGGGAAATGCAAACCAAAACAACCTTGAGATTTCACCTTACACCCATCAGAATGGCCAAAATCAAAAACTCATGTGATAGCACATGATGGAGAGGTTGTGGAGAAAGGGTAACCCTCCTCCACTGTTGGTGGAAATGTAAACTTGTACAACCACTCTGGAAATCAATCTGGTGCTTTCTCAAACAACTAGTAATAGCACTTCCTCAACATCCAGCTATACCACTCCTAGGCATATATCCAAAAGAGGCTCAAGTACATAATAAGTACATTCACTCAACCATGTTTGTAGCAGCTTTATTTGTAATGGCCAGAAGCTGTAAACAACCCAGATGCCCCTCAACTGAGGACTGGATACAGAAATTGTGGTACATCTACACAACAGAATATTACTCAGCAATAAAAAATGATATCATGAAATTTGAAGGTAAATGGTGGGAACTGTAAAGGATCATCCTGAGTGAGCTATCCCAGAAGCAAAAAGACATACATGGTATATACTCACTCATATAGACATATAAAATAGGATAAACCTACTAAAATCTGTACACCTAAGGAAACTAATCAAGAGGGAGGACTCTAGCTAAAATGCTCAATCCCCAACCAGAAAGGCAAAGCAGATTTATTTCAGAAGAATAAAACAGGAAACAAGCTAGGAGCCTGTCACAGAGGGCCCCTGAAAGGCTCTGCCCTGCACAATATCAAAGCAGATGCTCAGACTTATGGCCAACTGTTGGGCAGAGTGCAAGGAATCTTACAGAAGATGTGGTAAATAGTAAGATAGGGAGAGGACAGAAGCTCCACATGGAGAGCAACAGAACCAAAATATCTGAGCACAGGAATCTTCCTTGAGTCTGATACTCCAACCAAGTACCATGCATGGAGAAAACCTAGAACCCCTGCACAGATGTAGCCCATGGCAGTTCAGTATCCAAATGGGTTCCATAATAATGGGAACAGGGACTGTCTCTGACATGAACTGATTGGCTTGCTCTTTGGTCATCTCACTGTGATGGGGGAGTAGCCTTACCAGGCCACAGAGGAAGACAATGCAACCACTCCTGATGAGAGCTGATAGACTATGGTCAGAAGGAAGGGAAGAAAGACCTCCCCTATAAGTGGACTTGGGGAAGGGTATGTGTGGAGAAGGGGGAGGGGAGCTGGGATTGGGAGAGGAGAAGGGAGGGTATTATAGGGGGGATACAAAGTGAATAAAGTGTAATTAATTAAAAAATGAATAAAAAAAGCAAGCCTAAAAAAAAACACAGGGTAAAGACACCATCACAACAAACAAACAAACAAACAAAAACCAAGCACACAAACACATAATCACCACCAACTCCACAATAAAGGGAACTAACAATCATTTGTCACTAATATCTATTAATACAGATGGTCTCCACTGTCCAATAAAAAGAGAAAAACTAACAGATTGGTTGCAGATACTGATAAAACATTTTGCTGCATTGATGAAACACACCTCTGCAACAAAAATTGACACTACCTCAGAGTAAAGGGCTAGAAAAAGATTTTCCAAACAAATGAAGCCAAGAAGCAAGCTGGCATAGCCATCCTAATAGCTAATAAAATAGACTTTCAACAAAAATTATTCAAGAGAAATGGAGAAGGACACTTCATTCTCATCAAAGTAAACGTCTACCAGGAGGACATCACAATCCTGAACTTCTATGCACCAAACAGAAGGTCTCCTGCATTTGTCAAAGAAACATTATTAAAAATTCAATCACAAATTGATTTCAAAACCTTCATACTGGTAGATTTCAAAACCCTAATCTCACCACCAAGGGACAGATCATTGAGACAGAAGTTAAACAGAGAAATAAGGACACTTAAAGAGATATTAAATCAAATGAACCTAATAGATTTCTACAGAACCTTTCACTAAAACACAAAATAATATATGATATTCTCAGCACCCATTGGAACCTTCTCCAAAATTAACCATATATTCGGGCACAAAGCAAGCCTCAACAGATCAACAGATACAAGAAGATTGAAATAATACCTTGTATGATTATCAGGCAACTGTGCCCTAAAACTAGACCTCAGTAATAACAGAAATAACAAAAAGCCTGCACAAACATGGAAACTGAACACCTCTCTACTCAGTGACAACTGGGTTAGTGATGAAATAGAGAAAGAAATTAAAGACTTCTTAGAATTCAATGAAAATGAAGGTCCAACTTACCCAAACTTATGGGACACAATGAAAGCAGTGCTAAGAGGAAAGTTCAGATAACTAAGTGCCTCCGTACAGAAATTTGAGGCATGTCATAAAAGCAACTTAATGGCATAACTGAAAGCAGTAGGTAAAAAAAAAAAAAGAAGCAGACACACCTAAGAGGAGAAAAATGATGGAAATAATTAAATTCAGGGCTGAAATAAATAAATTAGAAACAAAGAGGACAATGTAAAGAATCAACAAACCAAGAGCTGGTTCTTTGAGAAAATAAACATGTTAGACAAATCCTTACCCAAAATAACTAAAAGGCTCAGGGTCACTGTCCAAATCAACAGAAATGAAAAAGGGGGCATAACAACAGACACTGAGGAAATCCAAATAATCATTATGTCCTACTTCAAAGGCATATTTTCAACAAAATTTGAAAATGTAAATGAAATGGACAATTTTCTTGATAGATTCCATTTACCAAAGCTAAACCAAGACAAGGCAAAGACATTAAATAGTCCTATATCCCCTAAGGAAATAGAAGTTTTTCTCAGAAGTCTCCCTATCAAAAGCAATCTACGTATTCATTGCAATTACCACCAGAATACTAACACTTTTTACAAACTTGAAGGAACAATTCTCAATTTCATATGGGAAAGCAAAAAGCCCAGAATAGCTACAACAATCTTCTACAATAAAGTTCTTCTGGAGATAACTCCATCCCTGATCTCAATCTGTACTACAGAGCAACAGTAATGAAAACATCATGGTACTGGCACTGAAACAGTCTGCTGGATCAACTGAATCGAATAGAAGACCCAGAAATAAACCCAAAAACCTACAGAAACTTGATTTTGACAAAGTAGCCAAAACATACAATGGAAAAAATGACAGCATCTTAAACAAATGGTGCTGGTCTAACTGGATATCTACATGTGGAAAAATGCAAATAGACCATATTTATCACCTTGCACAAAACTAAAGTCCAAGGGGATGGAAGACCTCAACATAAAACCAGACACAGTAAACCTGTTAGAAGAAAAAGTGAGGAAGAACTTTGATCTCATTGACACAGGAGGAAACTTCCTGAACCAACAGCTGAGGCTCTGAGATAAACAATCAATAAATGGTACCTCATGAAAGTGAAAAGTTTCTGTAAAACAAGGGACACTGTTACCACAAAAAAACGACAGCCTGGGAAAATGTCTTTACCAATCCTAAATCTGACAGCAGGCTAATATCCAGAATATATAAAGAAGTCATGAAGTTGAGCAGCAAAATAATAATAATAATAATCCAATTAAATACTGATTACAGAGATAAACAGAGAATTCTCAACAGAGGAATATAGAATGACAAAGAAACACTTAAAGAAATGCTCAACATCATTAGTCATCAGGGAATTGTAAACCAAAATGACCCTGAGATTTCACTTCACACCCATTAGAATAGTTAAAATCTCAAGGGACAGCACATTCTGGAGAGGTTATGAAGAAAAAGAAACCCTCTCCATTGCTCGTGGGAATGTAATCTTGTACAATCACATTGCAAATCAATCTGAGGCTTTCTCAGAATATTAGGAATAGTGCGACTTCAAGATCCAGCTATACCACTCCTGCACATATATCTGAAAGATGCAAAACCATACAACAAGGACATTTGCTCAACTATGTTCAGAGAATTTTTATTCATAATAACCAGAATCTGGAAATAACCTAGATGTCCCTCAACTAAAAAAATGTATACAGAAGTTGTGGTACATTACATAACAGAATACTACTCAGCAGTTAAAAACAAGGAAATCATGAAATTTGCATGCAAATTGATGAAACTAGAAAATGTCATCCTGAGTGAGATAACCTAGAAGCAGAAAGACACACGTGATATATACTCACTCATATGTGGATATTAGCCAAATAATATAAGATTAACATACCAAAATCTATAGTCCTAATGAAGCTAAGCAACAAGGAGGACCCTTGGGAAGAGACTGAAATCTCACTTGGAAGTTCAAACAGGATAGATATTGCAAGTGTGAGAAGACAGGAACAGGACAGAAGTCTACCACAGAGGGCCTCTGAAAGACTCTACCCATCAGTGTATCTACGGAGATACCGAGACTCATAACCAAACTTGGGCAGAGTGAAGGAAACCTTATGGAAGAAGAAGGAGATAGAAAGATATGGAGCAGACCTGAGCTCCACAAGGAGAAAAGCAGCCAAAAATTCCTGGACCCAGTGGGGCCAGCAAAGACCTATACTCCAACCAAGGATACATGGAAAGGACTTAGAACCCCTGCTCAGAGGAAGTACATAGGCTCCTCAGTGTCTAAGTGAGTTTCCTAATAAGGGGATCAGGTGCTGTCTCTTACACGAACTCTGTGGTATGTTCTTTGATCACTTCCCCCTCAGGGATGCAGCCTTACCGGGGAACAGAGGAAGATGATGCAGCCAGCCCTGATGAGACCTCATAGGCTAAGGTCAGACAGAAGAGAAGGAAGTCTTCCCCTATCAATGGACTAGTGATGGGGCATAGAGAGTGAAGAAGGAGGGTGGGTGGGACTGGGAGGAGTCAAGGAAGCAGGTTACAGCCAGGATAGAAAGTGAATAAAATTGTAAATAGATGTTAGATAGATAGGTAGGTAGATAGATAGATAGATAGATAGATAGATAGATAGATAGATAGATAGATAGGCAGGCAGGCAGGCAGGCAGGCAGGCAGGCAGGCAGGCAGGCAGGCAGACAGACAGACAGACAGACAGACAGACAGACAGACAGACAGACAGACAGACAGACAGACAGACAGACAGACAGACAGACAGACAGATAGATAGATAGATAGATAGATAGATAGATAGATAGATAGATAGATAGATAGATAAGAAAAATGGAACCATTCCTGTATCATGTCAGCTTAGGTCCAGGAAAAACAAGTGGTTAAAAATATTGACACTGTGTACAAATGGCTCAGTGTTGTTGGTAATGAACACAGCCCCTGGTGTTGATTTCATTACATATTCAATAAACACGTTTATACGTTTGTTTTTAAGGAGATGATAATTTTTTAACTCTTCTGTGACTTTTTTTTTAATTGACCAGTTTTGGGACATTTTGCTTCTTGATGCTCACTTGTCAATAGTGATTTTTAGGTGACAAATTTAAATCAGTCTACATATGACTTAATCTTTTGAAACTCACCCATTCATGTATTAAACTGTAGCTATACCAGAATGGAGATATTTCAGTCTAAATTACACAGGGTTCTAGAATAAAAATAAAATTTGAAAAAGAAGAGAAAAGAAAAGAAATGTTACACAGATTTAAAAATAGAGATCCATGTACTTCATTTGTTTCTTAACAATAACATAATGCCTATCATTTTTTCTTTATATCATACCAGCTTTTATCCATATATATCAAGATCTTCCTCCATGACGTTTTTAAAATATCTGCACAAAGTGCTCAGATGTGCTTCCAAATTCTTATCTTACAAAGATTATTTCAATTATATTTTCATAGCCTCATATGTACAATCAATTATACATATGTATAATCTGACTTCACACTCTTGTCCATTAAACTCAAGTAGAAATACATGATTATGTGAGTGTATATAACTAGTTTGCCTTTTATAGGATCAATTCAATGATCTTGTGAATGCATGTTTGCTTCTTTATATTTTTGCCTTTTATACTGGAATAGTATTAGCATTTTAAGTATCCAGAAATTCTTTTTTGTTCTTTTTTTACAATTTTTACATTAATTAAAGTTTATTCACTTCGTATCCCAGCTATAGTCCCCTCCTCCCTCCCCTTCCAATCCCACCCTCCCTCTCTCCTCTTCTCCAATGACCCTCCCCCAGTCCACTGATAGGGGAGATCCTCCTCCCCTTTCATCTGACCCTAGTTTATCAGGTCTCATCAGGACTGGCTTTATTGTCTTTCTCTGTGGAGTGGTAAAAATTCGCCCCTCAGGAGAAGGTTCTAGTTTATCTCTATGCATGGTCCTTGTTTGGAATATCAGTCTCAGAAAAGACCCCTGTTCCCAGATTTTTATTATATGTAATATATTTTGTAAAGCATACACACAGAGACATATCATGCATATATGTTTATATTCACTACAGAAAATAATATGAGAATTCCTATTCCAAGGATCATCAAACTTCTAACATAATGTCTAGCTATTTACTCAGTGCTGTGTTTTTGGTATATGGATTTTCTTGATAACGATACACCTACTTTGATTTAAACACTTATTTTACAACTTTCAGTCCCTGTAGGAAAACATGTTGAAATCTCAGTTAGTTCTAAGACCTGGTATAATGTACTAGCAAGCTGAGAAAATGCCAACAGTTCTTTTACTCTCTGACTTTTGGATGAATTATGCAACCTGTGTTTATCTCTGGGCAGTGTGAACTTCCAGTAGCTAAAGAGTAGCACTTTACTTTTAATAGAGGTGTTGTTTCACCTCAAAGTGTGTTTGTGGAGTTCTGTGGTCCTGCATATTCACAAAAATGCATGCACACATACCTATCCCTTACATCCACAATTTGCAATTTACTTGAAATGTTGACAATTAAGAAGAGTGTCCAAGTAAGAAACAGTTATAGATATCAATAATTTCACATCTACTTAGATATTAAACATCCTGACCATTTTGAAATACTTTCTTTCAAATGTACTGACAAGTAATCCAAAGTCTATATATTCTTCAAGGTCATGAAAATGAAATAGCCCTGGCCAGTGGAAAGAGTTAAAAATGCATGAAGCAATTTTTCTGAAAGTGTGCAATGAATTCATGTCAACAGCATATATCTGGGTGCCTTACTCTTAGAGATATCTAAACTGCTACCATGAACCACTCACCTTGTCAGTGCAGGGTCATTATTTAGATTCTAAAATATTTCCTTTCTCAAGCTATGGGATTTAAAAATCTTCAGAGTAGATGATTGTATTCTCCCATTTCCAGGAAGTAAAGTGCCCTATGTGTAGATAATGGGCCTTCACCAGGATCCCATCTTAATCACTGAAGAAAATATGTTATTTATTTAATTCTTCTAGAAAACTTCTATTGCAAAGGAACATACAGTACATTTTTTAAGTATTGTGGACTGTGGGTTTTTAGTCAACATTGCTGTTCTAACATTGGAACAAGCATGAGCAAATTAGCTAGTGGGATTATATTCCTATAAAATTTTATTTACAAAAACATAGAATAAGCAGACCTGATTTGATTCAATACAGCTTTAGTTGAAAGGCTTCTAATCTATGCCATACACAGTTAATGCTCTTAGAGCACACCATAATTGTAGTTCTCTTATTTTATTCCTGCATGATTTCCAATCTCAATGTCTCTGTGGCTATCTCCCTTTGATTTACCAACAATCTATCATTCATTGAGAAGGGACAATCAATCAAGGGAGGCATCTCAAACCAACGGCACCTTACTTTACACAATTAGAAGCCCCCTGCTCTTTAGACAGCTTGGAATGTCTGGCTTCCTTTTTTGCTAATGATGCTGAACATAAAAGAAGTAAGCAAGCTGAACCTAGTGACACAGGTCTCTAATAGCATCTCTGCTGGAGGATGAGTCAAAGAAAATCAGAAGTTCAAGATGTGTCTGGGCTACAGAACAATTTCCAAGCTGTACTGGAAAAACTGAGAACTTGCCTGAAAATAAAAGACACAAACAGACAAAGCACAATAAAAGGGGGAATATAACTATGGGTAGCTGCTGGCCTATGACATACTAGTTTCAACCTTCAACCCTACAAAACTAAGAAACAACAGTAATGTAATGGCAAAGTTAGGAGTAAGGTTAGGAGTAAAAGCCTTATTTTTTTTTCAGAGTCAAAATGGTAGTCAGTTTACACTTCTTATAGACAGGTTAACTTGTAATATCATATTCAGACCACTTCCATACTTACTAAATTTTTTTTTTCACTGTAAAGTTTTATGATTTTATTTTTGCAATGTTAACGTAATACAAAACAGTTTATAAACAAGTAAAATCAATTTTATATATGTCACATAAGGGTCATTTAAAAAACAGTTTCAAATCCCTATTACTTTTTTATTACCTTAACTAAGTAAATAAACTAACTTCAATGTGCAATTACATATATGAATATTAACATATAATTTTTTAATTAATTAATTTATTTTTATATCAATCACAGGTTAGGTACTTTGCATCCCAGGCGTAGCCTCCTCCCTCATACCCTCCCACCCTCCCACTCCCTCCCTCATCTCCCTCCTCCCTGCCCCCTCCAAGTCCACCAACAGGGGAGGACCTCCTCCCCTTCCATCCAAACCCAGCTCATCCTGTCTCCTTAGGGCTGGCTGCAATGCCCTCCCCTGGGTTCTAGCCCCTCTGTCACTCCCCGGCTTGTATGGGGGAGGGTCAAAGAGTCAGCCATCAAGATA
>CM053742.1:97544502-97564068 GCA_028658305.1 Pachyuromys duprasi
TACCAACCTGGGTCCTCCTTCCTGTATATCCTCCCTAGGTGTGTAGATTTCAGCTTGACCTTCCTATCCTATAGGTCTATATAAGTGAGTATATACCATATGTTTCTTTCTGCTTTTGGGATACCTCACTCAGGATGATAGATGTTTTAAATATGAGAAATAAGGAAAGCTATAAAATGTACAACTTGAAAATGAAAACTGATAATAGTGGTATTTTTTCCCTAGCCTAGTTCAAGAAGTATACTGGTTGAAAGTAGGAGTTTGACTGTAAATTCTTCTATCAAACTCCTACTACATATTAGGCCTTATTCAAGGCACAAAGTCAAAATAATATATGTTCTCTGCATATATACAATATTTCCATTTACTTACTGTTACATCCAACAATGTGCTAAAGTACCCTGTCATAAATGTTGCATTTTATGTCCATACAGTATGCCTCATGAACATTTATGAGGGGTGTCTAGCTCATGAAGGTCAAGTAATGCTTCCTTAAATATGTTACAAGAAACACAATTCCAGAAAAATAATAATTTTCTGACTGAATAATTAGAGTTGACAAAATCCAAAGTAAGAAAAATCATGATGCTCTCATAGAATTGAAAGAATTTCATTTTAGCTCAAAGTAAAAACAGGGAAATGAGACATGAGCTGAGCAATCCAAGAGTATCAACAGTTGTGAAGAAGTTTTAACCCTGATTTATTTTAAAGCAAACACAAGAAGTGATCTCATCCTAGAAACCTCAAGAAATCCTGTCTACAATAGACAGAATAGTCAAGTGGAAGTAATGGGTTAGTCCAATTTGGGACCAAAAGACAATGTGATTTTATTTTCTCTATTATGCTCCCAAGGCCTCAGGAAATTCTTTTTATATAAGCTTTATTTCCAGCTAAGGCAACAGGGTATTTGTGGGTCACAAAATTTCCATCACTGTCCTTAGCATTTGGGAGTTATGTTATGGTTAATCAGTGATAAAAGGGTGTCCTGACAATATGTGATTAACAGACATTTTAGTTTGGCTTGGCTTTTGTAAGGGAAGTATGTTTCAGAAATTTTATGTAGAATTTACATTGTTAGATGACATCATTGTGCCCACGAAATTCCTTTTACAGCTCTACAGTACTAGTTTATATTGTCTTTCATATTCATTCATATGCTTATGTGGAATAAATAATTAGCATTAATAATCCAGATGTTCTGATTATAAAATTTACATTTTGAATTATACTTTCAAAAATAAAGTATTCTTAGTACTAATATTCTATCAGCTATCACTCAGTTGTCCATTATCCTCCCATGCTTCAATCATTACTACTCATATAAGATATGAAATAGTATTTTCTAGTCTTTTCAACCTAGGTCCATTCCGTATACATACTTCCTATTGTTATTAAAATTCCACCATCAAGTTGATCTGAGAAATACCCAGTTGCACCTTTTTTCCCTTTGTTTCCATGTTTTGTACTATTCTGATATCATAGTTCTGTTTTAACTTATTTTGTTATTATCCGAAGAAGCCTTAGAGAAAGGGAGAGGGTGAGTCTGATGGGAGAAGTTATAGGGAAGAACTTGGGGTACAGGGAAGGGAATCAGTAATTAGGATATATATTACATGAGAAAAAGTTATTTCAATATTTTTCCAACCCCCCACAATTTCTGTCACCATTGTTATTATCATTATATTGTTTCTTATACAAAGGTTCACAGGTTCAGTGTACAAATATGAATTCAAGATCTTCAATAGGTCTTGCTGGATTAGTGATAGAGTACATTCCTTGTACACTTGAGGACTTGGATTCTATGCTCAATATTACATGGGAAAGAAGTATACATTATACATTATATGTTTTACACAAATTATTGAAACATCTGTTAATAGCAAGAATTAGGTTCTTGCTCATTGTTCCATCCATATGTCTAAATAACTTTGCAAAACATTTTTTAAATTTATATTTTCATATTAATTAAATTTTGTTCACTTTGCATCCCAGCTGTAACACCTTTCCTAATTCCATCCTCTTTCCCTCACCTCCTCCCATGCCCCTCTCCAAGTCCACTGACAAAGGAGGTCCTTCTCCACTTTCATCAGGCCCTAGCCTATCAGGTCTCATCAGGACTTCGTGCATTGTTTTTCTCTGTGGCCTGCTAAGGCCATTCTCCCAACAGGGGGAGGTGATCAAAGATCCAACCACTGAGTTCATGTCAGAGATAGTCCTTGTTCTCCTTACTAGGGAATCCACTTGGAGACTGAGCTGCCATGGGCTACAACTTTGCAGGGGTTCTAGGTTATCTACATGCATGGTGCTTGGTTGAGGTATCAGTCTCAGAAAAGACCCGTGGGCCTAGAATTCTTCGTTCTGTTGCTGTCCTTGTGGATCTCTTGTCCCCTCCAGGTATTTCTCCCTCCCTTTGCAGAACATTTTAATTATTTTAAACATTTTTAAAATGAGGCAGAAGAACTTCAGGAGCTTTTAATCCATAGAAAACCTTTTTATAATATAATATCCAAATTGAGCAATGAAATCTTTCTATTAAATATCAGCCAGATACCTCTATCATGTTGTGATTAATGTTCAATCTGTAAACATATAAAATAGTAAAGTATATATTGATAATCACCAGTCTGATGAAAAGAATATAACAATGTTAGGCATTGACAAAAAGAAACTCATAAGTTAGTGATAACAATCCTTATTATCATACCACTTCTGTTAACTTACAAGTCTAAAAATTTACTCTGCGGTCTAAAGAAAATTTTGTTGTTTTGCAGACATAAATTTAAGTTCAAATGGTGTGAAAGGATTAAAGAAAACTTATGTGACTAATTTTCTTAGAATTTAGTGAAAGTAAATTTATTCAGTTGTTTCTTTTACATTTTAGTTAGTTTCCAAATGATAAATACATAAAGATGATCTCCTGGGAATGGATAAGCTTGATAAACAAATTAGATATGCATTCAGTATGACAGATGCTATTTTCAGAAACCTTTTTTCACTTTTTATTGGGCACACCATCTTGAAATTTACAGTATGACAATTGTCTGATATGATTAGAGGACAAATATCAATGGATATTTTAGTTAATTGGAAACACAGGAAAAATAACTCAAATCTATGCTTATCCAGTTATGAGAGGCACATAAGGAGGAAATGAACAAAGCTCTCAAAGAAATTCAGGAAAATATAGCCAAAAAAAATAAAGGCACAAGTAGAAGCGTATAGAGAGGAAACAAACAAACAAACAAAAAATAGAGGCCATCATGGTAAGAAAGGAATCCACATTCAAACAGATGAAGGAAATGGTGCAAGACATGAAAACAGAATGAGAATCAATAAAGAAAACACAAAAAGAGAAAACCCTGGAGGTGGAGAACTTAGAGAAAAGATCAGGAACCACAAAGGTGGCATATCCAACAGAATACAAGAGATAGAAGAGTGAATCTCAGGTGCTGAAGAGACAACGGCAGGAACTGATACATCTCTCAAAGAAAAAAAATATAATTAGAAAAACTCCTAACACAAAATATCCAAGAAATCAAGGACACCATTGAAAGACAAAATCAAAGAATAATAGAACTAGGCAAAAAGAAATATCCAGGATTCAAGAAAAGAAATACCTCACATCACATAATAGTCAAAACACTAAATCTACAGCACACAGAAAAAAAAATATTAAAAGCAGAAAGGGAAAAAGGCCAAGTAACATATAAAGGCAAACCTATGAGGGAGCGGGGTACAGCTTGGATACAAAGTTAATAAACAGTAACTAATATTAAAAAATAAAAACTTAATTAAAAAATTAAACTTTTTACTATACTTGTTTCCAGTGGTTATAATTGTCATAGTTTTTGAAGATTTTTATTGTTTTTCACTTGTTTTGTTTTATATTTGTTTTGGTTGTGTTTGGTTGGGTTTTTTGTTTTGTTTTGTTTTTGTTTTGTTATATCTCCTGGGCTCTAGGCTTAAACACTGATGAATTCTTTTTCCCAAGAAAATAGTTTTTTGGTTTTTTGTTGTTGTTATGGCGAGCAGTACGAGCATATTTTGTACTTAGGCCTTTTTGCCTGCATGAAACTTTAAATCTTTACCAGAAAAATGTGGTGACTTTCTTAGAGCCAAAGTGAAAGTGTGGGTGTATAAATGAGATTCTCAGTGTAATGCTTGTCCATTGTCACCCTTCAGTAGTTCACAAAAATCACCATTAAATGGTTTCAATTACTTGAACATATTTTGGATATATGCCTAGGAGTGGTGTAGCTGCATCTTGAGGAAGCACTATTCATAATTATCTGAGAAAGCTCCAGATTGATCAAAGTGGTTGTAGAAGTTTACATTGCCACCAGCAGTGGAGGACGCTTCCCTTTTCTCCATAACCTCTCCAGCATGTGTTGTCACTTGAGATTTTGATCTTAACCATCTGATGGTTGTAAGGTGAAATCTCAGGGTTGTTTTGATTTGCATCTTCTTTGATAGCTAAGGCCATTGATCAGTTCTTTAAGTGTTTCTCTGCTATTCTATATCCCTCTATAGAGAATTATCTTTTTAGCTCTGTACCCTATTTTTTTATTGGATTGCATGATTTTTTTGCTTTTTAGCAAGAAACAGGACAGGAGCCTGCCATAGAGGGCCTCTGAAAGACTCTGCATACCAGTGTATCAAAGCAGATGCTGAGTCTCATAACCAAACCTTGGTCAGAGTACAGGAAATCATATGAAGGAAGGGGGAGTTAGTAAAACCTGCAGAGACTGGGAGCGCCATAATCTGGGCACTGTGGACTTTTCTGAAACTGATTCTCTAACCAAGGACCATTCATGGATATAACCTAGAACCCCTGCTCAAATGTAGCCCAAGGCAGCTCAGCATCCAAATAGGTTTCCCTAGAAAAGGGAACACGGACTGTGTCTGACATGAACTCAGTGGCTGGCTCTTTTAACCCTCACCAGGAGGGAGGAGCAGCCTTGCTAGGCTACAAAGGAGGATATTGCAGCCAGTCCTGGTGAGACCTGATAAGCTAGAGTTGGATGGAATGGGAGGAGGATCTCCCCTATCAGTGGACTTGGAGAGGGGCAGGGAGCAGATAAGGGAGGGAGGGTCGGATTGGGAGGGAATCAAGAAGGTTGCTACAGCTCAGGTACAAAGTAAATAACCTGTAATTAATATAAAATTATATTAATAAAGAAAAAATGGTTTCAATTAGATTTTTGCTACAAAAATACTAACATTTTGGTTTTACCCTGTGGATGGATATGTTATAAAGATTGGAAGATAGCAGATTGTACTATCATTTAGATTCTGTTAGGGACTTGAGTAAAGTAGTTTTTTCCGTTTCTCACTTTTTTCTTATTGTGAGAACTAAAAACAGAATTTTCAAATACTCACTATAGCTATATTAACTACCTGTTTATATGTCTACCTATGAATGGAGTTTATAGGAAAAGAGTAAATATATTTGTCTCGCAAAGATATTTTGCTACCGTACCAGGTATATCCTTAATATTTCTCCAAAGAACTTCACATGGCATGATCATGACATTTGAATGCCAAAACAAAACTAATTAAAAAGTTACTATCATCCTTGATGTTTGTCTCCTTTATTTTAAAATATAAAGCATCAGGGAACTTACTCATTTTATTAAGTGACAGTGAAAAGCAATGACTGTCTGTGTACACTTCCATACCAGTATGAAATAGCATAATCAAAATCATGCTATGTGAGGTTTGTGCATTCATAGCACACAGCTATGGGATTAAGACTCAGCATGCCCTATACTTCATAGTATATCTACATAATCTAGGCCATAAAATAGCAGGAAGCAATTGGAAGCTTGTGGCATATCTGTATACAGAAAGCATAATATGCCTTTTCTTCTTTTCTGTATTTCTGTGATTTGAGTGATTATGTAATATTTCCCCAAGTCTGGGTATCAAAAATGTCCCAATAGTTTTTCTTAAACAGTCTTCTTTTATTGCTGATTTAAAATATGACTTTCTAATTTTTCTACATTTATCCATTGATTTCTGTGTGTATGGCAATTAAACAGTTTTATTAAATATTTCTTTGCAGTATCTGTTAATATGTGCAGCAGAGTATCTGGCTACAACATCTTAGTTCTAAGCTTTTTATTAAACTGGATATGTTCATGAATTTACCACTTATCCCATGAGTTTTTTAATGTCTCTTTTTTTTTAAAGAGAGCACTGAGTGCAATTACCTGTCTCCCTTCTGTGTATGATCAAGAGTTTTCAAGTGACTGTGAAAGTCTCCAGATCTTTGTGTTCTGTCTTAATTATTGTTAAGTAATGAAGTTAGTTCAAATTACTGATTAGCCTAAGAATGGCAATCAAGGTATTTTTCAAATGCATTCTTAATTTGTGAAATACATCAATAAAACTGCCTTTGCTTCATCTGTATAATACATCATCTGTTTACAATTCTGAGAACTGCTCAAGCTATCTTTTATCTAGCACAGAGTTGGAGGTAATGCTTAAAACTCCATAGAAGAACAATGGGTAGATTGATAACTTGGAGACGTTGATAAAATACCAACTCTATCAATAGCACTCTTAATAAATTATTTTCTAGATGTATGATAAGATATCTTAAGTTATTGGACCTATTTTGCTATTTTGATCTCAGTAAGATGAAATCCTCATAGATGATTTATTATCCTTTAATAACATTTAACTTAGTTTGCTAAAGTATTTCAAAATCCAATTGCCCTTACAATTGGCTGTGTGTTATATTGACTTATGTAGTAATAATTTATATAATCAGATAGAATATTATTTTTAATAGTGAAAAGCAGGAAAAGACTTAGTTAATGTATTGACAATGAGAAGACACACAAATAGATACATCCAACCAGTAGGCTCATCTTCAGGGTCTTTACATGAAAGAAAGGCTTAAATAGAAAGTTAAGAATGTACATAACTTAGCAACTGGCTAAGATGTGGTCCCTTGCCTACCATTTTCTCATTTGTTCAATGGAAACTTCTAAGCCTCTCTTGCAATGTCATCTGAGAAGATGCAAATCTTTCTCTGGGAGAAGAGCTCTTTCTCTGGATGCCACCAAGATCTCAGTAAAATAAGAACGCTCATGACATTTTTGGTTTATATCCAATTATTTTCACTTTATTTATTTATCTTTTTATAATTTAATCACTTTGTATCATAATTGTGGTCCAATCCCTCATCTCCTCCCATTCCCACCCTCCCTCCTTCTTCCGCCCTATCTCTCTCCTTAAATCACTGAAAGCAGAAGCCCTCTGCCACCATCTGACCTTAGCCTATCAGGTCTTATCAGGACTACCCGCTTCCTTTTCCTCTGTGACCTGGCAAGACCACCACACAAAGGGGAAGTGTTTAAGACCTGGCAACAGAGTCCATGTCAGAGACAGCCCCTGCTCCTTTTACTAGAGAATATGCATGAAGACTGAGATGCCTACCAGCTATGTCTGAGCAGGGGGTCTAGGTCCTCTCTATGCATGGTCCTTAGTTGGTGCATATGTCTCTGCAGGCCCTCTGAGCCCAAATATGTTGGCTTTGTTCATCCCCTTGTGGAGCTCCTATCCTCTCCATGTCCTTCTAAACCTCCAACTCTTCCATAAGGCTCCCTGATCTCTGCTCAAAGTTTGGCTATGAATCTAAGCATCTGTTTAAATTTTCTTTGAGGGAGTCTTTCATAGGATATATATGGAAAGCTCCCATCCTGTTTCCTTTCTTCAAGTGCTTCAGGCAACTGTTCTATTTGCCCTTCTGTATAATTAAGCATCCTCCATTTTGTGCAGGGTAATAATTGTTCTTTTATTAGGATTCTTCTCCACGTAGCCATCTTGTTTGACCAACACCATTTGTTAATGATGCTATAGGTTGTCAAATGTGTATTTTTGGAAACATTAGCAAAAATATGTATTCACAGATGCATGGGCTTATGCCTGGGCCTGCCTTTGGATTCCTATAACCAATGTGTCTGTTTTCATATCAGTACTATACATTTTTGTTGTTTTTGTTTGTTTCTTTCTTTTATCATGATGGTAACTCTATAGTACAATTTTAGATCAAAGATGGTGCTGCCTCCAGTACTTTTATTATTCAGGATATTTTTTACGTATCGTGTGTGTGTTTCCATATAAAGGTAAAAATTGTCTTTTAAAATCCTGTGAAGTTTTTTGTTGGAATTTTGATGGTTATTGCTTGCATTGAATCTGAAACTGATTTTGGTAACACAGCTATTTTTACTATACTATTCTTATCAGTCAATGAGCATGGGAAACCATTCCATCTTTTGATATCTTTTTCAGTTTTTTTCTTCAATGTCATAACATTTTTATTATACAAAAATTACTCTTGCTTTGTTAAAGCTACCCTAGGAATTTTTGAGGCTATTGTGAATGATGGCATTTCTCTGATGTTTTTATCCACTAATATTTTGTGTATAGGAAAGCTGTTAATTTTTGTGTGACAATTTTGTATTCTACTATTTGATGGAAATGTCTATCAGCTGTATGAGTTTCTTGGTGGAATTTTTAAGGTAACATGTACACAATTCTATCATCTGCAAATACATAAACCTTTACATCTTCCCTACCTATTTGTATCTCTTTCATCTTTTTTAGTTGTATTATTGTCTTGCTAAGATTTCAAATACTATATTAAATAGCATGGAGGGAGTAGACAATCTTGTCTTTTTCTTGATTTTAGTAGAATTACTTTGTGATTTTTTTTCCATTTAATTTGATATTGTCTGTAGGCTTGCTATAAATCACCTCTATTATTTTGAGGTGTGTTCCATTCATCCCCATCCTCTCTTCAGAACTTTTAACATGAAGGGATGTCGTATTTTGTCAAATGCCTTTTTCTGCAACTTTAGAAGATCATAACGTTTTTTTTTTCAGTTTGTTTATATGGTGAATTATATTTATTGATTTTTCTTTTGTATATTGAAACATTCCTACATCTGTGGGATGAAGCTTCCTTGACCATAATGAGTGATCTTTCTGACATATTCCTGAATCCTGTTTGAACATATTTTATTGAAATTCTTGAATCTATTTTCTTCTTTTTTACATTTTTATTTTATATTAATCACAGGTTATGTACTTTGTATCCCAGCCATAGCCCCCTCCCACATTCCTTCCCTATCCCTCCCATGCCCTCATCTCTTCCCTGCCCCTTTCCAAGTCCGCTGATAGGGGAGGTCCTCCTCCCCTTCCTTCTAACTCTAGCTTATCATGTCTTTTCAGGATTGGCTGCAATGTCCTCTTTTGTGGCCTAGCAAGGCTGCTCCTCCCTCTGGGGGAAAGGGGGATGAAGAGCCAGCCATTGTATTCATGTCCAAAATAGTCCCTGTTCCCCTTACTAGGGAACCCACTTGGGTGCTGAGCTACCATTTGCTACATTCAAGCAGGGGTTCTAGGTTATATCCATACATGGTCCTTGGTTGGAGAAACAGTCTCATAAAAGACCCCTGTGCCCTGATATATTTGGTCCTTGAGGAGATCCTGTCCTCTCCAGGTCATACTAACTACTGTTTCTTTCATTTTATTCCCTGAACTCTGCCAAAGGGTTGGTTATGTGTCTTAATATTTGCTTTGATATACTGCTACAGACACTGAGGAAATCCAAACAATCATTAGGTCTTACTACCAAAGCCTATATGCCAGAAAATTTGAAAATCTACATGAAATGGACAATTTTCTTGAGAGATTCCATCTACCTAAATTAAATCAAGATCAGGTATAAAAACTGAATAGACCTTTATCCCCCAAGGAAACAGAAGGAGTCATCAACAGTCTCCCTTCCAAAAAAAGCCCTGGACCAGATGGATTCAGTGCAGTATTCTATCAGACCTTCAAAGAAGTGCTAACTCCAATTCTCTCTAAACTATTCCACAAAATAGAAATAGAAGGAAAATTACCAAACTCATTCTATGAAGCCACAGTCACCTTGACACCTAAACCACACAAAGACCCAACAAAAAAAAGAGAACTTCAGGCCTATCTCTCTTATGAGCATTGATGCAAAAATACTCAATAAAATACTTGCAAACCAAATCCAAGAACACATAAAAGATATCATCCACCATGACCAAGTAGGCTTCATCCCAGGCATGCAAGGGTGGTTCAATATATGTAAATCCATCAATGTGATCCACCATATAAACAAACTGAAGGAGAAAAACCACATGATCATCTCCTTAGATGCTGAAAAAGCTTTCGACAAAGTCCAACATCCATTCATGTTTAAAGTCTTGGAGAGACTAGGGATACAAGGCACATACCTAAACATAGTAAAGGCAATATACAGCAAGCCTACAGCCAACATCAAACATAATGGAGAGAAACTTAAATCAATCCCACTTAAATCATGGACTAGGCAAGGCTGCCCACTGTCTCCATATCTATTCAATATAGTACTTGAATCAATTTTCATGAAAGAAATTGATCTGCAATTCTCTTTCTTTGTTGGGTCTTTTTAGGTATCAGTGTGACTGTGATCTCATGAAAAGAAGATGACAACGTTAATTCTGTTTCATTTTTGTGGAATAATTTTAGAAGTGTAGACATTCATTCTTCTTTGAAAGTATTTTACAAGTTTTCATCAAATCCATCTAACCTTGAAATATTTTTAGTTGATAAACATTTCATTTCTGCATCCATTTCATGATGTTCTGGGTTTGTTCAAGTTGCTTATCTGACCTTGTTTTGACATCATAGCTATTATATATCAGGAAATTATTCATTTATCTGGAATTTTTAATTTTGTGTGGCACATGATTTTTTATGATTTGATTTGAAAATATATTTTATACTGTATATTCTGGTTATGATTCTCCCTCCTCCAAATACTCACATATCCTCCCCACCAAATACACATACTTTCTTGCCCTCTTTCATTAAAAACTATAATAGAGGGGGCTGGAAAGATGGCTCAGCGGTTAAGATCACTGTCTGCTTTTCCAAAGGACCCAGGTTCAATTCCCAGCACCCACATGGCAACTCACAGCTGTCTATAACTCCTGTTCCAGGGCAACCAATCCCCTTACACATCAGACAAAACACCAATGTACATAAAAAGTAAAAAACAAAAAATAAATTAAAAAAACTATAGTAGAAATTTTATAGTAATAGAAATAAATAGTAAAATAAATATACCTGCATAGGACAAAAATTAACAGAAATAACAAACAAAAACATAGAGAAAAAATATAAAAAGAAACAAGAAACATGTATAGATGCAGAGACACATTTTGACACATAAAAACACACACAAAAAGGAATCTATAACATATAACCAAAACCTGTAGGGTAATAAAAATAAAAAGAAGGAAAAATACACTGAACAAAGAATTATGACTCTTTTGGAGGAAATTACTTTTTCATTTGTAAGAGATTTTCCTTTTATTATTTATTTACTTATTTATCTACTTATATATGTATTATTACAATTTATTCAATTTGTATCCCAGTTGTAGCCCCCTCCCTTGTCCCCTTGTACTCCCATTCTTTCTCCCTCTTCTCCTCCCATGCCTCTTCCCTAGTTCACTGATAGGGGATATCCTCTTCCCCTTTGATCTGATCCTAGCCTATCAGGTCTCATCAGAACTGGCTACATTCCTTCCCTGTGGACTGGTAAGGCTGCCCCTCCTTCGTGGGGAGGTGATCAAAGAGTCAGCCACTGAGTTCATGTCACAGACAGCCCCTGTTCTGTTTACTAGGAAACCCACTTGTCCAATGAAGTGACATGGACTACTTCTGTGCATGGGTTCTAGTTTTTTTCCCATGAATGATCATTGGTTGGAGTATCAATCTCAGAAAAGACCCTGTGCCTAGAATTTTTGCTTTTGTTACTCATCTTGTGGAGCCCCTGCCCCCTCCTGGTCTTGCTATCTCTCCCTTCTTTCATGAGATTCTCTGCACTCTAACCAAAGTTTGGCTATGAGTCTCAGCATCTGCTTTGATACCCTGCTGGGCCTTTCAGAGGCCCTCTGTGGCAGGCTTCTGTCATTTTCCCTGTTTTCTCCCTCTTCTGATGTCTATCCTGTTTGCCTTTCTAAATGAGGACTGAGTATCTTACTCAGGGTCTTCCTTAGTGAGGTATGCAAAAAGCAGAAAGACACACATGATAGGTACTCACATATAAGTGGATATTTGACATATAATACAGGACAAACATACTAAAATCTTTACACCTAAAGAAGATAATCCAAGGGATTTTCATTTGAAGAAAGCTTCTAGGTTTGGGTTGTGGGCTCTGCCCACTTCCACTCTGAGTTCTGAGAATTATCATGTATAATTATCCTCTTCAGGTCAAAATTTTACTTCTTGTGACTTCTGTAGAGCTGTATTTGTAGACAGATACTGCTTCAATTTGATTTTATTGTGGAAATTTTACTTTCTCCACCTATTGCTATTGAATTTTTTGCTGATCATGGTAGACTAGCTGTCTCTTAGACTTTGATGAAGATATCTAAGGCTCTTCTGGCTTTTAGAGTCTCTATTGGAAAGCCAGGTGTTATTCTAATAAGTCTGTTTTATATGCTTTTTTGTTCTTCTTCCCTTGTTTCTTTTAAGAGTCTTTCATTTTTTTGTACCTTTGGTTTTTTTTATTTGATGTTCTTTATGCTTCTTATATCTTGTAGCATTTTATCTGATGTTATTTTAGCAGGTGTTCTGTTGTATGTTTCTCTTATCTTGATAGTTACCTATTGTTTTAGGCTGAGGAAATTTTCTCGTGTAATTTCATTGAAGATAATTTCTGTGCCTTTTATCTGAGTTTTCTTTCTTCTATTTCTATTGTATGTAGACTAGATATTTGCCTTTTTTCACTTTTTTGAAAAAAAAAAGAAAAGTACAAATTTCTAAGAAAAACAAACAACAAAGCATAACAAAATAAAATACAATAAGATAAAAATATATCATATTGAACTTGTACAAGGCAAACTAATGGAAGGAAAAGAACCCTAGAGCATGCATAAGAACCAGAGATACCCTCGTTCAGAAGTCCCATAGAAACACTAAACTGATAGCCACAATACACACACACAGAGGACCTGGTGCAGACTTCTGTAGGTCCTGTGAGTTTTGCTCAGTTGATTTGGAAGGCTTTGTTCTCCTGGTTTCTTTCATTGCCTCTGGTTCATACATTATTTCTGTCTCTACTTCTGTGGGATTCCCTGAGCTCTGATGGGTCGTATTTGATGGAGACAGGCATTTAGGGCTAAATGTTCCATTGGCTCTGACTATCCTCCACTCCTTCTCTCTGATGATCCTAATTCTAGGTGCTAATATCTGACTGTGTCTTTGTTGAGTGAGTGTTCTTTTTATTGTTTTTTTGTTTGTTTGTTTATTGCCCTCTCTGTTACTTAGTAAATTAGGTGGCTGTAGATTGACTGGTGGGTAATATTTCTGAGGAATCTTCTAGGAGTGACCAAGGGAGAACCCATGTAGGACATGTTTGTAAGTCTTAGGCACTGATGAAAAGGGATGGGGATGGGATGCGGATGAGGATAGGGGAGTGGGCTGAAGGAGTCAACAGACTGTAATAAAACTAAGTGTGCCTTCAGGATCTGTATAGACCGCCCCCCTGAGAAAAGTGGTTAAAGAGGAAAAACAGGCCACAGCAGGTAGTTGGCTACAGAACCAGACATATGTCTGGGGGGATTGGAATCAGAAGACATGAGAGAGAATGAAGATGACGTAATTCATTCACTGCCAGGTGTGGCTAGTGGATTTCTAGGGAGTGCCTCTTGTAGTTGGAGGTAAAAAATAAATTTAAATAAATGATTTCTGTGCCAAGAGCTCTAATATAACAAGTGATCAACATGGATAAAGAGTTATATAATTTCAGTTAAAAGTGAAACAATCCACTAAAATAGAAGATAACAAAAATAAAAACGCTGTTAACAGAAATAGTTCTAATATATACATTAATATACATATAAACACAAAGTTTGAAGAAAGGATTGCATAATAGCCTATAAAGTTACAGTAGAGGACAAAAACAAAAGATAAGAAGTTGAATATTAATGAGGAGTGGGAAACATACAGAAGGTACAGTATATACATAATGATAATGTCAAAAAACGAGACAGAATATCTGAAATAATAATAACAATATTTTTCAAAATTAAAGTCACAGAGCAATGCACAAAACGAAAGTCAGAAAAAGTACCCTAAATACTAAAGGTCTACACTTCTGTATAGTATGGTATAAATAAAAATAAGTAAGTACATTGGAAAAAGTTTAAAAAAAATAGGTAAAGCAAATTTTATATGAGTTATGAGTTCTTTTTAGGAACTATACATGTAAGAACAGATTGGAACAGCAGCAAGTTATGAAACAAAAACTCACTATACCCAGTAATCAGGATACAAAATTAACTCAGCCAGGGACCAGGGATAGAAAGTGGAATTGCATAAGAACTTGGTGTCAATTCTCTAGGAAAATATTAAATTAAGCACATACACACATTCACACTTAATATTTTATCAAATGTATTTAACATGAATTTTAAGAGGGGAATAAGCAAATTCATTACTATATTTGTAGATTTCTTTGTACTTTTTATTAATAATCAATAGAACCTGCAAGAAGAAAATCCATAAAGATATATTTAAATGAATAGTACTTTAGGTTAACTGTGACTATTTGATATGCGTATCCCACTTTATCCAATAATATTAGAATACAAATTATTCCTTATTTTATATAAAATATTTACCAAGAGAATAATAATCACATAAAAACATGGAAATGGTTTTGTGTTGGCCAATTATCCTTGATCATGATGCCTGTCTAGAGTGTGAATGATAAAACCAGCATTATTACATCAGAAAAAACTGTTGTCCCTTGGAGAAGGGCAAAGAATATTAACAATGTATGCTGACTAAAAATACTTAAGGAATAAATAAAAATTATGAGTAAATAGATTGTATTGATTACTAATACATATGTTATTTTGTGGATACAAAAGACGTAAACAAATTTAAATGTGTAGAAAATATATAAAGTATGTTGTCATAATACAGTGGAATTAAACCATAAATCAAGAGTTTAAAATAGGTTGAAAGTTCCAAAATGTCTTGAAACTTAAAAACACATTAATGAATAAAACATAAATCAAGGTAAGTTCAAGAGAAATGAATATTTTAAACTAGATAAATATTAATGCAACTAGTCCCATCCAGTTATTCTTCTGTGTTCTACAACTGCATTTTTAAAATCTTTCCTGTCCCCTTCCCTTGATAAATGGTCCCTTTCTAGTATCCTGGATTATATAGGTACTCAAACTAAAACATATGAATCTAAACATTTGAGACGAAGATCCATGTATGGGTAAAATAAATGCCACATTTGTCTTTCTGGGTCTGATTACATCACTCATAATTTTTGACAGTTGCACTTATTTGCACATTTCATATTTTCACTTTTCCTTAAAGAAGAACAAAAATTCTTTTGTGCATAGGTACCACCGTTTCATTATTCATTTACCAGTAAAAGGCTTTTGCATTTCTTATTTATTGCGAATAAAGAAATAATGAGCATAGATAATCAAATATCTCTTTAGTAGCTTGTAGATTTATTTGGGTATATGTTCCAGAATACTATAGCCATGTTATTTGAAGGATCTAGTTTTAAATTTTTGAAGACCCTCTATAATGATGTCTACACTAGTACAAGTCATGCTCCTATCAAAAGTGAATAACAGTCATTTTTTGTTACCTCTGTGCCATGAAGTAAATTTGTTTATTTATTTTTGTTCCAGAGGCTTAAAGTCCATGATGTCAGAGTAGAGGTAGCAGGTGGCAACATGTCAGAACTCATATCCCTAACTACAAACATGAAGGAAAGCAAACTGGAACTAGCTTTTTTTTTTGAAGCCTCAAAACGGCATAATTCTCCAAATAAAAACAAACACCTGGGAACTCAAATGACTCTGACACAGGGTGACATCTTTCCAACCACAGCATTCCATACCCTGACACCTATTGTGGCATGCCTGTACAAGCATGCTTAAAGCATTTAATCCAACTTCAGCATTCTCGATATACTTTTACAGTATCTGATTTTAAAGTCCAAAGTCTCTTCTGTAACACCCTGTTTCAGAGGGTCATAATATTAACAATAATGCTAAAGACCATTCTTGTGAAATTTTGGCAAAGAATGTGATAACTTTCTTCCCTTGTCCTAAGAAATTGTCTTAGGCTAAATTTGAAAGTAAGAAACTAATTTCTTTGGCAAAGAAGATTGTAAGAGAGGTTAATAATGATCCTGGCATGTGGTTATTAATAATCACTCTTATGGATTAATAATCCAGTTTGTTCCAATTCATGAAAAGAGCATATGAAAGAAAACCAAAACATACAATTTGGAAAGGGAAAGGATCTTGGCAAGCTAAATATTACAGCCAAGGATTGTGCTGAAGGATAAGCTGCAATAAGAGGTGTTAAATCTGCATTAGACTAAAAGGAAAGGAGAGATCCAAGGTGGTGGCCCTGGGAGGACACTGTGTCAGAGGAGCAGGGTATCAGTGTCAGCACAATGACCAGGAGACTGAATTCTAGGACCTAAAACAGCAGCAATTGTGATGTCCAGGTGAAAGGAAATCCCAAGGTGTGGAAATCAATTGGGATGGAACTCAGGCCACCCAGTCAGTCCCTGGAAAAGGTCACGGGAACCAGCAGACACACAGGCCCCAGCACAGAACAGGAACACTCAGCCGCCAGCCCAGATCAGGGCATACAGCTGACAGCCCAGAGACCTGCTGTGTGCCCGACTCACTGCCTCAGACAGAACTGTGTACCCCAGGGCCCCAGAGACTGAGTTTCCTATGGGGAGAAAACACCACAGCTAGGGAATCAGCAGGTCTGAGGATAGAGCTTTAAGCCAAACTCACCCCACCCCATCCCACCCCACACACAGGAAAAGTTCCCAGGTTCCTGTAGGTGCCCACTCATCAGCTTGGAGACAGCATTCACCTGTTTGCTCTATGCTCCACTCCAGACAGAACTGTGGACACAAAACCCCACAGACAGGGTCTCACTGTTGGGGGAAAACACCACAGTGGGGGTAAACATCTGGTCCAACCTCAGGACACCCAGCTCAGGAAAAGTTTCTGGGTTCCCACATGCTCCAGGCTCTAGCCTCATGTTGGACTCATGAGAGTTGTGGTCATCTACCACTGATTAACTCTTGGGTACTGGGGCACAAAGCTCCAACCTCAGACCTACAGAAGACTGGGATACCCAATATCAGCCCCCAGATACTGCTCCAATCGGCAATCAGTTATCCATAACTAAACTGGGTCTTCAACAGGGCTGTGCCTGGAAAACACTGTAAGAACAACAGCAGCAGCAAAACTAAATTCAGAGCAAGAAACCCAGCAGCAGGGCAGCTGTCTCTAGGACTTTACCAGGTGAGAGGAGAGCACCCCTGACTAACAAAGGCCGCAGCTACCACTCAGGTCTATACACCTGAGGTGAGCTGTGTCAAATCCTGAAAAACTTCAGCCATTCAGTGACCATACCAAAAAGCTGAGGAGGCCTCCTTCAGGAAATATCATCTTCCTGCCAAGGGGATTATCCCCATCCCAGGATCTCAGGAAGCACCAAAAACTAACACTCCATACCTAAGAAAGCCCAAGGGGTAAGAGCCAGCCTAAAAGGTCAACCAACAAAAGGCAGAGCAATATGGCATCTCCAGAACTTATTTATCCAGGGGCAAGCATCCCTGGACACCCCAGCATAATTGAAATTCAAGAAGATGACCTTACATCTATGCTTGTGAAGAGGAAAATAGAAGAAACAAATAAAATGGGTAAAGAATTAGAGAAAGATAAGGTCAAAGAGATTATGGCCATCCCTCAAGAAATGGAGGAAGATAAAGACAAACAGATAACGGCCATCCATAAAGAAATACAGGAAGATAAAGACAAACAGATTATGGCCATCCTAAAAGACATACTGGAAGATGCAGCCAAACAGTTTGTGGCCTTTAGAGAGGACATACTTAAATCACTGAAAGAAATAAAAGAAACAGAAGAATGTTCAAACAAACAGCTGAAAGAATTGAGGAAAAACAGAAAAATACACTCAGACATGTGAAGGAACCCAAATAACCGGCTCAAGAACTGTAGAGAGAATTGGAAAAATTAAAAAAAAAGGGGGGGGGGGGAATATCATGGAGAGGAGGAACTTAGGGAAGAAAACAGGAACTACAGGGGTAAGCATAACCAATCAACTATAAGAGATGGAAGAACGAATCTCATGTGTGAAAGATTCAATGGAAGAAATCAATGTATCCATCAAAGAAAATGTTAAATCCAAATAATTCCTGAAACAGTCCAAGAATTCCAAGACAATATGAAAAGACAAAACCTAAGAATAATAGGAATAGCTTAGAGAGGGGCAGAGAGGAGATTACGGAGGGATGGTGGGATTGGGAAGGAATGAGGGAGAAAACTACAGCTGGGATACAAAGTAAATAAACTGTAACTAATATAAAAAATAAAAATTGAGAGATCCAAGATGGCTGCCACGAGAGGACACTGTGTCTGAGGAGTAGGACAGCAGTAACAACGCAGCAACCAGGAGACTGAACTCTGGGACCTAAAACACCAGCATTTGTGATTGCCAGGTGAGTGGAACTCCTATGGTGAGGAAATCAAGTGGGAAAATCCTAGGGACAACCAGTTATTCCCCGGAAAAAATTCCGGGTGACCTGGGCCGCACAGCCCTGATCTGAACGAGCAGCCACACTGAGCTCCAACAGCCACCATACCAGACTGGGTCACACAGTCTCTGGGCCAGACTGAGAAGGCCCTGGGTACCGTTTTGACAGGCCTGCATCCAGCTGGCACACACTGCTCAGCTCTGCCAGAAACCACCTCATTTTTTTTCTTTGTTCTGTGTATGTACTGTTTTGATTATTATGTGGCAGGAGGATTTACTTTTCTGTTCTAATTTATTGGGTGTTCTGTAGGCCATTTGTATTCTTATAGGCCTCTTTAAATTGGGAAAATTTTCTTCTATGACTATGTTGAAAATATTTTCTTGGCCTTGGAAGAGGGAATCTTTTTACTCTATTTCTGTAATTCTTTTTGTTGTTGTTGTTGTTAATTTTATTTAATTTTTATTTTTTCAGGCTTTCCATGGTTTTTATAGCAGTGTGGTAGAATGAGTGGTCTCTCCCACAATTAAGGTTTTAAGGCATTACATAGGATTATAAAGAAAACCGATTACATGGAAAAACAATTAGTAAAAGTATTTAAATGTGGTATGGAGATAGGAGTCCATTATTAATACACTGAATAAAATCTCTTATCAGTGAGTCTAATAACTATTAGTTTGAGGCAGTGATGAAAAATGATATTAAAATAACCATGGTTCCTAACATAGCTTAAAAATTCCAGTGTTGTTGTTGTTGTTGTTGTTTGGTTCTTATATACATTTAAAGCTATTTTCAATTCTATGCATAGACCATCATCTTAAGAAGTTCACTTTTTAACATTATTTTTTAATTTTTTTGAGACTTTCAAATATATATATATATATATATATATATAT